>OX638141.1:1356274-2556274 GCA_951805005.1 Othius punctulatus | reverse complement strand
GAGACTTGCGACAACATGCTTATATCGAGCCCGCTGAGCAAGCTGTGCAAGGAGGACACCTGTGTGGAGGGCTGCGAACCGAAACCGTGCCCGGCGGATCACGTGTACTCGAACTCCTCGCTCGTTGATTGCGTCCCCACGAGCGTGTGCAAGTACGTCTGTTTGGAAATTGATGATGTGACTTACTATGAGGGCGATTTGATCGAGGAAGACGCGTGTCACAGCTGCTACTGCTCGAGGGGGAAGAAGGTCTGCCAAGGGCAGTCGTGTGCTCCCACAGTGGTAACGAATTTGTTTATATTATTGCTTATTTCTATTGAACTTAGTACACTAAGGCTCGTATCTATAGTACGTACTTGAGCATGAGTTCGACTCAAGTCGTATATTTGGTTGCGTATTTTCTATAATCGTTTATGTAGTAAACGCAACCAAATATACGATTGAGTCGAACTCAAGCTCAAGTACTACGGGGCCTAAGGCCCCGTATTTATAGTCTGTACTTGAACATCAGTCTGACTCAAGTCGTTTATTTGCACCATATTATGCACCAACACAACTACATTTATGACTTCACGATTATGCACCAACAAATTGCACCAACAAATCTACATATATGAGTGCAGTCGAACTCAAAGCCCCCCTCCAAGTGTGATACAACCTGCGGTTTTTCCAATACTGCCAAATTTGTCGGTCTTCAAACTACAGATAGACACTACTTAATAACACAGATGATTATTTATTTACAGAGTACCACAATAGCTGCGGATATCACTCATCAAATGGAACAGCTTGCACTATGTAAAGACGGCTGGACGGAATGGATCAATCAAGATAAACTTGTAGGTGAGGCAGCGAAAGGCAAGCAAACTGTCAAGTTTGAGGATGTTGAACCATTACCAGATGATATTGTTATGGTAAATATTTAAATATTTTGCATGTTACTTAAATTATTATTATTACTGTGGGGAAGTCTACTAGTTATCTTATAAATAAAAAAAAATACTTTGTTAGTATCACATACAATTATTTATTGATTTGTTCACAAAACTAACAAATCAATAAATAATTGCTTGTTATAAACAACTCAGTGTTGATACTCAATTTTTGAAATAATTTGGTACTGAGTATAATATTTTTTTTGCAGAATAATTTAAAAGGAAAAAGCAGATGTACCCAGGAAGAAATTGCGGGTATCGAATGCCGAACAGTGAAGACTCATGTCTCGCATAAAGAGACTGGATTGGATGTAGAATGCAGCCTCGAGAAGGGCTTGATTTGTCAGTCCAAAAAAGGACATCGGCCATGCCCAGACTTTGAAATACGGGTACTGTGTAAATGTGGTAAGTAAAACCAGGAGCGGATCCAAAGTTGGTGATACTGTATACAGTTTAATTATGCCTGTACATTAAAGATTTATTTCCGATGCTATGGTCAATTACCATTGGAAAGAAACAATCCGAGACATTTGAAAATGTTTCCATGGTTAACCCGATATTGATGCAATGAACATATTGATGTTCATTGCATCAATATCGGGTTAATCATGGAAACATTTTCAAATGTCTTGGATTGTTTCTTTCCAATGGTAATTGACCATAGCATCGAAAATAAACCTTCATTAAATAAACATACAAACAAATCTCATGTTTGTCGAAGTGGAACTAAAGCTAGTTTGGGACTATATATTAAATTTCTACTAAATACTTAGTAACAGTCTATTACAAACCTAACTCCAGGCTAGTTATTTAACCCAAAATGAAATACTTAGTCCCGAACTGGTATTAGTTCTGTTTCTTGCTAATGTATTCCGTTTGAAATGCAAATAATATTGTACCTTTCTGTTTAGAACAAGAGCAGGTCATGCAAGCAACGACGCTTATTCCGTGCGACTCTCGAAAACCTAACCAAGACTTCCCAGGAGATTGCCACAAGTTTTACCAGTGCGCTCCGGGCCCTAATGGGCTTGGTCTCGTTGAAAAGAACTGCGGCAAGGAAATGTTGTATAATCCGCAATCGATGATTTGCGATTGGCCGGCGAATGTAATTTCCATTAAGCCAGAGTGCGAAGATCAGTGTAAGTAACGAATATTGTCTATTCTTACTTGCCATGCTTTTTAATATTGATCTGATCAAATTTCCCTTCAAAAATTGAAGATTTTTGATTTTTGTTTTGACCAACATAAAAGTGGTGGATCTTTAAAAAATGATGGACCATAGTGGCCACTGCTGATTTAATTCCGTGATGTGCTAAAACTTTTTTTTTTGCCTTAGCCTTATTAGCCATCATCAATTATTGTTTAATTTTTAAATTCTACTTATGTTTCATTCATTCATTCATTCATTCATTCATACACTCAAGACTTTGTGTTTTCTTCATTTCTTCATCTCCATTTTCTTACATTTTTCTTACATAATAATTTTTTTTTTTAAGTGTACCAGGAATCAGTTCAAACCCTCCGACCAGATCTTTGGGGAACGACCGTGGATGAAAACATCATTGAGCCGGATGGTAATAAAATTACATATACGTGACATGACGAGAAATTAAAAGGGTTTTTTTTAAATTCAGAACCACACTGCCCTCCTGGCCTTGTGTATGACGAGTGTGCGATTCAGTGCGATAAATTGTGCCTCTACTATTCGTACGTCATCAAAGAGAGTGGAAAGTGCACTGGGAATGCCATTTGCGAATCGGGCTGCGTTTCCGCCGACAAACAGCTCAGCTGTCAACCGGGCATGGTCTGGGCCAACAACCATACGTGCGTAGCGATACACGATTGTATGTGCGCTTCCCACAACGGAAAATCGATAAAGGTGATTAAAAATTTGTTTGCCAAGTCTATGGTACAGAGCGACATATTGTTACCTGTGTTATTATTACCTGTGTTATTATGTTACACAGTTACCTGTGAAATTTGCTTGCATGTAAATTTGTATATGCCACTTGATGTTAAACTGCCAGTAAACGTTATTGAGATTATGTTCTACTAGCAGAACAGCATTGCATGAGAGCTGCACGTTTAAATTTGCATGGGAAATTCAAAGCGGACTATTTGTAATTATTTTTAAGGCACGTTGTTTAAGAAAACATTCATTTTAATATTGGCTTCCAATATTAAATTATTAATTGATTGTTAATTAATATTATAGCCTGGAACGGTTTTTGAAGAAACTGAGTGCATGATCTGTCAGTGCATTGATAATTACTATGCATGTGATAAGAGCGCCTGCGATGACGAGGACAGTGATGGAATTCTTCCTAGTCAGTATGATGGCGATCATGATTATGACTTACAAGCTCCTCCACGTCCTACCAAGCTACCTTACTTCATAAGCACAGTGACACCTCCGAAGGAATGCTCTCCAGATATGTGAGTATAGTCTGATTTTCACATGATTCGCAGTAGGCTGTGCTTTTCAATTATTTTTACAGTATACTTTAAAAATTGACAAGAGTAAGTTACTAATGTCAATTTTGACAGTAGTGTTACCGATAATATTTATGAATATATACGAAAATATACTATTAGTGAGTATAGTCACATGGTCTGCGATGACAACAATTCGACGCATTAGCCCAAACAATCGGCCTTATCATTGAATGATATTTGATTAGTCAGGCCAGTCATTCTGACTCCTAGCATAACAGTATTGCATGTGAGCGGCATATTTTGTTTTTATGTTCTTGTGAGAAAATATAAAACTAAATCTATCAATGATTATTTGTAGGTACATGGATCTGATGCAAGGGGACATGCCTCTACCAGATGAAGCATACTCTGCCAGCAGCGAGCTCAGTCCGTCGTTTGCACCCCAATTTGCCAGGATCGACAGTAAAGTGAGCGCGAATTCTGGTGGAAGCTGGGCTCCCAAAATTTCAGACAAAAACCAGTACCTGCAGGTGGACTTGGGCAAAATGGAACCCGTGTACGGTATCGTAATAAAGGGCAGCCCCTTGTACACAGAATACATTACGAGCTTCAAAATATTGTACAGTCCTTCCGGAGTAAACCAGTTCACTTACGTCATGGACCGCACAAAAGAACCACAGGTAGGATCTGCGCTTACTCAGTTAAATACAGGCAACTGTTGTTGAATGAATTTTAAGATGGGGAATTCCAGTGGCGATTCCTCCTAGACGGTTTGTGCAAATAAGACGATTTGTCCGTTGCAATCACACTTACTCTGTACACTTGATTATAGTAAGGAGCCGCCACTGGTGTATTCAATTGTTTTCTGTAATGAATGCGGTAAACATGGAGTTTGTTTTCTGCAGTTGTTCCGAGGTCCTCTGGATGGAAATACTCCGGTGCAGCATATCTTCCACGAGCCTGTAGAAGCCAAGTTAGTCAGGATCAATCCTCAGACCTGGAACACCGGCATTTCACTTCGTCTAGAACTTATTGGTTGCGGGCAAAAGAAAGTTACTACTCCCGGATACGAATTTATAACTAGGGTATACATTTTTCTATACTTGAGCTCCTTATTATACAGTTCCCGTCATTTCGAGATTGATAGGATGAGCAAATAAGGGCAGAATATATCAATATCTCGCATAGTCTGGCTTCAAGCAGTCCGGATTTATTATGGTCCCATTTTATTCTGTAGAATCGTATATCCGGACTATGCAAGGCATTGCTATTTACATATCGTCGGCTTACAAGTGAAATCACTTAAGTTAAAAACTATAAAATGTGAGAAACTGCAATTAAAGTTTTATATTCCGCTCTTACCTTTCCTACTTAGTCATTTAATGAGTTAAGAATTTGGAAGTTCGGCTACAGGACCCTTTACTATACCCCTACTGAGTCTGAGATTTGTTACACTTTAGTAAACCATCAAAATAAAACATAACAAAAAACAGCCAAAAGTTGACTTAGTGTATTTCACTTGTAAGCCGACGATATAATCGTTGATATTTCAGACATCTACCACAAAATAGCACGCTTTACCGTAATTTAGAATTTCAAGCTATTGCATAAAGCTTTCAAGTTTTATATTTCACTATTATAATTGTGTGTATTTTAACTGAAAGCAGCCAAAAATTGACTTAGTGTATTTCACTTGTAAGCCGACGATATACAGTATGTGCCAAAATAAACAGAAGTGAAGATAGCAATGCAATATTAGACTGCAACGTTTAAGTATTGATAGTGGTTTTTCTGCAGCCCGACGGAGGAGAACTCTGTTTTGATCCCATGGGTGTAGGTGATGGAACAATGGCTGATGAACAAATAACTGCTAGTTCGGAATATGGTCCAAGCAATTCCAAGAAAGATTTGAAGATCTCTAGTTCAAATGGTTGGAGGCCAAGAACGAACTCCCCTTCCGAATACATCGAGGTATGTCACATTTCGGTTATAAAATAAATAATATATAAAAAAAAATAATAAAAAATAATATAAAATAATACCTTAGGGTAGATAGGTTTTCGATTATATATATGTCACATTTCGGTTATAAAATAAACTCAAACTTAATTTTCAATTGTCACATCAGTGCAAGCAACTACCACAAAATTCCCCAAATATTAAAATTGCAAATTTTTAAATTTAAAATAGTATAAATAATTCGTTTCAAAAGGCTGCTGCACTTGGCCAAGTGATGTCTTGCCTTTCACTTTCCTTTTCTATAGTTTCTTTACGAAATGTAAAAAATGTTCAAAAGTCTCAATTTTTGTTTCTCTTATCCTCATATGTTACTTTATGAAGTCTTATGAACATATTGTGCTCTATTTTTGTTGTCATAATCGTTTTCAGTTCGATTTTCTGGAACCTCGAAATATTACCGGCTTTGTTACCAAGGGCGGCCCGGCTGGCTGGGTGACAGCATTCCACGTGAAATATTCACGAACCGGCAAAGACTGGAACCCCATCTTGGACGAGCTGTTCACCGAGAAGACGTTCCTGGGGAATTTTGACGAGTCCACACCGCACATGAATAACTTCGATCTTCCGATACTTGCCAACTACATCAGATTGCAACCGGTAAAGTGGCACAAGAACATCCAGCTGCGGGTGGAGATGCATGGATGCTTCAAGCCGTATCGTAAGTTGTACAGCAGTTTATTTTTGCAAGTGACTCGCCGTAAAACTTTGGGCATAAAAATTGGCACCGCAATTTCTTTATTTTTTATTTACAAATTTCTGAATATGATATATGTCTGAATCAGAATATGAATATAAACTTGATTTTATTGAGAACTTCATATTTTTGCAACCTACTCTATGTTGAGGATATTTCTGTAGTTTATTTCTGCAAGTGTACTGCAGTAAAATGTTGTACATTAAAATTGGCGTCGCAATTTCTTTACTTTATTATATGTTGTTTTTTCATTTGACAGCTACAGTTGATATTCCCGTAACAACTGAGGTGCCATCCCTTTGCAACAGTTGCCCGGGAGCCACTTCAGGTGAACTGGAAATAGGCGCCTGCCGTTGCAAACCTGACTTGTGGTGGGACGGTGAAAATTGCGTATCTAGGGCACACTGTCCTTGTATGGTTGGACATATACCGTAAGTTGTGACTATTAATTATCAGTCATAAATATACATAATAATTTTTTGGTACAGAAGGAAAATAACTAGAGGAGAAAAAGCTGTTTTTTTTTTCATTTTTGTGGTTATAATTGTTGACAGCGAGCACTGTTGCGAACAAATGACTGTAAGTGTCAGTTGTCACAACTAGCATGAATTGTCCCAAGTTTTTCCAAGTCACATTTATATGTCTATTACAATTCATGCATGCAACTTTATAGAATTAAAATAAGAGCGAACTGTGGCGAGAATAGATTGCGAATATTAAGTAAATAGAATATTAGTAAAAATATTTTTAAGTTAACTCTAAATTTACAAAAATGAAAATGTTTATGCATTGAATTGAACTATTTGATTACAGCTATGCAATTGGAACTGTATTTGAAAAAGAGGACTGCTCGCAATGCATTTGTAAATTGGGCGGAATATCTCACTGCATTCCCAAAACATGTGACAAATGTGAAACTGTAAGTATTTAGTTACGACCAGTCTTTAAGTTGGAAATATAAAACACATTGAGAATTTGCCGGCAAAGACCTTTTTTTTTACTGCTTCAAAGACGAGTCAATTGAGTTTATCCAACTGTCAGCAAAACTTCGCTTAAAATCACCTCTAGAACCTCTAACAAATTATACAGAGCGATTGATAAAGTTTGTTAAACAGTATCAAACCATTTTTACTATCTTGCAGGGATTAAAGAGCACCGTAACGAGTACCTGTGGGTGTGTGTGCCTGCCTTGTGAGGTTGGGACAACCCTATGCCCTACCAGCAATATATGTATTAATTCCACTTCTTGGTGTGATGGTATCACCGACTGCCCGGATGATGAAATTAATTGCTTCACAACAACTGAACTTCCGGAAATTACCTTTGAACCGATATCCAAAACGCATATAAAAGGAGGTAAGTGAAATAAAATATCTTCAGTTGAACATACATTGCTAATATTGTTATATTTTTATAGCGGCTTCTAAGAGACCCAAGAAATGCCCCCCAAAGTTGATATGCCCACCAGATTACAAAGCCGTCGAGAAAAAGGTATCTAAAGCGGAACGCTACCACTCGTACCTATCCACTATGTTCTCAACGTACAGCCGTAAAGCTGGCAAGACTTCGTATATTCCGAAGAAAACTAAAGGGGGCAAGACTCCTTACAAAAACAATCTTACACGACCGCCAAGCATAGAAAATGAGTCGGTGAAGGAAGAACCCTGCCCCGAATATAAGTGTGTTTCTACAAAACCACCACCGGCGTACATGCCTGGGAAAGAGTGCCCGCCTGCCCGTTGCCCGGCTGGCTTCAATCCAGAATTTAATGAGGAGGATATCAAGAGTAAGAAGAGATGTCCAAAGTAAGTCCTAATTTGCCTTAAATAGGGAATTCCAATACGCTGTACGTTTAAAAACGACATCTGGAGGCACAAAATTGTTCAATTAATTATCAAATTTAATTAATAATGATTACTTAAGTAGTCGAAACTAATAACAAATCAATAAATAATTGATTTTTCAATTAATCAATTCATCAATCAATTGAATAATTGATTGAACAATTTTTTGTGATACTAACAAAATAATGTTCAATTAACATTTAAAAACAGGGTTTTGCATCCAATTTGTATGTGTGCGATTTAAATTGTTGGGTTGGGAAATGGGAAACGATCATTTTTCCGATCTTAGTAAAACTGTACGAAATGTATATTTTCATTTCAGATATGAATGCGCACCTACACCCGCTCCAGACGCAATTTGTAATGTTACCGGACGTACATTCAATACGTTCGACAAAACTGAATACAAATATGATATTTGCAATCACGTTCTTGTCAGAGATCTGGAAAATCTGGAATGGGACATATCTCGTAAGTATAGTTGTACTTACGTTAGTTGTATAGTTGCAATAACTATTATACAAGATACAAGACAAAATATTCACTAGTTATTTTCGACATTTGCAACTGTTATTTGTGATATAGAACCTCTTTAATGTCCTTTTTACAATGCATAAGTTTCGATTACTTGAAAGTTCGTACATAGAAAAAAGTCACTGAGATTACTATTCTACTAAGGTTACTAGATTTGCTTACTCACATTAAAAAAAAAAATAGGCCATACTCTTCAGGGACACATTTTGCTGGTAACTGTCAATAATTATAAGAATAGAAAATAGCATAACCATTTTGTTTCTTGTCTAGTTGTGTCGCCTTGCCACATCCATTGGCAAGAATTGTTCATGAATGGTGTTTGTGGTAGTAACGTCTAATCAAATCAAATTTTATTCCAGTTAAGAAAAATTGTACCAAACATTGCACCCGCAACCTCATCATACATCACGGCGAGCACACGTTCGTCCTCCATCCGGACCTCTCTGTGGAGTTCGATGGCTACAAGTACTCCATAGCCCAAACTAAAAAGATCGGCAGCAACTCCCAGTTCTTCTCGATATCGCGGCTAGGTGACACGCTGCTCTTCGTCTCCAATCACTATGGCTTTTGGGTGTTATGGGATACCCAGGGTAATGTGAAAGTCGGTGTGTCAAGTAAACTATTTGGGAAAGTCGACGGGCTCTGTGGGTACTACAATGACATCGGTGACGATGACAAGCGCCAACCGGACGGCACTGACAGCAGGACGACTGTCGATTTCGGTGATAGCTGGTCACAGACCGCCGATCCTATCACGTGTGAGGCGAGAGCTTGTCCAATGCACATTCAGAATAAGGCGTGGGATATGTGTAATCAAGTAAAGTAAGTACATATTATTTTTAAGTACATACAATTTTAGTCATGTACAGTCGCAGAATTAAATATTGAGCATTTAAAATTATTGAGTGTATATTTTACTTTATTATGAATGTACATTTTATTAATTATAAATAAAATACATTACTTTGTTAGTATCACATAAAATGTGAATTTAGTAGTTTGTGAATATTGTATACTATGAGTACTGTGAATTTTATGTGATACTAACAAAGTAATATGTTTATTTATAATTATCTTACTTTACTTGTCATATTACCTGGTGAAATTAGTCAAAGTCAAAATAATTACTCGTTTATGACAGCAACAACGTTGTTTAACTGTAATTTGCTAACGTAGAAAGCAAAGTCCAAATTATATTAGCAAAAAATTGCAAAAATTGTCTATAAGACTCACCAGGATTTTTAATTTCACGACTGTACATGTCAATCGCAACAGTGAGTGTCACCATTCATGAGAAAAAAATTATATATTTGATAATTGTTATCAATAATAAATATTAATTTTATAGGAGCCAAGTCTTGAGCCCCTGCGCTAAGGTTATAGATTTAGACACATTCGTTTCAAGATGTCTGGAAACGACTTGTGCTTGCATGGAAGCTGCAGCTGATAATACAACCGCAGAAGAAATCTGCCGATGTAAAACTCTCGAGGCCTTTGTTGTGGACTGCACAATTGCGGACAGCAGCGTTGAACTAACAGATTGGAGAATGTTGCACGATTGTCGTAAGTTCCATTAGGTTTATTACCCCTTTTTTTTTACTTCTATTAAAATTTGTGCATACAATTTGACAAAAAAATATTACATCCAATTTTGATGAGAATACATTGTTTACTAATGTTATTTAGCCGTGAGTTGCGAATCCCCGTTGGTCCACCATGATTGCTACCGAAGAAGGTGTGAGCCCACCTGCGAAACAATTTCTGATCCCAATACTTGCCCGAAGCTGCCGAACGTGTGCTTCCCGGGCTGTTACTGTCCACCCGGTCTTGTCCGCAAGGGCGATTTGTGTATTAAGTCATCGACGTGCAAAGATTGCGAGTGCAACGTGCTGCCACATTTGCAGTACGTTACTTATGATGAAAGTAACTTCACAGTGAACGGCAACTGCGTCTACGTGATGACGAGGGACGTTCTTGAGAAGTATCATGATGAACACCTCTTCCAGGTAAATGCATAATTTATATATGAGCAGTTATTGTGCCAAATATTATTAATAATAATATTCTACTGACCATGTACTTTAATTGTTTCCATTATTTTAGTATGTATTTTAATTGTTTCCATTATTTTAGTATGTATTTTAATTGTTTCCATTATTTTAGTATGTATTTTAATTGTTTCCATTATTTTAGTATGTATTTTAATTGTTTCCATTATTTTAGTATGTATTTTAATTGTTACTATTATTTTAGGTGTTAATCACAAATGCACCCTGTAGAGATAATGCCGAGAAAATGTGTGTTGGAAAGATAACAATTTTATATCAGGGACACAAAATTCATGTCTTCTACGATATTATTAGAAACAAACTAAAACTAATGGTGGACGCTGAGCGGATTGATGACTTTGAAGAGATTGCTGAATGGGCGACAGTCCGACAAACTAAATCGAAGCATTTTAAGATTCTGCTTTTCAAAATTCAAGTCGAGGTAAGATGGTGAATTATTATTAAGACTTTAATTATTTTTAAACTCAAAACGTGTTATATACCCAGTCATAATAATAGAGTTTAAACAAGTATTCGCCAAATCTATTTCCATTTCCGAATTATTATTACTTTTAAAATGTGGACTTTCGCTATTATGATATATTCAATGTATAAATTTACACAAAGATCTTATAAATTTTTAGGTAAGCGTTTACTTCCCATCTCTGGGAGTATCCGTGAAAGCCCCCTCACACAAGTACGGCGGTAAATTGGAGGGTCTCTGTGGGGACTGTGACAAGGAGCCAGATAACGATATGAAAACACCGGCGGGCTTGCTGACTCAGGATGTGGACGAATTAGGGCCCAGTTGGTTGTACGATAAGTTACCAGGTATGACGAAGGAGAGCTGCGCCAATAAACCACCCGAAGAATGCGCGTCCTACTCAGTGGAGGAGGATCCCTGCATTCAGTTAGTAGATGTCGACCGATTTGGGCAGGTAAGCTTATTCAAGATTTATTTTTACTTGGGTCTTAAAAGGTTAAATATGCAATTATGTCATAATAGCATTTTATATTTAAATGTGATAATGTACTCGTTACTGTTAACGTTTTTTGATACGCAATACATTTGAATATTAACATACAAATGAAATATTCTTCTGCGGGAATCACGGAAAAAGTGAGACATTATGGACTCTTGTTTTGACTATTGTTAATTTGTTATGCAAAAGTTGACTGCCAAATCAATTAAATGCCAAATTAAATGCAAAATTTAAACTTATGGTGTAAATTTTATTCGCTGGTTGGCAAGACTAACAATTCTAATGGTGGAGCCACTGATTTTTGACTTATATCACTCTTACATTGAGTTGTTTATTTCTCTTATAAAATCATTTACCAGTTAAATGAGAAGATGAGAGGACATGCTGTGGTGGCTGGTGGGTCAGGCTTCATTGGCCAACACCTTCGTAGGATATTGAGTAACAGGGGATTCGATATAACCGTAGTTTCGAGAACCCCCAGAAAAGGAGAAATCTCCTGGAAGGACATTGAAACATCTGGGTTGCCTCCGGAAACAACAGCCGTAATAAACTTGGCCGGCCAGAACATCCTCGACTTCAAGCACAGATGGAATGAGAAATTCAAGAGCCTTGTTTGGAACTCCCGCATTGAGACTACAAACTTGTTAGCCAAAAGTATATCAGCCGGTCCTTCAAGCATTTCTGCTTTTGTCGTGATGTCAGGCGTGGGAATATATCAACCCAGTGGAAAGAAAGAATACAGTGAGGACAGCAGAATCAAAGATTTCGATTTCCTGTCGAAAATGTGCATCGAGTTGGAGAAGGCTTCAATGGTGCCCAGCCACCTAAACTGCCGCCAGATTATTATTCGAAGCGGCGTGGTTTTAGGGAGAGACGGTGGGATGATCAAAAATCTGTACCTCCCGTTTTACTTAGGGCTGGGAGGACCAGTTTTGCCAGGCCACCAATATTTGCCGTGGATCCACGTAAACGATATATGTCGATTAATTTCTCACACCATAGAACACAAACAAGTGAGAGGTGTTTTGAACGGCGTTGCTCCTCAAGAAGCTACCAATGCTGAATTTGCCAAAGCATTTGGAAAAGCTCTGGGCAGACCCGCGATATTTCCCCTGCCACAGTTTGTCCTCAAGTTTGTGTTTCAAGACCGTGCCTTAATGTTAACCACAGGCCCACTAGTCAGGCCAAGGCGCGCCACACAATTAGGATTTAAATATGCCTTCCCTGATATACAGTCTGCCTGTGATGATGTCGTGAATTCTCCAAAACCGCCTGCTTGAGTCTTATGTAATTTAAATTATATGTAAATTCAATACAATTCAGCATTGTAATGAAGTTATTATTCAATAAATAATTGGTTAAATTTAAATATATTTTACCATTATTTTGTGTATATTTTCACAGTGCCACCCGTTACTCGATCCCGGCATGTTCATAGAATGGTGCCGCAAGGATTCTTGCGGTGGACATCCGGAACGGGCCTGTGCCGCCATCAGCTCGTACGCTCGTGAGTGCCTCAGCAGCGGTTTCTGCATTCGATGGCATACGGACCTGTGTCCCGCTCCAGAATGCATTCCCGAGCAGGAGTATAAAGATTGCGGCCCAAGCTGTCCAAAGACTTGCGAGAGCGTACTGAACCCAGAAAAGGCCAAGAAATGTGTTAACGTACCCATTGACGGCTGCTTCTGTCCTGAAGGAAAAGCAAGTAGCGGCGTAATTAAAAGCCGCACATTATTTATTGTGTTTCTCCTCAGGTGATGATGAATGGGACTTGCGTGGAAGAAAAAATGTGCGAAGTTTGCGACGAGGAAGGCCATCACAACGGGGACAAATGGCAGAGAGACGCCTGCACGACATGCGAGTGCCAGGCAACGTCCCTCAAATGTGAAACGAAGCATTGTCCTGCCGTTGAAACTGTCTGCGAGCAAGGATTTACAGCTGTAAAACTTACCAAAGACGAAAAGGACTGCTGCGACAAATTTATTTGCGGTTAGCATTGCTCGTTAAATGTGACACTTGAAATTAAAACAAATATCTGTTTGCAGTGCCCGCCGCTACAGTGAGCCCTACTTGCGATCCGCCGCAGCAACTAAAGTGCGCCCCCGGCCAAATAATGAAGCTCGACACCAAGTCCAATGGCTGTCAGCAGTTTGTTTGCCAGTGCAAACCAATCGAAGACTGTGACAGGGTAAATCTAGCCCCAGATGCGAACGAAGAGGACGGAATGGTCAAGGAACTCGACGAGACGGGCTGCTGCCCTGTCGTGAAGCTGACTTGCAAAGTGGAGACTTGCAGTGCGCCACCGACCTGCCCCGAATTCCATAAAATGAAAGAGTCAGTCACGCCCGGAAAATGCTGCCCTGTATTTTCCTGCGAGCCGCCCCAAAAATGTGTGGTTGACATGGAGTATACGGCAGACGAGAATGGCGGCGAAAGGTCAAGGAATAAGTATGAAAAACAAACTCTGCTTAAAGATGTAAGTAATAAACATTTTTAAGAGGCACTCATTAAACTCGTTCTCTATATTTCCTCACCAAATTTGGCCGAGTTATAATGATATTTTTTTATTATTGGTACCTGATATTGCTTGTTTCAAACACACCGCAGTTTTTAAAATTAATATTAAAAAAATGCTACGCCGTGTTTTAAAGTTGCTAAGGACAACAAGACCATCAAAATTAATGTCATTCATAGTCATAGTCAACATTTAAACTTTTTAGGCGAATTTATAATATTAAAAAGCACGAATAATAAAAAATAGCGTAAAGTATGCGGGAATATTTGATCTTTAAAGAAACGGCTGTGAAGGTTTTGTTAGCTTCAGTTCTGGTTTAATTGGGTTAAATTTAATAATTCCTGTGGCATTTATATTAATATCTATGGTAAACTTAAAGGTGGATGAAACATGGAAAGATGGTCCGTGCAGAGATTGTAAATGCTACGGCTCCAACTCAACTGGTTTCCACAGTGTCTGCTCCAATACAGAATGCCCGTCTCCTGCGTTGTCCACGGACCACACGGATTACGAACTTATCAGTGAACCAATAAAGGGCGAATGTTGCCCCGAAATTAAGCGTGCTGGCTGCAAATATAATGGGAAAGTGTACAAAGTCGGCGAGAAATGGCCCGCCTCTGACGATTTTTGCACAAACATGGAATGCGTGGAAACCAAGGGTTATGGCATACAAAAATTGACCCAACAAACCAGTTGCGATAGCAGCTGCGATTTAGGGTTCGAGTACAAACCGGCTACGGAGGAATCTAGGGAATGCTGTGGATCTTGCAAGCCAGTTGCGTGCGTTGTTGATGGCGTGGTAAAGAAAGTCGAGGAGGAGTGGACTTCTTCAGATCACTGTACGAAATATGTTTGCCTCAATGTTAACGGATCAGTAAGTACTAGTTTTATTAAGTTGAAAGTTTTATCCATATTACCAGTTATTTATTTAAGGTATTTTTATTCTGTACTTATTGGTTGAGTTATTTTTATTTTATTTTATTATTTATTTATTTTATTTTGCCTGACTAGTTTGTTTTTTAGCAAACCATCGTCAGAGGCGTGATATGTGTAATTTTGCTGTGTATATATCTTGATTTTATTTCATCATAAATATTTGTAATTTGATTTGAATTTTGAAAGATGTCTGTTTTAAAAACAGCCCGATTTGTAATTTGATTTGAATTTTGAAAGATGTGTTTTAAAAACAGACATCTTTCAAAATTCAAATAAAAAAGCAAACTAGTCAGGCAAAATAAAATAAAAATAAGTCTACCAATAAGTACAGAATAACTTTTATATTTAAATACAAATCAATTACCATTTTATAGTAGTGCTAATGTGATTATTAAGAAATTAAATTAATAAGTCATTAATATTAAAAAGACAGGTGCTAGATAATAATTTACAATTCAATTAAATTGTAAATTTATATTCACTACCAATAAAAAAACGGTTACGATAAAGGGTTTCGTTTGATGTCATTTTCATTAATATTTATTTCTAGATGCAGACGCAATCAGTTATGGTTGTTTGTGCGGAAGTACCGCAAGAACAGCTGGACGAATTCGTTTACGAATTCATCCCAATACAAGGCGAATGTTGCAAGAAGAACGTTATGACAGCCTGCAGAGTGAAGAACGAAGTGCACACGGTAAGTGGAATTTAATTTCGGCTGCGTGCTTTGTAATGACCAAAACTATTTCCAGGCGGGCCACACTTGGCCATCTCCGGATGGAGACAAGTGCAAGAAGATAACTTGCATCGAAAACGGCAATGGGGAGCTGTCCAAGCAGGAGACTGTAGAAAGCTGCAACAAGGATTGCCCGAAAGGCTGGGAGTACATCGAATCCAAAGTGCAGTGCTGCGGTGAGTGCATGCAGGTGGCTTGCATGGTGGGCGAAGAGCTGAAGATACCCGGTGAAAACTGGACGTCGGACGATAACTGTACCATGTTTAGTTGTGAACAATACTTGGACCAGTTTACAATCAACAGCCACAAAGATTCCTGCCCAGATGTTGACGATTGCGCGGATGAGAACATTTACTTTAAAGGATGCTGTAAATATTGCAATGTAACGTCACAAGCACAAAGTAAGTAAATCTTTGAATCAGCCTTAACTTCATTTGGTATTTAAGCCACTAATCCATTTTATTTTTAATTTTATTAATTTCAGCTCAATGTACGCCAGAAGTAATTACATCAACAAGGTCGATAGGTTTGATTACGGCTGAGCGCCATCCTCATGGGATCTGTGTAAACAAAGAGCATCTAGAAGGCTTCACGGAATGCATAGGAAGCTGCCACTCTTCTACTTCCTACAATGCGAGTAAGTGGTACAGTTTGCAGAAAAGCTTAACAATTCTTGTGATATTATTTGTTCACAATCACAGCAAAACCTTAAACACAAATTTAAAAAATGTAGCAAAAATGACGACTTCTTTGATTTTCATAGCTGTCCATTACTTAATCTACGGAAAGTCTTACAAATTAATATATTCTCTCATATATTATACTGCTGCTAATCTATTACTGGCTTCGCAAGCATGAGGAGACCCGATTGATAAAACTTACTATTTCCGTTACTAGAGAGTGGAGTCCACGAGTCCATCTGTTCCTGCTGCCGAGCAACAAAATACGATCCATTGCTGGTCGAGCTGACTTGCGAGGATGGTTACAAGTTCAGCAAACAAGTGGCAGTTCCTTCTGCTTGCAGCTGCGAGGGCTGTGAAAACAGTAATTTAACAAAGAACATCAAAACCGGGTGAACATTTCCCGGTTAAGTATTCTTTTACGAATACCTAGTTTTTAATTGTATAAAATAGTAAAATAAAAAAAATACTTTTACATATGAATTTTATTTATAACAAGTAATCGTAAATAATCTTTGGTAAAAAATTAAACTTTGCCACCGATACATATTAGTAATTTTAACAGAAGAAAACAAGTTATTTACACTAGAGTATACAAATATGTACAGGAATTTCATTTTTACAAAAATGCATATGCGATGACTGAAAAAAAAAATCGGAAATAAAGTCTGCTAGAGGTTAAGGCACAAATAGAGAAAATAAATGTAGCTTTTACCTTTCTAAAATAAGCGAACAACTAATTAAAATATTTCTTCAGTCTTCGCTCTGTGTTATATTGTCGCTGGATAATGTGTGCTTCCTCTCGTCGTACAACCTCTTGGCATAATTTATCTGCCTCGTTACCACCTTTGCCACCTCAAGGGAATCACAGCGCACTTTTGGCTTTTTGACGGGATCCTGGTACACCAGCGCCACACTAGTACCGGACACGTGAACAGTCAACTCTATGTAGTGCCTGATCTCGCCACCTTCCGGCTCCTGAATAATCCTACATTTTTCTAGGTCACTGGAAACGATAGTCCTCGATTACCGCTCCAACGGTTTCGTAGCGCAACGACCTACCTTAAATTGCTTTCAATTACGTTCGTCAGAGTGGATGTGTTTGCACTGGTTACTATTCGCACACGCAGATTCGATATTATCACTCTCAGATCCTCTGCGCCACTTCGCAAACTTTCGTATGCAACCAATTGTTCATTAAAATACCTATAGAAATAAACGTAAACAACGGGTACAAAAATAATATTCTGTAATATAGCACATATTAAGGTTAACTATTTCAATCATTTATGTAAAAAATTGTACGTCCTTAATTTTGATAAAAAAATTTGATCACAATTAAGGACATACAATTAATGATCGAGATAAAAATAATAATTCCAAATAAAAAGTACGTCACTTGTCAAAGCAATTTTTCGCACATTACATGTGAAACATTGCTGAAGAAAATCTCATTTCTGAATGTTTAACTCAAATCATTCAGAAAGCGTTAATAATAGTAAGAAAAATACCTGTCATTTAGAATATAAAGATGTTGTTGTCCAATACTCTGTTTATAACTATAACGAGGTAGTAAACCGCCTGGGCCTATTGCACATCGTGGCGGTCTACATCTTTCTGGTATCATACGGCTCGAACTAAAATATGCATAAATACATTTTCTTTAATGAGAAAATCAACCAATGACAATGAAGAATTGTCACCAAGCAGGATTTAGAATCGTAAATCTGTATGATAAAATGAAAATTACCTTCTACTGGAATCTCTTACAGCTCTGGCCGTTTCTGAAGCCAAATCTAAAACACCGACCACCGGCTTGGTCACAGCCCCAACAAGACCCTTCCCAAAACCACTGAACACTCCTTGGATCCCTTCGTTTGCAGCGCCCTCGTACACCTGTTTAAATATACCCGTGGCTCCACCCAACAAACCGAAACCGAGACCTTTCATTCCGGCGACGAAATGATCCTTGCTACTTCCGCTTTCCACTTGTCTGATTTTCTGCCGCATCTCTTCATGCTCTTCGTCCATTGTTACACGTCCCAGCCCATCAGACAAGGACTCGGTCACCTTGGCAGCAGAATTGGATATCCCGTGCGTGACATTTTTAACCAGGGCACTTATATTTCCTTCGTAGATTAATCCGGATACACCCTCCGAAACGTCGTTCACAAAACCTAGAGGGTTACCTAGGAAGTCCACAGAGCCTAGGATAATCCCGGCTTGCCACATCAGCTCCTGCAAACAATCCGCATGTAGTATCCAACAGAATTACATTTGAACGGCTTACATCTTTAAAGTGCTTTACGACGGCGTTGATTAAAAATTGCATTGTTTCAAATGGGTGATGTCGGACGTACGGTTCTAAATCGACTCCAGCATCTTCGAACTTGATCAACGTCAACCCCAATTTCTTTTTAATATTCTGAAGGGAGGGTGTTAGTTTGGCGGATGTCTTCATGCTCAACCGAATCTGATCCGGTACCAACTGGATGATACCGAAATAGTATCTTTTGGCATGTGCTGCCGAAACTTCCGTCAACATTTTCTGGGTTTCGTAATCAGTTTCATCGGTATTATAAAGTTCCTCGTCTTTAGAATTATAGCTGACAAACTCAATCAATTTTAGAACCAAGCGTTCTTCAAAGTGAAGGGTTATTTTCTTCAAACGTACAATAAGGTGCTGAAACGTAATATTTATGAATAGTGCAAAAACAACATTATAAAGTACATACACTGAAAATTACTGCGTTTTCATTCAAACTCGGGATAATTTCAACACGGACTTCTAAGGCTGGCAACTTCGATTGTGCATCATCAGAACTACGACTTGGCGGCGTAACATGCAAGAAAATAGGTGTTGGAGTATCGAAGAGCTGATTATCTGCCTGAATGTCGCCAACGCTAATGCAGAACCTTCGCACATCCGCGGTCATCACAATTTCTCCAATAATTTTTGTAAACTGGATGTACATCAGTTCTTGCGGGGGCCGCCTCGAAACCAAACTGATGCCCAAAGTGGACAGCTGCAGAATCAGCTCGAGCTCCCGCTCTTTACCCCTAACTTCAAGATCTTCGTATTTCAAGTTCGGCCTTTGCTTGGGGGCGATGCTGGACCAGTCACGCTCGTCGGGCATCGCAAACATGTTCTCCCGTTGCTTCTCTTGCATATCGCGGATGCTCAGCACCCTCGTCGGGCCGTCCGTGCTCACTTCGACGGCGAGGAAGCCCGAGCCGGGCCGGAGGCGCTGCCGGCTTACGGCCTGCTCCAGAGGAATCCCCCAGTTGGTCAACCTGTGCGTCACAGGCTGGGGCATACCCAGTACTGCCGAGTTCCCTGAAAATTTGATCGCTCGGGTCAATCTAGGTGAACAAATGTTTATTCAATTTAAAGCACCCGAAACATATAAGCAGTTACAAAAGCAGTGAAGGTTAGTGAATCAGTGTTCAAGTTGATCAGGTAAGCTAAATTACGTCTTAGAAGATATAGCCAAACCCAGGAAAGCGGTGCTGTCAAGGGGCAGTTGCGCTGACGTTGGTTAAGCAGCTGTTACCTAAATTAGTTATCAAGTCATGGACTTTTGGGTTACGTCACCTGTAATCACTTTATAAATTCATGTTAACTAATTTGCTGACTTTTACGGATATATCAAAGTGTCTTGTAAATTTTGTTTTTGGTGCAATGCATGAAAAATAACTTGAAGAGAAAACTATCCGCCAACTTTATTTCCATGTTAAAAGAACCCAGTGAAGAGAAAAAGGCAGCAGCTTCAAAGTGACATTTGGTTATTATTGAAAATGCAAAATAAAATTCATATAAAGCACTTTTCTATAACATGAAGTATCAAGTATAGAAATTTGTGAGAACACTGAACACGTTAATCAGATTATGCGTAATGAATCTACAGTTAAATGAATTTCGGCGCTATGTGTAAGCAAAAATAGCGTAATTAAGAAAATAAATAAGGATACGTACACGGTTGCCAGCAAGCTATGCTGTTACCTGCAATAAAATAATTTGGGCAACTATCATGCAACTATACGAATGTGATATGAGAGGAAAGTGATAACTGGCCGTCGCTTACCTTGCCTCAGTCCGAAAAACCCATCCTGCGCCTGCACGCACATGTTATGGTGTATGCAGCAGAGCCTGCCCTCCTCTGTGAACCTCCAGGTCTGCATGCTCTTGCGCCTGGGATCGGGCCTCCTGAGGCAGAGCCTCGAGTAGAGGCTTGGCTGCGGGGCAGAGCCCTCTATGTCGAGCACGAGTATGTTTTCCGTGCGGGGCTGGTTGGGGTGCAGAGGCGGACTGCTTCCTTCATGCTGGATCTGCCCGGTGGTTGTCATACGCCACAACTGGGACCGCCGGCCTTGCTCCTTGCGAGCCAGCACAACACGGTTGTTCATGACGTCAAGTACCAGCTCTTGAGTTTCGACATCAAGCGAATCTAATACATCTCGTTCACTGAAAATGCAATGATTAGTATTATATTGAACACAGTTTCTGTGGGCAGGTTTTCAGCAGGCATAATTAAATTCACATGCAACCAGTTTATTTTATTTTAAAAGATCCACCAAAGTCATAATAGGTGCACGAAACATAAAAAGTTTTAATAGCCATTTATTAGATGACCATCATTTATGATCTCTGAGATCTGTCATACTCAAAATTCACCCTTTATTCAGTTATAACTCTGTACATCTACACCCTTATTTTTTTCCTGAATATGAATTTTCTTATATCAAGCTCAGTAAGGAGAAATAATTACCTAAATGTTCCAGTGAAGGCAATGTAGATAAAGTTTTCGTATGTGAGGTTAGGTGCAGGCCCCAATTTATTAATGTCATAAGTATGAGAGATACCGCCAGGCGCCTCAACGGTCAAATGCAGCGTTTTACTGGGCTGGTCCCACGCGTACGGTACACTAGAGTGGGCCCTCGCTATGCTGTGCATGTACTCCTTGCAGCATAGCTGGGCAAACTTAACTTGAACCTCCGAGAAATTGTCCACTCTGATTGGGGGCGGCATGGTATCCGCGTCCGTGAACACCACGAAAAAGGTGGCGCCCTGCAGGACGACCTCCAGCCTCAGGAAGTACATCCGACCGTTGACGTCTCGCACGTTCACGTGCATCGAATAGTTCGTGTCAATTTTGAGCCCGCCCGACCAGCAGCAGTCGGGGATGTCTTGTATCAGCACGCAGAGTGACTGGTCCTGATCCAGCCGAGGCCAGTGGAACGGCATGTGGCAGTTAGGCATCGCCTTCAAGTACTGCACGTTCGCATTGGGGTCGTTTAAATTTGTGGCGAAACAGTTCTGGGCGAACAGCAACTTGTAGGAGCTCCTGTTGTATAATTGATACCTGGGTGAAATTGTTGCTATGTGTGTGGCGAGATATTTCCCCCGTCCCGGTCGCACCTCAATACCCACAACAAAAACCACGTCCGGACGGCCGTCTTTCAACATTACCCGCAGCCTCCGCACCTGCTCCCCCCTTTGCAAGTGAAAGTTTTGGCACCACTGCGCGTTTCCGTTCGGTATTACGTGTGTTCCGACTCTTGCAACTACCGTAGTACTTGCATCGGGGTCAGAGAAGCTGTACAAAAGTGGAGTTATCATTCGGGCCACTTCATGCTCTTCAAACTGTCCTGCAGATTCTACCGACACACCGCCCTGCCTGAACACCAACGGCAGTCCTGTTTTATTGATAATCCAGAACGGCGCTGATATTGTAATTTTCACTTTGGAATCTGTATGAGGCGAAACGGCGGCGTGGAGGAACAATTTCCTTCCAGAGTTATCCTCCAAGCGTAAGCGGCAAGTGAAATTGGCGGTTCCCGCGGGCACGACAAGGGCATTGGCAACGGGAAAGTTCTCCAACGATATTTTGATCTCGACTGAGCTCTCAGTGTTTACAAAGGTAAGTGCCTCCTCTGCACCGGCTGCAACTTGTCCCTCTTCGTTGGCAATGCTGTAGCTTAAATCCACTGGCAGCAGATTGACAATCAGTACAGTCGGAAGAAGAGTGATTGTATGTGCAGGTTGCACTCTCTGGCCACTGTAACCTGCTATGACAACTGGCCGATCTGGGGGATAGTTTTCCCGTTTCACTTCAGCACATATCCTATAAACCTGCAACAAATATAAATAAATAAAATGCTTTACGTTTGTTTCTTCGTAAGTTTCTTCACTGAGAATATTAAAGTATCCGTTTTCTTTGGGACTTGGTTGCGTTCGTATGGTTTTGACATTAGTCAACAATATCTAACAAAACTTTTCGTTTACCCCTAGACGAGTATTTTCGATGTAAATTGCGGTTTTGGTGGGCCGTTGAAATGTGAATAGTATATAAAATGAATATTAATGTCGTTATTTATTATTATTATTATTATCAGATCCTTATTTTACCCGTAGGGTGTTAAGGTTTATATTAAAGAAGTTACGTTATTAATAATTGAAATGTGAATGTCGTTAATGACTTAGGCCCATATTTATAGTCTGTACTTGAGCATGAGTTCGACTCAAGTCGTGTATTTGCGTATATTTGGTTGCGTTTGGTGCATAAACGTTTATAGAAAATACACAACCAAATATACAACTTGAGTCGAACTCATGCTCAAGTACGGACTATAGATATGGGCCTTAATAAAATAGACAACGGTTTTAAGATCGAATGCTGGTGAAAGGATCCTTGACAGAGATATATTTATGAAGAAACAAATGTCAAATTAAACTAATGCTGGTGAAAGGATCCTTGACATAGAGAGATATTTATGAAGAAACGAATGTCAAATGAAACCATTATGCACATTGCAACTATTTTATCTCCTTTATCTCTAGTTACCGTTCGTAAACCTTTTATAAGTTTTATAAAAGCAAAGTTTTGAAAAAATTAGCTATATACCTTCCCCCTATGAGACGAACACGTCTTCATTTCGTACAAGACATCCCCGGGCCGGCTTGCCTGTTCCCAGTTTATGGCCGGACTGCAGAAAGTGTACTTTTGCTTGAAATCCAGTGGGCGCACACTTATGGTTGAGTGGGCGTGCACCAAAGGAATTGATAGCATTTTTCCCTTGCCCACGGTGAAAGTTTTGCTCGGCGCCCATAATGTGACAGCATCATGTGGCAGCTGACTTTCCAGTTTGACCTCTATTTGCTCCGCCAGTTTGTTCACCAAGAGCAGAGCAGACCGCACCGTCACTAGTTTCCTGGCGGTACCTTCGAGGGCCACATCGAAAACAATTCTGGCTTTAGGAACTTCTTTTTGCAACTAAACAGAAATCCATCATGGAGCTTAATGCCTTATATTATCAAAATATATTAATGCACAACAATTTAAAATGACCCTTAAGAGGCCTCTTTACCCAAAGGTGGTATAGAGAATTGTATATAAACGACAGCCAATAATTCATGAACGGGTCAACATAATTACAATCGGAGAATTATTTATTGCGACTGATTTTAAAACTAAATGTAGTGTACTCACTCTGTTTTGCATGGAGGCTTCAGCTGGTCTGAAGTAAACTCCGACCTTATCAACGGTTATGGGCGTAATGTGTTGAAAACCTTCAACGAGCACCCCCAGCTGATGCATGCGCATTTTATGTGAATCACTGTGCCTGATTTTGTCCCTGCTTTTAAAAGAGAAGGTGACTGTTTCGCCCGGCGGAACGAGTGACCATTTGTGCGCACCGTTTTTGGATACATCATCGTAATCGTAAGTGTCATCCACTTCCGCGATAAGCGTGCTGAAATAAAGAGGAGATCCGGTGTCATTTCGCAAAGCGTAAGGGATAAACGGAGACCGACGTCTGTATTCCGCCATCACAGATGGACTCTTATTGGAGTCCTTGGCGTAAAAGTCCTGCAGCCAGCTATTTTTCACTTGTTTGCACAGTTCGATGAGCGTAGATGTTACGTTGATGTACAGCGTTTCTTTGGATTCTACGTTTATTTGGAGACGGTTTTTTGAGATGTTCTGGGCCAGAGTGTGGTCCCACATCACGAAACATTTCCATGGTTCGATAACCGGTTCCCATCCAGAGAGCACACGGTTATAGTAGTCGCTGCCTAATATGCATTCCAAAGCGCCCTTGGTGGGACTATCAGTGGAATCGTCCTCCAGAGTAGACAGACGCTGCCGCAGATACAGATTAGAAAGGGTCACCTCCAGCAGGGGGACATCAGCATCACCGCAATCGTCGATCACGCAAAGAAATATGTTGTTTGCTTTGACCTCGACAGCCGCAATTTTCTTGCTGTGCGTGCCGCTGCTAGGGATGGCGTGCTGAGTCAGCCACAGGGCGGCGTCATCGATTCTCTGTTCGCAGCACTCCAACGCTTCGAGACAGTCTTCGGTCAAAAAACCGAGGGCAGTCAGTTTGTCGACTTTTTTGCGCATCGAAGCCTGAATGGGCGTGTCATTTTTCTGGCCGGCGAAAAGTTGCTCGGGCAGTGAGTTAAGGATGCTCGTGAACATGCAGATGTCATAGTAAGACAGCCGAATCGTGAGACTTTGCATCTGAAAATCCAAGACTCTCTCCTTGTTTATCTCTATATTCAGAGTCACCGGATCGATTATAGAGAGAGCAGTCTCATCTTCCATGCCCAATATGCACGAGTACATCTCGCAATTGTTCAAGTTGCAAGATAGGGGTTTCTCTATCATCGTGGAACGATAAGTTATCACAGTAGTACTCTGAAAATAATAAGCAAAAGTGATAAAAAATGTAATCATTTCAGTTCGACAGTGCAGATGTCAAGTAAATGGATTATAATTCCGTGTATGTAAACACTATTTACAATGTTTGATGCTTTAGGTGTAATATTTTTTTGTCAAATTGCATGCATGAATTTTAATAGACGAATAGATGTGAATTGGAAAAAAACTGTGACAGTCACACATATTGTTGGCATCGGTACAAATTGTGCAAATCAGTGCATCAGTGAAAATTGCAGGTACATACTTTAAAAATCACAGCATTAGTATCCCAAATTGATGTGTCTTCAACGACGACAATTTCGGAATCAGTAATGTTAAGTTTCAGTTCGAAGGGGACCACATCCTTCCTGTCATTTGTATTGCTACGCTGCCTGTTGGGGCTGATGGGCACCTCGTCGAAGTCCTGCTGGATGAACTGCCACGCCAGCTCCCACCAATCAAAAACTGCCATCAGCCGCATGTTGTTCAGCAGTATCGTGAACTTTGACTTGTCCTGCCTCTTGCGGCTGTGCACCTCAACCTGGACGAGGTCTTTGTGCTTGGAGAGCTTTTTCGGCTGGAGGATATTGTAGAAAACGTTTGGACACTTCTCTACCGGAGGGCTGCCGTATCTCGTGTCCATTATAAGGATCTCCTGGGAAACGAGGTCAATGTCTTGATAGTGATTGCTGAAAGCTTCCACGGTCAATCGCGATTTTATAAAATTTATACAGGCCAGTGGTGCCGTTTTTCTGCTTTGTTGGAGGCGCAATGTGACATTGAGGAGATCTATTCGTAGAGAGGATAGAGTCCAAACTTCTCGAATATTTGGCTAAAAAAAATAAAATGTACTAGATGTAATTATTTTCAAGTTGTACAAATAACGGTCAAGACAAAAGTTTACCTCCGCAGTTACTGGTGGGGGCGTCACCGAAGGCAAAATGTGCTCCGTATTTTCGCCCAAATTGTAAGCCAGGAATCCCCGGATCAGCTTGTACTGAGAAATATCTAGCGTCCCGTCTAATGTGGACAGTTCTCCGTGTATGCTCATGTCAGGTACATTATGACAAATGCTGGAATGCAAGTTTCTCTCCACTTGTATCTTTAGGTGGCACTTATCGGTCAAGAGCGACTGTCCGCTCTTTCTTATGACACACCCGCCCAACTTGAAATATTCAACGGCTTGATCCATGTTCCTATCTTTCGCACTCTCATATTCCCTCTCGCCAGCTTGCAAGTTTACGTTCATCAAGTCCAAGTACATAACATCCAACAAACATTTCTTTCCTGAAACACGAAACAAGTAAAATAATTGCGCTCTGTTTAATAATAAATTTCTGTCTTTTTTATTGTTTTCTTTCTTCATTAAATAATATATATATATTTTTTTTTTATATTTTAATAATGTTACAATCTAGTCTTAGACTAATAAGTAACTTAAATCTATTCCTACTGTACTAAAAGTTTGTTTGATATATATATATATAATATATGTATATATAATCATTTTCCGTTTTACCACAGAATAGTGTAGGGACATTAAATAATAACTGGTACAAATAATGGATGAACCTATAACAAAAATAAATTTCTGCTTACCAGACGCATCATTAGCGAGCACGCTAATCGTTTCAGGGTCGTCGCTATATTTAAAGCAATTGGTCACACGGAGCTGTCCCAAGTCCACGATGATCAAGTGCGGACTCTTCGAACTCACCGGCAGTAAAATTAACGGCGATTCCGCCTCCAAAATAATCGAAAACCTAGATACATCGTCAGTCATTTTTTGCCCACTTGTTGCAGCCCTGATTCCGGCCATCACAGCTTGCAGCTGTGAGAAGTGATTGAAGAAGGCCTGGATTTCGTTTACAAAGCGCTTTGTGTGAACGTACACCACGGAAGACATCTCCAACGTCAGCTGGGAATCATAATCCTTTATCTCATCAGACCCATGCCTAAAATCGAGAAAATTTATTGAGTTTTCAGATGAAATCGGTACAAAACATTTTTGTTAAAACGTAATTAATCTGGGAATGATTTCATGCCTAAAATTCATCATTGGTTCTTGCAAATTAAAGATTTTTATTGTTTGCATTAACCCCGTATTTTGTACTAGACGTAAAACACCATAATTCAATCAAATTTCTCTTCAAATATTTTTGTGTGAAGCTGCATACATGAATTTTAATAAATGTAAAAATGTGATGACGTTATGATATTGTTAGTTGTCAAATTATTTTTTATTTAACGAATATCAATTTTGACTTTAAAAACTGTCATAAAGTCAGTTTTAAAAGCAATCCAATTTGGTGCCATGTGTCAAAATTCACATCTTTGTTATATAATTTTAATGTAGTTATGCCGATATTTCGCCTTATTTGTATTTGTATTCCGCCACTTGAATAGTCCTTATTTCCTACCTGACGTATTTGAAGTTGAGCGCTTGTTTCCCGGAAGTAAGAAATCTCTCCCTGTACAGTTGCCCATGCAATGTAAGGTCCAGCAGAGACATGGAGCCCAATTTGCCCTCGACTTCTTTCATTGAACCAGTTCTCTTTATCGACACTTCCACGTTTGATATGTTCGCTTTTGCAATGTCCCTGTCATGCCTTGATAACACCATTGTGAGTGATCGGACAGTGATATTGGTTTCAGTGTTCTCCGAAACAGATTTTTCTAAAAAAAAAAATATTAATGGTAAGAATGATTCGCAAAATTGTGGAAATTCATTCGTCTGGTTTCCTAAAGGAAAATCGCGTACAGTCAGACTTATGTGCGTTGCTAACAACAGATCCAATTTCCAAATGGAAAACCAGGTCAAAAATATGTCAATTAGCAACATTATTTTGAAGAAAGAAGAGAAAGAAGAAAGAATTGCAATTTCGCGGATATTTTTAGACTCAGGATGTTTGTATTTTTTTAAATAAAATTTTTGATTTTTTAATACTGTAGAATAAGAAATTTAGAATTCACTTATTATTGTTCCTGCATCAAAAATAACTTATCATATAATATAAGAAGCTTGAAAATATTTAAGTTAAATGAAATAAAATTTTAAATCTTTCAATAAGGAAAAATAAGGAATTTAGAATTCACTTGTAATCATTCAGGTATAATATAATAAGCTTGAAATTATTAATCGCAAAAGTTATATATGCTATTATCTTTCGGAGTTGCCATCGGTTTCATTTCTACATTGATAACGTCATTTACAAACCTAATTGTGAAGATTCCGAAGATTGTGTCTTGAGATTAGGCTTATCCACTTCATCTGTGCCCGTTGCTGATGCACCAAAAAAGTCGATAACGACGACCCAGGACTCCACATTTATAACCAAATCGAGGCAATTGAAGTCTACAGATGTCGACCTTTGTATCTAAAAAAGGCATTTTATACAATTATTATATAAAAAAACACACAATCAATCGAGGCAAAAATGGTCTTTATTGGTAAACATGAAAGATCAAGGCGAGAGAATTGAAAGATTTTTATGTAGGTCCAATTTTAAATCGTTACAAAATTAATTTGGCAACGCTGACACTGCAACAGTGATAAATTATAATTAATCAATTTCATTACATCCACTACATTGTATTATATCATCGAAATATTGATACACAATCAAATGTTTCCAATAAAAATTTAAATTTTCAAAATAAAAGAATTGTCATCATTGTTTCTCAAAAATTTCAACAACTATTTTACAATAAAAATTTAAATTTTCAAAATAACAAAAGAATTGTCATCATTGTTTCTCAAAAATTTCAACAACTATTTTACAATAAAAATTTAAATTTTCAAAATAACAAAAGAATTGTCATCATTGTTTCTCAAAAATTTCAACAACTATTTTCAAAATGTTGTTATTTTCTTGAAATTTTGATTGTAATCATTGAAATATCAAACGAAAACTCAAAATTTTAACAGTATTAGTTGCAATTTTAACAGTATCATTGAAACTTACTTTTATTATTATATTATTGTATCAAAATATAATTGATTGATTTGATTAATTGATTAATCTTTGATTTGGCTTTGCTAATTTGGCGAGAATAAATCGTAATCACGGTGCTTAAACTGCATTCAGGTTGTGTGTGTTACCGTTCTACACTAGATGCATATTTGCTTACCGAATTATAATTCGATTTGAAATTAGGTGCCTTTGGGTCGACCAACAAAGTAGTGATGAGAACCAAATTCTTAACCGGACGCTGCCGCGTGCTCGGACTCGGAGGCGGAGTGCACGGGCATATCATCTTAGCCTTTGACCGGGGTTCCAGCTGAATCGTGTTGGACCGCTCCAGGCCCAGCATCCGGTTGGTCTCGAGGTGGTCGGGCAGCGAGCCGTGCGAGGGGCTGCCCGAATGCAGGTATGTGTAAATGTCGGGACACGACCGCGACACGCAGGCCGAGCCGGTCGGTATCTCGTCGCCGGCCGAGGAAACCACCATCGCCCTTTGTTTCGTCCCCTCCGGCTGCAGGAGGTCCTCCATGAATATCGATCTCAGTGACACCTACAATGACGTCTTGGGGTAACAGGTTTAGGTTGGTTATAAGTAATTTACGTGAATGTTTGTTTCGTACAAGTGGCTTTTGTCGTATATGAAAATAAAGTCTCTGAAGGACAAATCCACCAGACCTTCTTCGCCGGTAGGGGAATCTCCTCGGAGTTCTATCGTAAATACTGGCAGCTCAAATAACACTAAAAAGACAATTATTATGATTTAGGATTTTAATAAATTATAATATGTTATAAGAGCTTATTAATTAATGGTGAATTTAGATGGTTATTTTACAAATTCATTTGTTCTTACCTTTTATAGCAACTAAATTTTTCTGAGTATTATTGTTTTGCGGTATGGACATTGCAGGAAATAGTTTGGCTCGCACATGTGGGTCCATTTTCAATGTAGTAACGCCAGTGTCTTCTTCGGTTATGTCCGACAGTACAGACCTATTCGATTTGAGCGATCCCTGTATGTCTCCGATTTTCGGGTTGGATGTTAACCATTGCATGGTATCTAATAACTGTTCGTACTGCGCCCTCGTTAATGAAACTTTCAAAGCAGAGGCTACAATTCCATTTACCTAAAAACAATCAAAAACATTAAATAATTGGTGTAAAAATACTTACGCAGATCATTTTAAATTGGTACATTCATCAAGGTTTTACAGTTTTGTCACATTATGAGATAATCAGCTCAAAATTTTACAGTAATAATTATACATTGGCAGAAATTATTCAAAATTTGAGAGTAATCAGTGATGTTTGACAAAACAATAATTGAAATGTTGCTAAAAATAACTGAAATTGTACGGTAATAATTCTACATTGGCAGAAATTATTCAAAATTTAACAGTAATCAAAACAGTAATTGAAATGTTACTAAAAATAATTGAAATTTTGACAGTAATCATTGAAATTTTAACAGTAATCATTAAATTTTTGAAAGAAATAGTTATGTATTTGAGAGTATAAGCTTGAGTAATTATCCAACACTTTTCACTTTCCAAGAATTTCCCATTTTACTGAATTTCTCCCGTAAATTGTAAGACAATAGTGCTCAGTTTTGGGACATACTGTATATATTATATGATTGTTTTACCTCCACAATATCCATACTGGAATACAAATCATCGTCATCATTTATCTTCAAATCTTCATCATCATCATCGTCCAGCAACAGATTGGGGACACTGTGGTGCCTAGAAGGCGCCTTCCTTGGCATTTCCCGCCGAATCTTCAGCTGAAGTACTGTGTCATGTAAAATTGGCTTGGCGGAGGAATCGCAGGAGTACAAAATATTCGGGCGCGACATTAGGGGCCCCGGGGCCCGCCTGCCTGTCGTGTCCAACGAGAACAGGTTCATGTCCCTCACCTCGATGTCGTAATGTTCGATGTGATATTCTTGGGTTTCGAAGCCGTTCAGTGTGTCGTAAGGCCTGTCATTGGTGACGGATATTTTTCCGAGATGCGCCACGAACACCTGCATGCTGTTGCTGGCCCGCGGAAGAACTAGAACCGGACTGTCCAGAACAATGTCTAGTCTGAAAATGCAAAGAGTGAACAATGTGCAATAATAAAAACGGTTGTAACGATTTCAATATTTTAACAATTGTGATTCTTTATATGAAGGAATATACTGAATCTATATATTTATTCTGTAGCTTATATTACTATTAATATGAATATATATATATATATTCATAGATTCTTTATTTCACATAGCCATATTCATTACATGGATATTCATATTCAGTATATTCCTTCATATTAATCTAATAGCAATTGATTTAATTTACCTCAAGTCGATCCTGAAGTCATCATCATCGGTAGGACTGTATGGTGTTTGAGGCATAGTATCCCGAACCGACGAATATCCAGAAAAACTATGCTCCATGCTGGAGCTACGGCGCCGCCTTCTTGGTGATGCGATGTCGGAAAATGAGAGGGCACTGCCGTAGATGGAAGCCGATAATCTTGAATTCATGTATATCGACTGAGCTAATGCTTCCGCTCTGAATAAAAGAAAGTAAACGGGTTTAGTAGCGACGATGTATGTTTGGGGGTTTCTTCTGTGGCTGTCATGTTATTGAAAATATGACAAACATTGGTATTGAAATGTGTATTTAAATTTGAACAAACGTTACAATTTTCCTGTACCAATTTTTACCTTGCATGTACCAATCCCAAAGCCATATCGGTCGCCGCGGTTTTTATAGATCGCGCCAGGTTCGACAGGTACTGCTTAAACTCGGTGGCGCAGGACTGCAGCTCAACCACAAACAGCGGGGAATGTGTGTACCAAAGCGAGGCCATCCTGACGGTCACCTCGGCGTGGTCATTGCCGTCGTTCAACGTCTGCAAGCTTCTAACAACGCTGAAGCTGAACGCCTTATTCTCGTCCTCATTGGGGCCAGAGGACATGAGGTAGAGAGGATGGGTGTTCTCCAGGATTGGATCCCGACCTACGCTCACAATCCTCTGGTGCATGTGGCCCTCGGGAGTCAAGTCAAAGACTTGCAGCCCACCCAGGGAACCCTCAATGATTACTCCGTTATCTAGAAAACCGGAAAACACATTTTATAACTAAGATTTTAAAGAGGTGAGCAATATTTGTGCGAACGAGACTTGTAATGACTCTTAAATCGCTGAAATATATCGGATTGAAAATTTGAGTTAGACACATAAATATTGTAAGAATTTCTTCTCAGAATAGGCAGTATTTTTTGTTCTTGATGTCAAATTGCATGCATTCATTTTAAAATTAATACTTTCCTTACTAATATCTTGATGAAACATTTTATTATTATTATAAATGTATATTATGTATAATTAAACTTGTTTTGTTTTATTAATTTTAAAAGATGAATTTGACAATTTTATCACAGCAGAACTGATAGTGGTGCGAACATTTTGCAACAGGACAGCTGTCGATAATTATAAATTATAACAACGAATTAAAAATACGTAAATCGTATCTTAAAACACATTGTTAATTGTCGCTATATTGATACTTACTAACTGTGGCTTGAATTTTAGCTTCGCTCATAGTTGCCGTGCATATTTTCTTCCCTTGAATGTATCCGTCTTTTACGACGCCCCTGAGAAGCAGCACATTCAATCGGTGGAAGTCAAATGTGATTTCGGTGGTGCCCATTTTCGGAGAAGAGTCCTCCAACGATTCGCTTGAAGAATGCAGGCTTGAGTGCTCAATGGGGGCAACAATTGCGCTTGCCGGTTTCTGGGACTTCAGTTCCGGGAATACCCTTCTTGTGAAGCCCATAAGCTCCACTATCGTTTCTTGGTTAGCTAGAAAACAAATAAACCAAAATTTTGACGAAGCGGCTAATATTAGGCCATATTATCCATAATATCCACACCATAGATGGAGGAGTAGTAGGAATTATTATTATTATTATGATTATTAATATTTTTTCAACTAATTCATTGTCGTATATGAAATAACTTATTTTTTAAAATTGTTGGTAAGACGGATATCTACAGCTAGTCATCTCAATGTAGTATCATACCTATAATATCCAAATTGTTAAATTGTATTGTTGCAATCTGAATAGGTTCCGAGCCGAACACGAGGAGTAAATCCAGGCTAATCAAGGCCTCAGAATCCAAGGTAAGGACTCTGCTGCTTGGCACCTTGTTCCATGCCGGAAAATGGGGCGGCGATGTCGCTAGAGTGTTCAACGCTTGGCTAAGTGCCACTGGTGATGTGGCGTTAACCCTAATGGCGCAAGGATCGGGGCTTCCCGGAGACGTGGGAGACGTTGGCTCACTGTCTCTCAAACTACCTGATATGGAATCCATTCTATGAAAAAAAAAAAATTTGCTATCACAATTTTTATAATTGACAATTATTTTTTTAAATTTATGTCACCAACAATTTTATTTATTAAGTTTAAGGTTTTATCCATATTACCAGTTATTTATTTAAGGTATTATTCTGTACTTACTAGTAGAGTTATTTTTTTATTTTATTTTATTATTTATTTATTATTATTTTGCCTGACTATGTTTCAGTTTGTTTAGCAAACCATCGTCAGAGGCGTGAAATGTGTAATTTTGCCGTGTATATATCTAGATTTTATTTCATCCTAGTTGATTATATGAAGTAATATTCAATTTTTAATAAATGATAATAAAATCATCAATCAATAAAAATCAACAGTTTTTGTTTAATAACAAACACTTTTTGTTTAATAATAAACACTCTTTGTTTAATAATAAACACTCTTTGTTTAATAATAAACACTTTTTGTTTTGTAATGCAATCTATACTAATTTTTTTAATATTTACCCGACGTGTTTGTGACTCGCAACCAAAAGCTCAAAGTCAGGTCCGAACGTCTGCAAGGCGTCCACCAACAGCAAACTGTGCACCGATAAGGTGACGTTCACATCCCCGGGCCGCTTGGTGAACCCCAACCTCACTCCGGAAACCTGCAGCTCCGCCACGCTGCGCCCCCGGCTCTGCACCTCGAGCGCCAGATGGTCCACGGTGAACTGCAGCATGAACAAGCGGGACATTTCGATGCTGGTATCGTGACTCAGGCTGTCCTCCTCTTCTTTCCCGTTAGAAGCCACATCGTCCATCTCGTTGTCCGGGGCGTTGAACGGCGAGGGCAGCCCGGTCGCCGTAATTATCTGGGCGAGTTTCCTCGCAGAGGCAATCTTCTGCTCGTTCACGTGTGCTACAAGCTTGGGCAGGTTCGCGTTCAGAGTCAGGCTCGGGTACAGGGGATCATAGGTATGTATGACTCTGCGTTCGATCTGTAAGGATATGTTGAACCTGTCGAGCACGTGCAGCGTGGACGTGCCCTTGTTGTGGGCGTATCTCCAGTTGTCCTTCACCTTGGCGATGAGTATTTGCATGTCGGTGAGCTCGACGCAGTACCGGTCGTAGATTTTCATGTGCAGCGACTGTTCGTTTAAATTTTGTGGCATGAACATGCTGCTTTGGGTGAGCTGTTCAGAGTCACTTTCCTCACTAGCGGGAGGTGTCGAGCAAGGTGTCATAAACATTTCTTCGTCCTGTAAGAACAGAACGGAAATGGTAAATTTTAACAGTAATATATCAAGCCTTGATCTAAATATTGACATTTTGATCATTCAAATTTAAATTTGAATGGTTTAGTATAATTTTGATACCAGTATTTGAATGTTGTTTAAATTTAAATTTGAATCATTGATTTAAATATTTAAATTTGATTCATTCATTTAAATATTTAAATTTGAATGGTTTTGGTGAAAAAAATGGTGAAAATTCAATAGAAATCTTTTCAATAGGAATTTTTGGCAAAAATACATAAGGAATTATTGAAATGTTTATAAATGTAATTGAAAATTTGACAGTAATAGAAATATGACAAAAATAATTAAAAATCCCATCGAATTAATTGACATCTTAGTAAAAACAAGTGAAATTTTTCTATAATTAATTGACATCTTAGTAAAAACAAGTGAAATTTTTCTATAATTAATTGACATTTTTACAGACAACGAAATAATAAACAGAAATATGTAACCAATTTACAAATGGAGCTTTGGATATACAAACCTCATCAACTTTAGGATCGACAGGCGATGCCAAAGGCAAATCATTGCCGTCGATGTTGTTCCTAAGATGCAGCCTGCCAAAGTCTATCACTGCAATTGCGGCATTGGGGTCGCTGAATTTCTCGACGAAGAAGATCTGGGGCGCCGTGATGTCCAGCTGGAGGTCCCAACTCTTGCGAGCCACAGCCCGGCCATCAAGGATATTCTCCCAGTTTTTGATCAGTTCCTTCTTCGTTCGGCTCTTCATCGCCTCGATGCTGGAGTGAGTAATGGTGCGCTTGTGCGGTATGCAGAAGAACTCCGTCAGCCACCTAACCGCTGCAGGCTGGTAGACGACGTCGAGCGACTTTGATTTCACACAAAGTCTAATACTAAAATATGTAAATATAATGAGTTAATATTTTTGCATGGTTATTGAGAAAATAGTATCCGTTTTTTTGCCAAGTTGCAAGTATGAATGCCAATATATAAACATTGTTCTATCCGGCTATATTGACTGTGCAAAGGTAGCATAATAATTGGTTTTTTAAATGAAAGCTGGAATGAATGGTTGAACGAGAAAGTTACTGTCTCTATTTAATTTAAATTAGAATTTTATTTTTATGTTGTACCTGTAATCTGGAGATATGTTCTCCGGCTTTTTCTCGTAGCTCAAGTAGAAGAGGCTGTCGGGTTCCTCGGGCCTACTGGTGACGCTGACCCGAGGGCTGGGGCCCCTGGAGCGCGTAGGTGGAGCCAGACGTTCCTGTCCCGGGGGACCAATCAACACAGGGAACAGTGTGTTAGGCGTAAACTTGTCACAAAGGTATAGCGCTCCGAGTGACAGCTCAATTTTGTGAGACGACGTGCGTGGCTTGCTGATTATGTTCACCGACACATTTTTGAACTGCAGCTCCAACATCGGAATACTAAAATAAATAAATAAATAAGCTGAGGCCTGATAATTCTTCGCAGAATGATTAGGTATTGCATTCCATGTTGAAATTTGAAAATCTGAAGAATGATTAGGTATTGCATTCCATGTTGAAATTTGAAAATCTGAAGAATGATTAGGTTAGGTTAGGTTAGTTAGGTTAGGTTAGGCTGAGGCCTGATAATTCTTCGGAGAATGATTAGGAATTGCATTCCATGTTGAAATTTGAAAATCTGAAGAATGATTAGGAATTGCATTCCATGTTAAAATTTGAAAGTCTGAAGAATGATTAGGTATTGCATACCATATTGAAATTTGAAAATCATCACAAAGTTATAGTTATTCTAAACAATTGATGAAAATATTATAACTTAGTTAATTCAGATTTTACCAAAATTATTAAATCCACACCTTTCTTTAGATCCTTCCCGTGCCGTGCATAAACTAAGTGTGCCACCTTTCAAGTTAAAGCTGAATCGACCGAAAACGGCATCTCTTTTGAGCACCGTGTTATTCTCAACCGAATCCGAGAGCACCCTGAGTATCTCTCCTTCCAACTGCATCGCCTCCGTCGGACTGGTAGGTGCCGACTCGGTACTCGTGGCAGAGTACCAGCCCATCCACTGTGGAAACCACCTGACCAGCATACTCCTTCCGGCGGAGTTCGTCCCGTTCGAGGCCCTCATCTGGCTGGGCACACTCCTCATCGCCAACTCGCGAAGGACCTTGAGCTCCTCATACTTCCTAGTCCACTCGACGTCGTCCTTCAGCTTTTTCTCATCGGGCGTCAGGGCGATTGCAGGCGTCAGCAGTATTTTGCTGTAGACTTTCACGTACTCCACGTTCTCTTTGGCCATCGCCCTGCAGGTCTCCCATGTCGGCCTCGGCCTGCAGATTTCCGGCTGCCTGCCGGGGTAAAAGCAGCTTATGGCGTACAGCCACCAGGCCCTTGAGTCTTCCTTGATGGAGTACGCGGGCCGGAATCTTCGGTACTCTCGGAACCTGGCTACGTCGTCCAATCCTTTCGTGCATGTCACAATTTGGTCGTATTGCCACTAAAAAATAAACATTACTCAATGTAATCATACAATATAAAAATATAACACTAATGCACACTGCCTTGAGAAAACTATATTCATATTCAATCGATAAAAATTAATAAATGCTTATATAAGTTTTGTGCGTAAAAAATCGTTTCAACTGTTAGATGTAGTTAACCTTAAATGCTTTTTTAAACATGAAAATTATTGAATTATTTAAATTGTTATATATGTAAATAAGAAATAAATAAAATTGATAACATTTGTGCGTAAAATATAGTTACAACGGTTAGAGGCAGTTAACCTCAAATGCTTTTTCCAATATGAATTATTGAATTATTTGAACTGTTACATATATAAAATCTTTTTTTTTCTGTAACACGCGAATAAAATATTATTATTATGTAAGTTTAACATGTAACACAGGAATATAACAGTAAGCTAAATGTGTTACTTACATCGACAAGCATCAAAGGAACGTCCTCCAACTGCAGATCACATATAATTCTCGGGGAGTCGGAAGACCTGAGCGGCTGCTCGTCCCGGTTCCTCCTGATGCGCGCCTGGGCGCTGACCGGCGACAGTATGCACCGGTCGCTGTACTTGTTTCCCTGCGCCGTCGACATGCTGGCGGCGAGGTCGTTGTGCGATATGTTGGAGAAGAGATGGTCGCCCTCCAGGTCGGCCCAGTAGATGCTGAGCTTCTGCATCTCGATGAGCTTGTGGGAGGTGGCGGAGCTGTCCCAGTGAGAGAAGCCGGGCTGCCAGTTGTCGTCGCAGCTCTGCGCCGAGAGGGACTCCATGGTGAGCCCGAAGGCGACCACCTGATTGGGCAGGCTGAAGTCGTCTTCGTAGCGGACGTGGACATCGCGGATTTTCAACTAAAGTTAATAGGAAATGGAAATAGGAGCTTTGAAACAGATAATCATCGCGTGCTTTACTAATACTTCTGCATTCTCATTAGATGTGTCACCGTGTTTTTATCTCCGTTTTTTAGTGATTGTTGGACATCGTTTTTCAAAATCTCAATTAAAATATAAATCTATAAAATTCATTTTTCTACGAAAGTGTTGAAAGACACGTTTTCTGTCATAAAATTTAACCTTGAAAGTTGGTATTTGTTACAAGGAGTGCAGAAAGTACTTTCTGCACTTATATGAGTGCGGAAAGTACTTTCCGCACTCCAATACCTCTCTTTTGATTTTTGAGTTTTGCAATGGCCATTTCCGCAAGAGTGTTACATACTATTTTTTCTACGAAAGTGTAGAAAACTAAAGATAAATGTAAATTTAATCATTAATTTAAAATAAATGTCATTGTCATTAATTTAAACGTCAGAAAATTTATAAATCGCTTGTCACCAAATCGAGACTCGAAATTTATACATTAATACTGGAAGTAGAAGAATATCAATAATGGATTCCGATAGTGACGATATAACAAACACTCCGCCGGAACTTGCGGCCATTGCATCCACAGTTTCGTCCAATTTATTGCCTCAAAAATCAAAAGAGAGGTATTGGAGTGCGGAAAGTGAGTGCGGAAAGTACTTTCCGCACTCATATAAGTGCGGATAGTACTTTCTGCACTCCTTGTAACAAATACCAACTTTCAAGGTTAAATTTTATGACAGAAAACGTGTCTTTCAACACTTTCGTAGAAAAAAATTCATGCATGCAATTAACGAAAATATATCACAGCCAACTTTCGCAAGACAAATTGTGTTTCTCTTTCTCTCTATCAATTTATTTCCATACCATTTAAAAAATATTTTGTTATTGTTATTATTACCTGCAAATTTTCTATGATATCGGTAATAAATCCCGTCCCGTAATTGAGCCACGAGGAATAAGAGGACGCGTAGTACGTGGAATTATTCTCTTTGTAGTCGTTTTCGAGCCGCCACCTGGCCTCCAAATTGTCCAACGCGCTGAGCTTCAACTCCTGGGCGGCGACCTCCTCGGTCTCGGCGTCCCACTGAAAGGCGAACGAGTTAAGCATTTGGCACAGCCGGGCTCCTTCGGTTCAACTACATCGTATACGGGAAGCGGCGTGGCGACGATGTACAGCTGCTCGATCACGATCACCCATGGTGCCGACTTTATCTGCCGCACGGGGACCTGCAGCTTGATCTTCCCAATGAAGCCCGCCTTGATCTGAACCGGCAAGCCGAGGTGTCTGAGCGCATCTTTTTTCAGCGGCAAGTTTTCCAATTCCACTTCACCTGCGTAATCATCAATACAAAGTGTCTTAAAAACAATTACAGCTAACCTAACCTAACCACAATCGATTAACTTACCGGATAAAAGGGCTATGCTCAGTTGAGCAGTGTTCAGATTCTCGACGTATTTGCCCAGGTAATTATTTAGCACCCATGCCACGAGTCCTTCCAACATTTTTGGTTCCACAAGAGGAGTGGATCATAGTGTAATTTGTTTACAACCTGCAAGAATGATTATTGATGATCTTCGATGAAAATTCATTGAAATCTTCATGATAACTGGGGTTAATTTTAAATCTTCAAAGATAACTCCGCCACTCCAAATTTTAACATTGAATTATTTAATCTTTTTTGTGTGAAATGTAAAGAAAATTCACCGTCTAGTATTCTTTTTCTATTATTAACTGTGGGAAGAACGGAAAAAGTAATTCCACACGGCTTATTGATGTAGAAGTACTGTTTGATAAGCTTGAATTTGGGGCACCCTTTGCAATGAAAGAGGATTTCACAGAATTCTCCTTAAAGTAGGCGAGTGCATTTTTATCATGGTATTAGCATAATCTCGTACACATGCCATAAACTGTAGATCATTAACTTGCATGACAGGAATATGTAATTTTCTGTACTTAGTATTATCAATACGATATGTTTACGTCAGTGCAGTGCATACTTTAACAAGCAACCAATTAATTTAAGCTCATGCCACAAACTTGTTTGGTTGGGAACTTTGTACGCACGATCGGCAGGTCCGGCGTGTACTAAATTGGAGGACTCCTGTGTGCTATGTATCCCCTCCTTTCTACGATTTTTATTGAATTGACTGACAATTCAAAGTCTAGTCTCCAGTTTCTGGTTCAACGATTTTAGCATAACATGCTCAATAATAATCTAACTTCATTAAGAGAAAATTGCTATTTACACCGTTTTTGAAACTGTATGTTTACCTCCTTTGGCATTCCCCGGAACTAGTTGAAGCCAATTTGGATGCAATCAATACATTTAAGATACAAACTAATTGCGCACAATAAATTATTCAATAGCAACCATGAATTCATATACCCGACCGACGTGTTTTCAATATAAATTCCGTTGCTTAAAGTACCGTTAAAAGTTTGTACTACCATCAATTAATGTTTAATTGTTTATGTTGACAATTGCATCACTATAAACCAAAGTGACACATACTTGCTGCACTAAAAATAGCCAAAACATGACCAAAGACCGAAAAAAACCCGCAAAGGTCGCGGTGCCCCCGCAGGTGCAGCAAATGCGCCGGCAAGCTGCTTATTTATAGATTCCGGTGGGAAATACGCTATCACAGATGCCTTTTTGCGCAGAAATGGATAAGGGAACTCACGAGAAATTTGGCACGGCCACTTGTAACGATCCTGGATCTTGTCGTCGGCAGTGGCAGGCAGAATTAATAGGCGCTGAGCGGGATATCCTGACGGCCTGAGTTTTCGTAGCTTCTTATCTTATCTCAAAGTTTGCACCTTTGAGGCTGTCCGATAAAATCGTTATTTGATTGCCGAGAAAGTTTTGAAGTGACATTAGTCTATCTGACTGTTACGTTTTTTGACAGTTGACAGTGGTGACCTCAGCTACGTGAAGATAGCTATGTATAGTTTATTCGCGATCTTTTTGGGTGACGAGTAGATATCAGCGTCATAAAGTGCGGCAAACAAAATTACTTCCTTAAAAATCCTCAATTAGGAGCGACGTGACTCATGTTGCCTGGCTAATAATCATTACCTCTGTGGGTATAAGATGGGATGCTAATACTAAACCAGAGCAATTGCGTATGTTGGGTTGCCTACCGCGCAACATACAGGGTGATCAACAATAATTGGAGTCGATTATACTAAACCAGAGCAATTGCGTATGTTGGGTTGCCTACCGGGCAACATACAGGGTGATCAACAATATTTGGAGTCGATTCAAACTTCCTGCCAAAATTTTGGAGATTTCATTACCAGGGGTACGTTCCTAATCAAAGAGAAAAGTCAGAGTATAGTTAGACTCAAGGAAAAGTCAAGTGGCAGGCTTTCCCTATCATTTATAAACAGGATTTAGGGAAATCCAAGCGCATGCGCAATACTGTTAAGATTTTAAACGTAAGCAAGCCGTACGACATTTGAAATAGGTGTTGGTGAGACACAGGTGTTTACTTGAGAAAATATCAGTACAAATACGAAGGAACATGATTACATTAGGTTAGGTACACACTTTTCGACAGAAATAAGACTGCCCATGAATTTCTTCCCGCATTCATCTACCTGGGGACGATGGAGAAACCCTAAGTGTTATTGCATGTGTTCCTAAACATGAGATAACAATTTTCAGTCACAACTTATCAATTAACTTAGTTTCGGAACGTACCCCAGGCATCGTCAGCGCACTTCTATTTACTCAAATGAGCTGTCGTACGACTGTCTTGTCATTAGCACAAGGCTCCACATAAATATATTACAGTGAGACGGTAAATAATATTGACAGTTTGTGAGACGTATTCAATGAGCATCATTGACAATGTCATTGACGTAATCATCAAGATTGTTATGACCGTTAGTATGCGATAATCGATATTTATATTCATAATTAGATACTAAATTACAGTTTTACCACATTTTATTCTTTACGATGCACTACTCAAATTTCAACTTATGACCGTCAAGTATGTGATAATCGATATTTATATTCATAATTAGATACTAAATTACAGTTTTACCACATTTTATTCTTTATGCTGAACTATTCAAATTTCGACTTATGACCGTCAAGTATGTGATAATCGATATTTATATTCATAATTAGATATTAAATTACAGTTTTACAACATTTTTTCTTTAAAATGAACTACTCAAATTTCAACTTATGACAATCATTTTCAAGTGAAAAATTACAAACAGTGTATTTATAAAATTGAAGTAATTACATTTAAATTACAATAGAATTTACAATTTTTGACAAAATTCTACGATAAAATAAATCAATTACAATAATTAGGGGAAATTAAATAAAACATAAAATTTAATTTGTATCTCCCTACTACAAATCAGTAGAAGATAATCAAATTCAGATAATAAATTTATCAAATATCATATGTAATGAAAAAGAACAATAATTTTATCACAAAATCGTAACTCCTTTTAAGTCTAGCCGTACAATTTTTCATATGAACAAGGAACGATCGTTGCGCAGTATTAGAAACACATAAAAAAACATATGTAATTTTTTATTTATACTTTGTACAAGTAATATTTACATATCATCATTATGTACATTAGCATTTTAGAGAGGCACTGAGTTACCTAACATGGAAGAATTAATTGTGACTAGTTAAATAAATCTTAATAAAAAAATAAACGAAAATAATACCTAGAAAAAATAAAAAGCTACAAAATAATTCTTTAGCAAGAGGTTTTCTAAAAATGCGCCAACGTGTGTATACTGTATTGTAACATATAATTAAATATAAATAATACAAATGATAAAATAACGGAAATTCAATTAGATAACTGGACAATAGATCCGTTACGTAAAAATTCTTTTTTTAATACACTATAAGTACTTAAATAATAATAATAATAATAATGTAATAAATATTAGTTACATGTATAATTTAAGTCTATATTAATTGATTTGGTTTTAATATGTAACGTTTATAACCATTAATCGTGTGAATTGTTACAACAAGTGTAATTTACAGCGGAACTGGTATTTCCGCGTCTGTTACGATACGCCCTTACTCATTAACGTGAGTAAGAATGTAGCATACAATTATCTTACATATTATTAAAAACTGTGTCGATCCTAAAGTTATATTGCGATTCAAACGAGTCCCTACATCTTCGTAAACGGAGAAATTAAAATTATCAAATTACAGAATGTAGGAATATCCATTCGTACTGTACAATTCGTTAGGACCTAGGGCCTATTTCTATATACAGGGAAAAGCAACGTTATTGATGCTAGGTCGGTTGAACGTGTCAAATGAGGAGACAAGAAACGCTCCCCATCAGAATTCTTACAATGTGTAAACATTAAAATTTAAAAACACACAAGAAAAACTATTGGCTAACGATGATATTTATTAACACTGTTCAAAAAATATACAGTAATATTGATTATTAAACCACAGCCAGAAAGACTAACAATATAATTACTTTTAATAATCCAGATGAACAGCCACTTCAGGCACTTTACACCCGACGTGACCACATTATTCAACAACTTGATATTGCGTCTTATCAGTTCATTTCGTAATTGTAACTAGTCGTCCACTAATAAGGACGTTTCATTTGCCTAAAAACTGCGACAGAAAAAATCTTGCTCGGTAAACAGCAATAATTTAATTAGTAATAAGTGTTATTTGAAATTATTATTGGTTTAAAACAGGACATAAAAAAAAAACGACCATCACTTTCGCATACGCCCAAAAGTTCGAATGACAACTCTCTTACAGACAGCACATAATTTATTGAGCAAGTACTTAAAAAATGCGGGCGGGCAGTATGAGAGTGACGGTCAACGCTAGCAAGTCGACGACTCCCACAGTCGGTTCGTGAGCTGAATCTGATTGGGCGGCGGAGGTGCTTGCTGTTTGTTACCAACTACAAAAAAATTTCAACCTGATCAGCCTTTACACTTACGAGCTATTTACACATATTTATTTACAACGCACATGAAGTGGAATAGTGACACTTCATCCGTTACTAACGAACAGTGCTCCTCGTACAGACAGAGAAACACGCCAAATTATTTGCGGTGAAAGGAATTGTTAAAAGTACCATGCGTGGAAGAATGCATGCAGTCCTTAACACTTGGACTCTAGAGAAATAAAAAAAAAATAAAGAACAGATTAAACATAAATATTACGATAATAAATTAGGTACTCTAATATACAGGAAAAATGCCCCAAGTCGTTACTCCCGATATTTATGGATCATTTTAATAAACAAAAAAATTAATTAAATAAAACAAAAAAGCTAGTTGTTTCATTGTTTTTTAAATCACCTTCAAGATCAAACAACTTTCAACTAACTTTTTAAATGACTCTACTTTTTATTAGACAAACAATAACAAATATAATACTCACTTTACAATATTTTAATTCTTATTAAACTTGCAAGATTAAACAACTTTAAACTAACTTTTTAAATGGCTCTATTTCTTATTAGAAAAACAATAACAAATATAACACTCACTTTACAATATTTTAATTCTTATTTAACTTGGCTTCAAGTTTGTTAAAATCGGTCCATAAATAATGGAGTTATGGCTTAGGACGTTTTTTGTAAGAAACGTTGTACATAGTTCTTATCTAAATAAATGCATTGTCTACCACCAATAAAAGGCACATCTACAGAAGGCATGCTGTCAACTCTACATTATGATATACCTTGGCGTGTGTTGTAAACCTTCGGCATCGCCCTGAAGGGCATCGGCCTCGGAAACTCCGAGACCGCGTGGAAGTTAAATCTGGCTTCTAGATTACTGATCGCCGAGCTCGATGAGGACCTCCTGCTGTTTCCGCCGCTGTTCACGTCTCTCATCGACGAGTGCCTTGGAGGTGGCGGCGGAGCACTGAACGTGGGAATCTAAAATAATAATTAATTCCATTATCCGAATCCAATGTGAGGGATACAAGAAAAGTGATTATCGAGGTATCAGATTAGAGACTGCGCTATGTGCCGCACATTTGATTTGAATTATGGCTTCTTTGTGGACTGGATAAATAAAATTTGCACTGGTCTCGATACGTTTATTGGACCCCTTAAATTGTAGTTCGTAGGAACTTTAAACATTAAATAAATGTATAAGAACGACGGTTTAACACTGATGTTGCCGCTGCTGTCAGTCTTGACTTGCTAATTTTAAATTTGTCATAAAAACTTCGTTTTCGAAATATTTTATTAAACTATGTTATTTATAAATTGATAAAAACATTTTTATTAGGATGGCGTATTTGCGTACCGGAATTTTCGATTATGCTAATGGTTGACACATACTGAGACACTCCAGATGTTTGAATTGTTTAAAGTACAGACTTAGTGATTCTTGATCTCGCTGTACAACTAAGCAGTAGTGAAAATAAATCGGGAACTTACTAAAGGCGGTGGTCTGGCAGGTGCTTGCACGCCTGTCCTGTGTGGTGGCGGAGGGGGGGCATGGTTTGGTGCCTGGGGTATCACATTTGGCGGAGGAGGTGGTGCATGGTTGGGGGGCTTAACCATCTTGTTTGGTGGAGGCGGGGGTGGTGTATTGGGAATTGAGGGAGGTGGAGCCGTGGGCCTTCCTGAAACATAGAAAAACGGAAATATGTACCATAGTACATTGTAAACAAGTATGCATAAGTGCAAATAAATGTAGATATGATTCCCATATGATACGAAGGCATATTTGGGGCACTCGCCTTTGGCATGGTGCCAAAATGACAAGTGTTTACATCCCATATAATATATAATATCCATACCCATAAAATATGCCACTCTCACATAATGGTGTATTGCTAATAGGCGGAAGAATAACGTAAGCTCAATAACCTTTGGTAGCAGTTTGAATGGCACTTGACTAGATAATGCAATACCAATTACAATCAAAATTTAAATGCAACAATTTTCACAGGTAACTAGATGTAATTATTTTTACGATATCCGTATGAAAGGAGGCATTTGAATGATTACAAAATACAAGGATTTATGTACACCTTTCACGTATTTGTTTAAATCTCAAACGCACCCTTAAGCCTGCATGCACAATTAAATAATTTCTGGAACATTACTGAACACTTTTGAAGGAGCTTCCGGCACATCTTTTGCAAACCAAAAATCATTGCAGAACATAATGTTTTCAAATACCTCATAAAAGTATTCACTCATTCCTCAGTAATGTCAACATATGATTAATAAATTTACAAACAGTCGCATCGCATTTCAAACGATAAATATAAACTTTGCAGCCGTCCGTTTCACACCTTACTAACCATTTAGTAGCGGTCGTGGCTTCACGTGACTAAGGTTTCCTAGACTGTGCCCCAGGCTCTGGTTCAGCACCTGGGATAAGTTCCGCACTGTGCCGAATTTGGTGTTGAAGTCGGGGTTGTTGTTTTCCGGGCTCTGTGGCGACGGCGACCTGGGACTCCTCATGCTCTGCGCCCTGCCCACCGGCTTGCCATTCATCAGCAGTCTCTTGGGAGGTGCAGCGGGTTTACCTGTGGTAGGTAAGTATGAAAACACACGACTCACGACTATGGCATGCGTTCGATTCGCTTCTCATAATCTCGAATTAACTTGTTACTTATCAGATTAGATTATATATTATTATTATATGGCACCTTACACCTTAGGGTGTAAGGTTATTGATTATATATATATATAATCGATCTTTATTGGGCTATCGACCCCATATGGGGTCTTTCCGCCTTATATATTATATTATACAGAGCGATCAAGAAAGTGGTGTAAACTTTTAGGCTGGATATGAGATTTATTACCGCTTACAGAAGACTTTTTCAAATGTATATTTTCTTATATTTACTGCCGTAGCGCTCTTGGCAGGCAAAACCATGCCCAGCCTTGGATTAGTCAACCCATTGTTTAAGTTTTGAAACAACAAAGTACAAAGTATTGATTGATTAACTATGCAGCACAACTACTAGCAGCGGTTTTGTGAAATTTCTATTTTTGTCAACTCGACATTGTCCCAATTACTCATTCAATGAACCGGCAGTGACACACTTCTAGAACAATCAATTAACATTTCCTATTTAATTGCATAAAAACTCTCCATCCTTTAAATTGGAATTAAAAAGTTTATAAAAACACCCTTCACTATTTTCACCAAAGTTTGTATTCTGGTGACATTTTTCTTGGTATGCATCAAAACTACTCTTGTAAAAAAAAAAAACTGTTACCATTGAGCACGGGTGGTTTCGGTGCTAAATTTGGCTTGCCATGATTAATGGTCGGCCTTGGGCTGTTATTCGTATACTGCTCGGATGATGAATCCACGACGCTCAAAGAAACATTGCTGCTGGTCTTTCTGTGTGAGCCGAGGGTCTGCGGACTGGCTAGGTTCGGAAGGCTGGGATTTTGATGGAAACCATTTGAATTTCCATTTTTCGTGAGGAATTGATGCCGGCTCGATGAATCCTCTGATTGCTACAATATTGAACATAATTATTACAAGCATTCTCAATTAGTAATGGTTAACCGTTATTCTGAAGACTTTTTATAAAAGATATATTATAATTATACTTACATTATAATTCCTAATAGGTGCAGGAGGCGGAGGTCCCCTATTTCTACTATCATTGGCCATTTGTTTTTTCAGTTCGTTTTGTATGGAATTAAAGCTTTTTGGAGATGGTGACTCTGGTGTTCTCGTACTATTATTTACAGAATTGCTTGATGCACCTAAAAATTGATACATTGAATACAAAGTTTATAAACACGCAGTTCGCTATTTTCACAAAAGTTAGTATTAGGGCGACATATTTCTTCGTACGCAAGAAATATGTTGGATATGTTAGACACAATATTATGCCGAATTGTGTCAAATTAGCAAAAACTTGATTCAAAAACTGATTTTTTATCAGTCACAATTTCGAATGTATGCACTTAAACACTGCATTTTTTTAAACGCTGGCTTAGCACAGATCCAATTAAATAATGCAAGACATTCATGTAAATTCTGCAACTGTACAAATATGTGGCACACACATTGAGTTGCAGGATGATAATTGATTTCCTTTTGGTACATGTTCAGTTTATTTAGATCGCTCTTAATTGTATATAAATGCTTGTAGAAGTTGCAAATCCCTCACCTAAATTCTTCCCAGTTGCTTTCAGCTTTGGTATACCACCGGCAAACAACCCGCCTAACCCATTAGGCACAACAGTTGTGCTGGATCCCCCTCTGAACGATTGACTGCCCCCTACAGTGCTGTTACCACTTGGACTATTACTCGTTACTTTGCCTGCAAACAAACAACTTCCTTAATTAAGTGCATTAGAATCCAATTGCTTGGGTAGGATATGACACCTATGAAATTACTAGCGTATTCATAGTTTATTAAATTAGACACCATAATTTACTAACGCAAATAAATAACTTACTAAATGCAAACAATTCTGCCTGTAAATCAATTAGAACTAACTATTACAAGAATTAAATGAGCATAAATATTACAAAAACATGAATCATCTAACAATTTGAAAGAAGCTAATTTTCAAATTGTTTTGCAGTAGATATTTTGATCAAGATGAACCTACCGATCAGGGGTGCACTCTTATCAACGGTGGTGGTTTTCTTCAGGTTCGCACCCTTCCGTATGGACAGGAGCAGAGCCGACCGGTCGTCGGGCCCGCCGGAAGAAACAAAGGCGGCCGGCGGAGGCGGCATCATGGGCGGCGGGCCCCCCGGAGGAGGGGGTGGTGGTGGCCCGGGCATCTTTTAAGTACCCTTTATACCAGCTGGAAAAAAATTGATCAGTCAGTGCACACACTCGAGGCTTACTCACTCGATCATAAGGAATAAATAAAAAGAGATTTGGATAATCAATTTTGATAGAGCCAAGGAAGCAATGGTGATAAATCCATGATAATGGTGTCGGGAGTCAGGAAATAATGCAGACGTCACGTCTGGTGTGGATAGAGTGGGTGTGGACATTAATGTCTTTTCTAAGGAAAAATAAACAATTACAGTGTTATTCATAAAAATTTAAGCCGCGGTTTAACAGTGTTTTAATCTTGGTAACCATTTGTAAACCACCACTAAACCACGGTTTAAATTTTTATTAATAACGCTGGTAGATTTCTGTGTTGCACATGAAACTAAACTTCTTTTACGATGTATTTATCCAGGTGTAGGCTAAGTTAGAAACTAGGTTAAATCAAACACTTGGTTAAAGTTTCACTGTATTCATAGAATAAACCTCTACAATTGTTTCGGCCTCACAACCATTCTCAAGAGTACAGAGATACTAAGTTAGAAACACGACTTTCTTGGTATAATCTGTTGTAACAATATGAAAGAAGCTAATTTTCAAATTGTTTCGAAACTGATATTTTTATCAAGATGAACCTACCTTCTGATGACCATTTAAGAATAAAATAAATGATTTATAAAAACAATTGAGTCTTGTAATTTTATAGCATTATAGTTATACGTTGATTGTACAAGGCAGTATGATTCATTTAAGTATAAACAATAGAAATCGTAGAAATCGTAACGTTGGTTGTAAATTAAGTATTAAATATTCCACTGTTAATCATTCAAGCAAAATTTCCTTTGTTCGATGAATTTTCCCAAAAGTTTATTGAAAAATTCACATATTGTTGCAAAATTGCAATAAAAAATATGATAACTGCAAAGTATTATACAGGGTGGATCAAAAAGCAGCCATTAGAGAAAGTTATTCTTACTTAGGGCCAGTTTTACAATCGTGGAACAACCTTGTTCCTGGTACAATTACCTAGGATACAATTGTGTCAACAAATGTATCCTAGGTAATTGAACCAGGAACATGGATGTTCCACGATTGTAAAACCGGCCCTTAATGCATACTAATAAAAGGAACTTACTTTATTATAGGTGAAAATTTAAAACTCCATTGCACTTAAGTGAAAAAAAAACTATCTATTATTCAGTCACTAAGTACACCTGAGCTATCAATAGTATTACAATTTTTCTGCTTTTCCTTTTCCTACACCAGATCAACTAAAACCCCACATAATTTGCAGAGAACCAAACCTTCCGTCAATGCACTAAATCTATTAGTAATAAAATTATCCTTATTCACCTGATAAGATACCTGGCTTTAATCTTAATTAAATATTTGGCTTGGTTCTGATAACGGAACTGATATATTTGAGGCAAAGATTACTAAACACGAAGCATTGTTAAATTGTTGGCACTACTGATTCTGGATCGTACCTTTGATTTTGGGGTTCTAATTCTGATAAAAAAATTAAAAGTGGGCATTAACCCTTTGCGGTCCTGAAATAGGGCAGCCCCGACATTGAAAATTGGTAGTTCCAGTCCTATGCCGGGTCAGCCCCGACATGACTTTGTTTCATTTTTGAAAAATAAATAGAACCTGGGGTACATGTTTGTGGAAATTAAATAGGACCGCAAAGGGTTAAAAATGAAATTTGATTTCCTGAAATGATTTCGCTGTACAGAGTTTGACGCCATCTGGTCTAAACAAGCTCTTTACAGCCATGTTAAAACAATACAATGTTCTTTTTTAGTTACTCAATTTATGATAAGGCACTTATCAGGTGATGTAACTTGGATGACCTTGCCATTAAAATATTATTTATCATACCATCAAGTACATTTTTCTGATTACATTTTTCTGCTACGTTTTACAGAAATAAGTTTGTTCACTTGTTTCTAATTATAAAACAGTTTTCAAAGAGAAATCATCAAATCATTGATTCACAGATATTATGAAATTAATAAACCGCTAGTTTGGCTGACAGGTTAGAACGCTTGCTTAGCATGCACGAAGACCTGGGTTTGAGCCCCAGTACAGGTAGTACATTTGTACTGAGAAACTAGTGCCATTCGCCGTTGGGAGCTCATTAACGGCGCTCTAGAGATCGGGGGCGAATTTGTAGAGTAACAAGCCCTAACTCAATACACACACTTACACAAAACACACGGCAGAAGGACCCCCGTTGGTCGATAGCCAGTTAGGGATAATATCCCTAACAAATACAGTCACTACTATGAAATTATTATTATAGATGCTTTATAATATCCCCCGCAAAGTTGTTAAAATGTTCACAGTTATTTGCAGAAAATTTAATAAATACTGCAGTTTCTTATGAAGTTGCGGTTAAGCAATTCACAAATTTAACTTACGTAAAAGTTTATGGAATATATTAGTTACGTAACTCGGGGGATGCCTGCACTAAAAACTTGTATACAAGTTGTTAAGCTCGTAAACAGGAAATTCTTAATGAAATCACATATGCAGTTGTTCGCGGCGTCATTTGTATTATTGATATGGTGCATTTGTGGTTTGATAAGAAATGGAAATGTATATTCATATATAAATAAAGTTGTAATAATTGGTTTGATTATTAGAACTCAATGTTTTATCATTACATCAATCCAATTTTTAAGAATTGATGGTTGCACAGTTTTTGATGACTTATGGCGGTTTTACAATCGTGTAACATCCTTGTTCCTGGTTCAATTACCTAGGATACATTTGTTGACACAATTGTATCCTAAGTAATTGTACCAGGAACAAGGCTGTTCCACGATGGTAAAACTGGCCCTTATAGTCATTCCTGACCAATAAAATTGCAATTTCAGAAAAAGGTAGCCAATGAAAGTATTATTTTTCTTCGGGATACTTCTCCTACTGGAGGCTTCATCAGGCTTCATTAGGCTCAATGTAATTCTTTTTAAAGCGCATTTTAGAAAACAGGTGGGAGTAAAAATTTCAGTATTGTGCCTAAATGCGTATTTTCAAAGTTATTGAATTATATGTTCGAAGAAATTATCCCAATATGTTCCATTTAGAATACAATTGTATAAATGAGTGTATAATGTTGGCCATATTACATGAGAATTATTTAGACGAGCAAACGCAGTGATCAAGTTTAAGTATAAACAAATTAAATACTATACTTTATCTACTACACTGTACCAGTGTAATGTCCATTATACACTAATTAAATACTATCAGGGTTATTCATAAAAAAATTTAAACGTTGTTTAGAGGTGTTTTACAAAGGGTTACTAAGTTAAACCACTGTTAAACGGCGACTTAAATTTTTATGATTAACACTGTATATTTTATCTGCGACTATATTATTTAAATATAGTTTTTTCTACGAAAGTGTTGAAAGACACGTTTTCTGTCATAAAATTTAACCTTGAAAGTTGGTATTTGTTACAAGGAGTGCAGAAAGTACTTTCCGCACTTATATGAGTGCGGAAAGTACTTTCCGCACTCCAATACCTCTCTTTTGATTTTTGAGGCAATAAATCGGACGAAACTGTGGATGCAATGGCCGCAAGTTCCGGCGGAGTGTTTGTTATATCGTCACTATCGGAATCCATTATTGATATTCTTCTACTTCCAGTATTAATGTATAAATTTAGAGTCTCGATTTGGTGACAAGCGATTTATAAATTTTCTGACGTTTAAATTAATGACAATGACATTTATTTTAAATTAATGATTACATTTACATTAATCTTTAGTTTTCTACACTTTCGTAGAAAAAATAGTATGTAACACTCGTGTGGAAATGGCCATTGCAAAACTCGTATGAATGGAGCACTCGCTGGCGCTCGTGCTCCAACTTTCATACTCGTTTTGCAATGAAGCCCTTTCCGCACTCTTATTACAATATACTATTATTGTGTTTATAAATTTTCATCTAAAACGCTTCGTTGAAGTAAACTGCTGTTGTTGTCAAGGAGACAAATTAATTAGATCATAAGTAAATTAAAATGTCAAGTGTTTTGTTCGTAAAAGCTTATTAAGACCTTATCAGTAAGTATTTTTAGATAATTCCAATAGGTATAGTAGACATACCTAATTGTAATAAAGTTAATTAAAATTGTCCTAACTCTGTCGTTCTTAATTTACTGTTCACTTTGTAAATTTTGAAATTTTGTAGAGCCGTGCTACATGAATGTATATTCCGCTAGTGTAATATGAACTAGATTATGTGTGTATGGTTACGGATATAATAACATTATTAATTGACAGTCGTAGATAAAGAATATATTCCTTAGTTGTGAGCCGCCCTGTATAAGCCCAATGAATGTTTAATTGTAAGGAAATTGGTTTCTGCAATCTGGCACATAACTTGAAACCCTTATTCAGCAAAGTTACCACCGTACACCATTGGAGCGAGGTTTTTAATCCATCTGAAATATGCGATCGTGGAACTGCACTAATTTATTAACGTTAAGAATGAGCTAAATTTAAGAAGTGAGTATGGACAATTGTGTAAATCAAGCCGGTATATTAACTCTTCAGGTGCATGAGGTAAACGCACCTGTCTGTTTGCACTTGTCAAATGTTGAACTGATGTTTATTATTGATGTTTTAAGGGTTGTGCGGGATGCGCTGATCACGGTGATGTTGTGTTTCTGAGGCAGCGAGTTTAAAAGTTTCACGTGGAGTCCGGTGAACCCAGTTTTCTCTGGGTTGAGACGGGGTGGTGGTGTCAGGTCCTTGATCCAGGCAAGAGAGCTGAAACGGACGTCGCCTGGTGGGCTGGGGCCACGGGGGCCCCCCGGTGACGTCCCCGCGATGGGGACGTCTCCGTTCGTGGAGATGTAGGCTGTCAAGACAGATCTAACTCACCTGAAATACGAAATAAATAAACCATGAAGAGCCAGTCAGCGAGCCGCCCCTTTCGCTATCGCATCGCATAGCACTGTTCGCGTCGGAGACGGCGCTCCCGGGGGGCCGCGGCGTCGTTTGCACGGCACAGGTGTGCGTTCGGTCGCGAATTTCGTGGGGCTCCAGGAGACACTTTCTATCCGCTGTTAAGCTATCCGCCTTCGTGCGCGTACACTTGACTTATCAAATGGAATATGGCTGCTGTCCGGCCAGTGCGCACGCTCAGCGCCACCACCTATGCACACCTCTTCGTAGCTTTCTGTGGGGGGCCCATTAAGAAATTCCTGCGCGTAAAAATTCTAAATTCTCGCGGGTCAAAGGCATTACCATATCTTGGACAGCCCAAATCGGTGACTGAGGACGAGAATTTTCCAAAAATCCAACCACATCCGAGGTTTGGTCGTCCGGGGATTTCTCAAGGCGGTCGAGGAAATCCGTGCGCGCCTTGCCTCCGAGCAGGACCGTATCCAGAGGGGCCCCAGGGCGAACAGATTTGTACAATAAAGAAAAACGAACATTCGGGGGGCAATAAAGTGTATAATCAATAGTCTATTTCTTTGCTTTTCCTCTATTTGTGTTTCAACTTCCCAAATAACTTTTGTCTACGTCAATGCGCAAACTTAGTTTTTACGCACTGTTTACAGTTTACACACAATTCATTTACTCACCAATTACAAATAAACATAGAATTTTGCATAAATTTAAAAAAAAAAACACCCAATCCTCCACTTCCATCTACCAGATGGCAATTATCTTTCTGTAGAAAAACGTAAAAAACAGAACTCTGGCAACTGCGTAAATTTTTAATGGTTTCAAACGTGACAGCTGTCACTGCCAGTTTAATCTATTTACTAATTATGCCTTGAATTAATTTACATAAACGAGTCTCAATTGTGAAGTGGTTGCATCAATTACAAGCAAGGCAAGCAAATAACACAGATTTATTATAAAACTTGAAACTTACCTGATGACATTGACAGTTGTGACATGACAATCGGTCGGTATAACAGTTACCTGTTCTAAATTTGGCTCGGTTGCCAGATTTACTTATTTTTATTTTACCCTAAATAAGCGCCATCTGGTGGATGGAAGTGGCAACTTGGGTGGTTTAATTTACAAACTTTGTATGTATTCAAATTTTAATGTATAAGTAAAGCAGTTGTTAGATGTAATTTTAAATTCTTTTGGCAAGTAGTAAATAAATAAGTGTCAATATGGGGTCGATAGCCCATATGGTGACCCATATGTCCCATCCCATATGTCCCTATCGACCCATATGGTCGATAGCCCAATAAAGACCGATTATATATATAAAATTTAAAATTTTTGATTGTGCCAACACCCTGTATAAATAAATCAAAGTTTCAATAACTGAACTGGTAGTTTCAGACCAAGCAGGAATTATAATTTCTATAACATTTTTACTAAATAAAAATAAAAATTAATTCCCTTCATAAAATCAATCCGGGGACATACTGTATATAACATAAGTCAACAGTAGAAACATAACATAAGCAGTTTATAACATAAGCATAATAAATAAACATAAACATAAATTAAATATAAACAATAAACATAATATTGGTGGTCTGTGAATATAAGTAAAACAGTAGATGATTAGATGACTTCAAATACATATTTAAATCATTTAAATTTCAGTTTTAAACATTATTATTCATGTAATTAAAATATTATGTAATAATTTACTGTTTTCACAAAGTTCATATGTCGTTTCTTCACCAGTATTTATATTAAATGACACACACTTCTGATGAATTTAAATCAATTGAATCATTACTTTACATAAACAGTGACTGCACACTTTTGCTTACAAACTATTATCAATAAGTGAGCAACCTTCAATTTAGTTTCCATAAGATTAATCAATTGTAATTACTATCATGTATCGAGTACACATTTATAGATGATAAAATTATTACTGGTAATTTCGAGATCATAAAAATCAGAAATGATAATTACTCACATTTTTTTCATTTTCCAAATTTGTCGAATAATCAAGACATTTCTAAAGATTGTCAAATTTCAGATCATTTAGCTGATTTCTCAATTCTTTTTTGAGTTCTTTACAGATTTCGCCATAGTTGTCAAGATTTTTGGAGATTTTTCAATAAATCCAAAGATTTCCCAATAAAAAATTGTTATTAAAAACTATCAATAAATCCAAAGATTTCCCAATAAAAAAAATGTTATTAAAAACTATCAATAAATCCAAAGATTTCCTAATAAAAAATTGTTATTAAAAACATTAAATAAACCTATAGATTTCCCAATAAAAAATTGGTATTAGAAACAATCGATAAATCCAAAGATTTCCTAATAAAAAATTGTTATTAAAAACTTTAAATAAACCTAAAGATTTTCCAATAAAAAATTGTTATTAAAAACTATCAATAAATCCAAAGATTTCCTAATAAAAAAATGTTATTAAAAACTTTAAATAAACCTATAGATTTCCCAATAAAAAATTGTTATTAAAAACTATCAATAAATCCAAAGATTTCCTAATAAAAAATTGTTATTAAAAACTTTAAATAAACCTATAGATTTCCCAATAAAAAATTGGTATTAAAAACAATCGATAAATCCAAAGATTTCCTAATAAAAAAATGTTATTAAAAACTTTAAATAAACCTAAAGATTTCCCAATAAAAAATTGTTATTAAAAACTATCAATAAATCCAAAGATTTCCTAATAAAAAATTGTTATTAAAAACTTTAAATAAACCTAAAGATTTCCCAATAAGTAATTGTTATTAAAAACTATCAATAAATAGAAAGATTTCCCAATACAAAATTGTTAATAAAAACTATCAATAAATCCAAAGATTTCCTAATAAAAAAATGTTATTAAAAACTATCAATAAATCCAAAGATTTCCCAATAAAAAATTGTTATTAAAAACTATCAATAAATCCAAAGATTTCCTAATAAAAAAATGTTATTAAAAACATTAAACAAACCTATAGATTTCCCAATAAAAAATTGGTATTAAAAACAATCAATAAATCCAAAGATTTCCTAATAAAAAATTGTTATTAAAAACTTTAAATAAACCTAAAGATTTCCCAATAAAAAATTGTTATTAAAAACTATCAATAAATCCAAAGATTTCCTAATAAAAAATTGTTATTAAAAACTATCAATAAACCTATAGATTTCCCAATAAGAAATTGTTATTAAAAACTATCAATAAATCCAAAGATTTCCTAATAAAAAATTGTTATTAAAAACTTTAAATAAACCTAAAGATTTCCCAATAAAAAATTGTTATTAAAAACTATCAATAAATCCAAAGATTTCCTAATAAAAAATTGTTATTAAAAACTTTAAGTAAACCTATAGATTTCCCAATAAAAAATTGGTATTAAAAACTATCAATAAATCCAAAGATTTCCTAATAAAAAAATGTTATTAAAAACTTTAAATTAACCTATAGATTTCCCAATAAAAAATTGGTATTAAAAACAATCGATAAATCCAAAGATTTCCTAATAAAAAATTGTTATTAAAAACTTTAAATAAACCTATAGATTTCCCAATAAAAAATTGTTATTAAAAACTATCAATAAATCCAAAGATTTCCTAATAAAAAATTGTTGTTAAAAACTTTAAATAAACCTAAAGATTTCCCAATAAAAAAATGTTATTAAAAACTATCAATAAATCCAAAGATTTCCTAATAAAAAAATGTTATTAAAAACTTTAAATAAACCTAAAGATTTCCCAATAAAAAATTGTTATTAAAAACTATCTATAAATCCAAAGATTTCCTAATAAAAAATTGGTATTAAAAACTATCAATAAATCTATAGATTTCCCAATAAAAAATTGGTATTAAAAACAATCGATAAATCCAAAGATTTCCTAATAAAAAATTGTTATTAAAAACTTTAAATAAACCTATAGATTTCCCAATAAAAAATTGGTATTAAAAACAATCGATAAATCCAAAGATTTCCCAATAAAACATTGCTATTAAAAACTCCACTTTTTAAGGGAAACAATAAGTGTTTTTGAGAAAAACATTATGTGACTGCAAAGAGAATTAAGAGTTAATATATTAGGAGTAGGTCTATTAGGATTATTATTTTTATGATTTTTAGGCGTACGAAACAGAATAGTAGTATGTATAAATTATTTAGTATTTAACAATAAAAAACAATTTTGAAAATTTTAAAAAGTGCGTAACTTTATTTCATACATTAGTAATTATGAATTTTCAACAAATAAAAGCCACATCGATCAATATATGGATAAAACCTTAAACTTAAAAAAATTATCGATTAAAAATTTTAAAAATATAAATTATATAAAGTGTATTCAAATTGGGAATTTTATTAATCAATAAGAAACGAATAACAATTTATTTATTTAAAATAACATTGCAAATAATATTCCAATAACATGAGCAAATGGTCAACCTAATATGAGTAAAGTGTACATCCTGCTTCCAAATTGGTGTGCGCACAGTAATGAATAAGAGGATGTTTAACATGATTGTTAAAATAACACACACACTTCCTCTGCAATATGGACAGATGACATAATCCCAACAAACGGCGCTTTGCCGGTCCCATAGCAGGTGCACAAGTTTACCACCGTGGCCAAAAGTTAATTATAAAAGCAACCCCCTGCCTGCATCCAAACGTGCGCATGCATCCTCCAGTGTGTGTCACACATGTGCACTAATAATAGCCTTCTGGATAACACCAGTCAGATGGTGATTCATCGGGAATGCACGAATCACTGAGATTGCGACGCCTCTTGGGAGCTCTTGTAGACACTTTCTAAAGCTATGGTGATCGTTCTGACATCGCCTTCTATCGTCTTGGCCCAGTTCTCCACGTCTCCGATCTCTTTCAGCGCGCTGCTGAACGTCTCCACCAGGTTCAGCCACTGCTGCGTTTGCTTGGAGAAGTTCGTCGCGCTGGTGTGCAGCTGCTTCGCCTCGGCATCGAGACGCTTTTGGTTTAGATATGCCTGAGCAACACTGTATATGAATGGAAAATTATATAATTACTATAATTTAATTATGATATAAATAGAATATATAATTATTATAATTTAATTATGATATAAATATATCGTCGGCTTACAAGTGAAATTTTTGTCAAAACAAAGTCAATTTTTGGCTGTCGTCGGCTTACAAGTGAAATTTTTGTCAAAACAAAGTCAATTTTTGGCTGTTGTCGGCTTACAAGTGAAAGTTTTGTCAAAACAGAGTCAATTTTTGGCTGTCGTCGGCTTACAAGTGAAATTTTTGTCAAAACAATTTTTGGCTGTTTTTAGTTAAGTTTTATTTTGATGGTTTACTAAATTGTAACAAATCTTAGGCCTATTAGGTGTATAGTAAAGGGTCCTGTGGCCGAACTTCCAAATTCTTAACTGATTAAATTCCCGAGTAGGAAAGGTCACAGCAGAATATAAAACTTTAATTGCAGTTTCTCACATTTGATAGTTTTTGACTTTAGTGGTTTCACTTGTAAGCCGACGATATTATTAGTGCAATTACGTTAAATTGATAGTTAGAACATCTCACACATTCAGGGTGAATTTAACTTAAGTCTTAAATTGACCCTGAATATGTTAAGGCTATTTCATGCACTGGCGATTTGCAATTTTTGTTCTGATCAGTATGCATAAGTTGCTGCGTAAAATGCTTTCTATCCAATCAGAACAAAAATCGCAAATCGCTTGTGTATGGACTAGGCTTTAGTCATGAATTGTGTCGGAAATTATCACACCGTTTATGGACGGTCAACAATATGAGAATAATTTGCTGCATAAGATTGATTACAAAGATATGAACGATGACAAACTATCCTGATGGCTGATTTATGATTTCTCTCGTATGATGGCCCCGTCATTATTCATTATTATTGATTATGTAGGCCATACCCGACATTAAGATGATCGACTAGGGCCTGCGTTAAATTGCTCGCCGCCCCGCAAGCCTCCTTCCGTTTCACCTCTGCAAATACAATTACGTTTAAAAATTTATGTCACCGTTTAGATGCTACGATGTTTACCCTGAATTTCCTTCCTGACGACTTGCTTTTGGTGGTGCTCCTTTACCATCGAAGACAACATTCTTCCGGCATTTGCTATACCAGGCACATACAAGTTATTAGTTTTCTGTGTGCTAGGTTTATGTTCAAGGGCCTTATTTTGTGATACAAGAGCAGCTGTATGTCCCCATAAAGTGCACAATAACACAATAATTATATTTTGACAGAGCAGATCGACAGTAGTCAACATACTAAGGAGCGGGACTTTTAAAACGTATAAATAATACGAAATAAAATATATAAACGTATAATATCAACACACTTAGCATGTCGAAGAGAGCTGACAATGACTCATGCTTTTTCGAACAAAGAATCGCGTTATCTACGCTCATTCGCATGCTTAGGGTATATGCAATAGAGCGAGATGAAATATGAAACGTATGTCGAATTTCGGCAATATGGGCGATGAGTCATTGTCAAGGGGCTTCTAAACGGATTTTTTTGCATTTACGATGCATTTACTGCCTGCTATTTCCGAAATTTGCTATGATTTGTTGCTTTTCGTTACAAGTCGAGTCCTCACATACTTTGCAAGAGATCAATCAACCATTAAAACGCAATTAAAACGCTCAGCATGAGCATGTGAGTCATTTCTACGTTTCTGCACAGGAAACATCGAGGCTCAAAGCCAAACGAATTGTGTTATGCAAATGCGGTGACTTACGAACAACGCGCAAAATTTTAATTAGTATTACTCCATTGAAATGCGTTTGTGCATTTTCTTCTGATTAGTTTCATTGGAATTCGATATATGTGCCACAAGTTAATTGGTAATTACGTTTTCTGCTCGATTACCAAAGCAAAAGTACTGAAATCGATATGTTTTTTACGTTTTTACTTTATATACGTTTCTTTTTATTTACTGTTTTGAATAATTTGATTTAAAATAATGTAAAAAATATCAAGACATTTCTTCTTCATTTGTTCTTCATTGGAATTCGAAATATGTGCCCCAAGTTCATTGGTAATTAAGTTTTCTGCTTGATTACCAAAGCAAAAGTACTTAAATCCATACGTTTTTACGTTACATACGTTTTTTTCATTTACTGTTTCGAATTATTTAATTTAAAATAATGTAAAAACTATCAAGACATTTCTTCTTCATTTCTTCTTCATTGGAATTCGAAATATGTGCCACAAGTTAATTGGTAATTATGTTTTCTGCTCGATTACCAAAGCAAAAGTACTTAAATCTATACGTTTTTTTAGGTTTACCTTTTTAAAACGTTTTTTTTAATTTACTGTTTTGAATTATTTAATTTAAAATAATGTAAAACATATCAAGACATTTCTTCTTCATTTGTTCTTCATTGGAATTCGAAATATGTGCCACAAGTTCATTGGTAATTAAGTTTTCTGCTCAATTACCAAAGTAAAAGTACTTAAATCTATACGTTTTTTACGTTTTACATTCTTACGTTACATACGTTTTTTAAAAAAGTTTCATTAAAAAAAATAACGATTTAAAAAATATTTTAACACCCTGTAGCTAAAAATTGAAGCCGTTGCGGATATATGTTCATATGAAATTTTCTTCATAAAATGACCTGAGGAATTACACCCTTAAATATTAGCACGTTATTAGGGAACACCCTGTATTTATGGAACAAGTATAATTAATTAAATAAATATTTCATTGTTAACACCCTAATAAATGCTGCATTAATTATACAATTAATAATTGATCTGAATTCATTTTGCAACGCACGAAAATCGCATTTTATGAAATTTTGCATACAATTTTTGGTCCCACTATTTGGGTCCAACAATATCAATATGTAACAAAGGTGTGCAAGAAAATTAATTTTATATAACTTATTATAAATATATGATATATTTAAATCATGTAATTGTAATCATATTAGTTATTGTTATAAGTTGGCAGACGGAAAATTTAAATTTGCAACGAAAAATATAAGTAAATTCATAAATTCATTTTCGTCTATGCGCTGTGCTGAAATATTGCGCCGGTATAAATACATTGCATACTGCACGTATAGATGGGAGGTCCGGAGCAGCTGGGTAAAACGAATGATACTGATTTACATGATAATGATTATTGATACATAAAAACTCTTAACTGAGAAACCAACCACCTTGGCTGCGACTTTGGCTTCCTTTTTAATTATTTATTTCACTTATAACCATTTATAGGTTATGGCGAACCTCCATTTTATAGCCATCGAGATTAGGCAGCCAATTATACTTAATATGCAATGTGTTATGGCGAACCTCCATTTTATAGACATCGAGATTAGGCAGCCAAGTATACTTAATATGCAACGTGTTCGTTTCCACAATAAAATGAGTTGTTTATATAATTTTGAGAAAGAAAAACTATTCTACTGCCATGCGAATGATTTTTATTAAAAATGTGTAGAATGCCTTTGTTGAATAATTCATTGTCAGTCACGAATATAGTACACATGTAAATTACTTCTGTTGAATTTGTCCCAAATTGGTTAAATATAAAATACCTTTAAGAAAAATTCCAACCGGGAGGTCCGACGCTACCCGGGAAAAATACTATACCTGCATACGAAACCACAATTACTATACTGCTAACGCAAACCAAACGAACCGAGGTTGCGGCTGTGGCTTTCCTTTTTTTCCTTCCTACAGATTAATGTTGTTTAGGTAGAAAACAAGTGCAAATATTGTTTTGTTCTGGTGCAAAACAAGTGCAAATATTGTTTTGTTTTGGTGCAAAACAAGTGCAAATATTGTTTTGTTGTGGTGCAAAACAAGTGCGAATATGTTTTGGTGCAAAACAAGTGCGAATATTGTTTTGGTGCTAACATTCGTTAGTACTTTGCGAAGTTACTACGTACGAAGTATTAAATTGTTTCTACTACTTCTACTACTTCTACGTAGCAGTAGAAGTTAAAATAAAAGTACTAACTTTTACTACTTCTACGTAGTAGTAGAAGTTAAAATAAAAGTACCAACTTTTACTACTTCTACGTAGTAGTAGAAGTTAAAATAAAAGTACCAACTTTTACTACTTCTACGTAGTAGTAGAAGTTAGTACTTTTACAAGTTTTTTTTCCTTGGATAGGTTCCCTAAAGTCCCTCAGCACTTTGGCCTCTGTAGTCATTTTGTGCTTACTTTTAGAAATTAGTAGTTATTCGTTAGTACTTTGCAAAGTACTAACATTCGTTAGTACTATGCGGATCTTATTCGAGAACTTCAACATATACGATTTACGTTAGTAAAGAGTACATTTACTGAGGAAAATGTACCCAAGTGTTTTAATGTCTAAATAGGTAATTAAAATATGTATAAATTCTGTCGTGATTTTAACTTATTGTACGTTTGAAAATGACCTCTTTAACGTGTCGAAACTATAGTCACCATTAAATAAATCCAAGTGATACTACTAACAAAGTAACTTGTGTGTGTGTGTTTATTACCTATAAGTATAAGTTGATATAAGTTGATATAAAGATATAAGTTGTCTGTACTACCTATTATAAACATTCATTAATTTTTTAGGCCCCCTGATAGATATGGGCCCTAAGCAACTGTTTATTTTGCTTATACATGCATGCATGTACAATTGTACATAGTACAAATAGTTAAAATGGCAATTAATTTAATTTAAAAAAAATGTATGCGCATATTGGGTTGCCTATAGTCTGAAGTCACGGCGACGCCAGCGCAGAAACCGGTGAACTTTATACCTATGAATTAAACTGCAATAAACGAACAAAACAGACATATCACGAGAAAGCGCATCTTAATTCATGACTAATGGTGCTATTTTTAATTGATAATATGCTGTATTTATTGATATATAGCTCAATTAAAATTACACTTCTAACTAGGCAGCCCAGTGTACATTTTACCATACTTTTTTAATTCTGGTGTAATTCAAGTTGCCTGCATTCGCATCGGTTATTATCAGTATCTTTATAAACCAATGCAAATAGATCTTGGAATCAATTTAATCACCTCTTGGCAATGTCTAATTGTATAAGGCTTACGAAAATGTGTACAAAATGTATTTCCATAGTACATTTGGATTACAGTTCAGATATCCGTCTAGCAGGATTCAGTAGATTTATATTCTATAATTGAATGCTATCACTCAATTTCCATATAAATATATTGATTGATAATTTTTAGGCCTACATTCGTTTAGTGCCGTAAGAACAGCAATTGATTAGATTTAAAAAAAAGTGCATATTGGGTTGCCTATAGTGTTAAATCACGGCGACGCCAGCGCAGAAACCGGTGAACTTTATACCTATGAATTAAACTGCAATAAACGAACAAAACAGACATATCACGAGAAAGCGCATCTTAATTCCTGACTAATGGTGCTATTTTTAATTGATAATATGCTGTATTTATTGATATATAGCTCAATTAAAATTACACTTATAACTAGGCAGCCCAGTGTACATATTACCATACTTTTTTAACTCTGATGTAATTTAAGTTGCCTGCATTCGCATCGGTTATTATCAGTATCTTTATAAACCAATGCAAATAGATCTTGGAATCAATTTAATCACCTCTTGGCAATGTCTAATTGTATAAGGCTTACGAAAATGTGTACAAAATGTATATCCATAGTACATTTGGATTACAGTTCAGATATCCGTCTAGCAGGATTCAGTGGATTTATATTCTATAATTGAATGCTATCACTCAATTTCCATATAAATATATTGATTGATAATTTTTAGGCCTACGTTCGTTTAGTGCAGTAAGAACAGGATTGATTAAATTTAAAAATCAATAAGTGCATATTAGGTTGCCTACAGTTATAAGTCACGGCGACGCCAGCGCAGAAACCGGTGAACTTTATACCTATGAATTAAACTGTAATAAACGAACAAACCAGACATATCACGAGAAAGCTCATCTTAATTCATGACTAATGGTGCTATTTTTAATTGATAATATGCTGTATTTATTGATATATAGTTCAATTAAAATGACACTTATTACTAGGCAGCCCAGTATACATTTCACGCTACTTTTGAAATTCCGGTGTAATTTAAGTTGCTGACATTCGTATCGGTTATTAGCAGTATCTTTATAAACCAATGCAAATAGATCTTGGAATCAATTTAATCACCTCTTGGCAAAGTCTGATTGTATAAGGCTTACGAAAATGTGTACACAATGTATTTCCATAGTACATTTGGATTACAGTTCAGATATCCGTCTAGCAGGATTCAGTGGATTTAAATTCTATAATTGATTGCTATCACTCAATTTCCATATAAATATATTGATTGATAATTTTTAGGCCTACATTCGTTTAGTGCAGTAAGAACAGCAATTGATTAAATTTAAAAATCAATAAGTGCATATTGGGTTGCCTACAGTGATATGTCACGGCGACGCCAGCGCAGAAACCGGTGAACTATATACTTATGAATTAAACTGTAATAAACGAACAAAACAGACATATCACGAGAAAGCTCATCTTAATTCATGACAAAAGGTGCTATTTTTAATTGATAATATGCTGTATTTATTGATATATAGCTCAATTAAAATGACACATTTAACTAGGCAGCCCAGTGTACATACTACCACATTTATTTAATTCTGGTGTAATTTAAGTTGCCTGCATTCGCATCGGTTATTATCAGTATCTTTATAAACCAATGCAAATAGATCTTGGAATCAATTTAATCACCTCTTGGCAATGTCTAATTGTATAAGGCTTACGAAAATGTGTACAAAATGTATATCCGTAGTACATTTGGATTACAGTTCAGATATCCGTCTAGCAGGATTTAGTAGATTTATATTCTATAATTGAATGCTATCACTCAATTTCTATATAAATATATTGATTGATAATTTTTAGGCCTACATTCGTTTAGTGCAGTAAGAACAGCAATTGATTAAATTTAAAAATCAATAAGTGCATATTGGGTTGCCTACAGTTATAAGTCACGGCGACGCCAGCGCAGAAACAGGTGAACTTTATATCTACGAATTAAACTGTAATAAACGAACAAAACAGACATATCACGAGGAAGCTCATCTTAATTCATGACAAATGGTGCTATTTTTAATTGATAATATGCTGTATTTATTGATATATAGCTCAATTAAAATGACACTTATAACTAGGCTGCCCAGTGTACATATTACCATACTTTTTAAATTCTGGTGTAATTTAAGTTGCCTGCATTCGCATCGGTTATTATCAGTATCTTTATAAACCAATGCAAATAGATATTGGAATCAATTTAATCTCCTATTGGCAATATCTAGTTGTATAAGGCTTACGAAAATGTGTACAAAATGTATTTCCATAGTACATTTGGATTACAGTTCAGATATCCGTCTAGCAGGATTCAGTAGATTTATATTCTATAATTGATTGCTATCACTCAATTTCCATATAAATATATTGATTGATAAATTTTAGGCCTACATTCGTTTAGCGCAGTAAGAACAGCAATTAATTAAATTTAAAAATCAATAAGTGCATATTGGGTTGCCTACAGTTATAAGTCACGGCGACCCCAGCGCAGAAACCGGTGAACTTTATACCTATGAATTAAACTGTAATAAACAAACAAAACAGACATATCACAAGAAAGCTCATCTTAATTCCTGACCAATGGTGTTATTTTTAATTGATAATATGCTGCATTTATTGATATATAGCTCAATTAAAATGGCCCTTATTACTAGGCAGCCCAGTGTACATATTACCATACTTTTTAAATTCTGGTGTAATTTAAGTTGCCTGCATTCGCATCGGTTATTATCAGTATCTTTATAAACCCATGCAAATAGATCTTGGAATCAATTTAATCTCCCATTGGCAATGTCTAATTGCATAAGGCTGGCGAAAATGTGTTAAAAATGTATTTCCATAGTACATTTGCATTGTAGTTCAGCTATCGATCTTTGCAGGATTCAATTTATTTCAATTCTATAATTGGTTGCTATTACTCAATTTCCATATAAACATATTTATTGATTAATTTTAGTATTCCACTCGTTTAGTGTAGTTAAAACAGCAATTGATTAAATTTTATAAAATAAATAAATGCATATTGGGTTGCCTATAGTTATAAGTCACGGCGACGCCAGCGCAGAAACCGGTGAACTTTATACCTATGAATTAAACTGCAATAAACCAACTAAATCGACATATCACAAGAAAGCGCATGTTATTTTATGATTAATGGTATAATTTTTAATCGATAATTGGTTGTATTTATTGATATACAGCTCATTTAAAAGAACACTTATAACTATGCAGCCCAATGTACGTTTTACCTACTTTTCAAAATCCGGTGGCATTTAAGTTGCCTACATACTTATCGATTGTTAGCAGTTTATTTACAGTTATGGCAATATATCTGTTAATAGTCGTTCAAATAATCCAGAAATCACACAGCATGTATTACTGAATGTGTCTTTTAACATCCTATCCTCAGAATAAGCGAGAGTGAAAAAATAGAGGATCGAAATTTATTAACTTCGCATATTTTCGGAAAATATTTGCGAGTACAGTACCTTCGTATCATCAATCTTCGAAAAATATATTGGAAATATCTGAACGTTATTATTTATATTAGAACTGCCAAGAACTGCTTGAACTTCAAATGTGTATATTTGAGTTGTGTAAAATTTTAATGTTACTTAACACCAATAAATACTACTAGTACTACTACTGCTGCTACTACTACTACTACTATTACAACTACTACTACTGCTATTACAACTACTACTACTACTACTATTACAACTACTACTACTACTACTACTACTACTACTACTACTACTACTACTATTATTAGTATTTGAATTGATTGACATGTACAAAAATAACTTATTTCTATTTGAATTATAAAAATAAGTATGTTCAGCTATTGATTAATTAACTTTTCGGCTGATGTTTGTAATATCAATTATGGGTGGATCAATGTGGTTACAAGAATGTTGAACACATAATAATCTAGATAATTATATTTGATAGGCCTAAAAAAGTCCCCAAATCGATGATAAATAAATTAGGTATATTAATTAAACAATATCGATAGCGTTTTAGTATTGTCATCAGTTGATTAACCCCAGTCAGCTAAAAATGTCGGCCCTGAAGAGCTTAGGCTCCCTCCTCAATGTATTATCACTCTTCAACATGATACCTAAATTTGAGATGAAAACCAGATACTTCTCCGCTTCGAAGCTACGAAGCTTCCTCTTTGTAGGAATCTATGCTGTACTTTACTTTCACGGTGTGAATGGTGTGGTAAGAGAAGGTCTGATGATGAGGTCATCTTCGATTGTGATCGTCTTGGTGCTTCAGCTGCTTCTGGGCGCGTTTCTTCTGCTTCAGGCTTTCAGATCAGTTGGGACTGCTAGCAGCTACAAGCTCCTTTTTGAGTGCTTGGATGCCTTCGACAGAGGGTTTTGGGCCCTTGGTGCCACCAAGGTACCACACCAAAGACACATAGCCTACCACGTAGCCATAGCAAGTCTGATAGGAGTAATCAGCTCAGCTTGGAATGCGTATATCTTCTACGCCGTTGACGGTTTTGAACTCTTCCAGTACTTCATCTTCGTGGAATTTGGGGTGTACCTCAGCATTCTCTTAACTCTTGCAGAATTTTCGCTGCTGATTGGCATTCACGTACGGTTAAAGAATGTGAACAATTACTTAATTAAGCTGTGCTTCGTTGAAAGCACAGAGTTTCAGGTGTCGTATAAGATGGAAAGAATTACGTTATTGCATGGAAATATCTGCAAAGCTGTTGAACTGTTCAATGCGATATTTGGGGCTAACATGTTCGTTATCCACATAAGCATAATTTTGAACACACTGCTCACTTTGGACTCGTTCATTTCCACGGAAATCATCGCCAATTACGACAGCGTTGTGTATTCCATTGGAAGAACTCTTTATATCGCAGTGAGTATTAATTTTTACAGATTTAAATGCCAAATATTACTGTTCCAAAGCTGATGTAAACTAGCAAATATGCAAATTAAGCTTTGAAGTACTCATAATTCATTAAATGCATTACTTTAAATTTTGAAAATTTTACTCGCAAGAATTTAATGAAAAAAAAGATAGGTGTGTTTAGAACAGCCTGTTTATATGTATCAGCGTGTTTATTTGTAGCAGCCTGTTTATATGTATCAGCCTGTTTATTTGTAGCAGCCTGTTTATATGTAGCAGCCTGTTTATATGTAGCAGCCTGTTTATAGCAGCCTGTTTAAAGCAGCCTGTTTACAGCAGCCTGTTTACAGCAGCCTGTTTACAGCAGCCTGTTTACAGCAGCCTGTTTACAGCAGCCTGTTTATAGCAGCCTGTTCATATGTAACAGCCTGTCTGTAGCTGCCTGTCTTTAGCAGCCTGTCAATAGCAGCCTGTCTATAGCAGCCTGTCTATAGCAGCCTGCCTATAGCAGCCTGCCTATAGCAGCCTGCCTATAGCAGCCTGCCTATAGCAGCCTGCCTATAGCAGCCTGCCTATAGCAGCCTGCCTATAGCAGCCTGCCTATAGCAGCCTGTCTATAGCAGCCTGTCTATAGCAGCCTGTCTATAGCAGCCTGTCTATAGCAGCCTGTCTATAGCAGCCTGTCTATAGCAGCCTGTCAATAGCAGCCTGTCTATAGCAGCCTGTCTATAGCAGCCTGTTTAAAAGAGATCTGTTTAAAAAGAGACCTTTAGTGGGAACGCAATATTTATATAATACTTCGATTATTCTTATATTACATTAGTGTTATCACGTTTATTAAAAGCTCCCTGCTACATGAATAATTAAGATGCTTTACTAGCCATTAATGAGTTTCAATAATTCACAACCACTTATTAATTGAACGTAATGTAACTGCAAGCATATAATACACATTATTATTAAAACAAACGTTCTAAAATGTTTGCAAGGGATGATTTAAGCGTGCTTTTAAGGCTCGCATCATTCTTGAACATCATCCCCTATTACAACCCTTCAAATGGCACTCTTAAGATACGAAAACTGCGCACCTATGCGATTACTGCTATCCATTTGGCTGTCTATGTACATTCAATTAATGGAGCTATTTCAATACAAGCACAATTCAGGCCATCATATTTGGCATTACACAGTATAACATGGTTCTTGGTCTTCCTTAATTTAGCATCAATTACTCTTCGTGGACTGAAGACTGCCGATAACTGGCAGACTATGTTGAGCACGTTCGATGAGATCGATACAGAGGCGTTAAAAGTCGAAGGCGTAAAAATGGAAAAGTTGTTTTACATACGTATTGAAATTACTGTCGTTACATTAGCAATGATCGTAGTATTATGCTGGAATTTTATCATATTCTACTCCATGAATTATCTAATGATGTTCGAATATTCCTGGACGTTTCACATTGAAGAATATTTGAACACACTGGTGAACGTAATGGAGTATAATTTCTTGTTGGCTATTAGGATTAGGCTTCGAAGGATAAACGATATTATCCAAGCGATGTATAAGATGAATAGTAACTCTGTAGTGGTTTTACAAAAAGTTGATGACTTGACAACGGTGATGGGAAAAATTTGGGATCTAGTGGAATCGTTTAATAAAATTTTTGGATGGCACATATTCGTTATGGTACTTCGCATGGTTATCAATATTCTACATATGGTCGAAATTTTACTTTCCGGACAGTTTAGTTATAACTTGCAATCATCGCTATTTGTTGTATTTTGGACGATTTATGTTACCGTAAGTCAATTTTGTGGTACATATATTGCATGTTTAAGTAGCAGAATAGGTTTCGTTTAATAGGGGAATAGTATATGTTGAAACATTATAATGAGTTAAAATTGCTATAATACTTTACTTCATAGAATTACTTTTACTACTTTTACAATTACATATCATACAGGCACAACTTTTTAACTTGATATTACATCTATGATTTATTTTTCACATTAACTTTCAAGTTACAAATACTATTTTTCTAAATTAATAATGTATAACCAAGGAATGCAAAACTTTATTTGTCAGTCTTAATCAGGGGTCCCCAAAACTTTTTGGCAAAAGGGCCAAATAGAAACTTTTTAAGTTCTGTGTGGTCCTGATCTTTATTTACTTGTATTTATACGTGATATGAATACCTTCACTTTGAATTCTAGAACGAATAATTTCTTATTTGGAAGAAAATGTATTCAAATTTGAGAAAATTTAATGAAATTACCGTAGTTTGCAAGTAGAAAGTCTTTGAAAACTTTAATAGTAATAAAAGTAATAGTAATAGTAATTTATTTGTTTACGCCAAACGGCTTATAATGGTTAGTACAAGTTAACATATAATGGATTCAAAATTATTGACTAAAAAAATTACATGTAAATATGATTAAAACTTAAACCTAAAAACGGACCCAAAACTTTAAAAGTATACCAGAGTAGAAAGTCTTTGAAAATTTTAATCGTAGTAATAGTAATAATGGTAATAGTAATAGTAATTTATTTTTTTACGCCAAATGGCTCATCAAATGATGACTTGGACAAATATATTCCTTGTACTAAAAAAATATATATACCAACTTATCATAAAATAACGAATTAAAAAAAATATCACAAAAATGTTTCCGCTAAGTTTATCAAACCAACATGTTTTAAAATGATAATCTCCAAATTCGTCATAAATACGCAAGATAAAGTAAAAATTCCAAGTGAAAATCTTTAGAATTACTGAAACACTTTTAAGAAAATGTATCTATACTTCTTAAACACCAGCAATTTTTAAAGATTTTTTTTTTCAATATCTCAATTTTCTTATTTTTGGTATAATACCAATTTATCATTAAATAGCGAATTTAAAAAAAAATCACGCAAATGTTTCCATTACGTTTATCAAATAAGAAGTAAGCCTGGATAATTATTAAAATACCTTATTAAAAGTAAATAAACATTTGTTTTAAATTAGATAATCTCAAAATTCGTCAGGAATACGTAACATAAAATAAAAATTCCTAGTGAAAACCTTTAGAATTACTGAAACACTTTCAAGAAAATGTTTTCTAAACACCATCAATTTTTGAAGAATTTTTTTTAAAATGCCTCGACAATTTTTTTAATTTATTAATTAAATTTAGTTTATTCTCTTATTTCGACTTAGAATATGATCCTGCATACCTCGATTCATTTTTGCACACCTATTAAAACCAGTTTTAGGTATATCAGCCATATTTAAGTAATTAAGAGTGAATGGAACAAACATCATAACATATTAATAAAGAAAAAAAGACCTTTTTCACAAAACACATTTATTTTATCGCCTAGAAACCGAAATCTACATTTAGATAAAATAAATGTGTTTTGTGAAAAAGGTGTTTTTATATTTATTAATACGAACCTTTCACAATCTCCAAGATACCACTTATCATAACATACATAAGTTTCGTATATTATGTTTGTGCTTTAATTAACATTGAAATGTAGAACTCATTTTGTTATAACGAATACATCGAGTAAATATTTAGATAATAATTTATTTCAAGGAATATATACAATTACTTAACACACAGATACTTTTTATATTAATATTGCATCATTGATTTATTTTTCACATTAACTTTCAAGTTTCACATATTAATCTTCTAATTTCATAATGTGTTATCAATACTTGAAAGCAATACTTATTAGGTATTCTTAATACAAACTTGATTCAATCTGAAATTGATTCATGAAAAACAAGTCTTACTATTAACTCTAGAATAGAGTTTAATAAGTTAGAAGGAAAAAGGGTGTTTCTCATTACAAACCTGATTCAGTCCTTAATTGACTCCTGAACAAGCAAGTCTTACTATTGACTCTAGAATAGAGTTTAATAAGTTAGAAGTAAAATGGGTGTACAAAAGGACATACATTTTATATTGAATGTTTTGTCGTTCTTTAACATTTTTCCTTACTATAACTTAGACAGATTTACAACTCGCAATTTGCGTACTTGCATGTTTATTGCTATATATGTATCTTTGTACATATATTCAGTACTAAGATTATTGATTCAAAATGGAACAGGTTCATTTTCTATAATATATAATTTTGCTTTCTTTGTGGCAGCGAGCAATATTATTCTTAATACTATCAATGCAATAAGGAATAGTACAAAGTGGCAATATATATTCGATACTTTTGACATAATTGATTGCGAGCTTCTTAAATTGGGCAGTGCAAAATCTCCTAAGATGAAGTATCAATATCATCAATTATTAGCTGTTACTTTTAGTGGGATAATATTGTTCATCTGGACTTTTTTCAATGCATATCAAAGTAAAGACATGAGGATTTTTCAATATCTTGGAACATATTTCTTCTATTCATATATGCAGGCATTATTTTCGTTGGTGGCATATAATATTTTATTTGCAATTAAAATCAGATTCCACAAGCTCAACCAAGTATTTGAAATGTTATGGAAGGGAAATAGAAACAACGACGTAGAAGTTTTGCGGGAAATAGATATAATTACCTACATTTTGACAAACATTTATGATCTGGTTGAACTATTTAATGGGGTGTTTGGATCCTATATGTTCTTTTTAATGATGTACTTAATATTCAATATGCTTAGTACTATTAGCGCAGCACTATTTATCGTAGATTGGAATACAAATTATATTGGCTTATATTGGGCAATTTATATCGCAGTAAGTAACATTTTAGTTATTCTTATATAGTTTTATTACCAAAAACACATGTGTTAATTACTTTTATCAGAACTAGAAATTATAGAAATTTGAAGGCAAAACTTTAGAAAACAACTCTGAAGGGATACATTTTTCACACATTATCTTTATAGGGAATGTAATATTTATATTATTCGATTATTCTGACAACGCATTAGTGTAGCTTCGTGCTGCATGAATAATTAGGATGTTTTTCTTACCATTAATGGGTTTCAATAATTCACAACCACTTATTAATTGAATGTAATGAAACTGCAAGTACATAATACACATTATTAGTAAAACAAACGTGCTAAAATGTTTGTAAGGGATGATTTAAGCGTGCTTTTAAGGCTCGCATCATTCTTCAACATCATCCCCCATTACAACTCTTCAAATGGCACTTTTAAGATAAGAAAACTGCGCACCTGTGTGGTTACTGCTATCCACTTGGCTATCTACATACACTCAATCAATGGATCACTTTCAATAAAAGCACATTTCAGGCCATCATTTTTGGCATTACACAGTATAACATGGTTCTTGATCTTCCTCAACTTAGCATCAATTACTCTTCGTGGACTGAAGACTGCAGATAACTGGCAGAAAATGTTGAACACTTTCGATGAGATCGATACAGAGGCATTAAAAGTTGAAGGCGTTAAAATGGAAAATATGTTTTACATACCTATTGAAATTACTGTCGTTACATTAGTAATGATCGTAGAATTCTGCTGGAATTTTATCACCTTCTACTCCATGTATAATTTATTGATGTACCAATATTCTTTTACGTATGAAATTGAAGAGTTTTTGAACACACTAGTGAACATAATAGAATATAATTTCGTTAGGGCTATTACGATTAGGCTTCGAAAAATGAATGATATTATCCAAGCTATGTGTAAGATGGATAGTAAGTCTGTTATAACTTTACAAAAAGTTAGTGACGTGACAACGGTGATGGGAAAAATTTGGGATCTAGTGGAATCGTTTAATAAGATGTTCGGATGGCACATATTTCTTATGTTACTTCGCATGGTTATCAGTATTCTACATATTGTCGAGGTTTATCTTTCTGGACAGTTTAATTTTAACCTGCAATCATCGCTATATGTTGTATTTAGGACGATTTATGTTACCGTAAGTCAATTTTGTTGTACATATATTGCATGTTTAAGTAGCAGAATAGGTTTCGTTTAATAGGGGAATAGTATATTGTTGAAACATTATAATGAGTTAAAAATGCTATAATACTTTACTTCATAGGATTACTTTTACTACTTTTCCAATTACATATCATACAGGCACAACTTTTTAACTTGATATTACATCTATGATTTATTTTTCACATTAACTTTCAAGTTACAAATACTATTTTTCTAAATTAATAATGTATAACCAAGGAATACAAAACTTTATTTGCCAGTCTTAATCAGGAGTCCCCAAAACTTTTTGGCAAAAAGGCCAAATAGAAACTTTTTAAGTTCTGTGTGTGCCTGATCTTTATTTACCTGTATTTATACGTGACATGAGTACCTTCACTTTGAATTCTAGAACGAATTATTTCTTATTTGGAAGAAAATGTATTCAAATTTGAGAAAATTTAATGAAATTACCGTAGTTTGCAAGTAGAAAGTCTTTGAAAACTTTAATAGTAATAAAAGTAATAGTAATAGTAATTTATTTGTTTACGCCAAACGGCTTATAATGGTTAGTACAAGTTCACATATAATGGATTCAAAATTATTGACTAAAAAAATTACATGTAAATATGATTAAAACTTAAACCTAAAAGCGGACCTAAAACTTTAAAAGTATACCAGAGTAGAAATTTTAATAGTAGTAATAGTAATAATGGTAATAGTAATGGTAATTTATTTTTTACGCCAAATTGCTCATCAAATGATGACTTGGACAAATATATTCCTTGTACTAAAAAAAAAAAATATATACCAACTTATCATAAAATAACGAATTAAAAAAATATCACAAAAATGTTTCCACTATGTTTATCAAACCAACATGTTTAAAAATGTTATAATCTCCAAATTCGTCATAAATACGCAAGATAAAGTAATAATTCCAAGTGAAAATCTTTAGAATTACTGAAACACTTTTACGAAAATGTATCGATACTTCTTAAACACCAGCAATTTTTAAAGACAATATTTTTTTTCAATATCTCAATTTTCTTATTTTTGATATAATGCCAATTTATCATAAAATAGCGAATTTAAAAAAAAAGTAAATAAACATTTGTTTTAAACTAGATAATCTCTAAATTCTTCAGGAATACGTAAGATAAAATAAAAATTCCTCGTGAAAACCTTTAGAATTACTGAAGCACTTTCAAGAAAATGTTTTTTAAACACCAGCAATTTTTGAAGATTTTTTTCTTTAAATGCCTCGACTAGTTTTTAAATTTTTTAATTAAATTTATTTTATTCTCTTATTTCGACTTAGAATATGATCCTGCATACCTCGATTCATTTTTGCACACCTATTAAAACGAGTTTTAGGTATATCAGCCATATTTAAGTAATTAAGAGTAAATGGAACAAACATCATAACACATTAATAAAAAAAAAACACGTTTTTCACAAAACACATTTATTTTATCGCCTAGCGATCGAAATGTGCATTGAGATAAAATAAATGTGTTTTGTGAAAAAGGTGTTTTTTTCTTTATTAATACGAACCTTTCACAAGCTCCAAGATACCACTTATCATAACATACATAAGTTTCGTATATTATTTTTGTGCTTTAATTAACATTGAAAAGTAGAACTCATTTTGTTATAACGAATACATCGAGTAAATATTTATATAATAATTTATTTCAAGCAATATATTAATTAAATATTATTATTATGCTTTAATTAGTAATGAAATGTAAATTTAATTGAAACAAAACAATTCTATAACACTTTAATTTCCGTAATATAAACAATTACTAAACACACATATTATATTGATATTACATCATTGATTTATTTTTCACATTAACTTTATTAAGTTTCACATACTATCTTCTAATTTCATAAAGTGTTATGAATAATGAAAAGCAATACTTGATTTTGTATTCACAGTACAAACATGATTCAAGCTGAAATTGATTCACGAAAAACAAGTCTTACTATTAACTCTAGAATAGAGTTTAATAAGTTAGAAGTAAAAAGGGTGTTTCTCATTACAAACCTGATTCAGTCCTTAATTGACTCCTGAACAAGCAAGTCTTACTATTGACTCTAGAACAGAGTTTAATAAATTAGAAGTAAAATGGGTGAACAAAAGGACTTAAGTTTTTTATTGAAGGTTTTGGGGTTCTTCAACATTTTTCCTTACCATAACTCAGACAGATTTACAACTCGCAATTTGCGTACTTGCATGTTTATTGCTATATATGTATCTTTATACATATATTCAGTACTAGGATTATTGATTCAAAATGGAACAGATTCATATTCTATAATATATAATTTTGCTTTCTTTGTGGCAGCGAGCAATATTATTCTTAATACTGTCAATGCAATAAGGAATAATACAAAGTGGCAATATATATTCCATACTTTTGACATAATTGATTGCGAACTTCTTAAATTGGGCATATTAACACTTTCTAAGATGAAATATCAATATCATCAATTTATAGCGGTTACATTAATTTCGATATTATTTCTGATTTCGGATTTATACATTTTATATGAACTTAAAGAATTGGGGCGTTTTCAAATAGAGGGAATATATTTATTATATTTATATTTGAATGTATTATTTTCGTTAGTGGCATATAATTTCTTATTCGCCATTAAAATCAGATTTGAAAAGCTTAACGAAGTAATCGATATGTTATGGAAGGGAAATAGAAATAACAACATAGAAGTATTAAGGAAAATCGAAAAAATTACCTACACATTGACAAACATTTACCATCTAATTGAACTATTTAATGTGGTGTTTGGAAGGTTCATGTTCTGTGAAATTATATTCTTAATATTCAATACGCTTAGTACTATTAGCGCACTGTTGTTTATCGAATTTTGGAGTCCAGGAAATTTTATGGCCGCCTTATATTGGGCAAATAATATCGCAGTAAGTAAAATCTAAATTAAATTAAATTGCATGATTTCTATTTGTAATTTTGTAAATAATTTTGTATTTTCCATTAAAAGTTTTGCAAATTTCTGTCAGAATATTAATAACTTAGTGAGTTACACGCTTTGAGGATACATTCTTTATAATTTGTACTCAAAATTTCAGGTTTTAATGAAACATTGAAATTTATAATTAGTATTTTGGTATTTACAATAAGAATTTCGTAATCTCCAACTAAATTCTATCATTAATCATGACAATTTGTATTTTTCATTTGTTTTGGAATTTATAATGCAAATTTTGTACTTTAAAAAAAAATTGCAAATTGAGTATAGTGCTGCAAAAAACTTTACAATTAAAGAATTTTCAAAATAACTGCCAGACTACTAATTTTAGGGATTGGTTTGTTTTACACTTTTTTGTAGAAAATTGTTCTGTCTATTGCCCTATTATACAAAAATATGTCGTTACATTTAAAAAAAAAAGAATTATGACATTTTGAAGTGTACCTGTAAATAATTGAACTTATGAAATAGTACTCGTAATAGATATCTCTAAACTATTAAGAAATCTGAGGAATCATTCAATAATCTCTGCTATTGTTGATATTTATTGGGAAATCTATGGAGAAATCTCCAAATTTACTAAGAAATCTTGTTAAATAAACAATTAGCTTTTTTTAACTCGAAATTTATGGGAAATCTCCCGATATTATGCTAATTATTAGGACATATGTAGAAATTTCGAAAAATATTGAGAAATCGTGGAAATTATTGAAAAATCTCTCGGAATCTTGATCATATATAGAAATGTTTAGATATTTTAAGGATTATTGAAAAACTTATAGAATAAAATAATGTATGTACCTAATAATCATGTTAGTTATGTGAACTACGTAATTTTGTAAATAATTTTGTATTTTCCATTAAAAGTTTTGCAAATTTCTGTCAGAATATTAATAACTTAGTGAGTTACACGCTTTGAGGATACATTCTTTATAATTTGTACTCAAAATTTCAGGTTTTAATGAAACATTGAAATTTATAATTAGTATTTTGGTATTTACAATAAGAATTTCGTAATCTCCAACTAAATTCTATCATTAATCATGACAATTTGTATTTTTCATTTGAGTTTTGGAATTTATAATGCAAATTTTGAACTTTCAAAAAAAATTGCAAATTGAGTATACCAACAGAAGTGATGCAAAAAATTTTACAATTAAAAATTTTCAAAATAACTGCCAAACTACTAATTTTAGGGATTGGTTTGTTTTACACTTTTTTGCAGAAAATTGTTCTGTATATTGCCCTATTATACAAGAAATATGTCATTACATTAAAAAAAAAAAAGAATTATGACATTTTGAAGTGTACCTGTAAATAATTGAACTTATGAAATAGTACTCGTAATAGATATCTCTAAACTATTAAGAAATCTGAGGAATCATTCAAAAATTTCTGCAAATATTGATATTTATTGGGAAATCTATGGAAATCTCCAAATTTACTAAGAAATCTTGTTAAATAAACAATTTGCTTTTTTTTAACTCGAAATTTATGGGAAATCTCCCGATATTATGCTAATTATTAGGACATATGTAGAAATTTCGAAATATATTGAGAAATCGTGGAAATTATTGAAAAATCTATCGGAATCTTGATCATATATAGAAATGTTTGATGAACTTGCAATTTGTAATCAAAATTCTTAATTTGTAGGGAAAATGTAGAAAATTTGCATTCAAAATTTGTCATTTGCACGAAAATTTCGTAAATTCTATTTGTAATTTTGTAAATAATTTTGTATTTTCCATTAAAAGTTTTGCAAATTTATATCAGTATATTAATAACTTAGTGAGTTATATGCTTTGAGGATAAATTCTTTATAATTTATACTCAAAATTTCAGGTTTTAACGAAACATTGAAATTTATAATTAATATTTTGGTATTTACAATAAGAATTTCATAATTTCCTACTAAGTTCTATCATTTATCATGACAATTTTGTTATTTCCTTTGAGTTTTGGAATTTATAATGCAAATTTTGTACTTTCAATAAAAACATTGCAAAGTCATTATAATTTAAGCAAGTTTTTATTTTTATTTGTTTATGTGTATATTATGTAGGTTCTCCCGGTAATAAACAATATTATTATTATTATTTTCAATACAAATTGTATAATTCAGATGACGATTTAGTGCTTCGATTAATATTTTGCAATTTAAAATTAAAATTTGTAAGTAATAATGTTGAAAATTACATTTTAATTTCTTTAATTATGAAATTAATTTTCATTTTTAATAAATTTTCTACAAACAACTATGAACATTTTAACAAGTATGTGAAGGTTATGCTTTCTGAATATAACCCCAATAATAATTTTAAAAAATGCAGGAACTAATTAAACCTTGTAATTCATGATGAAGATTTTGTAATTTACAATTAAATTTTCTCAGTCAAAGCATGAGTAATTTTATTTACCTAATCTTTTTCATATTTAATATAATAAGATTAAAAACAGTCTCTATTATATTCTATTGGAGATGATCAAAGTGAGTTCACAAAATAGACAGTTACATTTTTTCTATTCGAGTTTTTCGACTATATTATTAGATTTTTTATTTGATTATTTTTGATATATCAGATATATACATTGAAATATACATATATTTTGATACATGATATTTTTGATACACATACATCACATACATACTTTCGAACTAATTAATAAATTTGATTATTTTTACTAATATTACAACTAATATTTAATAATAGGTCAAATATTCTGCTATATATCCATAGTTACTAATAAGTTTTCAATAATATTTGTCAAAATTTTAATTATTTGTTCTAAAATTATAATTATTTTTATCAATATTTCAATGATTGTCAAATTTTTAGATAAAGGGATTTTAAAAGTGCTTTACATTCAAAGTATATAGGCAACTTCTTGTGTGAGCGTGCAATGATTAGGCAAGCACTATTTTAAACTATTAAGTATATAGGCAACTTGTTGTGTGACAGTGCATTGATTAGGCAAGCGCTATCCTGTAATTTTCTCATTAAATTGGCTCAAAGCATAAATAACATTTTTTCGAAAAATAACCACTTTGATTAATTTAAAAATTTCATAGTAATAATAATAATAATAGTTTATTATTTCAAGAAATGTTTACAAAAACAACAGTGTTATTACAAACATAAATGAAATTGTGTCAAAGGAAACGAACTTATATACTTTGTTCAATTGTTTTTATAAAAAATTCAATTACTTCGTCATATCTCAATGATTATTATCAAATTTTCATGGTTTTCTGCGAAAAATTAAATGATTTGTTCAAAAATTATAATTACTCTCATCAAAATTCAATTATTAGTGTCAAATTTTGAATTATTTTAATAATTCATTATTGTTTAATTATTCTGTCATATCTGAATTATTATTATCAAATTATCAAGGCTTTCTGCCAAAAATTAAATGAATTGTTCAAAAATAATAATAATTACTGTCAAATTATGAATTATTTTTAAATTTGAACTTTTAAATAGTCAAAAATTCAATGATGACTGTCAAAATTTCAATAAATTATTTAAAAAAAAACAATTATTTGTATCAAAATTTAAATAATTACTGTAAAAATTACAACAATTCTAATAAAATTACAATTAATTGAACTTAAATCCGATTTTATTCAAAATTCAAATTCTAACTGTTAAGTTTACAATTGTCAACTTTTAATTTATTATGTCATATGTCAATGGTTATAGTAACATGTCAAGTTATGTATATTATAAAGTTTCAATTATTTTTACTAATATTACAACTAATATTCAATAATAGGTCAAATATTCTGCTATATATCCATGGTTACTAATAAATTTTCAAAATATTTGTCAAAATTTTAATTATTTGTTCTAATATTTTTATCAATATTTCAATGAATGTCAAATTTTTAGATATTTTTGTCAAAATTTCAATCATGTTAACCAAGATTTTATTGATTATTCTCAAATTTTCGTTCACAGTGTGACTGCAGCTAATAATACTACATATTTTAAACTGATTTTGGGTTCTTTAGGACTTTAGTTCAAAATTTTATAAAAGTGCCCGAAATATTTAACAAATAAATGATAATTTTGGGGTAAAGTCTATGGAGGATATTGATTTTTTAAATATTCTAAGTAATCTCAAAAATCACTAACATTTATAAAATTAAAGTATTTATTAATCTCCAATTTTCGAATTTTCAACAAGTTCATAACTTCCAAATAGTTCTAATATATCATCCAAAACATAAGGCATGCAAATTCTATAAACAGAAGAGAAGTCGAAGAAGAATAAATAATTTGTGTGGTAAAAGTAGTATTAAATTAATATTAAAATTTTCAGTAAACTCAAATTTTCAAATTTTCAACAAATTCATAACTTCCAATCAGTTCTAATATATAATTCAAAAAGTTCAAAGTTCATCATTTGTGGTTCAAAGTTCATCAATTGATTTTTTATGTTACATTTTTCTTCCATCTCTTATAGAAAACTTTGTACTTATTTACTGTATTCAGTCTATCAGCAATTTATATTAGTATTTGGCGTTCTAATGAAATGAATTGTAGGATATATTTGCGTAAAATTTTTACAAACAATATTTCATTAGTTCATTTTGATGAAAATTGTTACCTAGATCAATAGGTCTATTATTCTCCATTTAGACCATTACTACTTCAATTCAATTAATTCGATCAACAAAAACAGAACTTATTTTCCAAATTAATCAATTAGGCGATTGATGAAGTGTACATTTAAACCCATAAACGAGTGAAGTTTGAAATGACACTGCGTAAAAATTTGTATCCCTTTTTGAAACTGCTCTCATTTTTTAATGTACTGCCACTCTATGACCATAAATATGGTTTTCGAGCCTCCAAACTACGGTCATTATTCTGCTTCGTTTTGGGTGCAGTTGTGTACGGTTTGATGATACATGGCTGCTCAGAATTTTTAATGGAATTGAGAAGATCAACGCAATTCATCTATCATCTTCTTATGTTCTTTATATTTGCCTTCAGTTCGGTGTACTGCCTCAAATCAGTAACAGAAGTTGAAGATTATAATGTATTCTTTGATGTAATTGATGCTGTAGATTCTGGTTTAATTGATTTGAAGAGCGAAGATGTGCCCAAGCAAAAATATGCACGTTTAGAAGTGTTCTTGTGTAGCTTCCTTGCTGTTTTGGTAAGTTGCTTCGATGCCTTCACATGGTACAGAAGTGGCAGATTGGAGAAGTATCCATATGCTCTATTCTTCGAAATTGAGATATACTGGGGGGAGCTGACAACAATCTTGGAATATAATTTGCTGGTGAGCATCAGAAGAAGATTTGCCCTCATCAATAATTCAATCGAAAGACTGCAAGTTTCAAGAAATTCGTTCGATGCTTCAAAAAATATTGAGACGTTAACCTCAATACATGGAGGCATTTGCACACTGGTGGAATTGTTCAATAAGATCTTTGGATGGCACATTCTTTTGATACACATGTATGGCATATCTCAGGTGCTCCTAGCCATTGAAGTGCTTTTAACCGTAGAGTTTTACCAAGCAGAGACGTTTTTTATGTACACATTTATATGGGGGATTTACGTAATAGTGAGTATAGAATTGAAGAATTTCATAATTCCAATAGAAATATAATAGAAATAAAAATAGAAATTCATTGTAATTTAGAAGAAAATGATACCATTTGATTAAGCATCTTGTGGTTTAATGAACTTGCAATTTGTTTTTGAATTCTAATAGAAATCCAATAGAAATAAAAATAGAAATAGAAAATGATAGAATTCCAATAGAAATCCAATAGAAATAAAAATAGAAATTCATTGTAATTTAGAAGGAAATGATACCATTTGATTAAGCATCTTGCGGTTTGATGAACTTGCAATTTGTTTTTGAATTCTAATAGAAATCCAATAGAAATAAAAATAGAAATAGAAAATGATAGGATTCCAATAGAAATCCAAAAGAAATAAAAATAGAAATTCATTGTAATTTCGAAGGAAATGATACCATTTGATTAAGCATCTTGTGGTTTGATGAACTTGCAATTTGTTTTTGAATTCTAATAGAAATCCAATAGAAATAAAAATAGAAATAGAAAACGATAGAATTCCAGTAGAAATCCAATAGAAATAAAAATAGAAATTCATTGTAATTTAGAAGAAAATGATACCATTTGATTAAGCATCTTGTGGTTTAATGAACTTGCAATTTGTTTTTGAATTCTAATAGAAATCCAATAGAAATAAAAATAGAAATAGAAAATGATAGAATTCCAATAGAAATCCAATAGAAATAAAAATAGAAATTCATTGTAATTTAGAAGGAAATGATACCATTTGATTAAGCATCTTGCGGTTTGATGAACTTGCAATTTGTTTTTGAATTCTAATAGAAATCCAATAGAAATAAAAATAGAAATAGAAAATGATAGGATTCCAATAGAAATCCAAAAGAAATAAAAATAGAAATTCATTGTAATTTCGAAGGAAATGATACCATTTGATTAAGCATCTTGTGGTTTGATGAACTTGCAATTTGTTTTTGAATTCTAATAGAAATCCAATAGAAATAAAAATAGAAATAGAAAATGATAGAATTCCAATAGAAATCCAAAAGAAATAAAAATAGAAATTCATTGTAATTTAGAAGGAAATGATACCATTTGATTAAGCATCTTGTGGTTTGATGAACTTGGAATTTGTTTTTGAATTCTAATAGAAATCCAATAGAAATAAAAATAGAAATAGAAAACGATAGAATTCCAGTAGAAATCCAATAGAAATAAAAATAGAAATTCATTGTAATTTAGAAGGAAATAATACCATTTGATTAAGCATCTTGTGGTTTGATGAACATGCAACTTGTTTTTGAATTCAAATAGAAATCCGATAGAAATAAAAATAGAAATAGAAAATGATAGAATTCCAATAGAAATCCAATAGAAATAAAAATAGAAATTCATTGTAATTTAGAAGGAAATGATACCATTTGATTAAGCATCTTGTGGTTTGATGAACTTGCAATTTGTTTTTGAATTCTAATAGAAATCCAATAGAAATAAAAATAGAAATAGAAAATGATAGAATTCCAATAGAAATCCAATATAAATAAAAATAGAAATTCATTGTAATTTAGAAGGAAATGATACCATTTGATTAAGCATCTTGTGGTTTGATGAACTTGCAATTTGTTTTTGAATTCTAATAGAAATCCGATAGAAATAAAAATAGAAACAGAAAATGATAGAATTCCAATAGAAATCCAATAGAAATAAAAATAGAAATTCATTGTAATTTAGAAGGAAATGATACCATATGATTGAGCATCTTGTGGTTTGATGAACTTGCAATTTGTTTTTGAATTCTAATAGAAATCCAATAGTAATAAAAATCGAAAATGATAGAATTCCAATAGAAATCCAATAGAGATAAAAGTATAAATTCATTGTAATTTATAAGGAACTGATACCATTTGATTGAGCATCTTGTGGTTTGATAAACTTGCAATTTGTTTTTGAATTCTAATAGAAATCCAATAGAAATAAAAATAAAAATAGAAAATGATAGAATTCCAATAGAAATCCAATAGAAATAAAAATAGAAATTAATTGTAATTTAGAAGGAAATGATACCATTTGATTAAGCATCTTGTGGTTTGATGACCTTGCAATTTGTTTTTAAATTCTAATAGAAATCCAATAGAAATAAAAATAGAAATAGAAAATGATAGAATTCCAATAGAAATACAATAGAAATAAAAATTGAAATTCATTGTAATTTACAACGAAATTATTCCATTTGATTAAGCATCTTGTGGTTTAATGACCTTGCAATTTGTTTTTGAATTCTAGTAGAAATCCAATAGAAATAAAAATATAAATAGAAAATGATAGAATTCCAATAGAAATCCAATAGAAATAAAAATAGAAATTCATTGTAATTTAGAAGGAAATGATACCATTTGATTAAGCATCTTGTGGTTTGATGAACTTGCAATTTGTTTTTGAATTCTAATAGAAATCCAATAGAAATAAAAATAGAAATAGAAAATGATAGAATTCCAATAGAAATCCAATAGAAATAAAAATAGAAATTCATTGTAATTTAGAAGGAAATGATACCATTTAATTAAGCATCTTGTGGTTTGATGAACTTGTAATTTGTTTTTGAAATCTAATAGAAATCCAATAGAAATAAAAATAGAAATAGAAAATGATAGAATCCCAATAGAAATCCAATAGAAATAAATATAGAAATTCATTGTAATTTAGAAGGAAATGATACCATTTGATTAAGCATCTTGTGGTTTGATGAACTTGCAATTTGTTTTCGAATTCTAATAGAAATCCAATAGAAATAAAAATAGAAAATGATAGAATTCCAATAGAAATCCAATAGAAATAAAAATAGAAATTCATTGTAATTTAGAAGGAAATGATACCATTTAATTAAGCATCTTGTGGTTTGATGAACTTGTAATTTGTTTTCGAATTCTAATAGAAATCCAATAGAAATAAAAATAGAAAATGATAGAATTCCAATAGAAATCCAATAGAAATAAAAATAGAAATTCATTGTAATTTAGAAGGAAATAATACCATTTGATTAAGCAACTTGTGCTATGATAAACTTGCAGTGTGTTTTTGAATTCTAATAGAAATCCAATAGAAATAAAAATAGAAATAGAAAGTGATAGAATTCCAATAGAAATCCAATAGAAATAAAAATAGAAATTCATTGTAATTTAGAAGGAAATGATACCATTTCATTAAGCATCTTGTGGTTTGATGAACTTGCAATTTGTTTTTGAATTCTAATAGAAATCCAATAGAAATAAAAATAGAAATAGAAAATGATAGAATTCCGATAGAAATCCAATAGAAATAAAAATAGAAATTCATTGTACTTTAGAAGGAAATGATACCATTTGATTAAGCATCTTGTGGTTTGATGAATGTTTTTGAATTCTAATAGAAATCCAATAGAAATAAAAATAGAAATAGAAAATGATAGAATTCCAATAGAAATCCAATAGAAATAAAAATAGAAATTCATCGTAATTTACAAGAAAATGATACCATTTGATTAAGCATCTTGTGGTTTGATGACCTTGCAATTTGTTTTTGAATTCTAATAGAAATCCAATAGAAATAAAAATAGAAATAGAAAATGATAGAATTCCAATAGAAATCTAATAGAAATAAAAATAGAAATTAATTGTAATTTAGAAGGAAATGATACCATTTGATTAAGCATCTTGTGGTTTGATGAATGTTTTTGAATTCTAATAGAAATCCAATAGAAATAAAAATAGAAATAGAAAATGATAGAATTCCAATAGAAATCCAATAGAAATAAAAATAGAAATTCATTGTAATTTAGAAGGAAATGATACCATTTGATTGAACATCTTGTGGTTTGATGAACTTGCAATTTGTTTTTGAATTCTAATAGAAATCCAATAGAAATAAAAATAGAAATAGAAAATGATAGAATTCCAATAGAAATCCAATAGAAATAAAAATTGAAATTCATTGTAATTTAGAAGGAACTGATACCATTTGATTGAGCATCTTGTGGTTTGATGAACTTGCAATTTGTTTTTGAATTCTAATAGAAATCCAATAGAAATATAAATAGAAATAGAAAATGATAGAATCCCAATAGAAATCCAATAGAAATAAATATAGAAATTCATTGTAATTTAGAAGGAAATGATACATTTGATTAAGCATCTTGTGGTTTGATGAACTTGCAATTTGTTTTTGAATTTTAATAGAAATCCAATAGAAATAAAAATAGAACTAGAAAATGATAGAATTCCAATAGAAATCCAATAGAAATAAAAATAGAAACTCAGTGTAATTTAGAAGGACCATTTGATTAAGCATCTTGAGGTTTGATGAACTTGCAATTTGTTTTTGAATTCTAATAGAAATCCAATAGAAATAAAAATAGAAATAGAAAATGATAGAATTCCAATAGAAATCCAATAGAAATAAAAATAGAAATTCATTGTAATTTAGAAGGAAATGATACCATTTGATTAAGCATCTTGCGGTTTGATGAACTTGCAATTTGTTTTTGAATTCTAATAGAAATCCAATAGAAATAGAAATAGAAATAGAAAATGATAGAATTCCAATAGAAATCCAATAGAAATAAAATCAGAAATTCATCGTAATTTACAAGAAAATTATACCATTTGATTAAGCATCTTGCGGTTTGATGAACTTGCAATTTGTTTTCGAATTCTAATAGAAATCCAATAGAAATAAAAATAGAAATAGAAAATGATATTATTCCAATAGAAATCCAATAGAAATAAAAATATAAATTCATCGTAATTTAGAAGGAAATGATACCATTTGATTGAGCATCTTGTGCTTTGATGAACTTGCAATTTGTTTTTGAATTCTAATAGAAATCCAATAGAAATAAAAATAGAAAATGATAGAATTCCAATAGAAATCCAATAGAAATAAAAATATAAATTCATTGTAATTTACAAGGAAATGATACCATGTGATTAAGCATCTTGTGGTTTGATGAACTTGCAATTTGTTTTTGAATTCTAATAGAAATCCAATAGAAATAAAAATAGAAATAGAAAATGATAGAATTCCAATAGAAATCCAATAGAAATAAAAATATAAATTCATCGTAATTTAGAAGGAAATGATACCATTTGATTGAGCATCTTGTGCTTTGATGAACTTGCAATTTGTTTTTGAATTCTAATAGAAATCCAATAGAAATAAAAATAGAAAATGATAGAATTCCAATAGAAATCCAATAGAAATAAAAATATAAATTCATTGTAATTTACAAGGAAATGATACCATGTGATTAAGCATCTTGTGGTTTGATGAACTTGCAATTTGTTTTTGAATTCTAATAGAAATCCAATAGAAATAGAAATAGAAATAGAAAATGATAGAATTCCAATAGAAATCCAATAGAAATAAAATCAGAAATTCATCGTAATTTACAAGAAAATGATACCATTTGATTAAGCATCTTGCGGTTTGATGAACTTGCAATTTGTTTTCGAATTCTAATAGAAATCCAATAGAAATAAAAATAGAAATAGAAAATGATAGAATTCCAATGGAAATCCAATAGAAATAAAAATAGAAATTCATTGTAATTTAGAAGGAAATGATACCATTTGATTAAGCATCTTGTGGTTTGATGAACTTGCAATTTGTTTTTGAATTCTAATAGAAATCCAATAGAAATAAAAATAAAAATAGAAAATGATAGAATTCCGATAGAAATCCAATAGAAATAAAAATAGAAATTCATCGTAATTTAGAAGAAAATGATACCATTTGATTAAGCATCTTGTGGTTTGATGAACTTGCAATTTGTTTTTGAATTCTAATAGAAATCCAATAGAAATAAAAATAGAAATAGAAAATGATAGAATTCCAATAGAAATCCAATAGAAATAAAAATAGAAATTCATTGTAATTTAGAAGAAAATGATACCATTTGATTAAGCATCTTGTGGTTTGATGAACTTGCAATTTGTTTTTGAATTCTAATAGAAATCCAATAGAAATAAAAATAGAAATAGAAAATGATAGAATTCCAATAGAAATCCAATAGAAATAAAAATAGAAATTCATTGTAATTTAGAAGGAAATTATACCATTTGCTTGTGCATCTTGTGGTTTGATGAACTTGCAATTTGTTTTTGAATTCTAATAGAAATCCAATAGAAATAAAAATAGAAATAGAAAATGATAGAATTCCAATAGAAATCCAATAGAAATAAAAATAGAAATTCATTGTAATTTAGAAGGAAATGATACCATTTGATTGAGCATCTTGTGGTTTGATGAACTTGCAATTTGTTTTTGAATTCTAATAGAAATCTTATAGAAATAAAAATAGAAATAGAAAATGATAGAATTCCAATAGAAATCCAATAGAAATAAAAATAGAAATTCATAGTAATTTAGAAGGAAATGATACCATTTGATTAAGCATATTGTGGTTTGATGAACTTGCAATTTGTTTTTGAATTCTAATAGAAATCCAATAGAAATAAAAATAGAAATAGAAAATGATAGAAATCCAATAGAAATCCAATAGAAATAAAAATAGAAATTCATTGTAATTTAGAATGAAATGATATCATTTGATTAAACATCTTGTGGTTTGATGACCTTGCAATTTGTTTTTAAATTCTAATAATAATCCAATAGAAATAAAAATAGAAATAGAAAATGATAGAATTCCAATAGAAATCCAATAGAAATAAAATCAGAAATTCATCGTAATTTACAAGAAAATGATACCATTTGATTAAGCATCTTGTGGTTTGATGAACTTGCAATTTGTTTTTGAATTCTAATAGAAATCCAATAGAAATAAAAATAGAAATAGAAAATGATAGAATTCCAATGGAAATCCAATAGAAATAAAAATAGAAATTCATTGTAATTATGAAGGAAATGATACCATTTGATTAAGCATTTTGTGGTTTGATGAACTTGCAATTAAAATTGTATAATTCAGATGACGATTTTGTGCTTCGATTAATATTTTGCAAGTTAAAATTAAAATTTGTAAGTAATAATGTTGAAAATTACATATTAATTTTTATAATTTTTCTCTAATTCGTTAACAAAAATTATCGCTTGGTAATGAATTATATTATTATGTACGTGTTATTTTATGCGCATTGACTAGAGTAATTCAGTAAAATTTCCATTATTACTAATAATCTGAGTGGTAGGTGTTTACTGTAATATTTTTATTTGATTAAAAATACTTTGTAATGGATACCTTTCGTAGCATTTAGTACATTATTGGCATTCTCCTAGTCTACATATTTCAACGAAAATAAGGATAGTGAAGGGAAAATAGCAAATAAGTTGCGCGTGCAAAATGCTTGAAATGTCTGTTGCAGAAGATTTAGCAATGCATCTAAAATTAACATCGTTTCTTAACATTGTTCCTAATTACAACGCAAAAACTGGAATCTTCAGCACTAATAAATTCCGTTCCTACTTCTTAAGTGCAATTCATTTGGGTTTATTTACATACGTCTCATATATCACTAAAGATAGTCTTGCAGATATCTCTGAATCCTCAAGCATAATTTCTAGAGTTATGTCCATAATTATTATGTTAAGTGTCCTCTCCAGTACCCTCGAAACTACCAAGAATGTAAGAAGGTGGAAGACATTTTTCAGCACTTTGAATAACATTGATGTTGAAATATTAAAGTTTCATGGTGTTAAATTGCAATACTATTCTTACGTGTACTTAAAAGTGGGTTTAGTAACAATATTTGCTATCATCGGATTAACCATGTGCAGTTACAACTGGAATACTGAAAATAATATGGAGATGCTGCAATTTTTTGTATTGTACCATGTCCATGCTTACATGGCCACTTTATTGTCAGTAATGGCTTACGATTTTTTAATTGCCATTAATATCAGATTAAGTAGTTTGAATTACTTCATTTACCAATTACGTGATACACAAATCTCCCCTTTGGAAGTAATGCAGCGTGTCGATGCTTTGATGAGTTTGTCTGAAAAAATGTATGATCTTTGTGACTTATTTAACACATTTTTTGGTTTTCACATGTTCCTTGATGTGATCTCTGCGATTTTAAACATCCTTGTAACAGTAAACGCTTTCATTCATGAGGAGTACATCAACAAATCTCCTCTTTATATGGTATTTTGGGCTACATATACTACAGTAAGTTATATTTTAAATTTTCAAAATAGTCATCAGATAAATTTTCAGAAATTTCAGTGTACAGATTACTTATTCTGGTTAACTCGGAAAGTTAATTACTCGATTTTCTCACTTAATTTACATATAGTAGTTGTCAAATTTTCAGAGGATTTATCTTCAGGCATAGTGTATACAGATCTGGCATAAAATTATCAAAATATCCATCAGATAAATTTTCAGAAATTTCAGTGTACAGATTACTTATTCTGGTCAACTCGGAAAGTTAATTACTCGATTTTCTCACTTAATTTACATATAGTAGTTGTCAAATTTTCAGAGGATTTATCTTCAGGCATAGTGTATACAGATCTGGCATAAAATTATCAAAATATCCATCAGATAAATTTTCAGAAATTTCAGTGTACAGATTACTTATTCTGGTCAACTCGGAAAGTTAATTACTCGATTTTCTCACTTAATTTACATACACTAGTTGTCAAATTTTCAGAGGATTTATCTTCAGGCATAGTGTATACAGATCTGGCATAAAATTTTCAAAATATCCATCAGATAAATTTTCAGAAATTTCAGTGTACAGACTACTTATTCTTGTTAACTTGGAAAGTTAATTACTCGATTTTCTCACTTAATTTACATATACTAGTTGTAAAATTTTCAGAGGATTTATCTTCAGGCATAGTGTATACAGATCTGGCATAAAATTTTCAAAATATCCATCAGATTAATTTTCAGAAATTTCAGTGTACAGATTACTTATTCTGGTCAACTCGGAAAGTTAATTACTCGATTTTCTCACTTAATTTACATATACTAGTTGTCAAATTTTCAGAGGATTTATCTTCAGGCATAGTGTATACAGATCTCGCATAAAATTTTCAAAATTTCCATCAGATAAATTTTCAGAAATTTCAGTGTACAGATTATTTATTCTGGTCAACTCGGAAAGTTAATTATCCGATTTTCTCACTTAATTTTTATATGCAAGTTGTCAAATTTTCAGAGGATTTATCTTCAGGCATAGTGTATACAGATCTCGCATAAAATTTTCAAAATTTCCATCAGATAAATTTTCAGAAATTTCAGTGTACAGATTACTTATTCTGGTCAAGTCGGAAAGCTAATTACTCGATTTTCTCACTTAATTTACATATACTAGTTGTCAAATTTTCAGAGGATTTATCTTCAGGCATAGTGTATACAGATCTGGCATAAAATTTTCAAAATATCCATCAGATAAATTTTCAGAAATATCAGTGCACAGATTACTAATTCAGGTCAACTCGGAAAGTTAATTACTCGATTTTCACACTTAATTTACATATACCAGTTGTCAAATTTTCAGAGGATTTATCTTCAGGCATAGTGTATACAGATCTGGCATAAAATTTTCAAAATATCCATCAGATAAATTTTCAGAATTTTCAATGTACAGATTACTTATTCTGGTCAACTCGGAAAGCTAATGTCTCGATTTTCACACTTAATTTACATATACCAGTTGTCAAATTTTCAGAGGATTTATCTTCAGGCATAGTGTATACAGATCTGGCATACAATTTTCAAATTATCCATCAGATAAATCTTCAGAAATTTCAGTGTACAGATAACTTATTCTGGTCAACTCGGAAAGATAATTACTCGATTTTCTTACTTAATTTACATATACTAGTTGTCAAATTTTCAGAGGATTTATCTTCAGGCATAGTCTATACAGATCTGGCATGAAATTTTCAAAATATCCATCAGATAAATTTTCAGAATTTTCAGTGTACAGATTACTTATTCTGGTCAATTCGGAAAGTTAATGTCTCGATTTTCACCCTTAATTTACATATACCAGTTGTCAAATTTTCAGAGGATTTATCTTCAGGCATAGTGTATACAGATCTGGCATAAAATTTTCAAAATATCCATCAGATAAATTTTCAGAAATTTCAGTGTACAGATAACTTATTCTGGTCAACTCGGAAAGATAATTACTCGATTTTCTTACTTAATTTACATATACTAGTTGTCAAATTTTCAGAGGATTTATCTTCAGGCATAGTGTATACAGATCTGGCATAAAATTTTCAAAATATCCATCAGATAAATTTTCAGAAATTTCAGTGCACAGATTACTAATTCAGGTCAACTCGGAAAGTTAATTACTCGATTTTCACACTTAATTTACATATACCAGTTGTCAAATTTTCAGAGGATTTATCTTCAGGAATAGTGTATACAGATCTGGCATAAAATTTTCAAAATATCCATCAGATAAATTTTCAGAAATTTCAGTGCACAGATTACTAATTCAGGTCAACTCGGAAAGTTAATTACTCGATTTTCACACTTAATTTACATATACCAGTTGTCAAATTTTCAGAGGATTTATCTTCAGGCATAGTGTATACAGATCTGGCATAAAATTTTCAAAATATCCATCAGATAAATTTTCAGAAATTTCAGTGTACAGATAACTTATTCTGGTCAACTCGGAAAATTAATGTCTCGATTTTCTCACTTAATTTACATATACCAGTTGTCAAATTTTCAGAGGATTTATCTTCAGGCATAGAGTATACAAATCTGGCATAAAATTTTCAAAATATCCATCAGATAAATTTTCAGAAATTTCAGTGCACAGACTACTAATTCAGGTCAACTCGGAAAGTTAATTACTCGATTTTCACCCTTAATTTACATATACCAGTTGTCAAATTTTCAGAGGATTTATCTTCAGGCATAGTGTATACAGATCTGGCATAAAATTTTCAAAATATCCATCAGATAAATTTTCAGAAATTTCAGTGCACAGATTACTAATTCAGGGCAACTCGGAAAGTTAATTACTCGATTTTCACACTTAATTTACATATACTAGTTGTCAAATTTTCAGAGGATTTATCTTCAGGCATAGTGTATACAGATCTGGCATAAAATTTTCAAAATATCCATCAGATAAATTTTCAGAAATTTCAGTGCACAGATTACTAATTCAGGGCAACTCGGAAAGTTAATTACTCGATTTTCACACTTAATTTACATATACTAGTTGTCAAATTTTCAGAGGATTTATCTTCAGGCATAGTGTATACAGATCTGGTATACAATTTTCAAAATATCCATGATATAAATTTTCAGAATTTTCAGTGTACAGATTACTTATTCTGGTCAACTCGGAAAGTTAATGTCTCGATTTTCACACTTAATTTACATATACCAGCTGTCAAATTTTCAGAGGATTTATCTTCAGGCATAGTGTATATAGATCAGGCATAAAATTTTCAAAATATTTATTAGATAAATTTTCAGAAATTTCAGTGTGCAGATTACTTATTCTGGTCAACTCGGAAAGTTAATTACTCGATTTTCTCACTTAATTTACATATACGAGTTGTCAAATTTCCAGAGGATTTATCTTCAGGCATAGTGTATATAGATCAGGCATAAAATTTTCAAAATATTTATTAGATAAATTTTCAGAAATTTCAGTGTGCAGATTACTTATTCCGGTCAACTCGTAAAGTTAATGTCTCGATTTTCACACTTAATTTACATATACCAGTTGTCAAATTTTCAGAGGATTTATCTTCAGGCATAGTGTATACAGATATGGCATAAAATTTTCAAAATTTCCATCAGATAAATTTTCAGAAATTTCAGTGTACAGATTACTTATTCTGGTCAACTCGGAAAGTTAATTACTCGATTTTCTCACTTAATTTACATATACTAGTTGTCAAATTTCCAGAGGATTTATCTTCAGGCATAGTGTATACAGATGTGGCATAAAATTTTCAAAATATCCATCAGATAAACTTTCAGAAATTTCAGTGTACAGATTACTTATTCTGGTCAACTCGGAAAGTTAATTACTCGATTTTCACACTTAATTTACATATACTAATTGTTAAATTTTCAGAGGATTTATCTTCAGGCATAGTGTATACAGATCTGGTATAAAATTTTGAAAATATCCATCAGATAAATTTTCAGAATTTTCTGTGTACAGATTACTTATTCCGGTCAACTCGGAAAGTTAATGTCTCGATTTTCACACTTAATTTACATATACCAGTTGTCAAATTTTCAGAAGGTTTATCTTCAGGTATACTATATATAGATCTGGCATAAAATTTTCAAAATATCCATTAGATAAATTTTCAGAAATTTCAGTGTACAGATTACTTATTCTGGTCAACTCGGAAAGTTAATTACTCGATTTTCTCACTTAATTTACATATACTAGTTGTCAAATTTTCAGAAGGTTTATCTTCAGGTATACTATATATAGATCTGGCATAAAATTTTCAAAATATCCATTAGATAAATTTTCAGAAATTTCAGTGTACAGATTACTTATTCTGGTCAACTCGGAAAGTTAATTACTCGATTTTCTCACTTAATTTACATATACTAGTTGTCAAATTTTCAGAAGGTTTATCTTCAGGTATACTATATATAGATCTGGCATAAAATTTTCAAAATATCCATTAGATAAATTTTCAGAAATTTCAGTGTACAGATTACTTATTCTGGTCAACTCGGAAAGTTAATTACTCGATTTTCACACTTAATTTACATATACCAGTTGTCAAATTTTCAGAGGATTTATCTTGAGGCATAGTGTATACAGATCTGGCATAAAATTTTCAAAATATCCATCAGATAAATTTTCAGAAATTTCAGTGTACAGATTACTTATTCTGGTCAACTCGGAAAGTTAATTACTCGATTTTCTCACTTAATTTACATATACTAGTTGTCAAATTTTCAGAAGGTTTATCTTCAGGTATACTATATATAGATCTGGCATAAAATTTTCAAAATATCCATTAGATAAATTTTCAGAAATTTCAGTGTACAGATTACTTATTCTGGTCAACTCGGAAAGTTAATTACTCGATTTTCACACTTAATTTACATATACCAGTTGTCAAATTTTCAGAGGATTTATCTTCAGGCATAGTGGATACAGATCTGGCATAAAATTTTCAAAATATCCATCAGATAAATTTTCAGAAATTTCAGTGTACAGATTACTTATTCTGGTCAACTCGGAAAGTTAATTACTCGATTTTCTCACTTAATTTACATATACTAGTTGTCAAATTTTCAGAAGGTTTATCTTCAGGTATACTATATATAGATCTGGCATAAAATTTTCAAAATATCCATTAGATAAATTTTCAGAAATTTCAGTGTACAGATTACTTATTCTGGTCAACTCGGAAAGTTAATTACTCGATTTTCACACTTAATTTACATATACCAGTTGTCAAATTTTCAGAGGATTTATCTTAAGGCATAGTGTATACAGATCTGGCATAACATTTTCAAAATAACCATCAGATAAATTTTCAGAAATTTCAGTGTACAGATTACTTATTCTGGTCAACTCGGAAAGTTAATGTCTCGATTTTCACACTTAATTTACATATACCAGTTGTCAAATTTTCAGAGGATTTATCTTCAGGCATAGTGTATATAGATCAGGCATAAAATTTTCAAAATATTTATTAGATAAATTTTCAGAAATTTCAGTGTGCAGATTACTTATTCCGGTCAACTCGTAAAGTTAATGTCTCGATTTTCACACTTAATTTACATATACCAGTTGTCAAATTTTCAGAGGATTTATCTTCAGGCATAGTGTATACAGATATGGCATAAAATTTTCAAAATTTCCATCAGATAAATTTTCAGAAATTTCAGTGTACAGATTACTTATTCTGGTCAACTCGGAAAGTTAATTACTCGATTTTCTCACTTAATTTACATATACTAGTTGTCAAATTTCCAGAGGATTTATCTTCAGGCATAGTGTATACAGATCTGGCATAAAATTTTCAAAATTTCCATCAGATAAATTTTCAGAAATTTCAGTGTACAGATTACTTATTCTGGTCAACTCGGAAAGTTAATTACTCGATTTTCTCACTTAATTTACATATACTAATTGTCAAATTTCCAGAGGATTTATCTTCAGGCATAGTGTATACAGATCCGCCATAAAATTTTCAAAATATCCATCAGATAAATTTTCAGAAATTTCAGTGTACAGATTACTTTTTCTGGTCAACTCGTAAAGTTAATGTCTCGATTTTCTCACTTAATTTACATATATCAGTTGTCAAATTTTCAGAGGATTTATCTTCAGGCATAGTGTATACAGATCTGGCATAAATTTTTCAAAATATCCATCAGATAAATTTTCAGAAATTTCAATGTACAGATTACTTATTCTGGTCAACTCGGAAAGTTAATTACTCGATTTTCTCACTTAATTTACATATACTAGTTGTCAAATTTTCAGAAGGTTTATCTTCAGGTATACTATATATAGATCTGGCATAAAATTTTCAAAATATCCATTAGATAAATTTTCAGAAATTTCAGTGTACAGATTACTTATTCAGGTCAACTCGGAAAGTTAATGTCTCGATTTTCACACTTAATTTACATATACCAGTTGCCAAATTTTCAGAGAATTTATCTTCAGACATACACGCATACTTATCAAACCACCCTCGTATATGCGTGTTGTATATTTGGGTTGTGTAATTAATTGAGCAATTCATTCGAACTTACATTAATAATGTGAGGCATCATTGTTTTCTATATTAATTATTGCGATAAATAATACTTGTGTAATAGATACCTTAATGGTATTTAGTACATTATTGGTATCTTTCTGCTCCACATGTTGCAACATAAGCGAATATAAGGATAGTAGAAAGTTCAAAATTTCTTTACCATTTTAGGCCAGATGCATAGTTCTCAATTTATATTATTTTCAGATTCATGGAATTATTCTGGTAGTATTGTGCGAGAGAGTGGTAGATGAGGGCAAGAGGGCAGTGGTCGTTTCTGGGCAAGCACTTCAGTGGTACTCAAACGACAACAGTGCCCGCAGGAAATTGACCATCTTGTGCCAGCAGGTCACAACCAGAAGTCCTTCCTTCACAGCAGCAGGATTTTTCAAGATCGACTATGCTATGCTCTTCAACTTTGTGAATATCATAGCCACGTATGTCATCGTGCTAATACAACTCCCAAAATAAAAATCTTCACTATGTACAAAAATGTTATGAGTAATAAAATATGTGATTTTTATTTCTTTCTTTATTAAAAATAACTAGACAGTACACAATAATTATTCATATAAAAATGTGTTAATAATCAGTATTTGCATTAGTATGCAAAAATCAATTTGATTTAATAAAGTATGTAATTTTTTTTACCGGCTCTTTTTTACCATTTCATAGAAATTTGCAAAATATATTATCGAAGTTGTAAAATTGGTGTTGATTATAAATTTTTAAAAAATCAACAAAAACTATGAAATTTTCGTCATTTAACCACAAATTACAAAAATGTCTTCGAAAACCCCATAAATAGTAATAACATTAAGATGAATATTACTAATTTTTTATGATGGATTTCAATATTTCAATAGAAATTATGGAATATTAATTGTAAATTACAACATTTTTAAAGAATTTGTAAAATGTTGAATTTAAATTGGAACATTGTAAAGAAAATTGCATTTTTTAAAATTATAAATGCAATATATCAATGGAATTAGAAAACAAACATCAATTGCAAAGTATTAATCGAAACACAAAATCGTCATCTGAATTGTACACTTGATGTTGAAAATAATAATTATAATAATGTTTATTAGCTGGAGAACCTACATATTATACACATAAATAAATAAATATAAAAACATACAAAATTAAAATGAATTTGCATTTGCATTTGTAATGATAAATGATAGAATTTAATTGGAAATTTTGATGATGGATTTCAATATTTCAATAGAAATTATGGAATAAAATTGTAAATTACAATATTTTTGAAGAATTTGTAAAATGTTGAATTTAAATTGGAACATTGTAGAGAAAATTGCATTTTTTTATTATAAATGCAATATATCAATGGAATTAGAAAACAAACATCAATTGCAAAGTATTAATCGAAACACAAAATCATCATCTGAATTGTACACTTGATGTTGAAAATAATAATAATAATAATGTTTATTAGCTGGAGAACCTACATATTATACACATAAATAAATAAATATAAAAACATACTAAATTAAAATGAATTTGCATTTGCATTTGTTATGATAAATGATAGAATTTAGTTGCAAATTTTGATGATGGATTTCAATATTTCAATAGAAAAATGATGGTATATTAATTGTAAATTACAATATTTTTGAAGAATTTGTAAAATGTTGAATTTAAATTGGAACATTGTAAAGAAAATTACATTTAAAAAAATTATAAATGCAATATATCAATGGAATTAGAAAACAAACATCAATTGCAAAGTATTAATCGAAACACAAAATCGTCATCTGAATTGTGCACTTTATGTTGAAAATAATAATAATAATAATAATGTTTGCGAAATATATAATCGAAGTTTTAAAATTGGTGTTGATTATAAATTTTAAAAAATTCAACAAAAACTATGAAATTTGCGTCATTTTAACTACAAATTACAAATATTTCTATGAAAACCCCATAAATAGTAATAACATTATGATGAATATTACGAAATTTTCATAATAGATTTCTATATTTCAATAGAAATTATGGAATATTAATTGTAAATTACAACATTTCTGAAGAATTTTTAAAATGTTGAATTTAAATTGGAACATTGTAAAGAAAATTGCATTTAAAAAAATTATAAATGCAATATATCAATGGAATTAGAAAACAAACATCAATTGCAAAGTATTAATCGAAACACAAAATCGTCATCTCAATTGTACACTTGATGTTGAAAATAATAAAAATAATAATGTTTATTAGCTGGAGAACCTACATATTATACACATAAATAAATAAATATAAAAACATACTAAATTAAAATGAATTTGCATTTGCATTTGTTATGATAAATGATAGAATTTAGTTGCAAATTTTGATGATGGATTTCAATATTTCAATAGAAAAATGATGGTATATTAATTGTAAATTACAATATTTTTGAAGAATTTGTAAAATGTTGAATTTAAATTGGAACATTGTAGAGAAAATTGCAATTTTTTTATTATAAATGCAATATATCAATGGAATTAGAAAACAAACATCAATTGCAAAGTATTAATCGAAACACAAAATCGTCATCTGAATTGTGCACTTTATGTTGAATATAATAATAATAATAATAATGTTTGCGAAATATATAATCTAAGGTATATAATTGGTGTTAATTATGAATTTTAAAAAAATCAACAAAAACTATGAAATTTTTGTTATTTCAACTACAAATTACAAAAATTTCCATGAAAACCCCATAAATAGTAATAACATTATGATGAATATTACGAAATTTTGATGATCGACTTCAATATTTCAATAGAAATGATGGTATATTAATTGTAAATTACAACATTTTTGAAGGATTTGCAAAGTGTTGAATTTAAATTGGAACATTGTAAAGAAAATTGCAATTTTTTTATTATCAATGACAAATAAATTATTTTTAATAATTTATTTTTAAGCTGATCCCTAAAAATATTTATGTATCAATGGAATTAGAAAACAAATATCAATTGCAAAGTATTAATCGAAACACAAAATCGTCATCTGAATTGTACACTTTATGTTGAAAATAATAATAATAATAACGTTTATTAGCTGGAGAACCTAGATATTATGCACATAAATAAATAAATATAAAAACTTACTAACCTAAGATGAATTTGATTTTTTTTTTCGAAATTACAAAATTTGCATTATAAATTCCAAAAATTAAAGAAAATAACAAATTGAATTTAGTTGAAATTATGAAAATCTTACTGTAAATACCAAAATATTAATTATAAATTTCAATGTTTTATTAAAACCTGAAATTTTGATTATAAATTATAAAGAATTTATCCTCAAAGCATATTTGCAATATTTGCATAAAATTTGCAAAACTTTTAATGGAAAATACAAAATTATTTACAAAATTACAAATAGAAATTACGAAATTTTCGTTGAAAATGACAAATTTTGAATGAAAATTTTCTACATTTTCCCTACAAATTAAGAAATTTTATTACAAATTGCAAGTATATCAAACCACAAAATGCTCAATCAAATGCTATCATTTCGCTTGTAAATTACAATGAATGTTTGCAAATTACAAAATTTGCATTAGAATTTTTAAATATAATTACCAAAATTTTCATAAATTGTAAAGATCAATGGAACTTGTGAGTTTTTTTATTGGAAATTATAACATCTTTCTCCAGAAATTATATTCCTTGCAAAGTTATTAACCATTTCATAGAAATTTGCAAAAAATATAATGGTAGGTGTAAAATTGGTGTTGCTTATAAATTAAAAAAAAATCAACCAAAACTATGACATTTTCGTCATTTTAACTATAAATTACAAAAATTTCTTCGAAAACCACATAACTAGTAATAACATTATGATGAATATTACGAAATTTTGATGATGTATTTGCAATATTTCAATAGAAATTATGGAATATTAAATGCAAATAACAAAATTTTTGTAGAATTTGTAAAATGTTGAATTTAAATTGGAACATTGTAGTGAAAATTGCAACATTTTTATTATAAATACAATGTTTCATAAGAATTAGAAGACAATCATCAACTAATAAATAAATTCTATTGGAATTATGTAATTTTCGTTGTGACTTTCATCATTCATTATCCTAATTTACAAAATTGCAATACCTTTATGAAAATTTGATTGTAAGTTCATAAATTTCACTATAAAATGATAATATCATTGGCAATTTCAACATTTGTAGTATAAATTACAACATTTCAGCAGCGATTATGAAAATTTTAATGTACTCTAGTTAGACTAATGGTGCGATAAGTAATAATTGTATTTTCCAATATTATCGTTTCGAAGCAAACAATGTGTGAAGCAATATGCAACAAATATTTGAAGCAATTAAATGTTCATTTAATTGCTTCAAATATTTGTCTCTAATTACTTTACGATACATATCGCTAAGTAATTATATTGTTATATACGTGTGATAAATTTAATTGAGTAATTTATTTATGTATTAATTAATATTAACTAACTAATTAATAATTTAATTAATTTATTGATTTTTCGATTAAAAATACGTAATGTGTGATAGATATATATACCCTTCAGGCAAATTAGTACTTCATCGGAATCCTTCATATATCCTTTAGGCTCTGTGTAATCCTTCATTTATCAGATAAGGATTGTGATGCGAATAAATTCCAGTTGAATTAGGCGAAATTGAAATGTCTGTTGCAGAAGATTTAGCAGTTTATCTAAAATTAACATCGTTTCTAAATATTGTACCTTATTACAACTCAAAAACTGGAAACTTCAGAGCTAATAAATTCCGTTCCTACTTCTTAAGTGCAATTCATTTGGGTTTCTACATATATGCTACATATGCTATCAAAGATGTCGTTGCAAAAAGCATTGTATCCACTGCCGTAATTTTCGCATTAATGACCATCATCATTCTGATAAGTGTCATCTCCAATACTCTCAAAACGATGAAGAACGTAAAAAGTTGGAAGGAATTTGTCAGCACTTTTAATTACATTGATGACAAAATATTAAAGTTTTGTGGTGTTAAACTGCAATACTTTTCCTACGTGTACGTAAAAGTGGGTTTAGCGACACTCATTTCTACCTTCGGATTAACCATGTGCATTTACAACTGGAGTGTTGGTAACAGTATGGGGATGGTGCAATATTTCGCTTTGTACCAATTCCATGTTTACATGAGCATTTTGTTGTCAGTAATGTCGTACGATTTTCTAATCGCCATTAAAACAATATTTCGAAGATTGAATTGTTTTATGTACCAATTACGTGGCAAACAAATTTCATCTTTAGAGGTAATGGAGAGAATCGATGTTCTGATGAGTTTGTTTGAAAAAAATTACGATCTTTGTGACTTATTTAACTCCCTTTTTGGTCGTCATATGTTCCTTGTGCTCATCTCCATGATTTTAAATATAATTGTATCAGTTAACGCCTTTATTACTAAGGAGTACACCAATAGAAGACAAATCTCTTTTTTTATAATATTTTGGGCGATATATACCACAGTAAGTTACACTTTTATAATAATATTCTTTATTTCGCCTTATATGTAAAGACAGACAGTAAGTTACACTTTTAAATACTATAATGATGTTGTGTTGTTGAAACATAATTAATGAATTGTTGATTAGCAGAAATTATATGATTATAATGAAATTATAACGTTCAAACTTTAAAAACTTCAAACTTCTTTTATTGGTCACGAATTACATGTGATGTCAAGACAATAAAAATTTGGAAAACACTACATTTTATGTAGAAAAAAATTCTGCACTGAGTAGAAAGCATAGCATGCTCTTTTAAGTGTCCGATAAGTTTTTTTTTTGAAAATTAGCATTTTCTGCTACTACCATTGTACTCGAAGATTCTGAAAAATACTGGTTCAGGCACAGTTTCCCAATTAAATAAATGAAATGAAATGATTAAGAAACGTAAAAAAAAACTTCTCAAGAAAGGTGAAAGACGTCAAGTTGAAGCACTGGCCACTAACACAATAATTTACAATATAATTTTCATAAAGCTATTGCAATTTTGTAATTTTGAATGATGAATGATGAAGGTCACAACGAAAATTATATAATTCAAGTAAAACTTATTTATTAGTTGATGATTGTTTTCTAATTCCATTAAAACATTGTATTTATAATAATTTTTGCAATTTTCAGTACAATGTTCCAATTTAAATTCAACATTTTACAAATTCTACAAAAAAATTGTAATTTACAATTAATATTTCATAATTTCTATTGAAATATTGAAATCCATCATCAAAAATTCATAATATTCATCGTAATGTTATTACTACTTACGGAGTTTTCGAAGAATTTTTTTAATTTGTGTTAAAATGACGAAAATTTTAAAGATTTTGTTGAATATTTTAAAATTTATATATTAAGCATGCCTGCTATGATCAACTGATAGAATTAAATGCTGAAAAAACTATAAAATTAAAGAATTTTCAAAATAATTGACAAACCACTAATTTTAGGCATAGGTTTGTATTACACTATTTGTCGAAAAATTTTCTGTCCCTTAGCTCGTTGTACAAAAAATATGACAATACATTTAAAAAAAAAATGAATTATGACATTTCGAAATGTACCTGTAAATTATTAAATTTATGAAATAGTATTGGTAATAGATCTAAATTATTAAGAAATCTGAGGAATCATTCAAAAATCTCTGCTATTGTTGATATTTATTGGGAAATTTATGGAAATCTCCAAAATTACTGAGAAATCTTGTTAATTTAACAATTTGCATTTTTAATATCTCGAAATTTATGGAAGATCTCCAGATATTTTGCTAATTATTAGGAAATATGTAGAATTTTCGAAAAATATTGGGAAATCGAGCAAATTATTGAAAAATCTCTCGGAATCTTGATCATACATAAAAATGTTTAGATATTTTAAGCCTTATTGAAATACCTCTTGGAATCTTGATCATATATAGAAACGTTTAGATATTTTAAGGATTATTGAAAAACTTGTAGAATAAAATAATGTGTGTACCTAATAATTATGTTAATCGTGGAAACGACGTGAAACAAATTGGATTTTTTGATTTAAATGATCTCGAAATTATTGAAATATCTCTCAAAATCTTGTGGTTTATTGAGAAATCTGTATAAATCTCGAAAATTATAATGAAATTTAGAGAATTATTGAAAAATCTCTAGAAATCACGATAATTATTGAGAAATCTGTAAGGATCTCAAAATATAATTGAGAAATCACGGGCATGATTGAAATATCTCTCGAAATTTTAAGAATTATTGAGAAATCTATATATGTAAATCTCGAAATTTATAAAGAAATCGTAGGAATTATTGAATAATCTCTAGAAATCTTGATAATTATTGAGAAATCTGCAGAGATCTCAAATATAATTGACAAATTTGGGAAATGATTGAAAAATTTCTCGAAATTTGACCATATTTATAAATGACTTGATATTTATATTATAAATTATCGTGAGCAATGTGAGCAATAAATATTTCAAATTTTAATGATCTCGAAATAACTGAACAATGTTGCAAAATCTTTAGAATTATTGAGATATCTATAAAAGTCTCGCAAATTTTTAGAAAATCTTGGGAAATATTCAAAAATCTTTGCAATTATTGATATTATTAGGAAATCTGAAGAGATCTCAAAATATAATTGAGAAACCTAGGAAATGATTGAAATATATCTCGAAATTTGACAATATTTAGAAATTATTTGATATTAATTTTATAAATTATGGGAAAATTTGGAGAATGAGAAAATGTGAGCAATAAATATGTCAATCATTTCTAATTTTAATGATCTCAAAATTGCTGAGTAATCATGCAAAATCTTAAGAATTATTAAGATATCTATAGAAGTCTCGCAAATTTTTGGAAAATCTTGAGAACTATTAAAAAATCTTTGCAATTATTGATATTTATTGGGAAATCTATGGAAATCACCAAAATAATTAGGAAATCTTGGGCATTGCAGGCACATTTCAAACAATTTGCATTTTTTAATTATGAAATGAATTAGAACCCTCCAAAAATCATAATAATTATCAGGAAATCTGTAGAAAATCGAAAAATTTTGATCAATTGTGGAAACTATTGGAAAATGTCTGAGAATCTTGATTAAATTTAAAAATGTTCAGATGTTTTAAGAATGAATGAAAAATTTGTAGAATGACAAAAAAATGTAATATTTGAGTCAATACTGGAACCACGTAAACCAATTTGTATTTTCTGATTTAAATGATCTCAAAATCATTGAAAAATCTCTCAAAATCTTGTGGATTAATGAGAAATCTATATAAGTAAATCTCGAAATATAGAAATAAATCATGGGAATTATTGAAAAATCTATAGAAATCATGATAATTATTGAGAAATCTGCAGAGATCTCAAAATATAATTGATAAATCATTGAAATGATTGAAAAATCTCTCGAAAATAGACAATATTTAGAAAGGTTTTCTTTTTTTTAAATTATCGTCAAATTTAGAGAAATAAAAAATGTGAGCAATAAACATGTCAATCATTTCTGATTTTGATGATCTGAAAATTACTGAGTAATCTTGCAAAATCTTAAGAACTATTGAGATATCTATAGAAGTCTCGCATTTTTTTGGAAAATCTTGGGAACCATTCAAAAATCTTTGCAATTATTGATATTTATTGGGAAATCAATGAAAATCACCAAAATTATTGAGAAATCTTGGGCATTATTGTAAAATTTCAAACAATTTGCATTTTTTTATCTTGAATTTGATTAAAACTCTCCTGAAATCATAATAATTATTAGGAAATCTAACTAAACTTTGAATTTGGATTATTTTGAGTAAATAATTCCATTTTTGGAAGCAATTCTTTTCTGAGATTATAAGATTTCTTCCAAAATTTTCAAAACAAAAAGAAAACTTGGGCATTATAGACAAATTTCAAACAATTTCCAGTTTTTGATCTTAAAATTAATTAAAACTTTCCTGAAATCCTAATAATTATCAGGAAATCTGTAGAAATCCCGAAAAATATTGAGAAATTGTGGAAACTATTGGAAAATCTTGTGAATTAATGAGAAATCTATATATGTAAACCTCGAAATTTATAAAGAAATCGTGGGAATTATTGAAAAATCCCTTAAAATCTCTATAATTATTGAGAAATCTGCAGAGAGCTCAAAATATAATAAGAAATGACTTGATATTTATTTTATAAATTATCGACATATTTAGAGTTTGGACAAATATGACTAATAAATATGTCAATAATTTCTGATTTTAATGTTCTAAAAATTACTGAAATCTTGCAAAATCTTAAGAATTATTGATATATCTATAGAAACCACGAAATTTTTTGGAAAATCTTGGGAACTATTCAAAAATCTTTGCAATTATTGATATTTATTGGGAAATGTAAGGAAATCACCAAAATTATTGAGAAATATTGGACATTATAGTAAAATATCAAACAATTTGCATTTTTTATCTTGAAATTGATTAAAACTCTCCTGAAATCATAATAATTATTAGGAAATCTGTAGAAATCCCGAAAAATATTGAAAAATCGTGGATACTATTGGAATATGTCTGGGAATCTTGATAAAATTTAAAAATGTTTTAAGAATTATTGAAAAATTTATAGAATGAAAAAATGTATGTAATATATAAGTCAATACTGTGAACCACGTGAACCAATTTGTATTTTCTGATTTAAATGATTTCGAAATTATTGTAAAATCTTTCGAAATTTTGAAAATCAATGAGAAATCTGTATTTGTAAATCTGGAAATTTATAAATTTCGATAAATAATCATGGAAATTATTGAAAAATCTCTAGAAATCTTGATAATCATTGAGAAATCTGCAGAGATCTCAAAATATAATTGATAAATTATTGAAATGATTGAAAAATCTCTCGAAAATAGACAATATTTAGAAAGGTTTTTTTTTTTAAATTATCGTCAAATTTAGAGAAATAAAAAATGTGAGCAATAAACATGTCAATCATTTCTGATTTTGATGATCTGAAAATTACTGAGTAATCTTGCAAAATCTTAAGAACTATTGAGATATCTATAGAAGTCTCGCATTTTTTTGGAAAATCTTGGGAACTATTCAAAAATCTTTGCAATTATTGATATTTATTGGGAAATCAATGAAAATCACCAAAATTATTGAGAAATCTTGGGCATTATTGTAAAATTTCAAACAATTTGCATTTTTTTATCTTGAATTTGATTAAAATTCTCCTGAAATCATAATAATTATTAGGAAATCTAACTAAACTTTGAATTTGGATTATTTTGAGTAAATAATTCCATTTTTGGAAGCAATTCTTTTCTGAGATTATAAGATTTCTTCCAAAATTTTCAAAACAAAAAGAAAACTTGGGTTTTTGATCTTAAAATTAATTAAAACTTTCCTGAAATCCTAATAATTATCAGGAAATCTGTAGAAATCCCGAAAAATATTGAGAAATTGTGGAAACTATTGGAAAATCTTGTGAATTAATGAGAAATCTATATATGTGAATCTCGAAATTTATAAAGAAATCGTGGGAATTATTGAAAAATCCCTTAAAATCTCTATAATTATTGAGAAATCTGCAGAGAGCTCAAAATATAATTAGAAATGACTTGATATTTATTTTATAAATTATCGACATATTTAGAGTTTGGACAAATATGACTAATAAATATGTCAATAATTTCTGATTTTAATGTTCTAAAAATTACTGAGTAATGTTGCAAAATCTTAAGAATTATTGATATATCTATAGAAACCACGAAATTTTTTGGAAAATCTTGGGAACTATTCAAAAATCTTTGTAATTATTGATGTTTATTGGGAAATCTATGAAAATCACCAGAATTATTAAGAAATATTGGGCATTATAGAAAAATTTCAAACAATTTCCAAATAAAAATAAATTTCAAATAATTATTGAGAAATCTTTAGAAATCTTGTTAATTATTGCGATATCTGCAGAGATCTCAAAATATAATTGAGGAATCAGGGAAATGATTGAAAAATTTCTCGAAAACTGACAATATTTAGAAATGTCTTGATATTTTTTTAATTTATCGACAAATATAGAAAATGAATAAATGTGAGCAATAATCATTTCAATCATTTATGATTTTTATTATCTCGAACTTACTGAGTAATATCTCAAAATCTCAAGTATTATTTAAATATCTCTAGAAATCTCGACAATTTTTGGAAAATCTTGGCAACTATTCAAAAATCTTTGCAATGATTGATATTTATTGGGAAATCTATGGAAATCACCAAAATTATTGAGAAATATTGGGCATTATAGACAAATTTCAAATAATATGCATTTTTTTATCTTGAAATTAATTATAACTTTCCTGAAATCATAATAATTACTAGGATATCTGTAGAAATCCCGAAAAATATTGAGAAATCGTGGAAACTATTGGAAAATCTCTGGGAATCTTGATAATTTTTTTAAATGTTTTAAGAATTATTGCGAAATTTGTAGAATGAAAAAATGTATGTAATATTCGAGTTAATCCTGTGAACCAAGTGAACCAATTTTCTGATTTAAATGATCTCGAAATTATTGAAAAATCTATCGAAATCTTGAGAGTTAATCAGAAATCTACATATATAAATCTCGAAATTTAAAAAGAAATCATGGGAATTATTGAAAAATCCCTTAAAATCTCTATAATTATTGAGAAATCTGCAGAGATCTCAAAATATAATTAGAAATGACTTGATATTTATGTTATAAATTATCGACATATTTAGAGTTTGGACAAATATGACTAATAAATATGTCAATAATTTCTGATTTTAATGTTCTAAAAATTACTGAGTAATCTTGCAAAATCTTAAGAATTATTGATATATCTATAGAAATCACGAAATTTTTTGGAAAATCTTGGGAACTATTCAAAAATCTTTATAATTATTGATGTTTATTGGGAAATCTATGAAAATCACCAGAATTATTAAGAAATATTGGACATTATAGACAAATTTCAAAGAATTTGCATTTTTTGATCTTGAAATTAATTAAAACTTTCCTGAAATCATAATAATTACTAGGATATCTGTAGAAATCCCCAAAAATATTGAGAAATCGTGGAAACTATTTGAAAATGTCTAGGAATCTTGATAACATTTTAAAATGTTCAGATGTTTTAAGAAATAATGAAAAAATTGTGTAATGAAAAAAAAATGTATGTAATTTTCGTGTCAATCCTGTGAACCCCGTGATTCAATTTGGATTTTCTAACTTAAATGATTTCAAAATTATTGAAAATATTCTCGATATCTTGAGAATTAATGAGAAATATGTACAAATCTCGAAAATTATAATGAAATTTTGGGGATTATTGAAATATCTCTAGAAATCTCGATAATTATTAAGAAATCTGTAAAGTTCTCAAATATAATTGAGAAATCAGGCACATGATTGAAATATCTCTCCAAATTTTAAGAATTTATGAGAAATCTATATATGTAAATCTCAAAATTTATCAAAAAAATCATGGGAATTATTGAAAAAACCTCTAGAAATCTCGATAATTATTGAGAAAGCTGCAAAGATCTCAAAATATAATTGAGAAATCAGGGAAATGATTGAAACATTTCTCGAAACCTGACAATATTTAGAAATGTCTTTAAAAAAGATTTAAAAATGTTTACATGTTTTAAGAATTAATGAAAAATTTGTAGAATGAAAAAAAAAGTATGTAATATTCGAGTCAATCCTGTGAACCAAGTAAACCAAATTTAATTTTCTGATTTATATGATCTCGAAATTATTGAAAAATCTCCCCCAATCTTGAGATTTATTGAGAAATCTGTATAAATCTCGAAAATTATAATGAAATTTTGGGGATTATTGGAATATCTTTAGAAATCTCAATAATTATTGAGAAATCTGCAAAGATCTCAAAATATAATTGAAAAATCAGGGGCATTATTGAAATATCTCTCGAAATTTTAAGAATTACCGAGAAATCTATATATGTAAATCTCGAAATTTATAAAGAAATCGTAGGAATTATTGAATAATATCTAGAAATCTTGATAATTACTGAGAAATCTGCAGAGATATCAAAATTTAATTGACAAATTAGGGGCATGATTGAAATATCTCTCGAAATTTTAAGAATTAATGAGAAATCTATATATGTAAATCTCAAAATTTATAAAAAAATCATGGGAATGATTGAAAAACTCTAGAAATCTCGATAATTATTGAGAAAGCTGCAAAGATCTTAAAATATAATTAAGACGTCAGGGAAATGATTGAAAAATCTCTCGAAAATAGACATTATTGAGAAATGTCTTGACATTTTTTTTGAAATTATCGATAAATTTAGAGACTAAGAAAATGTGAGCAATAAATATGTCAATCATTTCTGATTAATGATCTCAAAATTACTGAGTAATCTTGCAAAATTTTAAGAACTATTGAGATATCTATAGAAGTTTTGCAAATTTTTGGAAAATCTAGGGAACTATTCAAAAATCTTTGCAATTATTGATATTTATTGGGAAATCTATGGAAATGACTAAAATTATTGAGAAATCTTGGGCATTATAGACAAATTTCAAACCATTTGCATTTTTTTTATCTTAAAATTAATTAAAACTCTCTTAAAATCATATTAATTATTAGGAAATCTGTAGAAATCCCCAAGAATATTGAGAAATCGTGGAAACTATTGGAAAATCTCTGGGAATCTTCATAAAATTTACAAATGTTTGAGGAATATTGAAAAATTTGTAGAATGAAAAACTGTATTTAATATCTGAGTCAATACTGTGAACCACGTAAACCAATTTGGATTTTCTGATTTAAATGATCTCGAAATTATTGAAAACTCTTTCGAAATTTTGAAAATTAAAGAGTAATCTGTATATGTAAATCTCGAAATTTATAAAATAATCGTAAGAATTATTGAAAAAATGTGTAGAAATCTTGATAATTAATGAGAAATCTGTAGTGATCTCAAAATATAATTGAGAAATTTGGGAAATGATTGAAATATCTCTCGAAATTTGACAATATTTAGAAATTACTTGATAATTATTTTATAAATTATCAACAAATTTAGAGAATGAAAAATGTGAGCAATGGACATGTTTTCATTCATTTCTGATCTTAATGATCTCAAAATTACTGAGTAATTTTGCATAATCGTAAGAATTATTGAGATATCCATAGAAATCTCATATATTCAAGTACTACAAATATTTTTCTGCAATTCCTATACGAAAAATTTGTTTTGTAATTAGACTATTATATACGTGTTGTATGGTTAATTGAGTAATTCAATCGAATTTCCATTAGCAATGTAAGGCATTGACAACTATTTTTCTCTAATTACTCTACGATAAATATTGTTTTGTAATTAGACAAATAAATACGTGTTGTATGGTTAATTGAGTAATTCAATCGAATTTCCATTAATAATATAAGGCCTAAGTGTTCATTAGTGTTTCGATTAAAACTACACTATGCGCAATAAACGCCCTTCACTGCATTTAGTACATCATTGGCATTCTCCTACTCCTCATATTTATCCTCCTACTCCTCAATATAACCGAAAGATAAAATAGCGAAGAGCAGGGGGAAGAGAAATACCATTTAAATTGGGCGAAAGAACATAAAAAATGCTAAAAATGTCTGCTGCAGAAGATTTAATGGTGCATCTAAAACTAACATCCTTTCTTAACATTGTTCCTTATTACAACCAAAAAACTGGAAGCTTCAGAACCAATAAAGTCCGCACCTATCTTTTAAGTGCACTTCATTTGGCTGTATTTGTATACGTCTCATATGCTATTAGAGACACTGTTGCAGAATCCTCAACGTCTTCAGCCGTGATTTTCTCATGGATGTCCATCGTTATTGTCACAAGTGTCGTTTCTAGTACCCTCAAAACGATCAAAAACGTAAAAAGGTGGCAGAAAATTTTCACCACTCTGAATATCATTGACGTTGAAATAATTAACTTTCGTGGTGTTAAAGTGCAATATTTTTCCCACGTGTACCTAAAACTAGGTTTAGTGACAATAATTTCTATATTCTCGTTAATCTTGGTCATTTACTACTGGTGTGTTGAAGACAATATGGGAATGCTGCAGTATTTTATAGTGTACGAATTCCATATTTACATGACGCTTTTGTTGTCAGTAATGGCGTACGATTTTCTGATAGCCATTAAAACCAGATTTCGCAGCTTGAATTATTTTATTCACCAATTACGTGCTAAACAAAGATCGTCTTTGGAGGTAGTGAAGAGGATTGATGCACTGATGAGTTTGTCTGAAAAAATTTACGATCTTTGCGACTTATTTAACAAGCTTTTTGGTTATCATGTGTACCTTGGGACGATCACCATGATTTTAAAAATAATTGGAACCGTAAACACCTTTATTACTGATGAGTACACCAACAACATCCAAGGCGCTTTTCTTTTAATATTTTGGGCTATATATACAACTGTAAGTTATACTTTTAGATCACTTTTTAGCTCATTTTGGATAATTAACTGAATAGACGCGAGTTTGTATGAAATTAAAAAAATCAAATGATGATAAATAGTAATGGACTATTTATGATGACAATTTACAAAAAAAAAAGTCCAGGTTAATTTAATTTCGAAACTAAGATGTTTATAAGAAGATAAAATACGGAACACCTTTTTCACAAAAAAACATTAAAAAACATCTTCAATAGCAATACAGTGTTTTTGGTACTTTAGGTATAGCATTTTACATCTACCTAATCTGAAAACGACATTTTACCAAAATCATGTCTATGTCTGGCATTTTTACTAGATCAAGACATTTAATTATAACTTTAGGTATAGCATTTTACATCTACCTGATCTGAAAACGACACTTTACCAAAATCATGTCTATGTCTGGTATTTTTACTAGATCAAGACATTTAATTATAACTTTAGGTATAGCATTTTACATCTACCTGATCTGAAAACGACACTTTACCAAAATCATGTCTATGTCTGGTATTCTTACTAGATCAAGACATTTAATTATAACTTTAGGTATAGCATTTTACATCTACCTGATCTGAAAACGACACTTTACCAAAATCATGTCTATGTCTGGTATTTTTACTAGATCAAGACATTTAATTTTAACTTTAGGTATAGCATTTTACATCTACCTGATCTGAAAACGACACTTTACCAAAATTATGCCTATGTTTGATATGTTTACCAGATCAAGACATTTAAATATAACTTTAGGTATAGCATTTTACATCTACCTAATCTGAAAACGACACTTTACCAAAATCATGCCTATGTTTGATATTTTTACTAGATCAAGACATTTAAATATAACTTTAGGTATAGCATTTTACATCTACCTGATCTGAAAACGACACTTTACCAAAATCATGTCTATATCTGGTATTTTTACTAGATCAAGACATTTAATTATAACTTTAGGTATAGCATTTTACATCTACCTGATCTGAAAACGACACTTTACCAAAATCATGTCTATGTCTGGTATTTTTACTAGATCAAGACATTTAATTATAACTTTAGGTATAGCATTTTACATCTACCTGATCTGAAAACGACACTTTACCAAAATCATGTCTATGTCTGGTATTTTTACTAGATCAAGACATTTAATTATAACTTTAGGTATAGCATTTTACATCTACCTGATCTGAAAACGACACTTTACCAAAATCATGTCTATGTCTGGTATTTTTACTAGATCAAGACATTTAATTATAACTTTAGGTATAGCATTTTACATCTACCTGATCTGAAAACGACACTTTACCAAAATCATGTCTATGTCTGGTATTTTTACTAGATCAAGACATGTAATTATAATTTTAGGTGTACGATTTTACATCTACTTGATCTGAAAACGACACTTTACCAAAATCATGTCTATGTCTGGTATTTTTACTAGATCAAGACATTTAATTATAACTATAGGTATAGCATTTTACATCTATGTCAGGCCGATAATTTGAGTGGTGAAAAGGGACGTGATTAAGAGCAAGTTTAATACGTCATTAATACAAGACGAACTCTTAAATCATATTTATTATAATAATACATTAATTATTATACGTTAATGGCTAGGGCACCTAGGTTGGCTTGGACGTGTCAAGGCTTGGCGGGAGCGGCACGATTCTGTAACGAAGAGAAGATATTCCTGAGCCAAAGCTCAGTAAGCACCCTTCCAAAGAAGTGATGGATATACACATGCACATATACATATACCTATACATATACACATATATAGACTGCATATTACGAATGCTCCCCAGAGACTACTCAAACTCACCGCTGGGGACGGAATCTATGCCCGGCCAGGGGTAAGAGATGAGGATCGTCCCCAACCTCCCCCTGGACACATTTCTGCAATCATATATATACCTATTGAGACTGCATATTACGAATGCTCCCCAGGGACTACTCAAACTCACCGCTGGGGACGGAATCTATGCCCGGCCAGGGGTAAGAGATGAGGATCGTCCCCAACCTCCCCCTGGACACATTTCTGCAATCATATATATCTCTATTGAGACTTCCATATTAAGAATGCTCCCCAGAGACTACTCAAACTCACCGCTGGGGACGGAATCTATGCCCGGCCAGGGGTAAGAGATGAGGATCGTCCCCAACCTCCCCCTGAACACATTCAATCGTATATATATCTATTTATACTGCCATATAACGAATGCTCCCCAGTGACTACTCAAACTCACCGCTGGGGACGGAATCTATGCCCGGCTACGGGTAAGAGATGAGGATCGGCCCCAACCTCCCCGTAGACACATCCCGCAACCATGTGCGATTCATAAATGTAGAGTTGGGGATCCCATATGCACGGTGGGCAATATTGCCATAAACGAATGCTCCTCAGGGACTACTCAAACTCACCCCATGAGGACGGAACCTATGCCCGGCTAGGGGTAAGAGATGAGGATCGGCCCCAACCTCCCCGTAGACACATCCCGCAACATATGTGCGATTCATATTTGTAGAGTGCAGGATCCCATATACGACGATGGCAAATAAGACTCTCTACTTGTTAGTTTTTCTACCTTATTCTACCGTGCAATCTACGAAGGTGTACTTACATTACTTAATTCTACGTAACTACAGGCACTATTTACGGCTATGAGGAACTAATCGGCTTGCTGGATAAATACGTACTAATGAATGACATAAGCGCCCGGTCCCTTACAGAGGCCCCTTCGTTCGTGCGAGCACGCACAAGAATGTGCTGAGTTAAGTAAATAAACGTTACTGGAGCAAAGCGGGAAGATACAGGAAAATCGAAATTATTGACGCGTAACATCTACCTGATCTGAAAACGACACTTTACCAAAATCATGTCTATGTCTGGTATTTTTACTAGATCAAGACATTTAATTATAACTGTAGGTATAGCATTTTACATCTACCTGATCTGAAAACAACACTTTATCAAAATTATGTCTATATCTGGTATTTTTACTAGATCAAGACATTTAATTATAACTTTAGGTATAGCATTTTACATCTACCTGATCTGAAAACGACACTTTACCAAAATCATGTTTATGTCTGGTATTTTTACAAGATCAAGACATTTAATTATAACTTTAGGTATAGCATTTTACATCTACCTGATCTGAAAACGACACTTTACCAAAATCATGTCTATATCTGGTATTTTTACTAGATCAAGACATTTAATTATAACTTTAGGTATAGCATTTTACATCTACCTGATCTGAAAACGACACTTTACCAAAATCATGTCTATGTCTGGTATTTTTACTAGATCAAGACATTTAATTATAACTTTAGGTATAGCATTTTACATCTACCTGATCTGAAAACGACACTTTACCAAAATCATGTCTATGTCTGGTATTTTTACTAGATCAAGACATTTAATTATAACTTTAGGTATAGCATTTTACATCTACCTGATCTGAAAACGACACTTTACCAAAATCATGTCTATGTCTGGTATTTTTACTAGATCAAGACATGTAATTATAATTTTAGGTGTACGATTTTACATCTACTTGATCTGAAAACGACACTTTACCAAAATCATGTCTATGTCTGGTATTTTTACTAGATCAAGACATTTAATTATAACTATAGGTATAGCATTTTACATCTACCTGATCTGAAAACGACACTTTACCAAAATCATGTCTATGTCTGGTATTTTTACTAGATCAAGACATTTAATTATAACTGTAGGTATAGCATTTTACATCTACCTGATCTGAAAACAACACTTTATCAAAATTATGTCTATATCTGGTATTTTTACTAGATCAAAACATTTAATTATAACTTTAGGTATAGTATTTTACATCTACCTGATCTGAAAACGACACTTTACCAAAATCATGTTTATGTCTGGTATTTTTACTAGATCAAGACATTTAATTATAACTTTAGGTATAGCATTTTACATCTGCCTGATCTGAAAACGACACTTCACCAAAATCATGTCTATGTCTGGTATTTTTACAAGATCAAGACATTTAATTATTACTTTAGGTATAGCATTTTACATCTACCTGATCTGAAAACGACACTTTACCAAAATCATGTTTATGTCTGGTATGTTTACTAGATCAAGACATTTAATTATAACTTTAGGTATAGCATTTTACATCTACCTGATCTGAAAACGACACTTTACCAAAATCATGTCTATGTCAGGTATTTTTACTAAATCAAGACATTTAATTATAACTTTAGGTAATTTTTTTCTGAAGTTAATTGAAACTGTATAAAAAACAAAAGGCACTTTCTCGTAGCCACGGTTTTAGTTCTATAAGACAGCGTTTATAAATGTTCTGTACAACGTTTCGTTTCGGAGAAACGATCATCAACTTCATATTTTTATATGGCCCGTAAAAAAAGTACACCCTGTATTTGATGGCATTTCCTATTAGGAATTCAACGATTTATATCACCGTATGATTTCTCATGTTTTTATAGAGAAAAAAGGCTTTATGTTTAGTTAAATAAATGCCTTTGTGAAAAAAGGATAATTCTTACTTTTCTTTAATAGAAAAAAGGCTTGTTAATACATTTAGAACATTTTTGTGTAGTTATGAGCGATGAAGAAACAAATTATTGTAAATATCGCTTTATAATACTATCTAGATATACGTGTTATGTATTTTATTAAATAATTGATTAGAATATCCATTATTCTAATAATGTTATGTATAATACAGTTGTTTGCTTATAATTTGTTTTTGATCACACATACATAATGTGTAATAGGTCTGTCCAATAAGTGTAATATTTAGTATTTAGTATTTAGTACAATATTGGCATCCTTGTACTGCACATATTTCAACATACGTGAAAATAAGGATTTTCACAGTATTTAGTACAATATTGAAAGTTACCTACACCACATATTTCAACATAAAGGAATAATAGTGAAGGGAAAAATACGAATTAAGTTGAGTGTATAAAATCCTTGAAATGTCTGTTGCAGAAGATTTAACAGTGCATCTAAAATTAACGTCGTTTCTTAATATTGTTCCTTATTACAACTCAAAAACTGGAAGCTTCAGATCTAGTAAAGTTCGTTCATACTTCCTCAGCGCAATTCATTTGGGTATCTTTGTATACGCCACATATGCTATTAAAGGTACCATTGTAGGAACCACTGAATCTTCAGCCGTGCTTTACGCATGTATGTCCCTCACTAACCTGATGAATGTCGTCTCCAGTACTCTCAAAACGATTAAGAATGTAAAACGATGGAGGGAATTTTTCAGCACTTTGAAGCACATTGATGACGGAATATTAAAGTTTCGTGGTGAAAAATTACAATACTTTTCATACGTGTACTTAAAAGTGTGTTTGGTGACAGTAATTTTCATCTTTGAATTAATCTTGTGCATTTACCACTGGAGCACTGAAAACAATATGGCGATGATGCAATATTTCGTATTGTACCAAATCCATGTTTACATGATAGTTTTGTTATCAGTAATAGCCTACGATTTTCTAATCGCCATCCAAAGAAGATTTCGAAGTTTGAATTGTTTTATTTACCAATTACGTACTAAAAAAATTTCGCCTTTAGAGTTGACGCAAAGCATTGATACTTTGACTAGTCTGTCTGAAAAAAATTACGATCTATGTGATTCATTTAACTCAATTTTTGGTGTTCATACGTTTCTTGGGCTGATATCCATGATTTCACATATACTTGGAACTGTAAACGTCTTTATCACTGGGGAGTATACCAGCAGACTTCAAACCTCTTTTTTTATGATATTTTCGACGATATATACCACAGTAAGTTATACTTTTAAATAACATAATTATATTGTATTGCATAAATTTAATTAATTAATTGTAGTTGCTTTCAAAATACACAACGTCTATATCAAACTTTGACATTATGCAAAGAAGATATTTTTGAGTAAAAAAGTTCATGAAAACATATGTCCTATTCTCCATAGTTGAGGAACTACAAGAAATCGAAAGTTTTATCCAGATATTAATAATAATAATTTTTTTGCAAAATACATCAAATTTGTCAATTACAAAAATATGTGTTGATAGTTACTAAATGTCAGTTTCAATAATTTTCAGTCGAAATCAATGCAACAAAGTAGAAACAAAAAGTAGAATAAGTTGTAACAAAGTGCAATTGTCTAATCAGCATTTGTATTTAATAACGAGCTTTCCTTTCATATTGTTACTTACTTCTTTAAATTTTGAGTATGAATTTTGTTTCACTTCCATATTCGAGTGTTGGTATATATATATCGCATTTTTTTTTATATAGTAAAGACATAAATAATAATTATAATTAGTGTGTATAATTTTATAACCTATTATATGAGCTCAGACAACTTAAGAATGTTCTACAATATTCCCTAGCAAAATACAATAATTGTATTTTGTTTTTCTATAAATTCTAGATAATCTATAAATTTATATAATTTTTTTAAGAAATAATTATTATTACTAATACTATTTTTATAATCTATTATAGGAGTTTAGGAAACAAACATTTTCTACAATTTTCAATGGCAAAATACAATAACGATATTTTTTGTTCTATAAATTCTAGATAATCTATAAATCTATATGATATTTAAGAAAATAATATTAGTAATGCTAATATTATAACCTATTATATGAGCTTAAAAAAATTGGCACCAAACTGGCAAAATACAATTGTATTATTTTCTGTTCTCAAAATAATGTTTTATTTATTATTGATACATTATATTTAGAAGACCCAAAGACCCAAAACCAAAGACCCAAAACTGTTGGGAGTTTTAGGTTTTAGAGATTCTAGAGATTGTAGATGTAGTTAGAGATCATAATTTTCCTTAAGTTTGCAAATTTATTATAACTTTTGTGCAATTATCTGAGAAGTTCAGAATCTTCAAATCCTCAGAAAATTGCTATTCAAATTTTCTACATGAAATAATGTTTCATTTAATATTGTTTAATCCAAAACTGTTTCGAGCTTTAGTTTTCTAGCCTGATTAAATTTTTCTATCAAGTTTTGCAGATTTGTTGTAAGTTTCGTGCAATCTTCTGAAACGTTGAGTAATAATTTGAACTATTCATGTGGACTTTTGATAACATTGGAACTATTTGAGTTTTATTGTGTTTTCTTCTTCTAAAAATAATGTTTTATTTATTATTGCTACATCCAAAACTGTTTGAAGTTGTAGGTTTTATAGATTGATCAACATTTTTATTAAGTTTTGCAGATTTGTTAAACTTTTGTTCAATTTTCTGAGAAGTTCAGAATCTTCAAATCCTCAGAAAATTGCTATTAAATTTTTCTAAATGAAAACATGTTTCATTTAATATTTTTTAATCCAAAACTCTTTCCAGCTTTAGTTTTCTAATCTGATAAAAAAATTCTATCAAGTTTTGCAGATTTGTTGTAAGTTTCGTGCAATCTTCTGAAAAGTTGAGTAATAATTTGAACCATTTTTGTTGACTATTTGAAAACATTACAACAATTGCAGTGTCAGGCATTTTTTTTAAATTCACAATTCAAAAAAGGTTTTATCTATTATTGCTACATCCAAAACTATTTGGAGTTTTAGGTTTTTCAGATTGATTACTTTATTAAGTTTTGCAGTTTTGTAGTAATTTTTGAAAATTTTTCTGAGAATTTTGAAGGTTCTGAAATACTAATCTTTCAAAAGAAGACATTAGTAGTAATGCTAATATTATAACCTATTATATGTGCTTAAAACACTTTCTCATTTCATTTTCATTCTACAAATTTTTGCTGGAAAAATACAAATGTATTTATTTTTTCTTCTAAACATAATGTTACAATAATGTTGCTATAATGAAAACTATTTGGAGTTTTATGTCTTTTAGTTTGATTACAGATTTTATTAAGTTTTGCAGTTCTGATGTAATTTATTTACAATTTTCTGATAATTTCAGAATCATTCAATCATAATTTAATTTCTCAGAAAATAGCTACTAAATTTTTCTAAAAGAATTAATGTTTCATTTAATTTTGCTAAATCCAAAACTATGTCGAGCTTTAGTTTTATAGTCTGATTAAATTTTTTTATCAAGTTTTGCAGATTTGTTGTAAGTTTCTTGCAATTTTCTGAAATAATTTGAACTGTTTTCGTGGACTTTTTGAAAACATTGGAACAATTGCAGTTTCAGGCAATTTTCATAATTGAGATGTTATTAGCAGTTTCTGAACATTCTAAAACTTTTGATGTTTCAGGCAATTTTCATAACTGACATGTTATTAGCAGTTTCTGAACTTTCTAATACTTTTGATGTTTCAGGTAAATTTCATAATTGACATGTTATTAGCAGTTTCTGAACTTTCTAATACTTTTGATGTTTCAGGCAATTTTCATAACTGACATGTTATTAGCAGTTTTTGAACTTTCTAATACTTTTGATGTTTCAGGCAAATTTCATAATTGACATGTTATTAGCAGTTTCTGAACTTTCTAATACTTTTGATGTTTCAGGCAATTTTCATAACTGACATTAGCAGTTTCTGAACTTTCTAATACTTTTGATGTTTCAGGCAAATTTCATAATTGACATGTTATTAGCAGTTTCTGAACTTTCTAATACTCTTCATATTTTGATTGAAATTCTGGACGTTTAAACTTTCTTGATATTTTGGAAAATGTCAGTCTTAATAAAACTTCAATACATTTTTCTGGTCTTTCACATTTTAGTGTTTCAAAAAAATTTGCCTGTATTCGGCTTTTTAAATTAACCTTCTAATACTGTTGACATTTTGATTAAAAATCTAGACAATTTACGTTTCTTGACATTTTGATTATATATTTTGTAATTCTGAATCTCCATAATTTTTTAAAAATAATGTTATACCTATATGTATACAGTAACCTATACCTACATATGACATACCTTAATAAAATGTTGTTTATATGAAACTCATCATATTTTATTAAAAATCTTGAAAGTTTAACATATTTAGTTGCATATTTTGATAATTACTTTGATAATATGAACAAGTTTTCGGCAAATTCACTAAAATTTTCTGTTTTTTTACTTTCTTCGGTTTGTGTTGAATTTTAATAATTTGCCTTCTAATATTTTTGATATTTTGATTGCGTATATTGGAAATTTTCAATCTCCATAAAACTTTTTGGCAATTTTAGTTGCATATTTTGATAAGTACTATGATTATATGAGCAAGTTTTCAGCAAATTCACTAAAATTTTCTAGTTTTTCACTTTCTTCGGTTTGTGTTAAGTTTTTATAATCTGCCCTCTAATATTTTTGATATTTTGATTGCGTATATTGGAAATTTTCACGCTCCATAAAACTTTTTGTCAATTTTTGAAACTTTTATAATATATTGCGTAACTTTATTGGCACTAATCATATTTTATTGAAAACGCTGAAAGTTTGGCATATTTATTTGCAAACGATGATAATGATTTCGATAATATGATTAGGTCTTCTGCAACTTAAATAAAATTTTCTGGTTTTCCACTTTCTTCGGTTTCAGAACGCCTGTATTAAATTTTTGAAATTCACCTTTTAATAGTTTTGATATTTTGATTGAAATTCTGGACTTAAATCCGTTGATCGTTTTGGCCATTTTTGAAATCTTTATGAAATTAGGTGTGTACTTATTTGTCTATTTTTATATTTTGATAGTATTATTACATTTTCTGCAATTTTTCGTTATTGGGTTGGTTTCTTCAGTTTCTTCTAATAGTTTTGATATTTTAATTGAATTACTGGACTTAAATCCTTTGATCGTTTTGGCAATTTTTGAAATCTTTATGAAATTAGGTGTAAATTATTTGTCTATTTTCATATTTTGATAGTATGATTACATCTTCTGCAATTTTTCACGTTTGGGTTGCTTTCGTCAGTTTCTTCTAATAGTTTTGATATTTTAATTGAAATACTGGACTTAAATTCTTTGATCGTTTTGGCATTTTTTGAAATCTTTATTAAATTAGATGTAACTTATTTATCTATTTTTATATTTACATGATTACATTTTCTGCAATTTTTCGCTTTTGGGTTGGTTTCTTCAGTTTCACTGGACTTTCGTTACATTTTTCAAGATTTACTGGCCTGTTTTTAGGTAATTCAGAAACATTTTTGAAACTTCTGTTATTTTTATCTGTAGAGTTTTTAGTTGCGACTGTTTTTAGGTAATTCAGAAACATTTTTGAAACTTCTGTTATTTTTTATCTGTAGAGTTTTTAGTTTTCTGATTTTTTTTCCGACTTCTGCTATTTTTTGCATATGGCATACATTTTGTGCATTTTTGTTTTTAAAATACTCTTTCATAAGTGTTTTAGGTGTATTTGAAAATTCATAATTTAATCAAAAAATGTGCAATTATTTCATCAAATTCTTATTAAGTGTGACTCAACATTACAGCTGACGCAAATAAATATTTTCAATGTTACTATCTCATGGAAACATTTTGTGCATTTTTTAAAGTTTTTAATCATTGTTTCATATGTGTTAATTAATTCTAATTACGAGTTTAATAACAGTGCACACAATTATTTAAAATATATATTTTCATCAAAACTTTTATTAAGTGTAAATCGTAAGTTAAATTAAATGTATGCGTGGTTATGTCAGGTTAGGTTAGGTGAGGTTAATTTTGTTCCTTTTGTCATGTTTTATTACAGTTAGTACAAAAAATAAATTAAAAAAATTGCACATTTTGATAAATTAATTTGTTTTCTAACACAAGAACACATGAAAAAATGAAGAAAAAAAAATGCACATTTTGTTGAATTAATTTGTTTTCGAATACATCTGAAACACATAATTAAGGTGGCTAGTGGTTAGGTCAGGTTAGGTTAGGTGAGGTTAATTTTGTGCCATTTTTGATGTTTTACTAAAGTTAGTAAGAGAAAAATGAAAAAATTGCACATATTGTTAAATTAATTTATTTTCTAACACATCTAATACACTTAATGAAACGTGGTTAGTGGTTAGGTCAAGTTAGGTTAGGTGAGGTTAATTTTGTGTATTTTTAGATGTTTTACTATATTTAGTAAGAGAAAAATGAAAAAATTGCACATATTGTTAAATTAATTTGTTTTCGAATACATCTAAAACACATAATTAAGGTGGTTAGTGGTTAGATCAGGTTAGGTTAGGTGAGGTTAATTTTGTGCCTTTTTTGATTTTTTACTAAAGTTAGTAAGAGAAAAATGAAAAAATTGCACATATTGTTAAATTAATTTGTTTTCTAACACATCTAAAACACTTAATGAAACGTGGTTAGTGGTTAGGTCAGGTTAGGTTAGGTGAGGTTCATTTTGTGCCTTTTTCAATGTTTTTCAATAGTTAGTAAATGAAAAATGAAAAAAATTGCACATATTGTTAAATTAATTTGTTTTGCTAACACATCTAAAACTCTTAATGAAAGGTGGTCAGTAGTTAGATCAGGTTAGGTTAGGTGAGGTTAATTCTGTGCCTTTTTTGATATTTTACTATAGTCAGTAAAAGAAAAATGAAAAAATTGCACATATTGTTAAATTAATTTATTTTCTAACACATCTAAAACACTTAATGAAACGTGGTTAGTGGTTAGGTCAGGTTAGGTTAGGTGAGGTTCATTTTGTGCCTCCTTTTTTGGTGTTTTACTATAGTTAGTGGTTAGGTCAGGTTAGGTTAGGTGAGGTTCATTTTGTGCATTCTTGGTGCTACACTAACACCAAAGTGTACTTCAAAAAGGCACAAAATGGACCTCACCTAACCTAATCTGACCTAACCACTAACTATAGTAAGGTAGTAAGTACAGGACAGTAGTAAGGTGGTTAGTGGTTTGGTCAGGTTAGGTTAGGTGAGGTTCATTTTGTGCCTTTTTTGATGTTTTACTATAGTTAGTAAGAGAAAAATAAAAAAATTACACATATTGTTAAATTAATTTGTTTTCTAACACAAAAAAATATAAAAAAATGAAAAAAAATGCACATTTTGTTGAATTAATTTGTTTTCGAATACATCTAAAACACTTAATTAAGGTGGTTAGTGATTTGAAAGATTGCAGAAGATCAGGTTAGGTTAGGTTAGGTTAGGTTAGGTTAGGTTAGGTTAGGTTGGGTTAGGTGAGGTTCACTTTGTGCCTTTTTTGGCGTTTTACTATAGTTAGTGGTTAGGTCATATTAGGTTAGGTGAGGTTTATTTTGTGCCTTTTTTGGTGTTTTACTAACACCAAAATTTACTCCAAAAAAGGCACAAAATGAACCTCACCTAACCTAATCTGACCTAACCACTAATTATAGTAAGGTAGTAAGTACAGTACAGTAGTAAGGTGGTTAGTGGTTAGGTCAGGTAAGGTAAGGTGAGGTTCATTTTGTGCCTTTTTTGATGTTTTACTATAGTTAGTGAAAGAAAAATGAAAAAAATTGCACATATTGTTAAATTAATTTGTTTTCTAACACAAAAAAACATTAAAAAATGAAAAAAAAATTGCACATTTTGTTGAATTAATTTTTTTTTGGATATATCTAAAACACTTAATTAAGGTGGTTAGTGGTTAGAGCAGGTTAGGTTAGGTGAGGTTCATTTTGTGCCTTTTATGATGTTTTACTATAGTTAGTAGACAAAAATAATAAAATTGCACATATTGAATTTGTTTTCCAACACAAAAAACATGAAAAAATTAAAAAAATTGCACATTTTGTTGAATTAATTTGTTTTTGAATACATCTAAAACACTTTATTAGGGTAGTTAGTGGTTAGATCAGGTTAGGTTAGGTGACGTTAATGTTGTGCCTTTTTTGATGTTTTACTATAGTTAGTAAGAGAAAAATGAAAAAATTGCATATATTGTTAAATTAATTTGTTTTCTAAAACAAAAAAACATGAAAAAATGAAAAAAAAATGCACATTTTGTTGAATTAATTTGTTTTCGAATACATCTGAAACACTTAATTAAGGTAGTTAGTGGTTAGATCAGGTTAGGTTAGGTGAGGTTAATTTTGTGCCTTTTTTGATGTTTTACTATAGTTGGCAAATGAAAAATGAAAACAATTGCACATATTGTTAAATTAATTTGTTTTCTAACACAAAAAAACATTAAAAAATGAAAAAAATGCACATTTTGTTAAATTATTTTCTTTTCGAATACATCTAAAACACGTAATTAAGGTGGTTAGTGATTTGGAAGATTGGAGAAGATCAGGTTAGGTTAGGTGAGGTTAATGTTGTGCCTTTTTTGATGTTTTGCTATGGTTAGTAAAAGAAAAATTAAAAAATTGCACATATTGTTAAATTAATTTGTTTTCTAACACAAAAAAACATGAAAAAATGAAAAAAAAAATGTACATTTTGTTGAATTATTTTGTTTTCGAATCCATCTAAAACACTTAATTAAGATGGTTAGTGGTTTGGAAGATTGCAGAAGATCAGGTTAGGTTAGGTGAGGTTAATTTTGTGCCTTTTTTGATGTTTAACTATAATAGAAAGAGAAAAATGAAAAAATTACACATATTGTTAAATTAATTTGTTTTATAACACATCTAAGACACTTAATGAAACGTGGTTAGTGGTTAGGTCAGGTTAGGTTAGGTGAGGTTAATTTTGTGCCTTTTTTGATGTTTTACTATAGTTAGTGGTTAGGTCTCGTTAGGTTAGGTGAGGTTAATTTTGTGCCTTTTTTGATGTTTTACTATAGTTAGTAAGAGAAAAATGAAAAAATTGCACATATTGTTAAATTAATTTGTTTTCTAACACCAAAAAACATGAAAAAATGAAAAAAAAGTGCACATTTCGTTGAATTAATTTGTTTTCGAATACATCTAAAACACTTAATTAAGGTGGTTAGTGGTTAGATCAGGTTAGGTTAGGTGAGGTTAATTTTGTGCCTTTTTGATGTTTTTCTATAGTTAGTAAATGAAAAATGAAAAAATTGCACAAATTGTTAAATTAATTTGTTTTCTAACACATCTAAAACACTTAATGAAAGGTGGATAGTGGTTAGGTCAGGTTAGGTTAGGTGAGGTTAATTTTGTGCCTTTTTCGATGGTTTTCTATAGTTAGTAAAAGAAAAATGCAAAATTGCACATATTGTTAAATTAATTTGTTTTCTAACACAAAAAAACATTAAAAATTGAAAAAAAATGCACATTTTGTTGAATTATTTTGTTTTCGAATACATCTAAAACACTTAATTAAGGTGGTTAGTGATTTGGAAGATTGGAGAAGATCAGGTTAGGTTAGGTGAGGTTAATGTTGTGCTTTTTTTGATGTTTTGCTATGGTTAGTAAAAGAAAAATTAAAAAATTGCACATATTGTTAAATTAATTTGTTTTCTAACACAAAAAAACATGAAAAAATGAAAAAAAATTGCACATTTTGTTGAATTATTTTGTTTTCGAATACATCTAAAACACTTAATTAAGGTGGTTAGTGGTTTGGAAGATTGCAGGAGATCAAGTTAGGTTAGGTGAGGTTACTTTTATGCCTTTTTTGATGTTTAACTATAATAGTAACAGAAAAATGAAAAAAAATTACACATATTGTTAAATTAATTTGTTTTCTAACACATCTAAAACACTTAATGAAACGTGGCTAGTGGTTAGGTCACGTTAGGTTAGGTGAGGTTCATTTTGTACCTTTTTTGGTGTTTTACTATAGTTAGTGGTTAGGTCAGGTTAGGTTAGGTGAGGTTAATTTTGTGCCTTTTTTGATGTTTTACTATAGTTAGCACGAGAAAAATGAAAAAAATTGCACATTTTGTTAAATTAATTTGTTTTCTAACACAAAAAAACTAGAAAAAATGAAAAAAAAATGCACATTTTGTTGAATTATTTTGTTTTCGAATACATCTAAAACACATAATTAAGGTGGCCAGTGGTTAGGTCAGGTCAGGTTAGGTGAGGTTAATTTTGTGCCTTTTTTGATGTTTTACTATAGTTTGTAAGAGAAAAATGAAAAAATTGCACATATTGTTAAATTAATTTGTTATCTAGCACATCTAAAACACTTAATGAAAGGTGGTTAGTGGTTAGGTCACGTTAGGTTAGGTGAGGTTCATTTTGTACCTTTTTTGGTGTTTTACTATAGTTAGTGGTTAGGTCAGGTTAGGTTTGGTGAGCTTTATTTTGTGCCTTCTTGGTGCTTGACTAACACCAAAATGTACTCCAAAAAAGGCACAAAATGAACCTCACCTAACCTAACCTGACCTAACCACGAAGTATAGTAAGGTAGTAAGTACATTACAGTACAGAAGTAAGGTGGTTAGTGGTTATGTCAGGTAAGGTTAGGTGAGGTTAATTTTGTGCCTTTTTCGATCTTATACTATAGTTAGTAAATGAAAATTGAAAATATTGCACAAATTGTTCAATTAATTTGTTTTCTATCACATCTGAAACATTTAATGAAACGTGGTTAGTCGTTAGGTCACGTTAGGTTAGGTGAGGTTTATTTTGTGACTTTTTGGTGTTTTATTAACACAAAAATTTACTCCAAAAAAGGCACAAAATGAACCTCACCTAACCTAACCTGACCTAACCACTAAGTATAGTAAGGTAGTAAGTACATTACAGAACAGAAGTAAGGTGGTTAGTGGTTATGTCAGGTAAGGTTAGGTGAGGTTAATTTTGTGCCATTTTGATGTTTTACTAAAGCTAGTAAGAGAAAAATGAAAAAAATTGCACATATTGTTAAATTAATTTATTTTTGAATACATCTAAAACACTTAATTAAGGTGGTTAGTGGTTAGGTCAGGTTAGGTTATGTGAGGTTCATTTTGTACCTTTTTTGGTGTTTTACTTAACTTTTACTTTGAAAAAATGAAAAAAAATGCGCATTTTGTTGAATTAATTGGTTTTTGAATACATCTAAAACACTTAATTAAGGTGGTTAGCGGTTAGATCAGGTTAGGTTAGGTGAGGTTAATTTTGTGCCTTTTTTTATGTTTTACTATACTTAGTAAGAGAAAACCATGAAAAAATGTAAAAAAAATTGCACATTTCGTTGAATTAATTTGTTTTCGAATACATCTAAAACACTTAATTAATGTGGTTAGTGGTTAGGTCAGGTTAGGTTAGGTGAGGTTCATTTTGTGCATTTTTTGGTGTTTTATTAACACAAAAATTTACTCCCAAAAAAACACAAACTGAACCTCACCCAACCTAACCTCACCTAACCACTCACTATACTAAGGTAGTAAGTACAGTACAGGTAAGGTGGTTAGTGGTTAGGTCAGGTTAGGTTAGGTGAGGTTCATTTTATGCCTTTTTTGGTATTTTACTATAGTTAGTGGTTAGGTCAGGTTAGGTGAGGTTCATTTTGTGCCTTGTTTGGTGTCTTACTTACACAAAATTTACTCCAAGAAAGGCGCAAAATGAGCCTCACCTAACCTAACCTGACCTAACCACAACTATAGTAAGGTAGTAAGTACAGTACAGTAGTAAGGTGGTTAGTGGTTAGGTCAGGTTAGGTTAGGTGAGGTTCATTTTGTACCTTTTTTGGTGTTTTACTACAGTTAGTGGCTAGGTCAGCTTAGGTTAGGTGAGGTTCATTCTTTGCCTTTTTTGGTGTTTTACTAACACCAAAATTTACTAGGAGTAAATTTTGGGTTTGGTTTTGGAAAAACACCAAAAAAGGCACAAAATGAACCTCACCTAACCTAACCTGACCTAACCATCTTCATTAAGTGTTTTAGATGTGTTAGAAAACTAACTAATTTAACAAAATGCGCAATATTTTCATTAAACTTTGAATTATGAAAATTCTGAAGGACTTTGACGTCCCTTAAAATGCATCAACTTATCTCTAATGAGATTGCTTAATCATATCTTCTACCTTTTTGAGATAGTAATGGTGAGCAATGAAACATGGTATACCATATAGATGATTATAATGTAATCCAGTTGGGGTAAATGTGTTATAATTGATACAATTATCTTTCAGTAAAATACTAATTATCATGTCGACACAAATAAACGTGATGTTTATTTAATTACTACAAATATCGCTTTATAATACAATTATATAGATACACGTATATGATGTGTATTTAATTGAGTAATTTATTCGAACTTCCACAATTCTAATAATGTGTGGTGTAGGTGTTTCATATATCTTTTCGATCAAACATACTTAATGTGTAATAGATACAACATTAAAGGTATTTAGTACATTATTGGCATCATCATACTCTACATATTTCAACATAAGCAAAAATACGGATAGCTAAGGTAAAAGTACCAATTAAAATGGGCGAGAGAGTTAACAAAATGCTCACAATGTCTGTTGCAGAAGATTTAACAGTGCATCTAAAATTAACATCGTTTTTTAATATTGTGCCATATTACAATACAAAAACCAGAAGCTTCAGAGCTAGTAAAATCCGTGCCTACTTCTTGAGTGCAATTCATTTAAGTCTCTTTGTATATACCTCATATGCTAGTAAAGATACAGTTGCAGTAACTACTGTATCAACAGCAGTGAATTATGCATGTATGTCCATCATTAACCTGATAAGTGTCATCTCAGAAACCATCAAAACGAAGAAGAATGTAAAACGATGGAAGACATTCTTCAGCACTTTGGATTACATTGATCACGAAATATTGAAGTTACGTGGTGTTAAAGTGCAATACTTTTCCTATGTGTACTTAAAACTGGGTTTAGTAACAATAATTGCTATCTTAGGATTAACATTGTCTATTTACAACTGGAATACTGAAAATAATATGGAGATGCTGCAATTTTTTGTATTGTGCCAAGTCCATGCTCACATGATAATTGTTTTGGCATTATTTGCTTACGATTTTCTAATCGCCATTAGAATAAGGTTTCAAAGTCTGAATTATTTTATTTGCCAATTACGGGCAAAGCAAATTTCGCCTTTAGAGGTAACTCAGAGAATCGATACTTTGATGAGTCTGTTTGAACAAATTTACAATCTTTGTGACTTGTTCAACTCGCTTTTTGGTTCTCATGCGTTTCTTGGGATGATCTCCATGATTTTACAAATAATTGGAGCAGTGAATGTCTTTATTACTGGGGAGTATACCAATAGAATCGAACAAGCTTTTCTTATAATGTTTTGGGCTGTATATATCACCGTAAGTTATACTTTTAAATAACATAATTATATTGTATTGTTTAAATTTAATTAATTAATTGTAGTTGCTTTCAAAATACACAACGTCTAAATCAAACTTTGACATTATGCAAAGAAGATATTTTTGAGTAAAAAAGTTCATAAAAACGTATGTCCTATTCTCCATAGTCGAGGAACTAAAGTAGTCGAAAGTTTTATCCAGAAATTAATAATAATCAAGTTTTTGCAAAATACATCAAATTTGTCAATAACAAAAATATGTGTTGATAATTTCTAAATGTCAGTTCCAATAATTTTCAGTCGAAATCAATGCAACAAAATAGAAACAAAAAGTAGAATAAGTTTAACAAAGTGCAATTGCCTAATCAATATTTGTATTTAATAACTGTTATATTTTGAATGATATATTAGAACTGTTTGGAAGATATGAATTTGTTGAAAATAAGAAAATTGGAGTTTACTGAAAATTTTAATTTTAAAATAATTACTACTTTTACCACACAAATTATTTCTTCTTCTTCGACTTTTCTTTTGTTTATAGAATTTGCATTCCTTATGTTTTGGATGATATATTAGAACTATTTGGAAGTTATGAATTTGTTGAAAATTCGAAAATTGAAGATTAATGAATATTTGAATTTTATAAATGTTAGTGATTTTTGAGATTACTGAGAATATTTAAAAAATCAATATCCTCCATAGACTTTACCCCAAAATTATCATTTATCTGTTAAATATTTCGTGCACTTTTATAAAATTTTGAACTAAAGTCCTAAAGAATCCAAAATCAGTTTAAAATATATAATATTATTAGCTGCAGTCACATTGTGAACGAAAATTTGACTATAATCATTAAAATCTTGGTTAATATGATTGAAATTTTGAGAAAAACATCTAAAAATTTGATATTCATTGAAATATTGATAAAAATAATTACAATTTTAGAACAAATAATTAAAATGTTGACAAAAATTATTGCAAACTTATTAGTAACTATGAATATACAGAAGAATATTTGACCTATTATTGAATATTAGTTGTAATATTAGTAAAAATAATTGAAACTATATAATATACATAACTTGACATTTTACTATAACCATTGACATATGACATAATAAATCAAAAGTCGACAATTGAAAACTTAACAGTTAGAATTTGAATTTTGAATAAAATCGGATTTAACTGCAATTAATTGTAATTTTATTAAAATTGTTGTAATTTTGACAGTAATTATTTAAATTTTGATACAAATAATTGTTTTTTTAAAAATAATTTATTGAAATTTTGACAGTCATCATTGAATTTTTGTCTATTTAAAAGTTCAAATTTTAAAATAATTCATAATTTGACAGTAATTATTATAATTTTTTAACAATTCATTTAATTTTTGGCAGAAAGCCTTGAAAATTTGATAATAATCATTGAGATATAACAGAATAATTAAACAATAATGAATTATTAAAATAATTCAAAATTTGACACTAATAATTGAATTTTGATGAGAGTAATTATAATTTTTGAACAAATCATTTAATTTTTCACAGAAAACCATGGAAATTTGATAATAATCATTGAGATATGACAAAGTAATTGAATTTTTTATAAAAACAAATGAACAAAGTATATAAGTTCAGTTTCCTTTGACACAATTTAATTTATGTTTGTAATAACACTGTTGTTTTTGTGTTTGTGTTTTGGTTTGGAAGATTGCAGAAGATCAGGTTAGGTTAGGTGAGGTTAATTTTGTGCCTTTTTTGATGTTTAACTATAATAGTAAGAGAAAAATGAAAAAAACACACATATTGTTATATTAATTTGTTTTCTAACACATCTAAAACACGTAATGAAAGGTGGTTAATGGTTGGGTCAGGTTAGGTTAGGTGAGGTTAATTTTGTGCCCTTTTTAAGGTTTTGCTATAGTTGGCAAATGTAAAATGAAAAAATTGCACATATTGTTAAATTAATTTGTTTTCTAACAGAAAAAAAACATGATAAAAAGAAAAAAAAATGCACATTTTGTTAAATTAATTTGTTTTCGAATACATCTAAAACACTTAATTAATGTGGTTAGTGGTTTGGAAGATTGCAGAAGATCAGGTTGGGTTAGGTGAGGTTAATTCTGTGCCTGTTTTGATATTTTATTATAGTTGGTAAATGAGACATGAAAAAATTGCACATATTGTTAAATTAATGAATTAAACACATTTAAAACACTTAACGAAAGGTGTATAGTGGTTAGGTCAGGTTAGGTTAGGTGAGGTTAATTTTGTGACTTTTTTGATGTTTTACTATAGTTAAATTAATTTCTATTCTAACACAAAAAACATGAAAAAAATGGAAAAAAATTGCACATTTTATTGAATTAATTTGTTTTCGAATACATCTAAAATACTTAATTAAGGTGGTTAGTGGTTTGGAAGATTGCAGAAGTTCAGGTTAGGTTAGGTGAGGTTAATTCTGTGCCTTTTTTGATGTTTAACTATAATAGTAAGAGAAAAATCAAAAAAATACACATATTGTTAAATTAATTTGTTTTCTAACACATCTAAAACACTTAATGACAGGTGGTTAGTGGTTAGGTCTCGTTAGGTTAGGTTAGGTTAATTTTGTGCCTTTTTTGATGTTTTACTATAGTTAGTGAGAGAAAAATGAAAAAATTGCACATATTGTTAAATTAATTTGTTTTCTAACACCAAAAAACATGAAAAAATGAAAGAAAAGTGCACATTTCGTTGAATTAATTTGTTTTCGAATACATCTAAAACACATAATTAAGGTGGCTAGTGGTTAGGTCAGGTTATGTTAGGTGAGGTTACTTTGTGCCTTTTTTGATGTTTTACTTTAGTTAGTAAGAGACAAATGAAAAAAATTGCACATTTTGTTGAATTAATTTGTTTTCTAACACATCTAAAACACGTAATGAAACGTGGTTAGTGGTTAGGTGAGGTTAGGTTAGGTTAAGTTCATTTTGTGCCTTTTTTGGTGTTTTACTATAGTTAGTGGTTAGGTCAGGTTAGGTTAAGTGAGGTTCATTTTGTGCATTCTTGGTGCTACTCTAACACCAAAGTGTACTCCAAAAAGGCACAAAATGGACCTCACCTAACCTAATCTGACCTAACCACTAACTATAGTAAGGTAGTAAGTACAGGACAGTAGTAAGGTGGTTAGTGGTTTGGTCAGGTTAGGTTAGGTGAGATTCATTTTGTGCCTTTTTTGATGTTTTACTATAGTTAGTAAGAGAAAAATAAAAAAATTACACATATTGTTAAATTAATTTGTTTTCTAACACAAAAAAACATTAAAAAATGAAAAAAATGCACATTTTGTTGAATTAATTTGTTTTCGAATACATCTAAAACACTTAATTAAGGTGGTTAGTGATTTGAAAGATTGCAGAAGATCAGGTTAGGTTAGGTTAAGTTAGGTTAGGTTAGGTTAGGTTGGGTTAGGTGAGGTTTATTTTGTGCTTCTTTTGTTGTTTTACTATAATTAGTAAAAGAAAAATGAAAAAATTGCACATATTGTTAAATTAATTTGTTTTCTAACACAAAAAAAACATGAAAAAATGAAAAAAAATGCACATTCTGTTGAATTAATTTGTCTTCTAACACATCTAAAACACTTAATGAAACGTGGTTAGTGGTTAGGTCAGGTTAGGTTAGGTGAGGTTCACTTTGTGCCTTTTTTGGCGTTTTACTATAGTTAGTGGTTAGGTCATATTAGGTTAGGTGAGGTTTATTTTGTGCCTTTTTTGGTGTTTTACTAACACCAAAATTTACTCCAAAAAAGGCACAAAATGAACCTCACCTAACCTAATCTGACCTAACCACTAATTATAGTAAGGTAGTAAGTACAGTACAGTAGTAAGGTGGTTAGTGGTTAGGTCAGATTAGGTTAGGTGAGGTTCATTTTGTGCCTTTTTTGATGTTTTACTATAGTTAGTGAAAGAAAAATGAAAAAAATTGCACATATTGTTAAATTAATTTGTTTTCTAACACACAAAAACATTAAAAAATGAAAAAAAAATTGCACATTTTGTTGAATTAATTTTTTTTTGGATATATCTAAAACACTTAATTAAGGTGGTTAGTGGTTAGAGCAGGTTAGGTTAGGTGAGGTTCATTTTGTGCCTTTTATGATGTTTTACTATAGTTAGTAGACAAAAATAATAAAATTGCACATATTGAATTTGTTTTCCAACACAAAAAACATGAAAAAATGAAAAAAATTGCACATTTTGTTGAATTAATTTGTTTTTGAATACATCTAAAACACTTTATTAGGGTAGTTAGTGGTTAGATCAGGTTAGGTTAGGTGACGTTAATGTTGTGCCTTTTTTGATGTTTTACTATAGTTAGTAAGAGAAAAATGAAAAAATTGCATATATTGTTAAATTAATTTGTTTTCTAAAACAAAAAAACATGAAAAAATGAAAAAAAAATGCACATTTTGTTGAATTAATTTGTTTTCGAATACATCTGAAACACTTAATTAAGGTAGTTAGTGGTTAGATCAGGTTAGGTTAGGTGAGGTTAATTTTGTGCCTTTTTTGATGTTTTACTATAGTTGGCAAATGAAAAATGAAAACAATTGCACATATTGTTAAATTAATTTGTTTTCTAACACATCTAAAACACATAATGAAAGGTGGTTAGTGGTTAGGTCAGGTTAGGTTAGGTGAGGTTAATTTTGTGCCTTTTTCGATGGTTTTCTATAGTTAGTAAAAGAAAAATGCAAAATTGCACATATTGTTAAATTAATTTGTTTTCTAACACAAAAAAACATTAAAAAATGAAAAAAAATGCACATTTTGTTAGATTATTTTGTTTTCGAATACATCTAAAACACTTAATTAAGGTGGTTAGTGATTTGGAAGATTGGAGAAGATCAGGTTAGGTTAGGTGAGGTTAATGTTGTGCCTTTTTTGATGTTTTGCTATGGTTAGTAAGAGAAAAATGAAAAAAATGCACATATTGTTAAATTAATTTGTTTTCTAATACATCTAAAACACTTAATGAAAGGTGGTTAGTGGTTAGGTCAGGTTAGGTTAGGTGAGTGTAATTTTGTGCCTCTTTTGATGTTTTACTATAGTTAGTAGAAGAAAAATGAAAAAAATGCACATATTGTTAAATTAATTTGTTTTCTAACACACAAAAACACGTAATAAAAGGTGGCTAGTGGTTGGGTCAGGTTAGATTAGGTGATGTTAATTTTGTGCCTTTTTTGCTGTTTTACTGTAGTTTTTACCTCTTTTGGTGTTTTACTAACACCAAAATTTACTCCAAAAAAGGTTCAAAATGAACCTCACCTAACCTAATCTGACCTAACCACTAACTATAGTAGGGTAGTAAGTACAGTACAGTAGTAAGGTGGTTAGTGGTAAGGTCAGGTTAGGTTAGGTCAGGTTCATCTTGTGCTTTTTTTTTTGGTGTTTTACTAACACCAAAATTTACAAGGAGTAAATTTTGGTGTTAGTAAAAAACCAAAAAAAGGCAAAATTTACTCCTAATAAATTCTACAATTAAAACAACCAGTTGATGTTAGTAAAACACCAAAATAGGCACAAAATGAACCACATCTAACCTAACCTGACCTAACCACTCACAACCTACATTGAGTGTTTTAGATGCGTTAGAAAATTAATTAATTTAACAAAATGTGCAATATTTTCATTAATCTTTGAATTATGAAAATTCTGAAGGCGACTTTGACGTCCCTTAAAATGCATCAACTTATGTCTAATTTAATCAATCCTTTATATCTTTAACCTTTTTGAAATAGTAATGGTGAGGAATGAAATATGGTATACCATATAGATGATTATAATGTAATCCAGTTGGGGTAAATGTGTTATAATTGATACAATTATCTTTCAATAGAATACAAATTATCATGTCGACACAAATAAACGTGATGTTTATTTAATTACTACAAATATCGCTTTATAATACAATTATATAGATACACGTATATGATGTGTATTTAATTGAGTAATTTACTCGAACTTCCACAATTCTAATAATGTGTGGTATAGTTGTTTTGTATATCTTTTCGATCAAACATACTTAATGTGTAATAGATACCATTAAAGCTATTTAGTACATTATTGGCATCATTATACTCTACATATTTCAACATAAGCAAAAATACGAATAGCTAAGCAAAAAGTACCAATTAAGATGAGCGAGAGAGTTAAACAAATGCTCACAATGTCTGTTGCAGAAGATTTAACAGTGCATCTAAAATTAACATCGTTTTTTAATATTGTGCCATATTACAATACAAAAACCAGAAGCTTCAGAGCTAGTAAAATCCGTGCCTACTTCTTGAGTGCAATTCATTTAAGTCTCTTTGTATATACCTCATATGCTAGTAAAGATACAGTTGCAGTAACTACTGTATCAACAGCAGTGAATTATGCATGTATGTCCATCATTAACCTAATAAGTGTCATCTCAGAAACCATCAAAACGAAGAAGAATGTAAAACGATGGAAGACTTTCTTCAGCACTTTGGATTACATTGATCACGAAATATTGAAGTTACGTGGTGTTAAACTGCAATACTTTTCCTATGTGTACTTAAAACTGGGTTTAGTAACAATAATTGCTATCTTAGGATTAGCATTGTCTATTTACAACTGGAGTGTTGCAAATAATTTGGGCATGCTGCAATATTTTGTATTGTGCCAAGTCCATGCGCACATGATAATTGTTTTGGCATTATTCGCTTACGATTTTCTAATCGCCATTAAAATAAGGTTTCAAAGTCTGAATTATTTTATTTGCCAATTACGTGCAGAACAAATTTCGCCTTTAGAGGTAACTCAGAGAATCGATGCTTTGATGAGTCTGTTTGAACAAATTTACAATCTTTGTGACTTATTCAACTCGCTTTTTGGTTCTCATGCTTTTCTTGGGATGATCTCCATGATTTTACAAATAATTGGAGCAGTAAATGTCTTTATTACTGGGGAATATACCAATAAAATCGAACATGCTTTTCTTATAATGTTTTGGGCTGTATATATCACCGTAAGTTATACTTTTAAATAACATAATTATATTGTATTGTTTAAATTTAATTAATTAATTGTAGTTGCTTTCAAAATACACAACGTCTAAATCAAACTTTGACATTATGCAAAGAAGATATTTTTGAGTAAAAAAGTTCATAAAAACGTATGTCCTATTCTCCATAGTCGAGGAACTAAAGTAGTCGAAAGTTTTATCCAGAAATTAATAATAATCAAGTTTTTGCAAAATACATCAAATTTGTCAATAACAAAAATATGTGTTGATAATTTCTAAATGTCAGTTCCAATAATTTTCAGTCGAAATCAATGCAACAAAATAGAAACAAAAAGTAGAATAAGTTTAACAAAGTGCAATTGCCTGATCAATATTTGTATTTAATAACTGTTATATTTTGAATGATATATTAGAACTGTTTGGAAGATATGAATTTGTTGAAAATTAGAAAATTGGAGTTTACTGAAAATTTTAATTTTAAAATAATTACTACTTTTACCACACAAATTATTTATTCTTCTTCGACTTTTCTTTTGTTTATAGAATTTGCATTCCTTATGTTTTGGATGATATATTAGAACTATTTGGAAGTTATGAATTTGTTGAAAATTCGAAAATTGAAGATTAATGAATATTTTTATTTTATAAATGTTAGTGATTTTTGAGATTACTGAGAATATTTAAAAAATCAATATCCTCCATAGACTTTACCCCAAAATTATCATTTATCTGTTAAATATTTCGTGCACTTTTATAAAATTTTGAACTAAAGTCCTAAAGAATCCAAAATCAGTTTAAAATATATAGTATTATTAGCTGCAGTCACACTGTGAACGAAAATTTGACTATAATCATTAAAATCTTGGTTAACATGATTGAAATTTTGAGAAAAATATCTAAAAATTTGACATTCATTGAAATATTGATAAAAATAATTTCAATTTCAGAACAAATAATTAAAATTTTGACAAAAATTATTGCAAACTTATTAGTAACTATGAATATACAGCAGAAGATTTGACCTATTATTGAATATTAGTTGTAATATTAGTAAAAATAATTGAAACTATATAATATACATAACTTGACATTTTACTATAACCATTGACATATGACATAATAAATTAAAAGTCGACAATTGAAAACTTAACAGTTAGAATTTGAATTTTGAATAAAATCGGATTTAAGTTCAATTAATTGTAATTTTATTAGAATTGTTGTAATTTTGACAGTAATTATTTAAATTTTGATACAAATAATTGTTTTTTTAAAAATAATTTATTGAAATTTTGACAGTCATCATTGAATTTTTGTCTATTTAAAAGTTCAAATTTTAAAATAATTCATAATTTGACAGTAATTATTATAATTTTTTAACAATTCATTTAATTTTTGGCAGAAAGCCTTGAAAATTTGATAATAATCATTGAGATATGACAGAATAATTAAACAATAATGAATTATTAAAATAATTCAAAATTTGACAATAATAATTGAATTTTGATGAGAGTATTTATAATTTTTGAACAAATCATTTAATTTTTCACAGAAAACCATGGAAATTTGATAATAATCATTGAGATATGACAAAGTAATTGAATTTTTTATAAAAACAAATGAACAAAGTATATAAGTTCAGTTTCCTTTGACACAATTTAATTTATGTTTGTAATAACACTGTTGTTTTTGTATTTAATTAATTAATTTTTGCTCCGTTGAAAATTCAGCGCAAGTCATAGAATGTGGAACAAACTTTGATAGTATGCAATGAAGATATTTTTGAGTAAAAAAGTTCTAATCCTGTTATACATCTTCTAATCCTCATAGTTGAGGATTAGGACATATATTAAGAACATAGATTAGGAACTACAAAAAGCCAAAAGTTTTATCCAAAAATAAATATATCCAATTTTTGCAAAAAAAGATCAAATTTGACAATTATAAAAATATGTGTTGAATTGCTAAACGTTTTTGAGCTTTAGAAAAAGCTGCGTCATGTAATAAGTTAATGCTTATATTAACAAATGAATCCAAAGATTAACATCCAAAGCCAAATAAAAATTTAATTTCTTTCCAAAATTGTCTTATGGCATTTAACGAACATTATAAGATCTGACAAATGAATTGTCGTGAATAAGATTAACATCCAAAGCCAAATAAAAATTAAATTTCTTCCCAAAATTGTCTTATGGTACTTAACGAACATTATAAGATCTGACAAATGAATTGTCGTGCATTAGATTAACATCCAAAGCGAAATAAAAATTTAATCCAAACTCCAAAAATAATCCCAGAATTGTCTTATTCCATTTAAGAAATTGACAATACCAAAGGTATTAATAATAATAATTTATCCACAATGCTTCAAATCATACATAAAGCGTTAAAATTGATTCAAATCATACATAAAGCGTTAAAATTGATTCAAATCATGCCTATTCCAGATCCAAGGAATTATTCTAGCAGCATTAAAGTTGACTCAATTCATATATTTTTTAGATCCATGGAATTATTCTCGTAGTACTGCGAATTTTTTCTGGGAGCGAATCAGGGTGCAAAATGAAGTCGAAAATTCCTTTGCCATTTTTGGCCCAGATGCATATGCCTCAATTTATATCTCTTTCAGATCCATGGAATTATTCTGGTAGTATTGTGCGAAAGAGTGGTAGATGAGGGCAAAAGGGCTGTAGTACTTTCTGGGCAAGCACTTCAGTGGTACTCAAACGACAACAATGCCAGGAAGAAATTGACCATCTTGTGCCAGCAGGTTACAACCAGATGTCCATCCTTCACAGCTGCAGGCTTCTTCAAGATAGACTATGCAATGCTCTTCAATTTTGTGAATATGATAGCCACGTACGTCATCGTGCTAATCCAACTCCCAAAGTAAAAATCTTCATTATGTACAAAAATGTTATGAGTAATAAAATATGTGTTTTTACTTCTTTCTTTATTAATAATAACTAGACAGTACATAATAATTAAATCAATAACAATAATACATAATTAATAAACAATAATCAATGACAATAATCAATAATTTAAATCAATATGACAGCAAATAAAAATGTGTTAGTAATCATTGAAATTTTATTAGTAATAACTAGGCAGTACATAATTATTACCAATATGACAGCAAATAAAAATGTGTTAGTAATCATTGAAATTTGGATATTTTGAAACTTTTACAGTTTTTTAAACATTATAGATTGATAGAAAATTTTACATTAATATTAATATTCTTTTTTTATTAGTAATAACTAGGCAGTGCATAATTATTATCAATATAACAGCAAATAAAAATGTGTTAGTAATCATTGAAATTTGGATAATTTGAAACTTTTACAGTTTTTTAAACATTATAGATTGATAGAAAATTTGACATTAATATTAATATTCTTTTTTTATTAGTAATAACTAGGCAGTACATAATTATCACCAATATGACAGCAAATAAAAATGTGTTAGTAATCATTGAAATTTGGATAATTTGAAACTTTTACAGTTTTTTAAAGATTATAGATTGATAGAAAATTTGACATTAATATTAATATTCCTTTTTTATTAGTAATAACTAGGCAGTACATAATTATTACCAATATGACAGCAAATAAAAATGTGTTAGTAATCATTGAAATTTGGATAATATGAAACTTTTACAGTTTTTTAAACATTATAGATTGAGAAAATTTTACATTAGTATTAATATTCATTTTTTATTAGTAATAACTAGGCAGTACATAATTATTATCAATATGACAGCTAATAAAAATGTGTTAGTAATCATTGAAATTTTCATAATTTGAAACTTTTACAGTTTTTTAAACATTATAGATTGATAGAAAATCTGACATTAATATTAATATTCTTCTTTTATTATTAATAACTAGGCAGTACATAATTATTACCAATATGACAGCAAATAAAAATGTGTTAGTAATCATTGAAATTTGGATAATTTGAAAATTTTACAGTTTTTTAAACATAGATTAATAGAAAATTTGACATTAATATTATTTTTTTATTAGTAATAACTAGGCAGTACATACTTATTACCAATATGACAGCAAATAAAAATGTGTTAGTAATCATTGAAATTTGGATAATTTGAAACTTTTTCAGTTTTTTAAACATTATAAATTGAAAGAAAATTTGACTTTAATATTAATATTCTTTTTTTATTAGTAATAAATAGGCAGTATATAATTATTACCAATATGACAGCAAATAAAAATGTGTTAGTAATAATTGAAATTTGGATAATTTTAAACTATTACAGTTTATTAAACATTATAGATTGATAGAAAATTTGACATGAATATTAATATTCTTTTTTTATTAGTAATAACTAGGCAGAACATAATTATTACTAATATGACAGCAAATAAAAATGTGTTAGTAATCATTGAAATTTGGATAATTTGAAATTTGTACAGTTTTTTAAACATTATAGATTGATAGAAAATTTGACATTATTATTAATATTCTTTCTTTATTAGTAATAACTAGGCAGTACATAATTATTACCAATATGACAGCAAATAAAAATGTGTTAGTAATCAATGAAATTTGGATAATTTGAAACTTTTACAGTTTTTTAAACATTATAGATTGATAGAAAATTTTGCATTAATAATAATATTCTTTTTTTATTAGTAATAACTAGGCAGTACATAATTATTACCAATATGACAGCAAATAAAAATGTGTTAGTAATCATTGAAATTTGGATAATTTGAAACTTTCACAGTTTTTTATACATTATAGATTGATAGAAAATTTAACATTAATATTAATAACCTTTTTTTATTAGTAATAACTAGGCAGTACAAAATTATTATCAATATGACAGCAAATAAAAATGTGTTAGTAATCATTGAAATTTGGATAATTTGAAACTTTTACAGTTTTTTAAACATTACAGATTTATAGAAAATTTGACATTAATAATAATATTCCTTTTTTATTAGTAATAACTAGGCAGTACATAATTATTACCAATATCACAGCAAATAAAAATATGTTAGTAATCATTGAAATTTGGATAATATGAAACTTTTACAGTTTTTTAAACATTATAGATTCATAGAAAATGTGACATTAATATTAATAACCTTTTTTTTATTAGTAATAAGTAGGCAGTACATAATTATTACCAATATGACAGCAAATAAAAATGTGTTAGTAATCATCGAAATTTGGATAATTTGAAACATTTACAGTTTTTTAAACATTATAGATTCATAGAAAATTTGACATTAATATTAATAACCTTTTTTTATTAGTAATAAGTAGGCAGTACATAATTATTATCAATATGACAGCAAATAAAAATGTGTTAGTAATAATTGAAATTTTGATAATTTGAAACTTTTACAGTTTTTTAAACATTATAGATTGATAGAAAATCTGACATTAATATTAATATTCTTTTTTTATTAGTAATAACTAGGCAGTACATAATTATTACCAATATGACAGCAAATAAAAATGTGTTAGTTATCATTGAAATTTGGATAATTTTGAAACTTTTACAGTTTATTAAACATTATAGATTGCTAGAAAATTTGACATTAATATTAATATTCTTTTTTTATTAGTAATAAATAGGCAGTACATAATTATTACCAATATGACAATAAATAAAAATTAGTTAGTAATCATTGAAACTTGGATAATATAAAACTTTTACATTTTTTAAAACAATATAGATTGATAGAAAATTTGACATTAATATTAATATTCTTTTTTTATTAGTAATAACTAGGCAGTACATAATTATTATCAATATGACAACAAATAAAAACGTGTTAGTAATCATTGAAATTTTGATAATTTGAAATTTTTACAGTTTTTTAAACATTATAGATTGATAGAAAATCTGACATTAATATTAATATTCTTTTTTTATTAGTAATAACTAGGCAGTACATAATTATTATCAATATGACAGCAAATAAAAATGTGTTAGTTATCATTGAAATTTGGATAATATGAAACTTTTACAGTTTTTTAAACATTATAGATTGACAGAAAATTTGACATTAATATTAATATTCTTTTTTTGATTAGTAATAACTAGGCAGTATATAATTATTATCAATATGATAACAAATAAAAATGTGTTAGTAATCATTGAAATTTGGATAATTTGAAACTTTTACAGTTCTTTAAACATTATAGATTGATAGAAAATCTGACATTAATATTAATATTCTTTTTTTATTAGTAATAAATAGGCAGTACAAAACTATTACCAATATGACAGCAAATAAAAATGTGTTAGTAATCATTGAAATTTGCATAATTTGAAACTTTTACAGTTTTTTAAACATTACAGATTGATAGAAAATCTGACATTAATATTAATATTCTTTTTTTATTAGTAATAACTAGGCAGTACATAATTATTACCAATATGACAGCAAATAAAAATGTGTTAGTAATCATTGAAATTTGGATAATTTGAAACTTTTAGTGTTTTAAACATTATAGATTGATAGAAAATTAGACATTAATATTCTTTTTTTATTAGTAATAACTAGGCAGTACATAATTATTATCAATATGACAGCACATAAAAATGTGTTAGTAATCATTGAAATTTGCATAATTTGAAACTTTTACAGTTTTTTAAACATTATAGATTGATAGAAAAATTGACATTAATATTATTTTTCTATTAGTAATAACTAGGCAGTACATAATTATTACCAATATGACAGCAAATAAAAATGTGTTAGTAATCATTGAAATTTCCATAATTTGAAACTTTTACAGTTTTTTTAATCATTATAGATTGATAGAAAATCTGGCATTAATATTATTATTCTTTTTTTATTAGTAATAACTAGGTAGTACATAATTATTACCAATATGACAGCAAATAAAAATGTGTTAGTAATCATTGAAATTTGGATAATTTGAAACTTTTAAAGTTTTTTAAACATTATAGATTGATAGAAAATCTGACATTAATATTAATATTCCTTTTTTATTAGTAATAACTAGGCAGTACATAATTATTACCAATATGACAGCAAATAAAAATGTGTTAGTAATCATTGAAATTTTGATAATTTGAAACTTTTACAGATTTTTAAACATTATAGATTGATAGAAAATTTAACAATAATATTAATATTCTTTTTTTATTAGTAATAACTAGGCAGTACATAATTATTACCAATATGACAGCAAATAAAAATGTGTTAGTGATCATCGAAATTTGGATAATATGAAACTTTTACAGATTTTTAAACATTATAGATTGATAGAAAATTTGACAATAATATTAATATTCTTTTTTTATTTGTAATAACTAGACAGTACATAATAATTATCAATATGACAGCAAATAAAAATGTGTTAGTAATCATTGGAATTTGAATAATTTGAAACTTTTACAGTTTTTTAAACATTATAGATTGATAGAAAATCTGACATTAATATTAATATTCCTTTTTTATTAGTAATAACTAGGCAGTACATAATTATTACCAATATGACAGCAAATAAAAATGTGTTAGTAATCATTGAAATTTAGACAGATTTGAAACTTTTACAGTTTTTTAAACATTTTGACATTAATATTTAATAATTGGGCAGCAAATAATGAAATTATGATAGTAACATTAAATTTAATTTAAAAAGACAACACAGAGAAATTTAAAGACCATTGAAAATTTGAGAAACTATTAAAATTTAGATATTAAAAATTAAACTTTTTATAGAAACATTGGCAATTTTTTGGTATCCATCAAAATTTTGGCAGTACTGAATAAAACTTTCACAGAAAAATGAAAAATTTGGCAATAATCGTTGAAATTGTGTTGGTCATAATTGAAAATTTGAGAGTCACTTATTTCATTAAAATTTTGACAATAATCACTGAAATTTAGATACATCATTTAAATTTTAACGTTAATCATTAGAATTTCAACATTAATAATCGATTCTTTTACAGAATAATTGAATTTTTAAGGAAACATTGAAATTTTGAAAGATATAATTGAATAATAGATATCTTGAGAGAATAACTAAAAATTAAAGACTATTGAAAATTGGAGGAACTATTAAATTTGTTATATTTAAAATTTAGATTTTTTCAGATAAATTAAAAATTTGGCAATAATCATTGAAATTGTGTCAGTAATAATTTAAATTTTGAGTATCATTGAAAATTTAACATTAATGAAGGCTTGTTTAACGACAATCATTAACATTTTGACAGTAATCATTGAAATTTAGATATATCATTTAAAATTTGACGTTAATCATTAGAATTTCAACATTAATAATTGATTTTATTGCAGATTAATTGAAATTTGTATGGAAACGTTGAAATATTGAAAGATTTAATTAAATAATAGATAGCAGTCGTTGCAATTATAAGAATAATCATTGATATCTTGAGAGAATAACTGAAATTTGAAGACTACTGTAAATTTGAGTAACTATTAAAATTTAGATATTAAAAATTAAGATATTGATAGAAAAATTAAAAATTATATAGTATCCATCAAAATTTTGGTAGTACTGAATAAAAAATTCAAAGAAAAATTAAAAAATTTGTCAACAATTATTGAAATTGTGTCGAAAATAATTGAAATTTTGAGAGTAATTTAAAATTTAACAATAATGAAGGCGTGTTTGACAACAATCATTAAAATTTTAACAATAATAATTGAAATTTACATAAATCATTTAAATTTGATGTTAGCCGTTGGAATTTCAACAACAATAATCGATTTTTTGACAGAATAATTTAAATTTATAGAGAAATGTTGAAATTTTCAAAGATATAATTGAATAGTGGATAGCTGCCGTTACAATTATAAGAATTATCATTGATATCTTAAGAGGATAACTGAAATTGGAGTAACTATTAAAATTTAGGTATTAAAAATTAAGATTATGATAGAAAAATTAAAAAAAATATAGTATTCATCAAAATTTTAACAATAATGAATAAAACTTTCACAGAAAAATTAATAATTTGGCAATAATCATTGAAATTGTCAATTGTGCAATTGTCAATTGAGTCATTTAACAAAAATCATAAATAATGAAAATTGAATGTAATACTTGAAATTTTACTTATTATTAATTGATTTTAATCTATTTATATAAAATTTACAGTCAAATTATCAGAGGATCAATCTTCCGGTATACTGTATGCAGATCTGGCATAAAATTTCCAAAATATCCATTATATAAATTTTCAGAAATTTCAGTCCTGAAAATATTGAAATTGTGACTGGCATAGGTCTTGTATGCATGGCAAAATTTGCACATTTTATCAATAATTTTTAGAGAATTTTCTTCGATATTGTTTCATTTAAAAATTATTAAAAAATGTTAAAATTATATCTCACAAAATATCTACATATATTTTCAAGTAAGTTGAAATTTATAAATCTTCGAAATTTTATCTGTTGGTTTGAAAAGTGTCAAAAGGTAGAATCCTACCTAATTACTACTTATTATTAATTGATTTTTATCAATTTATATAAAACATGCAAAGACAGATTTCCAGCATCACCTTAAATTGCAACGTTTTCCGGAATATCCAGGAAAACGTTTCAAGTTACAGGTACTGTCTGTGAACGGACAGTTTTATTTCCATCGCAGAAAACTATTCACTGATTAATACTGATTAAGTATGAGACTGATGCTGATGAATATCTGATTTGTAATGGCTCCCTTGAGGTAGCAAAATCTAATCAGCTGCTGATGCAAATAAATCTATCCGATCTGATGCCGTTATCTTTTTATTTTAGCCATGAGAGATTCGCCAGGAGCCCTATTATACTCATGTCGAATAGATTGTGTGCACTAGTTAAAGTGCGAAAATATAGATAAATGGCCCTACCTAACTGAATGGTTAAGTGTGCAGATTATACACGTTACGAGTGGTGTAGGATTAAAAGAAAACCTTTAGGTAAAAACCCTGAAGTCGCGGAGCATCACCATAAACCAGGGTTGATGTGATTTAAATCATGATTCATATCATGATTTAAATCAAATGACTTTTATTAAATATATCATTGATTCAGATCAGAATTGATTATTTTGAATTTATCATTGGTTTTGCATTGTTTGTGCATTCCAATAAATAAACAATGAGAAATATAATGTAACTATAGAGTTAGCATGCTTGCTAATTATCAATTATTAATTATTATCAATTATCAATTAATTATTATCTAGTAGATGATTTTTTTGAGTAGTTGTAAGTATTTTTATTTCCGTCAATAATTTACTGATATTTACTAAAAAAAAATCATATGGTTTAAATCGTGATGTAAATTCATGGATTTATATCACATCTGCCCTGGCAAAACTGGTAATTATTTTTTTAAATCATGATTTATTTGATTTTTTTTAAAACATTATTGTTTTTAGATTGTTTAATAAGTCATGATACATTCCACCCCTCCCAAAAACAAAACGAAAAACATTCCAGTGAACAAAAATCGTAACTGAGTGATCCACGATCTGATCTGATCTGATCTGATATGTTTTGATCCATGATCTGATCGTATCTGATCTGATCTGTTCTGATCCACAGTTAGCGTTTTGCATCTGCATCTACTTGCAATAAACAAGTACTGAGTATATTCTATAGTTCGTGCTTGCAAAAAACAAGTACTGGGTAAATTCTACTGTTCGTACATGAAAAAAACCAGTACTGTGTAGATTTTATTATGCGTACTTGCAATAAACAAGTACTGTATACATTCTATTGTGCGTACATGAAAAAAACAAGTACTGTGTAGATTTTATTGTGCGTACATGCAAAAAACAAGTACTGTATATATTATATTGTTCGTACATGTAATAAACAAGTACTGTGTAAATTTTATTGGTCGTACTTACAACATGTAAGTACTGTGCACATAATACTTGCAACATACAAGTACTGTGCACATTTTATTGGTCACACTTGCAACACACAAGTGCTGTGTACGTAGTACTTGCAACAAACAAGTACCGTGTACATTTTATTAGTCGTACTTGCTACAAACAAGTACTGTGTACGTAGTACTTCCAACAAAGAAGTACTCTGTACATAGGGCGCAATGGTTAAGTGTGCAGCGTATGCACTTTAATGGTATTGGCGTATGGATAAGAGAAACCCTTTGGAGGGAAACCCTACGCCATTCCCTCCCCATTGAAGGGAATGGCGGTTTAACGTGCATCATTTCATAGAACGACAAACATAGCTGTGGAGAAAAACCCTAACTGGATGCACGTGCGCTGGTTTAAGGCCACGACTACAAAATTGGGGCGCATTAACGAGGAATAAAACCCTAATCGTTTATAGTGCACCTCCTGAAGTGAGAAATAGCGCCGATAATACACAAATACACAAATAGCGCACCTGCAAGAAAAACCCTACTCACTCAAGCGATGCACTTTTAATACCGAATGCGTTTTCGGTGGCGCAGTTAAAGAAAAAATCACAAGGTTTGTGCGCATATTAGAAACAAGACGAGCATACTAAAGGCGCTTTAATACTGTTGTGAAAAGAGGGAATAAAAAAGTTGGGGCGCAATTGAGGGGACCTACAAACCTTGGTTGCGTTGTGATCAAAAAAGGTACTCACTTTGAGGCGTCTTGGAGCTCTTCTCAAAAAAAGACCTACCTTGTGAGTTTACGGTTAAAGTTGAGTTGGCGAAGATCCAGAATCTGTGGTACCTCTTCGGAGCTGCCTGGGCGTGGATGGGAGAGATCCTGCCCCGGGGCGGATGCGATCCCCCGAAGAGGCATCCAAATCAACCAAACCCGAACACTACTGCGCACTTTTGGTTTAGGTGGGGCCTCTTCAAGTCAACAAGAGCAGGAAGGGCTCGCTTACGGAATGACTTACAAGATTATTGCAGCCAGAAGGTAATCTGGACATTGAGGATACTTGCACTTATTATTATAATGAGCAAAAATCGCGACGCACTGATAACTTAAGCAATTTACGTTTGACCTGGGAAGGTAATCCCAAGGTATAATCGCGAAGTTAAACACCACTGAAAGAAATTTCAAAATTAGTAAGCACACAAAACTTAAGGTTCCCACCAAAGACGGGGGCACGAGCCCCCGAAGGGGTGGGAAATCTTCAGAAGATCATAACCTCATGATTCACCTAGAAGATTTCTTTGCACTGATGCCCTGAAAAATTTGTAAAATAATGAAATTCAGTTTACATCAAATTAAAATCAGTGCAACGAGCAACTCTCAATTGTTGCAATGCAACACCAGAACTCGATAAGCTTAGATGCAACAGAGAAATCTCAATTGGGCTCAACAAAGAACTTGCAATTGGGATGAACAAAGAACTCCCAATCAGCATTATACAATCTCAATCTGGCTCAAAATTTTTGTACTCTTACGTATTTACATTTTTGAATGTAGGTATTTTGCAGTTTCTATTATTATTTTATAGGGTGTGTTTTAAGGGATGGATACATTTATAATAACAATGAAAATTAGAGTTCTGCTAAAATTCAGACGCAGAATTCCCTAATCATTGAGAAAACGTATAGCAAACTATACATTTATGGGAAGTAGAAGAATGAGAGTTTCTGCTGGTATCTGTTTTAAAAAATGCAGCGTGTTCTGCTCAAATCAAAATAATTTCTAAAGATTTAAGACAACATAGCAAATAATAACAGAAACAGCAACAAAAACAAATGCAAAAAAATAAACCAATTAACACAAAACAAAAAAAACTACAACATGCTATATAAAGCATTACAGCATTTGCATTATAGCAGCAGTAACAAAAAGTGTATATCAATTCCAAATAGAAAGGATATCAAAACATAATTTGCAAAAAATGAAACGATATTTTTAAATAAAATATACATTTTTTTAAAGACGAACACTAACTTTGTTAACATACTACTTAACTTTGTTAATATTACAATTTATTGAATAGTTACCACAGTTTCTCCCCATCTTTCAGAGCGGTATAAATACCTTAAATTTTAAATTTATTTTTAGTCTGATAATGATCAGTACCTTTTGATAGTGATTTGATAATGATCAGTAAATTTGAATTTTTAATTAGTTTGATAAATATTAGTATTACATCGAAACTGTAGTAAATATTCAATAAATTGTGTGGCATTAACAAAGTTACATGTTCTTATTGTAAATTTAACCATCCCTAATTAAACACCCTTAGAATCAATCAATTAAATCATATATAATTTTAAAAAAATGTACTTTATTAATTTAAAAAAAATAAGTACATTTTTTTTAATTGAATTAATTGAACTTTAATATGAGAAATCTAAGAAATATTATATACTCACATCGTCTTTTGGTATCCACATGTATAACGATATACCTAAAAAACATGAAAAAACATAGCTCAAAATTATGCATATATCAAATATTAAATGGTCAATGTTGAAGGCATTTACTTCGTGATACATGATGAAATTAAATAAAATAAACACTTTTTTTTAAATTTATATCACACTATTTATTAAAATTAGTGATTACAGTTTAGATCACATTCTGATCATTATCATACTTAGAGTAATCAAACTCTATGTTTGGTAATGATCAGAACGATAAGAAAAAAAGTGTTTGTTTTATTTCATTAAAATTATAAATACTTACATGGAATTTTGTTCCACACAAATAATAATGATAGGCATGTACTTGTAGGTATCGATGATATTCCTATCAGCAGACTGGAATACTGAATGATGGTGCAGGTTTCGAGAGAATCAATATTTTATGAAGTTCTAGACTAAAAAAAAAATATAAAAAAAAACTATTAGTTAAAGTACACCTTTTAGTATAAAAAATTGAAAAATTTGATTTAACCCCACGTATAGTTTTTATAGCAACTGTTTTAGTTTCAGTATACCTTTTAGTATCAGAAAATGGAAAAATCTGAATAAAATCCATGAATAGTTTTTATAGCAACTGTATTAGTTTCAGTACATCTTTTAGTATCAGAAAATGGAAAAATCTGAATTAACTCCATGTATAGTTTTTCCTGTAACTGCATTAGTTTCAGTACACCTTCTAATATCAGAAAATGGAAAAATCTGAATTAACTCCATGTATAGTTTTTCCAGTAACTGCATTAGTTTCAGTACACCTTCTAGTATCAGAAAATGGAAAAATCTGATTTAACCCCATGTATAGTTTTTATAGCAACTGTATTAGTTTCAGTACTTCTTTTAGTATCAGAAAATGGAAAAATCTGAATTAACTCCATGTATAGTTTTTATAGCAACTGAATTAGTTTCAGTACACTTTTTAGTATCAATTCAATTCAATTCAATTCAATCTTTATTATGCGTTTGCCGTACATAGTAGCACAGATGCATTTGTCATACAATAATACCAGAATAGAAGATAATATCAGAAAATGGAAAAATCTGAATTAACTCCATGTACAGTTTTTCCAGTTACTGTATTAGTTTAAGTACACCTTTTAGTGTCAGAAAGTGGAAAAGCCTGAGTTAACCTCATGTATAGTTTTTCCAGAAATTGGATTAAAAGTTGCCACATTAGTTTTGATAGTAACCATGCATATCCAATTAATGAAACTTTTACTGAAATAATTGGAAGTCTGATACATTTAAATTATATATAAATTATAATAATTGAAAATATGACAGTAATCTTTGAAATTCTGACTGTAAGGACTGATATAAGATTGCCAATTAAAAATTTTGCTATATTTTTTAAAATTTTGAAAGTAATTATTGAAATTTTGTTTCCAAGTAATGAAATAAAATTAGAGTAATTAAATAATTATTGGTAGAAAGAACTGAAAATTAAACAGTAGTAATTTTCATTTTGATACCAAATAAATACCCAGTATATTTTGAAATTTTGGCTATAGAGATTGACATTTTGTTAACAATTGAAAATTTGGCAAGAACTTGTGAAATTTAGCCTGTAATGACTGAAAATTTCAGTCATTATTACAGCTTTTTTTTGTTATTAACAAAATTTTGATGCTTTATTTGTTTAAAGCAATTTAGAATAATTTGCTTAAAACATTACCAGCCATATGCATACTGAACTTAGTAGCGTCTAAACCTTAGTAAGTAGTAAAAACTTTTAGAAAGTACATCACTGAATGTCATTTCTGCAAGATAAATGATATTCTAATTAACATTAGTAGATACTAAGCTTTAGTTGCTACTAGGGTTGACTATGCATACGCACGAAGTAATTCTTCCAAAAAACACGACGTTATTAGCTGCACAGTTGCTGTAGTTTTCCGAGGATTTTCTCAGTTAGAACTTTTAGTTAAGGGCCGGTATATTCACCTCCAAGTAAAGTGTCTGTTACGTATGTGGCTGTTAACACTAACTTGATAGATTTTATTAGAGTTCCATCTTATGATCAATTCTGTCCTGTAGAGTATTCTGTAAGTAGTTAGTGGACAGAAACGAACATTTTCTGTTCATTAACTACTTACAGGATACCTACTTTATAGGGCAGAATTGATGAAAAGATGGAACTCTGATAAAATCTATCAAATTGAGGCTAATTTATAGATTTCTTATGTAACGCAAATCAACGCTGTGACAATGCTATTGCTATGGGCATTTTCAATAGTGTTTAATGCGCGTTGAAACTGCCCATATGCAATGCTATTGCTATGTTAATGCTAGTGCTATGGGCATTTTCAACGCGCATTAAACGCTGTTGAAAATGCCCTTAGCAATGTCATGTAGCATTGTTTCAGTATAGCTTTACGTGGCGTAAGAAATCTATAAATCAGCCTTTTGCGTTAACTGTTAGGTAAGTAATAGAAACTTTATTTGGAGGTGAATAAATCGGGTATAAGAGGAATACGATAGCAAATAAGTACGTAAAATTTGTCAAAAATTCCTGATGTTGACGCCTTTCTATAGCGGTTATTTTATACACTGTGTCGTTGAAAAAATGTTAACACCTTCTCAAAACTTCACTCTGAAGCATGGTGGCATTAGTTTTGTTAACTACTATTTAAATTTAGAAAGAAAAAATAATTACTTTATGGTATTTCCTTATTTTATGAATATTTCGTATTTTTTTACAGGAAAACTATTAGTAAAATAAAAAAATAATATACCACCATCGTATAGTCAGTAAACTTTGGTAGTTATCATCTAAATTCTTACAGAAGTTGAATGTAAATTAAGCGCTCTAATGAATCGCTAAGATAATTATTCGCGTCAATTTTTCTAAACATGGTTTTTGGGCAATGGCCTGCAAGTCTTAATTTTTGTCCAAATTCTGTCAGAAATCGGATGTGAACTATCAAATGTACAATCTATACGATGGCTGTATTATATTTTTTCTATTGTTAATAGTTTTCCGGTAATAAAATACGAAATATTAATAAAATGATGAAATATCTTAAAGTATTTTTTTTTCTAAATGTGAATAATAGTTAACAAAACTAATACCATAATTCGTTGGAATGAAGTTTTGGGAAGGTGTACATATTTTTGGAACGACACAATGTGTAAAGTTAAAGCTATGGAAGAGGGAGAAGATAGAGAATTTTTGGCAAATTTGGCGAGTGTGTTTGTGGGTATTTCAGAATACACTAAAGCCTTATATGTATATTATTGCCTTATCTCATAATCATTATAAATGTATGATGGCACAAATGTATAATCGCAGGTAATAATTGGAGGTGTGTGTACAGTTAGGAAGGCTGAGGTTTGCCACTGACCCTCCACAAAATAGCTGCGTTATACATTTGAATTCAATATATTTCTAACCATAAAATGTATGCACAATTGCTGCGTGTTTGGAATTTATTGACGTATTGAGTATGGATTTATTGACTGATCAAGCAGATGCTTGAAGACATGCAATATGCAATCACAGTATTAATAGGAAATAAGCATCCATGCAAATACGCAGTGAATTGTAATGTACCTTAAGACGCAGGCGCGGTCTATCACTCCGGCGACTCGAGATGGCTGACCTTCGACAATTCCGGCTCCCTCTGCGACTTTAGCCCGTGTTTTTGCACCTCCGATTTCTCTGCGGCGCGAATCTGAAGGGCCCCCAGGTTCTCACCAACTCACGAAGACACCTCAACCTCCACATGGCACAAAACTAAGATATGTATCTTTTCAACTTCCGCACTAACAACTCTTACGAAGAAACGCGTGCATTGTCTACTGCGGCCAAACACTCACACAGACGAAAATCAGTGTCGGTGTGGCGTCCTAGTGAGGGAGACAGAAGAATAATGCATGCGGAAGACGAAGATGCAATGGGTGAAGAGGAGGTGGTATGTCTGCCGAAATGTAACAATAGAGCTAATTAGTATTCAAAGCACGTATCGACGAGTTGACTGGAGCAAAAAATATGAATAAATTAAACAATGATCTTGAAACTAATGTAACGATTTATTGCGTTTAATCAGGTCTGGACAAGATATTATATTTAACGCCTTGTACAAATATATGCACATACACGTTGACTGTATTAGGCACTGTCTTGGCGACCCAAAGGCTTCTGGTTCATTACACGTTGTACGAATGTGTGCACATAAATGCGTAAATTTTCGGAGCTGGAAGGTACGGGTTTGCTGAGGATATCAGTCCCTGATTGTGTAGATTAGTCCTTCAGACGTTTCCGAATCGGTTTATATGAGAAGGAAGGCCAAAACGTAATCGCCAGTTCTCCTTATGGCAAATACAAATAACCTGCCAGAAGATGGACCTTGCCAAAACGTCGCAATCTGATACATCCTTTTAACGACTCAAATCACATGCATATGTAAACTCAAGAACCTGAATATTTCACACGTTATGTACAGCCACGGACTCTGGGACTGTCGCAGTTTGTAAGACCGAGCAGCCAGCTATTCTTGTCTCTTTCGTGCAGGATCAGACTTCCAGACAAGGATAGCGGACTGCTCGGTCTTACGCGACATTCCCAGAGTGTGTGGCTGTAGGAGTTAATGTGGAGGCACAGACCAACAGTTCGGGAAAATTAAGAGCTCTGGGTTTTAAAACTATGCCAAGGCCTGCCGTAGATTAATATACAGGGTGTCTTACGCAAGTCGTTGGTTAAAAGTTTATGGGGTTCCTGATGAATTGAAAATTTGCTATATTTTTTTAAATTTTGAAAGTAATTATTGAAATTTTGTTTCTAAGTAATGAAATAAAATCAGAGTAATCAAATAATTATTGGCAGAAAGAACTGAAAATTAAATAGTAGTAATTTTCATTTTGATACCAAATACGTAATCTGTATTTTTTTGAAATTTTGGCTATAATGATTGACATTTTGTTAACAATTGAAAATTTTGCAAGAACTTGTGAAATTTACACTGTACTGACTGAAAATTTCAGTCATTATTTCAGATTTTTTTTGTTATTAACAATTTTTTTATGCTTTATTTGTTTAAAGCAATTTAGGATAATTTGCTTAAAACAATACCAGCCATATGCATACTCAACTTAGTAGCGTCTAAATCTTAGTAGGTACTAAAAACGTTTAGAAAGTACGAAAGTATGATATAAAAATTTGAAAAAAAACACACATACATGGTTCGTCGTTATTAAACTATTTAAACCATTATTGAACTATTAAACTATTTATTTATTAAACTAGTTTTTACAAATATAGCGATAGCGTTATTTTAAACATAAAATTTTTAAAGATTTTTTCAAGTTTAAAAATATTTAAAAACAATTATAGCAACGTCAGAAAATTGAGTCAAAAACTGAAATTGTCAATTTTCAAAGTCAGTTTTTGCAAAAACTAACGTACGAATTTTTATGAAAAAAATACCCAACGTGCCTCTTTATGAGGTACTACTCCCGTATGATTTTCATTACTCTCCCCCAACCCCTTCGTTTTCAATCGAAAAAACTAATTTTTGCCCCTTTTCGCGACTTTCAAATTGCCCAACTAAGTACCGTATTCTGGGACTTTTCTGGCAAAATATGAAAAACAATCAGCGTTCTGTGTGGGATCCAAATCCGGTCGAAATTTCAAAATCAAATCGTGCGTTCGTTTTTTATGCTATAATCAATTTTTTCGACTTTTTGAAAAAAAAATCGCGCGGTAACTGTGTTTGCGGTGATCGAAAGAACCACATTTTTCCATCTAAATGCGGTTTTAATGGGGGCCCTGCGATGTCAGGGGCCTCCGTGACGGCCGATCGAAAATGGCGGCTTTGCACATTTTTTGGACTATTTTTGAAAAAAAGTACTCCGTGGGGTGATCTATGGGCGGCCACAGTTTTGAATGAATCGAGTCCAGTTTTTTTCACAAGATAGCCAGATAAATTCTACATCGATGCTCCGTTCAATTTTTTAAAGTTTTGCCACTGGGCCGAGAAAAAAAATTCCAAAAATGACCTTCGAAAATTGCCCATTTAAAAACCATATATTTCGTAAAATTTTATGGCCCAAATTAAAATATCCACAACTTCCGAACCGTTCTACTGAAATTGATTAAATTTTATCGACAAATAGACCAACTATCGGTCTTTCATTACCCCTAAACCGCAACTTAGTCAGGGGTGGGGTTCGCCCCCCAGAGCCATCGCAAAAAGTCCCGTTCAAAACGGTCTGCAGGCTGAACGGCTGGAAAATTTGGTTAGGTTAGGTTAGGTTAGGTTCGGCAAACCGAATTTGGTTTTGTACACGCCTTAAGTGTGGTGCACCTGTCACCAAAATTACGCCCCACAAGTTTGATATTTACCCCCATGCAAATGGCGTCGAAAAATGGGTCGAAATTGATGAAATTTTCTATAATTTTTTTCTCACGAATGGAGGGATACAAAAATATGCCGTGAACGCCGATAGATGTGCCCTATTGTCCAGAGCAGGACTAAAAAAAATGAACCCCCCAGCGGGAGGCCCGCCTTACGGGCCACATTTTCCAAAAAGAGGCCAAAAAAATGTGCAAAAATGCCATTTTCGATCGGCCGTCACCCGGATATTGCAGGGCCCCTGATATTGCAGGGCCCTAATCTAAACGGCATTTAGATGAGAAAATGTGGTTCTTTCGATCACCGCAAACGCAGTTACCGCGCGATTTTTTTTTTCAAAAAGTCGAAAAAATTGATTATAGCATAAAAAATGAACGCACGATTTGATTTTGAAATTTCGACCGCATCTGGATCCCACTCGGGACGCTGATTTTTTTCCACATTTTTCCAGAATAGTCTCAGAATATGGTACATAGTAGAGAATTTTCAAACTCGCGAAAAGGGACGAAAATTAGTTTTATTGATAAAAAACGAAGGGATGAGGGGAGAGTGATGAAATTCATATGGGCGTAGCACATTATAGAGAGGCACGTTGGATATTTTTTTCATAAAAATTCGTACGTTAGTTTTTGCAAAAACTGACTTTGAAAATTGACAATTTCAGTTTTTGACTCAATTTTCTGACGTTGGTATAATTATTTTTAAATATTTTTAAACTTATAAAAATCTTTAAATTTTTTATGTTTTAAAATAACGCTATCGCTATAATTGTAAAGACTAGTTTAATTAATAAATAGTTTAATAATTTAATAATAGTTTAAATAGTTTAATAACGACGAACCATGTATGTGTGTTTTTTTTCAAATTTTTATTTCATACTTTCGTACTTTCTAAACGTTTTTAGTACCTACTAAGATTTAGACGCTACTAAGTTGAGTATGCATATTGCTGGTATTGTTTTAAGCAAATTATCCTAAATTGCTTTAAACAAATAAAGCATAAAAAAATTGTTAATAACAAAACAAATCTGTAATAATAACTGAAATTTTCAGTCATTACAGTGTAAATTTCACAAGTTCTTGCAAAATTTTCAATTGTTAACAAAATGTCAATCATTATAGCCTAAATTTCAAAAAATACAGAGTACTTATTTGGTATCAAAATGAAAATTACTACTGTTTAATTTTCAGTTCTTTCTGCCAATAATTATTTGATTACTCTGATTTCATTTCATTACTTAGAAACAAAATTTCAGTAATTACTTTCAAAATTTAAAAAAATATAGCAAATTTTTTATTTCATCAGGAACCCCATAAACTTTTAACCAACGACTTGCCTAAGACACCCTGTATATCAATCTGCGGCAGGCCTGGGCATAGTTTTAATACCCAGAGCTCTTAATTTTCCCGAACTGTTGGTCTGTGCCTACACATTAACTCCTACAGCCACACACTCTGGGAATGTCGCGTAAGACCGAGCAGTCCGCTATCCTTGTCTGGAAGTCTGGTCCTGCACATAAGAGACAAGGATAGCGGGCTGCTCGGTCTTACGAACTGCGACATTCCCATAGTCCGTGGCTGTACATACCGTGCGGAATATTCAGGTTCTTGAGTTTACATATGCATGTGATTTGAGTCGTTAAAAGGCTGTATCACATTGCGACGTTTTGGTAAGGTCTCACCTGCCATCTCCTGGCAGGTTATTTTTATTTGCTATAAGGAGAACTGGCGATTACGTTTTGGCCTTCCTTCTCATATAAACCGATTCTGAGACGTCTGAAGGACTAATCTACACTATCAGGCACTGAAGTTCTCAGCAAACCCGTACCTTCCAGCTCCGAAAATCTACGCATTTATGTGCACACATTCGTACAACGTGTAATGAACCAGAAACCTTTGGGTCGCCAAGACAGTGCCTAATACAGTCAACGTGTATTAGAATATATTTGTACAACGCGTTAAATATAATATCTTGTCCAGACCTGATTAAAGCAAATAATCAATAAATGCATTAGTTTCAAAATCATTGCTTAATTTATTCATATTTTTTGCTCCAGTCAACTCGTCGATACGTGCTTTGAATACTAATTAGCTCTATTGTTACATTTCGGCCGACATACCACCTCCTCTTCACCCATTGCATCTTCGTCTTCCGCATGCAGTATTCTTCTGTCTCCCTCACTTGGACGCCACACCGACACTGATTTTCGTCTGTATGAGTGTTTGGCCGCAGTAGACAATGCACGCGTTTCTTCGTAAGAGTTGTTAGTGCGGAAGTTGAAAAGATACGAATCTTAGTTTTGGGCCACGTGGAGGTTGAGGTGTCTTCGTGAGTTGGTGAGAACCTGGGGGCCCTTCTGATTCGCGCCGCAGAGAAATCGGAGGTGCAAAAACACGGGGCCAAAGTCGTAGAGGAAGCCGGAATTGTTGAAGGTCAGCCATCTCGAGGCGCCGGAGTGATAGACCGCGCCTGCGTCTTAAGGTACATTACAATTTACTGCGTATTTGCATGGATTCTTATTTCCTATTTATACTGTGATTGCATATTGCATGTCTTCAAGCATCTGCTTGATCAATTAATAGATACATACTCAATCATGTCAATAAATTACAAACACGCAGCAATTGTACATACATTTTATGGCTAGAAATATATTGAATTCAAATGTATAACGCAGCTATTTTGTGGAGGATCAGTGGCAAACCTCAGCCTTTCTAACTGTACACACACCTCCAATTATTACCTGCGATTATACATTTGTGCCATCATACATTTATAATGATTACGAGATAAGACAATAATATACATATAAGGCTTTAGTGTATTCTGAAATACCCACAAACGCGCTCGCCAAATTTGCCAAAATTTCTCTATCTTCTCCCTCATCCATAGCTTTAACTTTACACATTGTACCGTTCCAAAAATATGTACACCTTCCCAAAACTTCATTCCAACGAATGACGGTATTAGTTTGGTTAACTATTATTCACATTTAGAAAAAAAAATCTTTAAGATATTTCATCATTTTATTAATATTTCGTATTTTATTACCGGAAAACTATTAACAATAGATAAAATTTAATGCCGCCATCGTATAGATTGTACATTTGATAGTTCACATCCAAATTCTGACAGAATTTGGACAAAAATTAAGACTTGCAGACCATTGCCCAAAAGCCATGTTTAGAAAAATTGACGCGAATAATTATCTTAGCGATTCATTAGTGCGCTTAATTTACATTCAACTTCTGTAAGAATTTAGATGAGAACTACCAAATGTACTGACTATACGGTGGTGATATAATATTTTTTTATTTTACTAATAGTTTTCCTGTAAAAAAATACGAAATATTCATAAAATAAGGAAATACAATAAAGTAATTACTTTTTCTTTCTAAATTTAAATAATAGTTAACAAAACTAATGCCACCATGCTTCAGAATGAAGCCTTGAGAAGGTGTTAACATTTCTTCACCGACACAGTGTATAAAATAACCGCTGTAGGAAGGCGTGAATATCAGGAATTTTTGACAAATTTTACAAACTTATTTGCTATCGTATTCCTCTTATGCCCGATTTATTCACCTCCAAATAAAGTTTCTGTTACTTATGTGACAGTTAACGCTAAAGGCTGATTTATAAATTTCTTACGCCACGTAAAGCTATACTGAGACAAAGCTACATGACATTGCTAAGGGCATTTTCAACAGCATTTAATGCGCGTTGAAAATGCCCATAGCACTAGCATTAATATAGCAATAGCATTGCATATGGTCATTTTCAACGCGCATTAAACACTATTAAAAATGCCCATAGCAATAGCATTGCCACAGCGTAGATTTGCGTGACGTAAGAAATCTATAAATTAGGCTTAATTTGATAGATTTTATCAGAGTTCCATCTTTTCATCAATTCTGCCCTATAAAGTAGGTATCCTGTAAGTAGTTAATGAACAGAAAATGTTCGCTTCTGTTCAGTAACTACTTACAGAATACTCTACAGGACAGAATTGATGAAAAGACGGAACTCTGATAAAATCTATGAAGTTAGCGTTAACTGCCACATACGTAGCAGACACTTTACTTGGAGGTGAGTATACCGGCCCTTAACCAAAAGGTCTAACTGACAAAATCGTCGGAAAACTACTACGACTGTGCAGGTAATAACGTCGTGTTTTTTGGAAGAATTACTTCGTCCGTATGCATAGTCAACCCTAGTAGCTACTAAAGCTTAGTATCTACTAATGTTAATTAGAATATCATTTATCTTGCAGAAATGACATTCAGTGATGTACTTTCTAAAAGTTTTTAGTACCTACTAAGGTTTAGACGCTACTAAGTTCAGTATGCATATGGCTGGTAATGTTTTAAGCAAATTATTCTAAATTGCTTTAAACAAATAAAGCATCAAAATTTTGTTAATAAAAAAAAAATCTGTAATAATGACTGAAGTTTTCAGTCATTGCAGTCTAAATTTCACAAGTTCTAGCCAAATTTTCAATTGTTAACAAAATGTCAATCAAAATAGTCAAAATTTCAAAATACATTGAGTATTTATTTGGTATCAATATGAAAATTATTACCGTTTAATTTTCAGTTATTTCTGCCAATAATTATTTAATTACTCTAATTTTATTTCATAACATAGGAACAAAATTTCAATAATTACTTACAAAATTTAAAAAAATATATAGCAATTGGCAGTCTTATAACAGTCCTTACAGTCAGAATTTCAAAGATTACTGTCATATTTTCAATTATTATAATTTATCAATTATTGTATCAAATTTCCAATTATTTCTGTAAAAATTTCATTAATTGGGAATGTATTGTTACTATCAAAACTAATGTGGCAACTTTACTGACAACTAAAAGATGCACTTAAACTATTACCGTTACTGGAAAAACTATACATGGAGTTAATTCAGATTTTTCCATTTTCTGATATTAGAAGGTGTACTGAAACTAATGCAGTTACTGGAAAAACTATACATGGAGTTAATTCAGATTTTTCCATTTTCTGATATTAGAAGGTGTACTGAAACTAATGCAGTTACTGGAAAAACTATACATGGAGTTATTTCAGATTTTTCCATTTTCTGATATTAGAAGGTGTACTGAAACTAATGCAGTTACTGGAAAAACTATACATGGGGTTAATTCAGATTTTTCCATTTTCTGATACTAAAAGGTGTACTGAAACTAATACAGTTACTGGAAAAGCTATACATGGAGTTAATTCAGATTTTTCCATTTTCTTATACTAAACGGTGTACTGAAACTAATACAGTTGCTATAAAAACTATACATGGGGTTAAATCAGATTTTTCCTTTTTTTTATACTAAAACTTACTTAAACTAATAGTTTTTTTTATATTTTTTTTTTAGTCTAGAACTTCATAAAATATCGATTCTCTCGAAACCTGCACCATCATTCAGTATTCCAGTCTGCTGATAGGAATATCATCGATACCTACAAGTACATGCCTATCATTATTATTTGTGTGGAACAAAATTCCATGTAAGTATTTAAAATTTTAATTAAATAAAACGAACACTTTTTTTCTGATCGTTCTGATCATTACCAAACATAGAGTTTGATTACTCTAAGTATGATAACAATCAGAACGTGATCAAAACTGTAGTCACTAATTTTAATAAATAGTATGATATAAATTTGAAAAAAAGTGTTAATTTTATTTAATTTCATCATGTATCACGAAGTAAATGCCTTCAACCTTGACCATTCAATATTTGATATATGCATAATTTTGAGCCAAGTTTTTTCATGTTATTTTAGGTATATCGTTATACATGTGGATACCAAAAGACGATGTGAGTATATAATATTTCTTAGATTTCTCATATTAAAGTTCAATCAATTCAATTTAAAAAAAAGTACTTATTTTTTTTAAATTGAGGAAGTACATTTTTTTAAATTATATATGATTTAATTGATTGATGCTCGAGGTGTTAAATTCGGGATGATTAAATTTACAATAAGAACACGTAACTTCGTTAATATCACACAACTTATTGAATATTTACTACAGTTTCGATGAAATACTAATAATTATCAAACTAATTACAAATTAAAATTGACTGATCATTATCAAATCACTATCAAAAGGTACTGATCATTATCAAACTAAAAATAAATTTAAGACTTAAGGTATTTATACCGCTTTGAAAGATGGGGAGAAACGGTAGTAACTATTCAATAAATTGTAATATTAACAAAGTTAAGTAGTATGTTAACAAAGTTAGTGTTCGTCTTTAAGAAAAATGTATATTTTATTTAAAAATATCGTTTAATTTTTTGCAATATGATTTGATATCCTTTCATTTTGGAATTGATATACACTTTTTGTTACTGCTGTTATAATGCAAATGCTGTAATGCTTTATATAGCATGTTGTAGTTTTTTTGTTTTGTATTAATTGGTTTATTTTTATGCATTTGTTTTTGTTGCTGTTTTTGTTATTATTTGCTATGTTGTCTTAAATCTTTAGAAATTATTTTAATTTGAGCAGAACGCGCTGCATTTTTTAAAACAGATACCAGCAGAAGCCCTCAATCTTCTGTTTCCCATAAATGTATAGTTTGCTATACGTTTTCTCAAAGATTTGGGAATTCTGCGTCTGAATTTAAGCAGAACTCTGATTTTTATTGTTATTATAAAGGTATCCATCCCTTAAAACACACCCTATAAAATAATAATAGAAACTGCAAAATACCTACATTCAAAAATGTAAATACGTGAGAGTACACAAATTTTGAGCCAGATTGCGATTGTAGAACGCTGATTGGGAGTTCTTTGTTCATCCCAATTGCAAGTTCTTTGTTGAGCCCAATTGAGATTTCTCTATTGCATCTAAGCTTATTGAGTTCTGGTATTGCATTGCAACAATTAAGAGTTGCTCGTTGCACTGATTTTAATTTGATGTAAACTGAATTTCATTATTTTACAAATTTTTCAGGGCATCAGTGCAAAGAAATCTTCTAGGTGAATCATGAGGTTATGATCTTCTGAAGATTTCCCACCCCTTCGGGGGCTCGTGCCCCCGTCTTTGGTGGGAACCTTAAGTTTTGTGTGCTTACTAATTTTGAAATTTCTTTCAGTGGTGTTTAACTTCGCGATTATACCTTGGGATTACCTTCCCAGGTCAAACGTAAATTGCTTAAGTTATCAGTGCGTCGCGATTTTTGCTCATTATAATAATAAGTGCAAGTATCTTAAATGTCCAGATTACCTTCTGGCTGCAATAATCTTGTAAGTCATTCCGTAAGCGAGCCCTTCCTGCTCTTGTTGACTTGAAGAGGCCCCACCTAAACCAAAAGTGCGCAGTAGTGTTCGGGTTTGGTTGATTTGGATGCCTCTTCGGGGGATCGCATCCGCCCCGGGGCAGGATCTCTCCCATCCACGCCCAGGCAGCTCCGAAGAGGTACCACAGAATCTGGATCTTCGCCAACTCAACTTTAACCGTAAACTCACAAGGTAGGTCTTTTTTTGAGAAGAGCTCCAAGACGCCTCAAAGTGAGTACCTTTTTTGATCACAGCGCAACCAAGGTTTGTAGGTCCCCTCAATTGCGCCGCAACTTATTTATTCCCTCTTTTCACAACAGTATTTAAGCGCCTTTAGTATACTTGTCTTGTTTTTAATATGCGCACAAACCTTGTGATTTTTTCTTTAACTGCGCCACCGAAAACGCATTCGGTTATTAAAAGTGCATCGCTTGAGTGAGTAGGGTTTTTCTTGCAGGTGCGCTATTTGTGTATTTGTGTATTGTCGGCGCTATTTCTCACTTCAGGAGATGCACTATAAACGATTAGGGTTTGATTCCTCGTTAAGGCGCCCCAATTTTGTAGTCGAGGCCTTAAATCAGCGCACGTGCATCCAGTTAGGGTTTTTCTCCACAGCTATGTTTGTCGTTTTATGTAATGATGCACGTTAAACCGCCATTCCCTCCAATGGGGAGGGAATGGCGTAGGGTTTCCCTCCACAGGGTTTCTCTTATCCATACGCCAATACCATTAAAGTGCATACGCTGCACACTTAACCATTGCGCCCTATGTACAGAGTACTTCTTTGTTGGAAGTACTACGTACACAGTACTTGTTTGTTGCAAGTACGACTAATAAAATGTACACGGTACTTGTTAGTTGCAAGTACTACGTACACAGCACTTGTGTGTTGCAAGTGTGACCAATAAAATGTACACAGTACTTGTATGTTGCAAGTATTATGTGCACAGTACTTACATGTTCTAAGTACGACCAATAAAATTTACACAGTACTTGTTTATTACATGTACGAACAATATAATATATACAGTACCTGTTTTTTGCATGTACGCACAATAAAATCTACACAGTATTTGTTTTTTGCATGTACGAACAATAGAATGTATACAGTACTTATTTTTTGCAAGTACGCACAATAAAATCTACACAGTACTTGTTTTTGCATGTACGAACAATAGAATGTATACAGTACTTGTTTTTTACAAGTACGCACAATAATATCTACACAGCACTTGTTTTTTGCATGTACGAACAGTAGAATTTACACAGTACTTGTTTTTTGCAAGCACGAACTACAGAATATACTCAGTACTTGTTTATTGCAAGTAGATGCAGATGCAAAACGCTAACTGTGGATCAGAACAGATCAGATCAGATCAGATCAGATCATGGATCAAAACATATCAGATCATATCAGATCAGATCGTGGATCACTCAGTTACGATTTTTGTTCACAGGAATGTTATTTGTTTTGTTTTTGGGAGGGGTGGAATGTATCATGACTTATTAAACAATCTAAAAACAATAATGTTTTTAAAAAAATCAAATAAATCATGATTTAAAAAAATAATTACCAGTTTTGCCAGGGCAGATGTGATTTAAATCTATGAATTTACATCATGATTTAAACCATATGATTTTTTTTTTAGTAAATGTTAGTAAATTATTGAAGGAAAGAAAAATACTTACAACTAGTCAAAAAAATCATCTACTTGATAATAATTAATTGATAATTGATAATAATTAATAATTGATTATTAGCAAGCATGCTAACCCTATAGTTACATTATATTTCTAATTGTTTATTTATTGGAATGCACAAACAATCCAAAAGCAATGATAAATGTATAATAATCAATTTTGATCTAAATCAATGATTTATTTAATAAAAGTCATTTGATTTATATCATGATACGAATCATGATTTAAATCACATCAACCCTGGTTTATGGTGATGCTCCGCGACTTCAGGGTGTTTGCCCACAGGTTTTCTTTTAATCCTACACCACTCGTAACGTGCATAAACTGCACATTTAACCATTCAATTAGGTAGGGCCATTTATCTATATTTTCGCACTTTAACTAGTGCACACAATCTATTCGACATGAGTAAAATAGGGCTCCTGGCGAATCTCTCATGGCTAAAATAAAAAGATAACGGCGATCAGATCGGATAGCTTTATTTGCATCAGCAGCTGATTAGATTTTGCTACCTCAAGGAAGCCATTACAAATAAGATATTCATCAGCATCAGTCTCATACTTAATCAGTATTAATCAGTGAATATTTTTCTGCGATGGAAATAAAAGTTTCCGTTCACAGACAGTACCTGTAACTTGAAACGTTTTCCTGGATATTCTGGAAAACGTTGCAATTTAAGGTGATGCTGGAAATCTGTCTTTTGCATGTTTTATATAAATTGGTAAAAATCAATTAATAATAAGTAGTAATTAGGTAGGATTCTACCTTTTGGCACTTTTCAAACCAACAGATAAAATTTCGAAGATTTATAAATTTCAACTTACTTGAAAATATATGTAGATATTTTGTGATATATAATTTTATCATTTTTTAATAATTTTTAAATGAAACAATATCGAAGAAAATTCTCTAAAAATTATTCATAAAATGTACAAATTTTGCCATGCATACAAGGTATATGCCAGTCACAAATTCAATATTTTCAGGACTGAAATTTCTGAAAATTTGTGTAATGGATATTTTGAAAATTTTATGCCAGATCTGCATACAGTATATCTGAAGACAGATCCTCTGAAAATTTGATCACTAGTATGTCTCAAATAAGTGAGAAAATCGGGCTATTAACTTTCCGAGTTTACCAGTATAAGTCACTGAAATTTCTGAAAATTTATCTAATGGATATTTTGAAAAATTTGTGCCAGATCTGTATATAGTATACCTGAAGATAGATTCTCTGAAAATTTGAAAACTAGTATGTCCCAAATAAGTGCAAAAAACCGAACTATTCTCTTTGCGAGTTGACCAACATAAGTTATCAGTCACTGAAATGTCTGAAAGTTTATCTGATTGATATTTTGAAAATTTTATGCCAGATCTGTATACAGTATGCCTGGAGATATATCCTCTGAAAATTTGACCATTAATATGTCTCAAATAAATGAGAAAATTGAGTTATTAACTTTCCGAGTTGAACAGTATAAGTCACTGAAATTTCTAAAAATTTATCTAATGGATATTTTGAAAATTTAATGCCAGATCTGTATACAGTATTCCTGAATATAAATCCTCTGAAAATTTGACCTTTAGTATGTCTCAAATAAGTGAGAAAAACGAGCAATTAACTTTCCGAGTTGACAAGTATAAGTTTTCAGTCACTGAAATTTCTGAAAATTTATCTAATGGATATTTTGAAAATTTTATGCCAGATCTGTTTAAAGTATTCCTGAAGATAGATCCTTTGAAAATTTGACCATTTGTATGTCTCAAATCAGTACAATGAATGCAGTATAAGCATACAGACACTGGTGATAAGTTTTTCTTCCAATTTTCACCATTTTTTATTTAGCTTTTTATTACGCAAAGGGCGAAATAAAACGTTTTTTGTTATTTTCAATTATTAAGAATAATCTGTATATATTAGTATAAAGTTTGATGAAAATTATATCCAAGAAATCAAAATTGATAAAAACTTCATGAAAATTCTACGAAATAAATAAAGATTACATGAAATTTTAAAATCTCTAGAGCACATTAAAAAACTTTTGAAGATTTGTAAACTTCAACCTAATAGAAAATTCAAATTTACATTTAGAATATGTATGTGTAGATATTTTGTGCGATGTAATTTTAACATTTTTTAATTTCAAAATGAAACAAAATTCTTTAAAAAATAATGATAAAATGTTCCAATTTGTGTCATGCATACAAGACCTATGCCAGTCATAATTTCAATATTTTCAGGACTTTTCTGATGAAAATCCGTAGAATTTATTAAGATTCCAAGAAAATTCATTGAAAATTATAATAACATTTACAAATTATCAATGCAAACTTATGGAAGACACAATAGACCATAATAATGACCATAATATCATAAGATTGGTGATAACTTTTTCTTCCCAATTTCACCATTTTTTATTTAGCTTTTTATTACACAAATGGCGAAATAAAACGTTTTGTGTTATTTTTAATTATTAAGAATAATCTGTATATATTAGTATAAAGTTTGATGAAAATTATATCAAAGAAATCAAAACTGATAAAAACTTCATGAAAATTCTACGAAATGAATAAAGATTGCACAAAATTTCAAAATCTCTACAGCACATTAAAAAACTTTTGAAGATTTGTAAACTTCAACCTAATAGGAAATTCAAATTTACATTTAGAATATGTATGTGTAGATATTTTGTGCCACGTAATTTTAACATTTTTTAATGATTTTAAAATGAAACAAAATTCTTTAAAAAATAATGATAAATTGTGCCAATTTGTGTCATGCATACTATGCCAGTCATAATTTCAATATTTTCAGGACTTTTCTGATGAAAATCCGTAGAATTTATTAAGATTCCAAGAAAATTCATTGAAAATTATAATAACATTTACAAATTATCAATGCAAACTTATGGAAGACACAATAGACCATAATAATGACCATAATATCATAAGATTGGTAATAACTTTTTCTTCAAAATTTCACAATTTTTTATTTAGCTTTTTATTACGCAAACGGCGAAATAAAACGTTTTGTGTTATTTTCAATTATTAAGAATAATCTGTATATATTAGTATAAAGTTTGATGAAAATTATATCCAAGAAATCAAAACTGATAAAAACTTCATGAAAATTCTACGAAATGAATAAAGATTGCACAAAATTTCAAAATCTCTACAGCACATTAAAAAAATTATGAAGATTTGGTAAACTTCAACCTAATAGAAAATTCAAATTTACATTTAGAATATGTATGTGTAGATATTTTGTGCGATGTAACTTTAACATTTTTTTACTGATTTCAAAATGAAACAAAATTCTTTAAAAAATAATGATAAAATGTGCCAATTTGTGTCATGCATACAAGACCTATGCCAGTCATAATTTCAATATTTTCAGGACTTTTCTGATGAAAATCCGTAGAATTTATTAAGATTCCAAGAAAATTCATTGAAAATTATAATAACATTTACAAATTATCAATGCAAACTTATGGAAGACACAATAGACCATAATAATGACTATAATATCATAAGATTGGTGATGACTTTTTCTTCCCAATTTCACCATTTTTTCTTTAACTTTTTATTACACAAAGGGCGAAATAAAACGTTTTGTGTTATTTTCAATTATTAAGAATAATCTTTATATATTAGTATAAAGTTTGATGAAAATTATATCCAAGAAATCAAAATTGATAAAAACTTCATGAAAATTCTACGAAATAAATAAAGATTACATGAAATTTTAAAATCTCTAGAGCACATTAAAAAACTTTTGAAGATTTGTAAACTTCAACCTAGTAGAAAATTCAAATTTACATTTAGAATATGTATGTGTAGATATTTTGTGCGATGTAATTTTAACATTTGTTTACTGATTACAAAATGAAACAAAATTCTTTAAAAAATAATGATAAAATGTTCCAATTTGTGTCATGCATACAAGACCTATGCCAGTCATAATTTCAATATTTTCAGGACTTTTCTGATGAAAATCCGTAGAATTTATTAAGATTCCAAGAAAATTCATTGAAAATTATAATAACATTTACAAATTATCAATGCAAACTTATGAAAGACACAATAGGCCATAATAATGACCATAATATCATAAGACTGGTGATAAGTTTTTCTTCCCAATTTCACCATTTTTTCGTTAGCCTTTTATTACGCAAAGTGCGAAATAAAACGTTTTGTGTTATTTTCAATTATTAAGAATAATCTGTATATATTAGTATAAAGTTTGATGAAAATTATATCCAAGAAATCAAAATTGATAAAAACTTCATGAAAATTCTACGAAATAAATAAAGATTACATGAAATTTTAAAATCTCTAGAGCACATTAAAAAACTTTTGAAGATTTGTAAACTTCAACCTAATAGAAAATTCAAATTTACATTTAGAATATGTATGTGTAAATATTTTGTGCGATGTAATTTTAACATTTTTTACTGATTTCAAAATGAAACAAAAATCTTTAAAAAATAAAGATAAAATGTTCAAATTTGTGTCATGCATACAAGACCTATGCCAGTCATAATTTCAATATTTTCAGGACTTTTCTGATGAAAATCCGTAGAATTTATTAAAATTCCAAGAAAATTCTTTGAAAATTATAATAACATTTACAAATTATCAACGCAAACTTATGGAAGACACAATAGACCATAATAATGACCATAATATCATAAGATTGGTGATAACTTTTTCTTCCCAATTTCACCATTTTTTATTTAGCCTTTTATTACGCAAAGTGCGAAATAAAACGTTTTGTGTTATTTTCAATTATTAAGAATAATCTGTATATATTAGTATAATGTTTGATGAAAATTATATCTAAGAAATCAAAACTGATAAAAACTTCATGAAAATTCTACGAAATGAATATAGATTGCACAAAATTTTAAAATCTCTACAGCACATTAAAAAACTTTTGAATATTTGTAAACTTCAACCTAATAGAAAATTCAAATTTACATTTAGAATATGCATGTGTAGATATTTTGTGCGATGTAATTTTAACATTTTTTTACTGATTTCAAAATGAAACAAAATTCTTTAAAAAATAATGATAAAATGTGCCAATTTGTGTCATGCATACAAGACCTATGCTAGTCATAATTTTAATATTTTCAGGACTTTTCTGATGAAAATCCGTAGAATTTATTAAGATTCCAAGAAAATTCATTGAAAATTATAATAACATTCACAAATTATCAATGCAAACTTATGGAAGACACAATAGACCATAATAATGACCATAATATCATAAGACTGGTGATAAGTTTTTCTTCCAAGTTTCACCATTTTTTCTTTAGCCTTTTATTTATTATTATAATAACATTTACAAATTATCAATGTACACTCCAACAAATCGAAATTGATAAAAACTTTTTGCGAAATGAACAAATATTACATGAAATTTGAAAATCTCTACATCTCTACATTTAAAAATTTTGAAGATTTGTAAATTTAAGCTAACTAGAAATTTCAAATTTCCATTTAGAATATATACAGGGTGTCCCACGCTCATGGACCTTTCCGGTTTATGGTGTTCCAGATAATGTAAAATTTTGAAAAACTCGATCAACAATAGAAGTGATTTTTTTTTGTAACATTAGTTATCACAGTTACGACATGTTTCACAAACTATTATGTATGTGTAAACAACATAGGCGAAATTACTTAATTAAATTATTAATTATTATTATTAATAATAATAATTATTAATTATTAGAAAATAATGCAGAAATTCGAATTTTCGAAATAGTTCAAAAACACGCTTACATATTTTTTTTTAAATTGACTTGGAATTAGAAATGGAATAATTGAACCACTTAGGTGTATTCGACAACTCATTTATAATGCTCTAATATGTCTAATATGTTTGTATTTAAGTTTCTTTCATTATTTCATTATATTAACTCCACGTAAACCTAACCATCCATTTTGTAAATGGCAATTATTATGTTATTGTTCCTGTAATAATCACCACTAAGTAAAATATTATTCCCCAGTTACATTAAGTCCTTCAAATTTACGTGCTTCACAGCAAAATGTCTGTACGAAGAGACATAAATCTTCTACTAAAAATCACTTCGTTTTTAAACTTTATACCATTTTATGAACCAACGTGCGTTTTTACAACACGCAAATTACGCACATGCATTTGTTTAGGACTACATTTGAGCATGTTTGTGTACTCAGTTTACGGATTCATGTCTATTGCAGAACACCAAAAAACTTTCTTAACGCTGTACATGAGTATTACATGCTTGATCATTGCTAATGTCGTACTATGCATCATCAATGCTACAAAGCATACGCATAGATTTCAATTGATTTTTGATGTGCTTGATGTAATTGATAAGGAGTTATTTGAATTGGACTGTATTAAAGTGCCGAAAATGAAGTATGAGCATTCACAAATTGCGGTGGTCTCATTTTTTGCAATAGTAACTCTTTTGTGGAATTATATTGTCTGCTACATTAGAAATACGTTCGAAACTTTCCAGACCACTTTTGTCTATGATATTGAGACTAACTTTATACTTATTTCATATCTTGTGCTGTACAATATGTTGCTCGGAATTGAAAGCAGACTTAGGATTGTGAACAATTTAACTGAGAACATGTGTGTCTGTAAAGTTGCAACGATCAACGTAGCACAGAAAATTCACAAAATCACAATTTTGTCGGAGAGAATTTGCCAGTTGATTAATTTATTTAATGACATGTTTGGATGGAATATGTTGCTAATGATGATAGGTATGATTTTCAATGTGCTTATGTCCGTTAATGGGCTGCTTCGCTATGAAACAACGGGGGAAAGCTTATCTACATTGCTGTGGACAATTTATATTACCGTAAGTTTTTGTATTAATCTTAGCAAATTAAACATAAAGAACAAATTAATATGAACATTCTTTACAACATGCCCGTTTGGCAACTTAAGAAGCCATTATCGGGATATGTTACTATACATATATATTGGTATAAAACTACCATAAAATTTTATGGAGATTGATAATTCCAAAAGGTGCATTCAAAATATCAAGAAATGTAAATTGTCGAGAATTTTAATCAAAATGTTAACAGTATCAGCAGATAAATTTAAAAAGCCTAATGCAGACGTTTTGAAACTGTAAAAAGTGAAACATCAGAATATTTTACTGAAGTCTTATTAATATCGAAAATTTCCAAAATATCAAGAAAGTTCAAACGTACAGAATTTCAATCAATATATCAAAAGTATTAGACAGTTCAGAAACTGCTAATAATATGTCAATTATGAAAATTGCCTGAAACTGCAAACGTTCCAATGTTTTCCAAAAGTCCACAAAAACAGTTCAAATTATTTCTCAACGTTTCAGAAAATTGCACGAAACTTACATCAAATATTCAAAACTTATAAAAAATTTAGTCAGTCTAGAAAACTAAAGCTCCAAACAGTTTTGGATTTAGCAATATTAAATGAAACATTATTTCTATTCGAAAAACTAAATAGGAATTTGCTGAGAATTTGAAAGAGAATTCTGATAAACTTATATAAAAGTTATGGAGATTGTCAATTCTAAAGTGATGCAATCAAAATATCAAGAAATGTAAATTGTCTAAAATTTTAATCAAAATGTTAACAGTATCAGAAGATAAATTAAAAAACTTAATACAGGTGTTCTGAAACCGTAAAAATTGAATGATTAGAAAATTTTACTGAAGTTTTATTCAGATTGAAAATTTCTAAAATATCAGGAACGTTCAAACGTACAGAATTTCAATCAAAATATGAAAAGTATTAGAAAGTTCAGAAAGTGTTAATAATGTGTCAATTATAAAAATTGCCTGAAACTCCAATTGTTCCAATGTTTTCCAAAAGTCCACAAAAACAGTTCAAATTATTACTCAACGTTTTAGAAAATTGCACGAAACTTACAATAAATCTGCTAAACTTGATAAAAAAGTTTATTCAGGCTAGAAGACTGAAGCTCCAAACTGTTTTATACTTAGTAAAATTAAATGAAACATTATTTCTTTTAGAAAAATTTAATAGCCATTTTCTGAGAATGTAAAGGTTCTAAAATTCTCAGAAAATTGTATAAAAGTTATGGAGATTGACAATTCTAAAATGATGCAGTCAAAATATCAAGAAATGTAAATTGTCTAGAATTTTAATCAAAATGTTAACAGTATCAGAAGATATATTTAAAAAATCTAATATAGGCGTTCTGAAACCGGAAAAAGTGAATGATTAGAAAATTTTACTGAAGTTTTATTCAGATTGAAAATTTCCAAAATATCAAGAAAGTTCAAACGTCCAGAATATTAATCAAAACATCAAAATTATTAGAGAATTCAGAAACTGCTAATAATGTGTCAATTATGAAAATTGCCTGAAACTGCAATTATTCCAATGTTTTCAAAAAGTCCACAAAAAACAGTTCAAATTATTAGAAAATTCAGAAACTGCTAATAATGTGTCAATTATGAAACTTGCCTGAAAGTGCAATTGTTCTAATGTTTTCAAAAAGTCCACAAAAAATAGTTCAAATAATTACTCAACGTTTCAGAAAATTGCACTAAACTTACAACAAACCTGCAAAAGTTAATAAAAAAGTTTAATCAGGCTGGAAAACTAAAGCACCAAACAGTTTTAGACTCTGGAGCAAAATTAGAAAAAACATTAATTCTTTTAGATAAATTTAATACGAATATTTTGAGGATTCTGATACGCAGAAAATTGTAGAAAAGTTACTAAAAAATCTACAAAACTTAATTAAAATTTTAATAAATCCAATGAACTAAAAATTCCAAACAGTTTTAGATGTAACAAAATTAAATGAAACAATACTTCTTTTAGAAAAATTAAATAGATATTTTCTGAGAATATGAATATTCTGAAATTCTCAGAAAATTGTACAAAAGTTATAACAAATCTACAAAACTTAATAATAATCTTAATCAATCAAAAAACTCCGAACAGTTTTAAATGTAGGAACATTAAATAATACATTATATTTAGAAGATTACTCAACGTTTCAAGAAATTGCACGAAACTTACAACAAATCTACAAAACTTGATAAAAAAAATTAATCAGGCTAGAAAATAGCTCCAAATAGTTTAGGATTTAGTAATATTGAACGAAACATTAATTCTTTTAGAAAAATATATTTTAATACAATTAAAATATAGAAATAGACAAATCTTAATATAAGTTAAACTTAATTTAAATAAGATTGCAAAAATTGCCAAAACGATCAAAGGAATTAAGTTCAGAATTTCAATCAAAATATCAAAAGTATTGGAAGGTAAATTTTGAAAAACTTTACTCCATTATGTTCCCTTTGTTGTCTCTGATGTCCATTATGGTATGTTTCTTCTTCTGTCTGAGCTGTTATATTGTTTCATAGAATAGTTTTTGGGTTTCCTTGAAGTTCTCATTAATTTTTTTTTCAAAAATTAACCAGGATTTTTCTTTGGCTATCTTTTACTCTTGCTTACTACCGTCCTTGCCTCTTAATATTCTTCATAGTCGTCTTACTATTATGTAGGAAAACGTAATGAAGTATGAAGAATGTGATTTTTCTTCTTATTGCTTCTACTACCTCTTCTTTTTGTATTCCGTCACCCTATTCTATTCCTGGTTCTTCCTTTTCCTTCTTTTCTGCTTCTTCTATTTCATTTGACTCGGTTTTTGTTATTTCTTCAAAGTATTCTTTCCAACTTCGCATTATTTTCGTTTCGTCTCTGATTATGTTTCCTTTGTCTCTTATGTTTATCATGGTGTGTTCATTCTTCTGTTTTAGCTGTTTTATTGTTCCATAGAATAGTTTTTGGTTTTCCTTGAATTCTCATTAATACTTTTTTCGAAATTTACCTAGGATTTTTCTTTGGTTTTCTTCAACTGTTGCGTTACTTCCTTTCTTGCCTCTTGATATTCTTTATAGTCTTCTTTCTTTTTGGTGCTTAGATATAGTTGCCACTTTACCTTTATACCTCTGATTTTGCTTTTTATGTCCTCGTTCCACCATTCTTTGGTTTTCTTCACTACTTGCTGTACTTCCTTCCTTGCCTCTTGATATTCTTCATAGTCTTCTTTCTTTTTGGTGCTTAGATATAGTTGCCACTTTACCTTTTTACCTCTAATTTTGCTTTTTATCTCCTCGTTTCACCATTCTTTGGCTTTCTTCACTTCTTGCTGTATTTCCTTCTTTGCCTCTTGATGTTCTTCATAGTCTTCTTTCTTATTGGTGCTTAGATATTGTTGCCACTTTACCCTTTTACCTCTAATTTTGCTTTTTATCTCCTCGTTTCACCATTCTTTCGCTTTTTTCACTTCTTGCTGTACTTCCTTCCTTGCCTCTTGATATTATTCATAGTCTTCTTTCTTTTTGGTGCTTAGAAATTTTTGCCACTTTACTTTTTTACCTCTGATTTTGCTTTTTATCTCCTCGTTCCACCATATTTTGGCTTTCTTAACTTCTTGCTGTACTTCCTTCTTTGACTCTTGATATTCTTCATAGTCTTCTTTCTTTTTGGTGCTTAGATATTTTTGCCACTTTACTTTCTTACCTCTGATTTGGTATTCATCTCCTCGTTCCGCCATTCTTTGGCTCTCTTCACTTCTTGCTGTACGTCCTTCTTTGCCTCTTGATATTCTTCATAGTCTTCTTTCATTTTGGGCTTAGATATTTTTGCCACTTTACTTTTTTATCTCTGATTTTGCTTATTATCGCCTCGTTCCACCATTTTGTCATTTTCCTCACTTGATTTAGTATTTTTTTCGTTGCGCAGCTTATTGTTGCTGCTTCCAGTATGTTGTTCTTTAATGTATTTCTCATATTATCTACTTCTTTCTGTGTCCCATCTCCTCCTATTTTTACTCTCCTTTCTTCTTGGTACTTATTACAACCTGGTTGTTATGGACATGTTTGCATACCTTGTATCCAAGGAGTTATCATTCAATTATAGTAAAGTGAAAAATAAAATTCGAATTATTGCAAAAAAATAATCTACTTAAATAGATCTACGTAAATTAATAGATTTGATAATGAAATAACCTTTCTCACAAAAAAAAAATGTTATTTCAACCTCTTATCAACATCATTGTAAGCATTGCTAATTGAATTATTGTATACAAACTGAATGTACATTAATCAATTATTCGATTAGTATAATTGCAACGTACACTACAACTACTACAAACTACTACAGACACGAGTGAATTCCGAAATGTCTCTACGTGAAGAATTGAGCTTGTTCCTAAAACTCCTCTCATTTTTTAATCTACTACCAAACTACGATACTAAACGTGGCTTTCGGAGTTCAAAATTTCGATCGTATAACTGCTTCCTTCTGGGAATAATTATTAACAGTTTAATCATGATAGTATTCTCCAAATTTATTGTGGGCTCGCGCAAATCTGCTCAGGTCATCTACAATATTCTTATCTTCTTCTTGTCTGCATTTACTGCTGTATACTGCCTCAAATCTGTTACATGTGTTGATGATTATAATATATTTTTTGACACAGTTGACAATGTAGATCGTCGGATTACTGGTCTAAATAATCTAAAAGTACCTAAGCAAAGGTTCGTCGGCTTACAGCTTATCTTATGCTGCGTTATATTCACAGTCGCAGCTATAGTGGACACAATAGTATGGTACGATAATAATTTGCTGATGGTATATCCATTTGGCTTATTTTGTGAACTGGAGTTATTCTGGGTGCAAGTCACTACCGTCTTGGAGTATAATTTACTGGTAGGTATTCAGAGAAGATTCTCCTTGATGAACAAATTTACTGAAGGACTGTGCTTAACGGCAGATGCAAGTAGAAAGATTGACTCGTTAACAATTTTACATGGCAATCTTTGCACACTGGTGGAAGTCTTCAACAACATTTTTGGCTGGCATATGTTCTTCATGCAAATCTTCAGAATAACGCAGGTGCTTCAGACAGTAGAGGAACTTTTAAGTGCAAGGTTCAGCAAAGATGCAAGTTTCAATATTTTCTCTTTGCTTTGGCTGATTTACGGTACGGTGAGTACATTTAACGTATATACAACATACTAAGATATTCAGTTACCCCTCAGGTATAATCCATTTCATGTTAATTACTAATTTTAAAGCGCTGTAAAAGTGGGAAGTATTTTTGAAGTCAATTTGGTAATCGAATGCCTAATGCAAAAAATACCAGAAGTTGCAACTAAAAACTCTACAGATATAAATAACAAAAGTTTCAAAAATATTTCTGAATTACCTTAAAACAGGCCAGTAAATCTTGAAATATTTAACGAAAGTCCAAAGAAACTGAAGAAACCAACCCATAAGCGAAAAATTGCAGAAAATGTAATCATACTATTAAAATATAAAAATAGATAAATAAGTTACACAAAATTTCATAAAGATTTCAAAAATTGCCAAAACGATCATAGGATTTAAGTCCAGAATTTCAATCAAAATATCAATAGTATTAGAAGCTGAATTTCAAAAATTTAATAAAGACGTTCTGAAACCGAAGAAAGTGGAAAACCAGAAAATTTTATTGAAGTTGCAGAAAACCTAACCATCAAAATAATTATCATCGTATACATATAAATATGCCAAAATTTCAGCGTTTTCAATAATATATGATTAGTGCCAGTAAAGTTATACAACATATTACAAAAGTTTCAAAAATTGCCAAAAAGTTTTATGGAGATTGAAAATTTCCAATATATGCACTCAAAATATCAAAAATATTAGAAGGCAAATTATAAAAACTTAATACAAACCGAAGAAAGTGAAAAACCAGAAAATTTTAGTGAATTTTCAGAAAACTTGTTCATATTATCAAAGAAATTATAACTAAATAAGTTAAACTTACAAGATGTTTAACAAAATATGATAAGTTTCAAATAAACAACATTTAATAAAGGCATATTATATATCGGTATAAGTTACCCTAAGGCCTGTAAATATGAAAAAAAAAACATTTATCGGTATATGTTACAGTACATATATATTGGTATAAAACTACCATAAAACTTTACGGAGATTGATAATTCCAAAAGGTGCATTCAAATATCAAGAAATGTAAATTGTGTAGAATTTTAATCAAAAAGTTAACAGTATCAGCAGATAAATTTAAAAAGCCTAAAGCAGACGTTTTGAAACTGTAAAAAGTGAAAGATCAGAATATTTTACTGAAGTCTTATTAATATCGAAAATTTTCAAAATATCAAGAAAGTTCAAACGTACAGAATTTCAATCAATATATCAAAAGTATTAGAAAGTTCAGAAACTGATAATAACATGTGTACTATGAAAATTGCCTGAAACTGCAAATGTTCCAATGTTTTCAAAAAGTCTACAAAAGTAGTTCACATTTTTTCTCAACGTTTCAGAAAATTGCACGAAGCTTACATCAAATCTTCAAAATTTATAAAAAATTTAGTCAGGCTAGAAAACTAAAGCTCCAAACAGTTTCGGATTTAGCAATATTAAATGAAACATTATTTCTATTCGAAAAACTAAATAGGAATTTGCTGAGAATTTGAAAGTTCTGAAATTCTGATAAACTTATATAAAAGTTATGGAGATTGTCAATTCTAAAATAATGCAGTCAAAATATCAAGAAATGTAAATTGTCTAGAGTTTTAATCAAAATGTTAACAGTATCAGAACATAAATTTAAAAAGCCTAATTCATGCGTTCTGAAACCGTAAAAAGTGAAAGACCAGAAAAAGTTTTACTGAAGTTTTATTAAGATTGAAAATTTACAAAATATCAAGAAAGTACAAACGTACAGAATCAATATATAAAAAGTATTAGAAAGTTCAGGAAGTGCTAATAATATGTCAATTATAAAAATTGCCTGAAACTGCAATTGTTCCAATGTTTTCAAAAAGTTCACAAAAGTAGTATATTTAATAACTTAACGTTACAAAAAATTGCATGGAACTTACAATCAATCTGCAAAACTTGATGAAAAAATTTAATCAGGCTAGAAAACTAAAGCTCCAAATAGTTTTGGATTTGGCAATATTAAATGAAACATAATTTCTTTTAGAAAAATTTAATAGGAATTTCCTGAGAATTTGAAGGTCCTGAAATTCTCAGAAAATTATACAAAAGTAATGGAGATTGACAATTCTAAAAGATGCAATCAAAATGTCAAGAAATGTAAATTGTCTAGAATTTTTATCAAAATGTTAACAGTATCAGAAGATAAATTAAAAAACTTAATACAGGCGTTCTGAAACCGTAAAAAGTGAATGACCAGAAAATTTTACTGAAGTTTTGTTAAGATTGAAAATTTCCAAAATATCCAGAATGTTCAAACGTCCAGAATATTAATCAAAACATCATAATTATTAGAGAATTCAGAAACTGCAAATAATGTGTCAATTATGAAAATTGCCCGAAACTGCTATTGTTCCAATGTTTTCAAAAAGTCCACAAAAAATAGTTCAAATTATTAGAAAATTCAGAAACTGCTAATAATGTGTCAATTATGAAACTTGCCTGAAAGTGCAATTGTTCTAATGTTTTCAAAAAGTCCCCAAAAATAGTTAAAATTATTACTCAAAGTTTCAGAAAATTGCACGAAACCTGCAACAAACCTGCAAAAGTTACTAAAAAAGTTTAATCAGGCTATAAAACTAAAGCACCAAACAGTTTTAGACTCTGGAGCAAAATTAGATAAAACATTAATTCTTTTAGATAAATTTAATACGATTTTTTTGAGGATTCTGATACGCAGAAAATTGTAGAAAAGTTACAAAAAATCTACAAAACTTAATTTAAGTTTTAATAAATCCAATAAAATTAATTTTCCAAACAGTTTTAGATGTAACAAAATTAAATGAAACATTACTTCTTTTAGAAAAATTAAATAGATATTTTCTGAGAATATGGATATTCTGAAATTCTCAGAAAATTGTACAAAAGTTATAACAAATCTACAAAACTTAATAATAATCTTAATCAATCAAAACACTCCGAACAGTTTTAAATGTAGGAACATTAAATAATACATTATATTTAGAAGATTACTCAACGTTTCAAGAAATTGCACGAAACTTACAACAAATCTGCAAAACTTGAGAAAAAAATTTAATCAGGCTAGAAAATAGCTCCAAATAGTTTTGGATTTAGTAATATTGAATGATACATTAATTCTTTTAGAAAAAAATATTTTAATACAATTAAAATATAAAAATAGACAAATCTTAATATAAGTTAAACTTAATTCAAATAAGATTGCAAAAATTGCCAAAACGATCAAAGGATTTAAGTCCAAAATTTCAATCAAAATATCAACAGTATTAGAAGGTAAATTTTGAAAAACTTTACTCCATTATGTTTCCTTTGTTGTCTCTTATGTTCATCAAGGTATGTTTCTTCTTCTGTCTGAGCTGTTATAATGTTTCATAGAATAGTTTTTGGGTTTCCTTGAAGTTCTCATTAATTTTTTTTCAAAAATTTACCCAGGATTTTTCTTTGGCTTTCTTTGGCTCTTGCTTACTTCCGTCCTTGCCTCTTAATATTCTTCATAGTCGTCTTACTACTATGTAGTAAAACGTAATGAAGTATGAAGAATGTGATTCTTCTTCTTATTGCTTCAACTACCTCTTCTTTTTGTATTCCGTCACCCTATTCTATTCCTGGTTCTTCCTTTTTCTTCTTTTCTGCTTCTTCTATTTCATTTGACTCGGTTTTTGTTAATTCTTCAAAGTATTCTTTCCAACTTCGCATTATTTTCGTTTCGTCTCTGATTAAGTTTCCTTTGTCTCTTATGTTTATCATGGCGTGTTCATTCTTCTGTTTTAGCTGTTTTATTGTTCCATAAAATAGTTTTTGGTTTTCCTTGAAGTTCTCATTAATACTTTTTTCGAAATTTACCTAGGATTTTTCTTTGGCTTTCTTCACTTATTGCTGTACTTCCTTCTTTGCCTCTTGATATTCTTCATAGTCTTCTTTCTTTTTGGTGCTTAGATATTTTTGACACTTTACTTTTTTATGTCTGATTTTGCTTTTTATCTCCTGGTTCCACCATTCTTTGGATTTCTTCACTTCTTGCTATACTTCCTTCCTTGCCTCTTGATATTCTTCATAGTCTTCTTTCTTTTTGATGCTTAGATATTTTTGCCACTTTACTTTTTTACCTCTGATTTTGCTTTTTATCTCCTCGTTCCGCCATTTTTTGGCTTTCTTCACTACTTGCTGTACTTCCTTCTTTGCCTCTTGATATTCTTCATAGTCTTCTTTCTTTTTGGTGCTTAGATATTGTAGCCACTTTACCTTTTTACCTCTGATTTTGCTTTTTATCTCCTCGTTTCACCATTCTTTGGCTTTCTTCACTTCTTGCTGTACTTCCTTCTTTGCCTCTTGATATTCTCCATAGTCTTCTTTCTTTGTGGTGCTTAGATATTTTTGCCACTTTACTTTTTTATCTCTGATTTTGCTTTTTATCGCCTCGTTCCGCCATTTTGTCATTTTACTCACTTGATTTATTATTTTTTTCGTTGCGCAGCTTATTTTTGCTGCTTCCAGAATGCTGTTCTTTAATGTATTCCTCATATTATCTACTCCTTTCTGTGTCCCATCTTCTCCTATGTTTACTCTCCTTTCTTCGTGGTACTTATTACACCCTGGTTGTTATGGACATGTTTGCATATCTTGTATCCTGGGAGATATCATTCAATTATAGTAAAGTGAAACATAAAATTCGACTTATTGCAAAAAATTAATCTACTTAAATAGATCTACGTAAATTAATAGATTTGATAATGAAATAACCTTTCTCACAAAAAAAATTGTTATTTCAACCTCTTATCAACATCATTGTAAGCATTGCTAATTGAATTATTGTATACAAACTGAATGTGCATTAATCAATTACCCGATTAATATAATTGCCACGTACACTACAACTACTACAAACTACTACAGACACGAGTGAATTCCGAAATGTCACTACGTGAAGAATTGAGCTTGTTCCTAAAACTCCTCTCATTTTTTAATCTACTACCAAACTACGATACTAAACGTGGCTTTCGGAGTTCAAAATTTCGATCGTATAACTGCTTCCTTCTGGGAATAATTATTAACAGTTTAATCATGATAGTATTCTCCAAATTTATTGTGGGCTCGCGCAAATCTGCTGAGGTCATCTACAATATTCTTATTTTCTTCTTGTCTGCATTTACTGCTGTATACTGCCTCAAATCTGTTACATGTGTTGATGATTATAATATATTTTTCGACACAGTTGATAATGTAGATCGTCGGATTACTGGTCTAAATAATCTAAAAGTACCTAAGCAAAGGTTCGTCGGCTTACAGCTTATCTTATGCTGCGTTATATTCACAGTCGCAGCTATAGTGGACACAATAGTATGGTACGATAATAATTTGCTGATAGTATATCCATTTGGCTTATTTTGTGAATTGGAGTTATTCTGGGTACAAGTCACTACCGTCTTGGAGTATAATTTACTGGTCAGCATTCAGAGAAGATTCTCCTTCATGAACAAATTTACTGAAGGACTGTGCTTAACGGCAGACGCAAGTAGAAAGATTGACTCGTTAACAATTTTACATGGCAATCTTTGCACACTGGTGGAAGTCTTCAACAACATTTTTGGCTGGCATATGTTCTTCATGCAAATCTTCGGAATAACGCAGGTGCTTCAGACAGTAGAGGAACTTTTAAGTGCAAGGTTCAGCAAAGATGCAAGTTTCAATATTTTCTCTTTGCTTTGGCTGATTTACGGTACGGTGAGTACATTTAACGTATATACAACATACTAAGATATTCAGTTACCCCTCAGGTATAATCCATTTCATGTTAATTACTAATTTTAAAGCGCGGTAAAAGTGGGAAGTATTTTTGAAGTCAATTTGGTAATCGAATGCCTAATGCAAAAAATACCAGAAGTTGCAACTAAAAACTCTACTGATATAAATCACAAAAGTTTCAAAATTATTTGTGAATTACCTAAAAATAGGCCAGTAAATGTTGAAAATTTTAAAGAAAGTCCAGTGAAACTGAAGGAACCAACCCATAAGCGAAAAATTGCAGAAAATGTAATCATACTATTAAAACATAAAAATACACAAATAAGTTACACCAAATTTCATAAAGATTTCAAAAATTGCCAAAACGATCATAGGATTTAAGTCCAGAATTTCAATCAAAATATCAATAGTATTAGAAGCTGAATTTCAAAAATTTAATAAAGACGTTCTGAAACCGAAGAAAGTGGAAAACCAGAAAATTTTATTGAAGTTGCAGAAAACCTAATCATCAAAATAATTATCATCGTATACATATAAATATGCTAAACTTTCAGCGTTTTCAATAATATATGATTAGTGCCAGTAAAGTTACACAATATATTAAAAAAGTTTCAAAAATTGCCAAAAAGTTTTATGGAGATTGAAAATTTCCAATATATGAAATCAAAATATCAAAAATATCAGAAGGCAAATTATAAAAACTTAATACAATCCGAAGAAAGTGAAAAGCCAGAAAATTTTAGTGAATTTGGAGAAAACTTGTTCATATTATCAAAGTAATTATAACTAAATAAGTTAAACTTACAAGATTTTTAATAAAATATGATAAGTTTCAAATAAAAAACATTTAATAAAGGCATATCATATATCGGTATAAATTACCCTAAGGCCTGTAAATATGAAAAAAAAAATCATTTATCGGTATATGTTACTGTACATATATATTGGTATAAAACTACCATAAAACTTTATGGAGATTGATAATTCCAAAAGGTGCATTCAAAATATCAAGAAATATAAATTGGCAAGTATTTTAATCAAAATGTTAACAGTATCAGCAGATAAATTTAAAAAGCTTAATGCAGACGTTTTGAAACTGTAAAAAGTGAAAGATCAGAATATTTTACTGAAGGCTTATTAATATCGAAAATTTCCAAAATATCAAGAAAGTTCAAACGTATCAATCAATCAATATATCAAAAGTATTAGAAAGTTCAGAGACTGATAATAATATGTCAATTATGAAAGTTGCCTGAAACTGCAAATGTTCCAATGTTTTCAAAAAGTCCACAAAAGCAGTTCACATTATTTCTCAACGTTTCAGAAAATTGCACGAAACTTACATCAAATCTTCAAAACTTATAAAAAAATTAGTCAGGCTAGAAATCTAAAGCCCCAAACAGTTTTGGATTTAGCAATATTAAATGAAACATTATTTCTATTCGAAAAACTAAATAGGAATTTGCTGAGAATTTGAAAGTTCTGAAATTCTGATAAACTTATATAAGAGTTATGGAGATTGTCAATTCTAAAATGATGCAGTCAAAATATCAAGAAATGTAAATTGTCTAGAGTTTTAATCAAAATGTTAACAGTATTAGAAGATACATTTAAAAAGCCTAATTCAGACGTTCTGAAACCGTAAAAAGTGAATGACTAGAAAATTTTATTGAAGTTTTATTCAAATTGAAAATTTCCAAAATATCAAGAAAGTTCAAATGTACAGAATTTCAATCAAAATATGAAAAGTATTAGAAAGTTCAGAAACTGCTAATAATGTGTCAATTATGAAACGTGCCTGAAAGAGCAATTGTTCTAATGATTTCAAAAAGTCGACAAAAATAGTTCAAATTATTACTCAACGTTTCAGAAAATTGCACGAAACTTACATCAAATCTTCAAAACTTATAAAAAAATTAGTCAGGCTAGAAATCTAAAGCCCCAAACAGTTTTGGATTTAGCAATATTAAATGAAACATTATTTCTATTCGAAAAACTAAATAGGAATTTGCTGAGAATTTGAAAGTTCTGAAATTCTGATAAACTTATATAAGAGTTATGGAGATTGTCAATTCTAAAATGATGCAGTCAAAATATCAAGAAATGTAAATTGTCTAGAGTTTTAATCAAAATGTTAACAGTATTAGAAGATACATTTAAAAAGCCTAATTCAGACGTTCTGAAACCGTAAAAAGTGAATGACTAGAAAATTTTATTGAAGTTTTATTCAAATTGAAAATTTCCAAAATATCAAGAAAGTTCAAATGTACAGAATTTCAATCAAAATATGAAAAGTATTAGAAAGTTCAGAAACTGCTAATAATGTGTCAATTATGAAACGTGCCTGAAAGAGCAATTGTTCTAATGATTTCAAAAAGTCGACAAAAATAGTTCAAATTATTACTCAACGTTTCAGAAAATTGCACGAAACTTACAACAAACCTGCAAAAGTTAATAAAAAAGTTTAATCAGGCTGGAAAACTAAAGCACCAAACAGTTTTAGACTCTGGAGCAAAATTAGATAAAACATTAATTCTTTTAGATAAATTGAATACGAATTTTTTGAGGATTCTGATACGCAGAAAATTGTAGAAAAGTTACACAAAATCTACAAAACTTAATTAAAATTTTAATAAATCCAATAAACTTAATATTCCAAACAGTTTTAGATGTAACAAAATTAAATGAAACATTACTTCTTTTAGAAAAAATTAATAGATATTTTCTGAGAATATAAATAGTCTGAAATTCTCAGAAAATTGTACAAAAGTTATAACAAATCTACAAAACTTAATAATAATCTTAATCAATCAAAAAACTCCGAACAGTTTTAAATGTAGGAACATTAAATAATACATTATATTTAGAAGATTACTCAACGTTTCAAGAAATTGCACGAAACTTACAACAAATCTGCAAAACTTGATAAAAAAATTTAATCAGGCTAGAAAATAGCTCCAAATAGTTTTGGATTTAGTAATATTGAACGAAACATTAATTCTTTTAGAAAAAAATATTTTAATACAATTAAAATATAAAAATAGACAAATCTTAATATAAGTTAAACTTAATTTAAATAAGATTGCAAAAATTGCCCAAACGATCAAAGGATTTAAGACCAGAATTTCAATCAAAATATCAAAAGTATTAAAAGGTGAATTTTGAAAAACTATACTCCATTATGTTTCCTTTGTTGTCTCTTATGTTCATCATGGTATGTTTCTTCTTCTGTCTGAGCTGTTATATTGTTTCATAGAATAGTTTTTGGGTTTCCTTGAAGTTCTCATTATTTTTTTTCAAAAATTTACCCTGTATTTTTCTTTGGCTTTCTATTACTCTTGCTTACTTCCGTCCATGCCTCTTAATATTCTTCATAGTCGTCTTACTACTATGTAGTAAAACGTAATGAAGTATGAAGAATGCGATTCTTCTTCTTATTGCTTCTACTACCTCTTCTTTTTGTATTCCGTCACCCTCTTCTATTCCTGGTTATACGTTTTCCTTCTTTTCTGCTTCTTCTATTTGATTTGACTCGGTTTTTGTTAATTCTTCAAAGTATTCTTTCCAACTTCGCATTATTTTCGGTTCGTCTCTGATTATGTTTCCTTTGTCTCTTATGTTTATCATGGTGTGTTCATTCTTCTGTTTTAGCTGTTTTATTGTTCCATAGAATAGTTTTTGGTTTTCCATGAAGTTCTCATTAATACTTTTTTCGAAATTTACCTAGGATTTTTCTTTGGCTTTCTTCAACTCTTGCTTTACTTCCTTCCTGATATTCTTCATAGTCTTCTTTCTTTTTGGTGCTTAGATATTTTTGCCACTTTACTTTTTTACCTCTGATTTTGCTTTTTATCTCCTCGTTCCACCATTCTTTGGCTTTCTTCACTTCTTGCTATACTTCCTTCCTTGCCTCTTGATATTCTTCATAGTCTTCTTTCTTTTTGGTGCTTAGATATTGTTGCCACTTTACCTTTCTACCTCTAATTTTGCTTTTTATCTCCTCGTTTCACCATTCTTTGGCTTTCTTCACTTCTTCCTGTACTTCCTTCTTTGCCTCTTGATATTCTTCATAGTCTTCTTTCTTTTTCATGCTTAGATATTGTTGCCATTTTACCTTTTTACCTCTAATCTTGCTTTGTATCTCCTCGTTTCGCCATTCTTTGACTTTCATCACTTCTTGCTGTACTTCCTTCTTTGCCTCTTGATATTCTTAATAGTCTTCTTTCTTTTTGGTGCTTAGATATTTTTGCCACTTTACTTTTTTACCTCTGATTTTGCTTTTTATCTCCTCGTTCCACCATTCTTTGGCTTTCTTCACTTCTTGCTGTACTTCCTTCCTTGCCTCTTGATATTCTTCATAGTCTTCTTTCTTTATGGTGCTTAGATATTTTTGCCACTTTACATTTTTACCTCTGATTTTGCTTTTTATCTCCTCGTTCCGCCATTCTTTGGCTTTCTTCACTTCTTGCTATACTTCCTTTCTTGCCTCTTGATATTCTTCATAGTCTTCTTTCTTTTTGATGCTTAGATATTTTTGCCACTTTACTTTTTTACCTCTGATTTTGCTTTTTATCTCCTCGTTTCACCATTCTTTGGCTTCCTTCACTTCTTGCTGTACTTCCTTCTTTGCTTCTTGATATTCTTCATAGTCTTCTGTCTTTTTGATGCTTAGATATTTTTGCCACTTTACTTTTTTACCTCTGATTTGGTTTTCATCTCCTCGTTCCGCCATTCTTTGGCTTTCTTCACTTATTGCTGTACTTCCTTCCTTGTCTCTTGATATTCTCCATAGTCTTCTTACTAATTCTTCTTATTGCTTCTACTACATAAAAGATAATTACATTACTTTTAATGTTTGTGTAAAATGATGTACATTTAAAAAAAAAGCAAATTTGGTGGATGTTCATTTGGACACGTTTCACACCAATACTATTACAGCGGCATATCTATTGGATATTCATCTTCATCATATCATTTTCATCATATCATCTTCATTATATCATCTTCATCATTTGGATACTTTAGCTCGAAATAGTCATTTTAAGATATTTATGCGCTTCTGAAGACTTACATTTATTATTTAGCTTCAACAGTAGAATATCATTGAGTATGATATTCTCAATCAATGTGATTGAGAATATCACAGTGATTGTGAAAAGAAGTAAAGTTTCATTTAATTTTGCTACATCTAAAACTGTTTGGAATTTTAAGTTTATTGGATTTATTAAGATTTTTATTAAGTTTTATAGATTTTTTGAAACTTTTGTACAATTGACTTCATTGTGAATTTGATTTCTCAATGAATACAATATTGCTGAGAATTGTTGACAGTTATATGAAATGTTGCCTGTTAATAATTTATATCGTTAATTTATGCAAAAACAAGGCCATTGGCCGTTGGCCCTTGGCCAACAAGGCCAAGGCCACAAGTAAAGTACGTATAAAATGTTGGTCAATTGGTAAATTAATAGATGCAATACTCATTATCAATGGCATTAATAATTTCATCCAATAATTTTTTTTACCGGATATATTAATGTAACAAAATGTACTGTGTAAATCAACAAATTAGCTGATTGACTCAATACGAACGTACATACAGAAAAACAAACTACAACATAAACGAGCTAATTCTGAAATGTCTCTACGTGAAGATTTGTACATCTTCTTGAAACTCCTCTCGTTTTTTAATGTGCAACCGAAGTATGATCGTAAGCTTAGTTTTCGAAGCTCAAAAGCTCGATCATATATTTGTTTCATCTTAGGAGCAATTATTAACTGCGTAGTCATAATAGCTATCTCAGAATTTCTTGCACATTCGCGAAGATCTGCACAGGTCATCTACCATATCCAAATGTTCTTCTTGTACGCATTCACCGCTGTGTACTCACTCAAATCTGTTACTTCTGTTGATCATTATAATCTGTTCTTTGATACAGTTGATGATGTCGATCGTCGGATTCTTGGGCTAAGTAATCTTACAATACCTAAGCAAAGATTTGTTGGGCTTCAATTGTTCTTATGCACCTTCATACGTTTATTTACGACTACATTGGATATGTTAGTATGGTACGATAGCAATTTGATACAGTTGTACTCGTTTGGCTTATTTTGCGAATTGGAGATATTGGTGATACAATTAACCACCGTCTTGGAATATAATTTGCTGGTCAGCATTCAGAAGAGATTTTCCATTGTGAATAATTTCACCGAAGGACTGTATTCAATGGAAGATTCGTTTGAGATGTGCAGAAAGATCGACTCATTAACAATTGTATATGGCAGTCTTTGTAAGCTGGTGGATTTGTACAATACAATCTTCGGCTGGCATATTCTTTTCATGTACTTGCTGGGCATATCGCAGGTTCTTGTGACCATCGAAGACTGGATAAATCCAAGGCTTAGCTCAGGAACGAGTGTAGTTATTTTCTCTTTGCTTTGGCTGATTTATGGTACGGTGAGTGAAATTTCTGAAAATTTACTAATTGCATATTTGATATTAAATTTGTATTTACTATACCTAAAGACATTATTCATGAAAATTTGGCAAAGTTTCTGCAATGAATAAGTGAGAAAATCAAGGCTATAACTTTCTGCATTGACATGTGTGGTATAGCCTTTACTGAAATTTTTGAAAATTTATTTATTGCATATTTGATATTAAATTTGTATTTACTGTACCTTAAGACATTACTCATGAAAATTTGGCAAAGTTTCTGCAATGAATAAGTGAGAAAATCAAGGCTATAACTTTCTGCATTGACATGTGTGGTATAGCCTTTACTGAAAATTCTGAAAATTTATTAATAGCATATTTGATATTAAATTTGTGTTTACTGTACCTAAAGACATTATTCATGAAAATTTGGCAAAGTTTCTGTAATGAATAAGTGAGAAAATCACGGCTATATCTTTCTGCATTGACATGTGTGGTATAGCCTTTACTGAAATTTCTGAAAATTTATTAATAGCATATTTGATATTAAATTTGTGTTTACTGTACCTAAAGACATTATTCATGAAAATTTGGCAAAGTTTATGCAATGAATAAGTGAGAAAATCAAGGCTATAAGTTTCTGCATTGACATGTGTGGTATAGCCTTTACTGAAAATTCTGAAAATTTATTAATAGCATATTTGATATTAAATTTGTGTTTACTGTACCTAAAGACATTATTCATGAAAATTTGGCAAAGTTTCTGTAATGAATAAGTGAGAAAATTAAGGCTATAACTTTCTGCATTGACATGTGTGGTATAGCCTTTACTGAAAATTCTGAAAATTTATTAATAGCATATTTGATATTAAATTTGTGTTTACTATATCCAAAGACATTATTCATGAAAATTTGGCAAAGTTTTTGTAATGAATGAGTGAGAAAATCAAGGCTATAACTTTCTGCATTGACATGTGTGGTATAGCCTTTACTGAAAATTCTGAAAATTTATTATTAGCATATTTGATATTAAATTTGTATTTACTGTACCTAAAGACATTATTCATAAAAATTTGGCAAAGTTTCTGCAATGAATAAGTGAGAAAATCAAGGCTATAACTTTCTGCATTGACATGTGTGGTATAGCCTTTACTGAAAATTCTGAAAATTTATTAATAGCATATTTGATGTTAAATTTGTGTTTACTGTACCTAAAGACATTATTCATGAAAATTTGGCAAAGTTTCTGCAATGAATAAGTGAGAAAATCAAGGCTATAACTTTCTGCATTGACATGTGTGGTATAGCCTTTACTGAAAATTCTGAAAATTTATTAATAGCATATTTGATATTAAATTTGTGTTTACTGTACCTAAAGACATTATTCATGAAAATTTGGCAAAGTTTCTGCAATGAATAAGTGAGAAAATCAAGGATATAACTTTCTGCATTGACATGTGTGGTATAGCCTTTACTGAAAATTCTGAAAATTTATTAATAGCATATTTGATATTAAATTTGTGTTTACTATACCCAAAGACATTATTCATGAAAATTTGGCAAAGTTTCTGTAATGAATAAGTGAGAAAATTAAGGCTATAACTTTCTGCATTGACATGTGTGGTATTGCCTTTACTGAAAATTCTGAAAATTTATTAATAGCATATTTGATATTAAATTTGTATTTACTGTACCTAAGGACATTATTCATAAAAATTTGGCAAAGTTTCTGTAATGAATAAGTGAGAAAATCAAGGCTATAACTTTCTGCATTGCCATGTGTGGTATAGCCTTTACTGAAAATTCTGAAAATTTATTAATAGCATATTTGATATTAAATTTGTATTTACTGTACCTAAAGACATTATTCATGAAAATTTGGCAAAGTTTCTGTAATGAATAAGTGAGAAAATTAAGGCTATAACTTTCTGCATTGACATGTGTGGTATAGCCTTTACTGAAAATTCTGAAAATTTATTAATAGCATATTTGATATTAAATTTGTATTTACTGTACCTAAAGACATTATTGATGAAAATATGGTAAAGTTTCTGCAATGAATAAGTGAGAAAATCAAGGCTATAACTCTCTGCATTGACATGTGTGGTATAGCCTTTACTGAAATTTCTGAAAATTTATTAATAGCATATTTGATATTAAATTTGTGTTTATTGTACCTAAAGACATTATTAATGAAAATTTGGCAAAGTTTCTGCAATGAATAAGTGAGAAAATCAAGGCTATAACTTTCTGCATTGAAATGTGTGGTTTAGCCTTTACTGAAAATTCTGAAAATTTATTATTAGCATATTTGATATTAAATTTGTGTTTACTGTACCTAAAGACATTATTCATGAAAATTTGGCAAAGTTTCTGCAATGAATAAGTGAGAAAATCAAGGCTATAACTCTCTGCATTGACATGTGTGGTATAGCCTTTACTGAAATTTCTGAAAATTTATTACTTGCATATTTCATATTAAATTTGTGTTCACTATACCTAAAGACATTATTCATGAAAATTTGGCAAAGTTTCTGCAATGAAGAAGTGAGAAAATTAAGGCTCTAACTTTCTGCATTGACATGTGTGGTATAGCCTTTACTGAAAATTCTGAAAACTTATTAATTGCCTATTTGATATTAAATTTGTGTTAACTGTACCTAAAGACATTATTCATGAAAATTTGGCAAAGTTTCTGCAATGAATAAGTGAGAAAATCAAGGCTATAACTTTCTGCATTGACATGTGTGGTATAGCCTTTACTGAAAATTCTGAAAACTTATTAATTGCCTATTTGATATTAAATTTGTGTTTACTGTACCTAAAGACATTATTCATGAAAATTTGGCAAAGTTTATGCAATGAATAAGTGAGAAAATCAAGGCTATAACTTTCTGCATTGACATGTGTGGTATAGCCTTTACTGAAATTTCTGAAAATTTATTAATTGCCTATTTGATATTAAATTTGTGTTTACTGTACCTAAAGACATTATTCATGAAAATTTGGCAAAGTTTCTGCAATGAATAAGTGAGAAAATCAAGGCTATAACTTTCTGCATTGACATGTGTGGTATAGCCTTTACTGAAATTTCTGAAAATTTATTAATTGCCTATTTGATATTAAATTTGTGTTTACTGTACCTAAAGACATTATTCATGAAAATTTGGCAAAGTTTCTGCAATGAATAAGTGAGAAAATCAAGGCTATAACTTTCTGCATTGACATGTGTGGTATAGCCTTTACTGAAATTTCTGAAAACTTATTAATTGCCTATTTGATATTAAATTTGTGTTTACTGTACCTAAAGACATTATTCATGAAAATTTGGCAAAGTTTATGCAATGAATAAGTGAGAAAATCAAGGCTATAACTTTCTGCATTGACATGTGTGGTATAGCCTTTACTGAAATTTCTGAAAATTTATTAATAGCATATATGATATTAAATTTGTATTTACTGTACCTGAAAACATTATTCATGAAAATTTGGCCAAGTTTCTGCAATGAATAAGTGAGAAAATGAAGGCTATAACTTTCTGCATTGACATGTGTGGTATAGCCTTTACTGAAATTTCTGAAAATTTAATAATAGCATATTTGATATTAAATTTGTATTTACTATACCTAAAGACATTATTCATGAAAATTTGGCAAAGCTTCTGCAATGAATAAGTGAGAAAATCAAGGCTATAACTTTCTGCATTGACATGTGTGGTATAGCCTTTACTGAAAATTCTGAAAATTCATTAATAGCATATTTGATATTAAATTTGTGTTTACTGTACCTAAAGACATTATTCATGAAAATTTGGCAAAGTTTCTGCAATGAATAAGTGAGAAAATCAAGGCTATAACTTTCTGCATTGACATGTGTGGTATAGCCTTTACTGAAAATTCTGAAAACTTATTAATTGTCTATTTGATATTAAATTTGTGTTTACTGTACCTAAAGACATTATTCATGAAAATTTGGCAAAGTTTATGCAATGAATAAGTGAGAAAATCAAGGCTATAACTTTCTGCATTGACATGTGTGGTATAGCCTTTACTGAAAATTCTGAAAATTTATTAATAGCATATTTGATATTAAATTTGTGTTTACTGTACCTAAAGAAATTATTCATGAAAATTTAGCAAAGTTTCTGTAATGAATAAGTTAGAAAATTAAGGCTATAACTTTCTGCATTGACATGTGTGGTATAGCCTTTACTGAAATTTCTGAAAATTTATTAATTGCATATTTGATATTAAATTTGTGTTTACTGTACCTAAAGACATTATTCATGAAAATTTGGCAAAGTTTCTGCAATGAATAAGTGAGAAAATCAAGGCTATAACTTTCTGCATTGACATGTGTGGTATAGCCTTTACTGAAATTTCTGAAAAATTATTAATTGCATATTTGATATTAAAATTATGTTTACTATACCCAAAGACATTATTCATGAAAATTTGGCAAAGTTTCTGCAATGAATAAGTGAGAAAATCAAGGCTATGACTTTCTGCATTGACATGTGTGGTATAGCCTTTACTGAAATTTCTGAAAAATTATTAATTGCATATTTGATATTAAAATTATGTTTACTATACCCAAAGACATTATTCATGAAAATTTGGCAAAGTTTCTGCAATGAATAAGTGAGAAAATCAAGGCTATAACTTTCTGCATTGACATGTGTGGTATAGCCTTTACTGAAATTTCTGAAAATTTATTAATTGCCTATTTGATATTAAATTTGTGTTTACTGTACCTAAAGACATTATTCATGAAAATTTGGCAAAGTTTCTGCAATGAATAAGTGAGAAAATCAAGGCTATAACTCTCTGCATTGACATGTGTGGTATAGCCTTTACTGAAATTTCTGAAAATTTATTACTTGCATATTTCATATTAAATTTGTGTTCACTATACCTAAAGACATTATTCATGAAAATTTGGCAAAGTTTCTGCAATGAAGAAGTGAGAAAATTAAGGCTCTAACTTTCTGCATTGACATGTGTGGTATAGCCTTTACTGAAAATTCTGAAAACTTATTAATTGCCTATTTGATATTAAATTTGTGTTAACTGTACCTAAAGACATTATTCATGAAAATTTGGCAAAGTTTCTGCAATGAATAAGTGAGAAAATCAAGGCTATAACTTTCTGCATTGACATGTGTGGTATAGCCTTTACTGAAAATTCTGAAAACTTATTAATTGCCTATTTGATATTAAATTTGTGTTTACTGTACCTAAAGACATTATTCATGAAAATTTGGCAAAGTTTATGCAATGAATAAGTGAGAAAATCAAGGCTATAACTTTCTGCATTGACATGTGTGGTATAGCCTTTACTGAAATTTCTGAAAATTTATTAATTGCCTATTTGATATTAAATTTGTGTTTACTGTACCTAAAGACATTATTCATGAAAATTTGGCAAAGTTTCTGCAATGAATAAGTGAGAAAATCAAGGCTATAACTTTCTGCATTGACATGTGTGGTATAGCCTTTACTGAAATTTCTGAAAATTTATTAATTGCCTATTTGATATTAAATTTGTGTTTACTGTACCTAAAGACATTATTCATGAAAATTTGGCAAAGTTTCTGCAATGAATAAGTGAGAAAATCAAGGCTATAACTTTCTGCATTGACATGTGTGGTATAGCCTTTACTGAAATTTCTGAAAACTTATTAATTGCCTATTTGATATTAAATTTGTGTTTACTGTACCTAAAGACATTATTCATGAAAATTTGGCAAAGTTTATGCAATGAATAAGTGAGAAAATCAAGGCTATAACTTTCTGCATTGACATGTGTGGTATAGCCTTTACTGAAATTTCTGAAAATTTATTAATAGCATATATGATATTAAATTTGTATTTACTGTACCTGAAAACATTATTCATGAAAATTTGGCCAAGTTTCTGCAATGAATAAGTGAGAAAATGAAGGCTATAACTTTCTGCATTGACATGTGTGGTATAGCCTTTACTGAAATTTCTGAAAATTTAATAATAGCATATTTGATATTAAATTTGTATTTACTATACCTAAAGACATTATTCATGAAAATTTGGCAAAGCTTCTGCAATGAATAAGTGAGAAAATCAAGGCTATAACTTTCTGCATTGACATGTGTGGTATAGCCTTTACTGAAAATTCTGAAAATTCATTAATAGCATATTTGATATTAAATTTGTGTTTACTGTACCTAAAGACATTATTCATGAAAATTTGGCAAAGTTTCTGCAATGAATAAGTGAGAAAATCAAGGCTATAACTTTCTGCATTGACATGTGTGGTATAGCCTTTACTGAAAATTCTGAAAACTTATTAATTGTCTATTTGATATTAAATTTGTGTTTACTGTACCTAAAGACATTATTCATGAAAATTTGGCAAAGTTTATGCAATGAATAAGTGAGAAAATCAAGGCTATAACTTTCTGCATTGACATGTGTGGTATAGCCTTTACTGAAAATTCTGAAAATTTATTAATAGCATATTTGATATTAAATTTGTGTTTACTGTACCTAAAGAAATTATTCATGAAAATTTAGCAAAGTTTCTGTAATGAATAAGTTAGAAAATTAAGGCTATAACTTTCTGCATTGACATGTGTGGTATAGCCTTTACTGAAATTTCTGAAAATTTATTAATTGCATATTTGATATTAAATTTGTGTTTACTGTACCTAAAGACATTATTCATGAAAATTTGGCAAAGTTTCTGCAATGAATAAGTGAGAAAATCAAGGCTATAACTTTCTGCATTGACATGTGTGGTATAGACTTTACTGAAATTTCTGAAAAATTATTAATTGCATATTTGATATTAAAATTATGTTTACTATACCCAAAGACATTATTCATGAAAATTTGGCAAAGTTTCTGCAATGAATAAGTGAGAAAATCAAGGCTATGACTTTCTGCATTGACATGTGTGGTATAGCCTTTACTGAAATTTCTGAAAAATTATTAATTGCATATTTGATATTAAAATTATGTTTACTATACCCAAAGACATTATTCATGAAAATTTGGCAAAGTTTCTGCAATGAATAAGTGAGAAAATCAAGGCTATAACTTTCTGCATTGACATGTGTGGTATAGCCTTTACTGAAATTTCTGAAAATTTATTAATTGCCTATTTGATATTAAATTTGTGTTTACTGTACCTAAAGACATTATTCATGAAAATTTGGCAAAGTTTCTGCAATGAATAAGTGAGAAAATCAAGGCTATAACTTTCTGCATTGACATGTGTGGTATAGCCTTTACTGAAATTTCTGAAAATTTATTAATAGCATATATGATATTAAATTTGTATTTACTGTACCTGAAAACATTATTCATGAAAATTTGGCCAAGTTTCTGCAATGAATAAGTGAGAAAATGAAGGCTATAACTTTCTGCATTGACATGTGTGGTATAGCCTTTACTGAAATTTCTGAAAATTTAATAATAGCATATTTGATATTAAATTTGTATTTACTATACCTAAAGACATTATTCATGAAAATTTGGCAAAGCTTCTGCAATGAATAAGTGAGAAAATCAAGGCTATAACTTTCTGCATTGACATGTGTGGTATAGCCTTTACTGAAAATTCTGAAAATTCATTAATAGCATATTTGATATTAAATTTGTGTTTACTGTACCTAAAGACATTATTCATGAAAATTTGGCAAAGTTTCTGCAATGAATAAGTGAGAAAATCAAGGCTATAACTTTCTGCATTGACATGTGTGGTATAGCCTTTACTGAAAATTCTGAAAACTTATTAATTGTCTATTTGATATTAAATTTGTGTTTACTGTACCTAAAGACATTATTCATGAAAATTTGGCAAAGTTTATGCAATGAATAAGTGAGAAAATCAAGGCTATAACTTTCTGCATTGACATGTGTGGTATAGCCTTTACTGAAAATTCTGAAAATTTATTAATAGCATATTTGATATTAAATTTGTGTTTACTGTACCTAAAGAAATTATTCATGAAAATTTGGCAAAGTTTCTGTAATGAATAAGTTAGAAAATTAAGGCTATAACTTTCTGCATTGACATGTGTGGTATAGCCTTTACTGAAATTTCTGAAAATTTATTAATTGCATATTTGATATTCAATTTGTGTTTACTGTACCTAAAGACATTATTCATGAAAATTTGGCAAAGTTTCTGCAATGAATAAGTGAGAAAATCAAGGCTATAACTTTCTGCATTGACATGTGTGGTATAGCCTTTACTGAAAATTCTGAAAATTTATTAATTGCATATTTGATATTAAATTTGTATTTACTATACCTAAAGACATTATTCATGAAAATTTGGCAAAGTTTCTGCAATGAATAAGTGAGAAAATCAAGGCTATAACTTTCTGCATTGACATGTGTGGTATAGCCTTTACTGAAATTTCTGAAAATTTATTAATTGCATATTTGATATTAAATTTGTGTTTACTGTACCTAAAGACATTATTCATGAAAATTTGGCAAAGTTTCTGCAATGAATAAGTGAGAAAATCAAGGCTATAACTTTCTGCATTGACATGTGTGGTATAGCCTTTACTGAAATTTCTGAAAATTTATTAATAGCATATTTGATATTAAATTTGTGTTTACTATACCTAAAGACATTATTCATGAAAATTTGGCAAAGTTTCTGCAATGAATAAGTGAGAAAATCAAGGCTATAACTTTCTGCATTGACATGTGTGGTATAGCCTTTACTGAAATTTCTGAAAATTTATTAATTGCATATTTGATATTAAATTTGTATTTACTATACCTAAAGACATTATTCATGAAAATTTGGCAAAGTTTCTGCAATGAATAAGTGAGAAAATCAAGGCTATAACTTTCTGCATTGACATGTGTGGTATAGCCTTTACTGAAAATTCTGAAAATTTATTAATAGCATATATGATATTAAATTTGTGTTTACTGTACCTAAAGAAATTATTCATGAAAATTTGGCAAAGTTTCTGTAATGAATAAGTTAGAAAATTAAGGCTATATCTTTCTGCATTGACATGTGTGGTATAGCCTTTACTGAAATTTCTGAAAATTTATTAATTGCATATTTGATATTAAATTTGTGTTTACTGTACCTAAAGACATTATTCATGAAAATTTGGCAAAGTTTCTGCAATGAATAAGTGAGAAAATCAAGGCTATAACTTTCTGCATTGACATGTGTGGTATAGCCTTTACTGAAAATTCTGAAAATTTATTAATTGCATATTTGATATTAAATTTGTATTTACTATACCTAAAGACATTATTCATGAAAATTTGGCAAAGTTTCTGCAATGAATAAGTGAGAAAATCAAGGCTATAACTTTCTGCATTGACATGTGTGGTATAGCCTTTACTGAAAATTCTGAAAATTTATTAATAGCATATTTGATATTAAATTTGTGTTTACTGTACCTAAAGAAATTATTCATGAAAATTTGGCAAAGTTTCTGTAATGAATAAGTTAGAAAATTAAGGCTATAACTTTCTGCATTGACATGTGTGGTATAGCCTTTACTGAAATTTCTGAAAATTTATTAATTGCATATTTGATATTAAATTTGTGTTTACTGTACCTAAAGACATTATTCATGAAAATTTGGCAAAGTTTCTGCAATGAATAAGTGAGAAAATCAAGGCTATAACTTTCTGCATTGACATGTGTGGTATAGCCTTTACTGAAATTTCTGAAAATTTATTAATAGCATATTTGATATTAAATTTGTGTTTACTATACCTAAAGACATTATTCATGAAAATTTGGCAAAGTTTCTGCAATGAATAAGTGAGAAAATCAAGGCTATAACTTTCTGCATTGACATGTGTGGTATAGCCTTTACTGAAATTTCTGAAAATTTATTAATTGCATATTTGATATTAAATTTGTATTTACTATACCTAAAGACATTATTCATGAAAATTTGGCAAAGTTTCTGCAATGAATAAGTGAGAAAATCAAGGCTATAACTTTCTGCATTGACATGTGTGGTATAGCCTTTACTGAAAATTCTGAAAATTTATTAATAGCATATATGATATTAAATTTGTGTTTACTGTACCTAAAGAAATTATTCATGAAAATTTGGCAAAGTTTCTGTAATGAATAAGTTAGAAAATTAAGGCTATATCTTTCTGCATTGACATGTGTGGTATAGCCTTTACTGAAATTTCTGAAAATTTATTAATTGCATATTTGATATTAAATTTGTGTTTACTGTACCTAAAGACATTATTCATGAAAATTTGGCAAAGTTTCTGCAATGAATAAGTGAGAAAATCAAGGCTATAACTTTCTGCATTGACATGTGTGGTATAGCCTTTACTGAAAATTCTGAAAATTTATTAATTGCATATTTGATATTAAATTTGTATTTACTATACCTAAAGACATTATTCATGAAAATTTGGCAAAGTTTCTGCAATGAATAAGTGAGAAAATCAAGGCTATAACTTTCTGCATTGACATGTGTGGTATAGCCTTTACTGAAAATTCTGAAAATTTATTAATAGCATATTTGATATTAAATTTGTGTTTACTGTACCTAAAGAAATTATTCATGAAAATTTGGCAAAGTTTCTGTAATGAATAAGTTAGAAAATTAAGGCTATAACTTTCTGCATTGACATGTGTGGTATAGCCTTTACTGAAATTTCTGAAAATTTATTAATTGCATATTTGATATTAAATTTGTGTTTACTGTACCTAAAGACATTATTCATGAAAATTTGGCAAAGTTTCTGCAATGAATAAGTGAGAAAATCAAGGCTATAACTTTCTGCATTGACATGTGTGGTATAGCCTTTACTGAAAATGCTGAAAATTTATTAATAGCATATTTGATATTAAAGTTGTATTTACTATACCTAAAGACATTATTCATGAAAATTTGGCAAAGTTTCTGCAATGAATAAGTGAGAAAATCAAGGCTATAACTTTCTGCATTGACATGTGTGGTATAGCCTTTACTGAAAATGCTGAAAATTTATTAATAGCATATTTGATATTAAATTTGTGTTTACTGTACCTAAAGAAATTATTCATGAAAATTTGGCAAAGTTTCTGTAATGAATAAGTTAGAAAATTAAGGCTATAACTTTCTGCATTGACATGTGTGGTATAGCCTTTACTGAAAATTCTGAAAATTTATTAATTGCATATTTGATATTAAATTTGTGTTTACTGTACCTAAAGACATTATTCATGAAAATTTGGCAAAGTTTCTGCAATGAATAAGTGAGAAAATCAAGGCTATAACTTTCTGCATTGACATGTGTGCTATAGCCTTTACTGAAAATTCTGAAAATTTATTAATTGCATATTTGATATTAAATTTGTGTTTACTGTACCTAAAGACATTATTCATGAAAATTTGGCAAAGTTTCTGCAATGAATAAGTGAGAAAATTAAGGCTCTAACTTTTTGCATTGACATGTGTGGTATAGCGTTTACTGAAAATTCTGAAAATTTATTAATAGCATATTTGATATTAAATTTGTGTTTACTGTACCTAAAGACATTATTCATGGAAATTTGGCAAAGTTTCTGTAACGAATAAGTGAGAAAATCAAAGCTATAACTTTCTGCATTGACATGTGTGGTATAGCGTTTACTGAAAATTCTGAAAATTTATTAATAGCATATTTGATATTAAATTTGTGTTTACTGGACCTAAAGACATTATTCATGAAAATTTGGCAAAGTGTCTGCAATGAATAAGTGAGAAAATCAAGGCTATAACTTTCTGCATTGACATGTGTGGTATAGCCTTTACTGAAAATTCTGAAAATTTATTAATAGCATATTTGATATTAAATTTGTGTTTACTGTACCTAAAGACATTATTCATGAAAATTTGGCAAAGTTTCTGCAATGAATAAGTGAGAAAATTAAGGCTCTAACTTTTTGCATTGACATGTGTGGTATAGCGTTTACTGAAAATTCTGAAAATTTATTAATAGCATATTTGATATTAAATTTGTGTTTACTGTACCTAAAGACATTATTCATGGAAATTTGGCAAAGTTTCTGTAACGAATAAGTGAGAAAATCAAAGCTATAACTTTCTGCATTGACATGTGTGGTATAGCGTTTACTGAAAATTCTGAAAATTTATTAATAGCATATTTGATATTAAATTTGTGTTTACTGGACCTAAAGACATTATTCATGAAAATTTGGCAAAGTGTCTGCAATGAATAAGTGAGAAAATCAAGGCTATAACTTTCTGCATTGACATGTGTGGTATAGCCTTTACTGAAAATTCTGAAAATTTATTAATAGCATATTTGATATTAAATTTGTGTTTACTGTACCTGAAGACATTATTCATGAAAATTTGGCAAAGTTTCTGCAATGAATAAGTGAGAAAATCAAGGCTATAACTTTCAGCATTGACATGTGTGGTATAGCCTTTACTGAAAATTCTGAAAATTTATTAATAGCATATTTGATATTAAATTTGTGTTTACTGTACCTAAAGACATTATTCATGAAAATTTGGCAAAGTTTTTGCAATGAATAAGTGAGAAAATCAAGGCTATAACTTTCAGCATTGACATGTGTGGTATAGCCTTAACTGAAATTTTTGAAAATTTATTAATTGCATATTTGATATTAAATTTGTATTTACTATACCTAAAGAAATTATTTATGGAAATTCGGCAAAATTTCTGTGATGAATAAGTGAGAAAATCCACGATATAACTTTCAGCATTGGCAGGTGTGGTATAGCCTTTACTGAAAATTCTGAAAATTTATTAATAGCATATTTGATATTAAATTTGTGTTTACTATACCTAAAAACATTATTCATGAAAATTTGGCAAAGTTTCTGCAATGAATAAGTGAGAAAATCCACGATATAACTTTCGGCATTGACATGTGTGGTATAGCCTTTACTGAACTAATCAAAAAACATTAGCAAACATTTGTGCCATGCTTCCTAATCGCAATCTTATCTTGGCCGGTTTGTAACGTTATGTTTCCCAGCAATGCAATTTTTGTTCGAAGGCAAACATACGCATAAAAAAATTTTGCTCTTATAAATATATGTGACAACTTATCACCACTTATTAATGATTAATATCTTGGCATTTATGTGCACCAAATTAGTTTTAACAAGGCCACGTGGTCTTGAATCAATATTATAACTAATTGGCAGAAGCACTAAAGTAATTTTGTTTTGTTATCCACACTTTAACGACCAAATCGATTGTTTGGCTGTTTTGTACAGAAACACCAATTACCTAATACATTTTGTAATTACGAGAGGTTGATAAACATTATTGTTTTATCCACAACGAAAACAACACACTTTACAACAATTAATTCGTCAATATCACTCACTGTATAGCAAAATGTCTCTCCGAAAAGACTTACATTTCCTTTTGCAGTACACATCATTTCTAAATCTACTGCCTTATTATAAATCAAACGGTGCATTTGAATCCAGAAAACTACGTACTTTCGCATGCATTATCTTACAGCTGGTACTGTATTTATACTCAGTTTATGGTTTTATGTCCATAACATCAGAAAAACGAGTAACATTTTTCATGCTGTATAATTTCATAATGTTTTTAATCATGGTCACTGCTGTATTAAGCACATTCAACGCAGCAGTTAACACAAAAAGTTGGACATTAATTTTCGATACTTTCGACATGATCGATAAGAGCTTTTACAATTTAGGCTTAAAAGTGCCAAAAATGAAACATACGTTCGCACAAATTACAATTCTCACTCTAATAGTCACAGCAACATTGTCTTGGAATTTTACTACGTTTTATTTGGGAGGAGTATTAAGTTCTTTCAAGTATGCCATAATGCATGAAGTCGATACTTATTTTTTGATCTTGTTTATACTTGTGGGGTATAATATTCTGCATGCAATTAAAATTCGGTTTAAGCTCACCAATGACTTTGCTGATAGCTTATGCTTGGACAAAAGCTCTTTAACGGATGTCGTGCAGAAAACTGAGGAGATTACATATTTGTTGGGCAAAATTTCGAGTCTCGTCGACTTGTTCAATGCGATGTTTGGGTGGAATTTGTTTCTTGTAATCATTTGCGTTATTATGAATGTGCTTATGTCTGTTAATTCGATAATTGTCTCGAATGCTGCAGATAGTGCATACATATTATTTTGGACGTTTTATATTACAGTAAGTTTATTACCTAATAAGTAAAGCTTAGCTTTTATTATTTTGCTTCATTTTTTTTATTGGACAACTTATATTACTGTAAGTTTATTACCTAATAAGTAAAGCTTAGCTCTTATTATTGTGCTTCATTTATTTGGAAAACTTATATTATTGTAAGTTTATTACCTAATAAGTAAAGCTTAGCTCTTATTATTTTGCTTCATTTATTTGGACAACTTATATTACTGTAAGTTTATTACCAAATAAGTAAAGCTTAGCGCTTATTATTATTTTTTTTTTTTTGGCAACTCCTATATTCAAGTAAGTTTATTAAATGATACGTCTTATTATTTTGCTTGCTCTGTTGTTTTAGCAAAAACCGAAACATAAATTATTAAATAAAGAAGGCAGAATATTTTGTTTTGGGAATTGTTTAAATTGTATTACAATATTTTGCTTTAAAATTCATAATTATTTTATGAAGAAAAATATTTGTAAAGATATTTTCTTCAGAAAAATATCTGGAAAGAAAGATAGCAAAAATCACATAGAGAAAACATAATTTCTTACTGTACCACCAATTCAGTAATCTGTTCAATAAATATTTTTATAGAAGTTAAAAAAAAATATGAAAATTTTCTTTAACTACTCAAAATTATATTTTAATGTCATAATCTTTTATTTTGAGAATTTAATTAATTAATTCAAGCGAAAATGTGATTTATAATGACTTTTGGAATAATTAGTATGTAAAATATAAATAAATTTTCCATGACTGAATCGATCTACATGAATTTTATTAATTTTTGTTAAAAAACACATTTTTTTAATGAAAGTCTGTAATCTACAAGGTGTCCCAAAAATAGTGGATAAGCTTAACCCACTCCACTCAGGGATGGCCAGTAAGTACTTAGAAAGTACTAAACAAAAAAAAACAACAAAAAAAAAGTTTGATAAACATAACTCATAGACGACTTTATTATTAGTATTTTAATTGTACAGCAGATTGTTGTCACGTTGAATTTTCAACATGTTTTGACATTTGTAGTTGAAAATCATGCAGAATTTGAGAGTGGCAGTTGAAAATTTGGAATATTTTGATAGTATGGTTGAAAAATTGGAGATGCGGTTAATATATTGAGAATTTTGGATAGTTGAAGTTGAAAATTTAGCAAGTTTGACAGTTTAAGTTGAAAATTTTACGGTTTTGTTACATTGAGTTGAAAGTTTGCAGATAGAGTTAAAACATATGCAGTTTTTGATAAATGTTGTTGTTAACAATTTGGGAGTAGAGTTAAATATTGAATGCTTTTTGATATTTGTAGTTCAAAATATAACAGAATTTTACAGTGGCAATTGAAAATTAGGAAAACTTTGATTTGATTTTGAAATATTGAAGATGCAGTAAAAACATAGAGTATTTTTGATAGTAGGAGTTGAGAATTTTTCGGTTTTAATAGTTGTAGTTGAAAGTGTGACAAGCATTGAAAGTTAAAGTTGAAAGTATTACAGTTTTCGATAGGTGCTGTTGAAAACTTAGTAAGGGTTGATAGTTGTTCTTGAAATTTTTACCGATTTTGATTAAATGAGTTGAAACTTTGCAGATACAGTTAAAAATATTACAGTTTTTGATAGTTGTTGCTGACAATTTGGGAGTAGAGTGTAATATTTACAGGTTTTTGACATTTATAGTTGAAAATATAGCAGAATTTGACAGTGGAAGTTGAAAATTTGGAAAAAAATTATACTGGGATTGAAAAATTCGAGTTGCAGTTAAAACATTGAAAAGTTTTGATAGTGGAGTTGAAAATTTAACAAGTTTGACCGTTTAAGTTGAAAATTTTACGGTCTTGACAGTTGAAGTTGAAAGTTTGACAAGTTTTGATAGTTATAGTTGAAAATTTGATAGTTTTTGACAGGTGCTGTTGAAGACTTGATAAGATTTGACAGTTGCACTTGAAAATTTTACAAACTTTGATACAATGAGTTGAATATTTGCAGATACAGTTAAAAAATTTACAGATTTTGAGAGTTGCTGCTGATAATTTGGTAGTGGAGTTGAATATTTAATGCTTTTTGACATTTGTGGATTCAAAATATGACAGAATTTGACAGTGGTAGTTGAAAATTTGGAAGATTTTGATACTGGGGTTGAAATATTGGAGATGCAGTTAAAACATTGGATATTTTTGGTAGTTGGAGTTGAAAATTTAACATGTTTGATAGTTTAAGTGAAACATTTTACAGTTTTGATACAGGGAGTTAAAAATTTGCAGATATAGTTCAAAATGTTACAGTTTTTGATAGTTGTTGTTGACAATTTGGGAGTGGAGTGAAATATTTAACGCTTTTTGACATTTGTAGTTGAAAATATAACAGAATTTGACAGTGGCAGTTCAAAATTTTGATAATTTTAATAATGGGCTTGAAAAATTGGAGATGTATTAAAAAAATTGAGAAATTTTGTTAGATGGAGTTGAAAATTTAACAAGTTTGACAGTTTAAGTTGAAAATTTTACGATTTTGAAAGTTGTAGTTTGAATTTTGACAAGTATTGATAGTTAAAGTTGAAAATTTGATAGTTTTTGACAGGTGCTGTTGAAGACTTGATAAGGTTTGACAGTTGCACTGGAAAATTTGATAGAATTTGATACAATGAGTTGAAAATTTGCAGATACAGATAACATTTTTGCAGCTTTTTAATAGTTGTTGCTGATAATTTGGTAGTGGAGTTAAATATTTAATGATTTTTGACATTTGTGGATTCAAAATATGACTGAATTTGACAGTGGCAGTTAAAATTAAAAAAAAATATATACTGGGGTTGAAATATTGGAGATGCAGTTAAAACATTGGGTATTTTTGGTAGTTGGAGTTGAAAATTTAACAAGTTTTACAGTTTAAGTCGAAAATTTTACGGTTTCGATACTTGTAGTTGAAAGTTTGACAAGTTTTGATAGTAAAAGTTGAAAATTTGATAGTTTTTGACAGGTGCTGTTGAAGACTTGATAAGGTTTGACAGCTGCACTGGAAAATTTAATAGAATTTGATACAAATAGTTGAAAATTTGCAGATACAGTTAAAAATTTTGCAGTTTTTGATAGTTGTTGCTGACAATTTGGTAGTGGAATTGAATATTTAATACTTTTTGACATTTGTAGTTCAAAATATGACAGAATTTGACAGTGGCAGTTAAAAATTTGGAAAAAATCTATACTGAGGTTGAATTATTGGAGATGCAGTTAAAACATTGGGTATTTTTGGTAGTTGGAGTTGAAAATTTAACAAGTTTGATAGTTTCAGTGAAACATTTTACTGTTTTGATAAAGGGAGTTAAAAATTTGCAGATACAGTTAAAAATGTTACAGTTTTTGATAGTTGTTGCTAATAATTTGGAGGTGGAGTGAAATATTTACTCCTTTTTGACATTTGTAGTTGAAAATATGACAGAATTTGACAGTGGCAGTTGAAAATTTAGAAAACTTTGATAGTGGAATTAAAAAATTGTAGATACAGTTAATACATTGAGATACATTTTTAATAGTTAGAGTTGAAATTTAACAAGTTTGACAGTTTAAGTTAAAAAAATGTAGAGTTTAGATACAGAGAGTGGAAAGTTTGCAGATACAGTTCAAAAAATTACAGTTTTTGATAGTTGTTGTTGACAATTTGGCAGTGGAGTGAAATATTTAATGCTTTTTGACATTTGTAGTTGAAAATATGACAGAATTTAACAGTAGCAGTTGAAAATTTGGAAAATTTTGATACTGGGGCTGAAAAATTGGAGATGCAATTAAAACATCGATAAGTTTTGATAATTGGAGTTGAAAATTTTACAAATTTGACAGTTTAAGTTATAACTTTTCGGTTTTGATAGTTATAGTTGAAAACTTGACAATTTTTGATAGTTAAAGTTGAAATTTTGACAGTTTTTGACAGATGGAGTTGAACGTCTGCAGATACAGTTGAAAATGTTACAGTTTTTGATAGTTGTAATTGACAATTTGGGAATGGTGTTAAGTATTTAATGCTTTTTGACATTTATAGTTCAAAATGTGACAGAATTTGACAGTGGCTGTTAAAAAATTGGGAAAAAAATTATACTGGGGTTGAAATATTGGAGATGCAGTTAAAACATTGGGTATTTTTGGTAGTTGGAGTTGAAAATTTAAGAAGTTTGACAGTTTATGTTAAAAATTTACAGTTTTGATATAAGGAGTTGAAAGTTTACAGATACAGTTAAAAAAATTACAGTTTTTGATAGTTGTTGCTGATAATTTGGGAGTGGAGTTAAATATTGAATACTTTTTGACATTTATAGCTCAAAATATGACAGAATTTGACAATGGCAGTTGAAAATTTGGAAAATTTTGATAGTGGGGTTGAAAAGTTATAGATGCAGTTAAAACATTGAGTATTTTTAATAGTTGGAGTTGATAATTTAAGAAGTTTGTCAGTTTATGTTGAACATTTTACGTTTTTTTACAGTTGAAATTGAAAGTTTGACAAGTTTTGGTAGTTAAAGTTGAAAATTTGACAGTTTTTGACAGGTGCTGTTGATGACTTAATAAGGTTTGACAGTTGCACTGGAAAATATTACAGATTTTGATACAATGAATTAAAAATTTGCAGATACAGTTAAATTTTTTGTAGTTGTTGATAGTTGTTGCTGATAATTTAGGAGTGGAGTGAAATATTTAACGTTTTTTGACATTTATAGTTGAAAATATAGCAGAATTTGACAGTGGCAGTTGAAAATTTGGAAAAAAAATATACTGGGGTTGAAAAATTGGAGATGCAGATAAAACATCGAGAATTTTTGATAGTTGGAGTTAAAAATTTAAGAAGTTTAACAGTTTATGTTAAAAAAATTACAGTTTTGATACAGGGAGTTGAAAGTTTGCAGATACAGTTAAAAATTTACAGTTTTTGATAGTTGTTGCTAATAATTTGAGAGTGGAGTGAAATAATTACCGCTTTTTGACATTTATAGTTGAAAATGTAGCAGAATTTGACAGTGGCAGAAGAAAATTTGGAAATATTTTATACTGGGGTTGAAAAATTGGAGATGCAGATAAAATATCGAGTATTTTTGATAGTTGGAGTTGAAAATTTAAGAAGTTTGACAGTTTATGTTAAAAAATTTACAGTTTTGATACAGGGAGCTGAAAGTTTGCAGATACAGTTAAAAAAAATACAGTGTTTAATAGTTGTTGCTAATAATTTGGGAGTGGAGTGAAATATTTACCTCTTTTTGACATATGTAGCCTAAAATATGGCAGAATTTGACAGTGGTAGTTAAAAATTTGGAAGATTTTGATACTGGGGTTGATAAATTGGAGATTCGGTTAAAACATTGAGAATTTTTGATAGTTGGAGTTGAAAATTTTACAAGTTTGACAGTTTAGGTTGAAAATTTGACCTTTTTGATAGTTGTAGTTTAAAGCTTGACGAGTTTTTAGAGTTTAAGTTGAAAATATTACGGTTTTGATAGTTGTGGTTGAAAGTTTGTTAAGTTTTGATAGTTGTGTTTGAAAGTTTGTCAATATTTTTTGACATATGCTGTTGAAGACTTAATAAGGTTTGGCAGTTACACTAGTATATTTAACAGATTATGATATAAGTAGTTGAAAATTTGCAGATACAGTAAAAATGTTACAGTTTATGATAGTTATTGTTGACAATTTGGGAGTGGAGTTAAATAGTTTACGGTTTTTGACATTTGTAGTTGAAAATATGACAGAATTTGATAGTGGCAGTTAAAAATTTGGAAAAGTTTGATACTGAGCTTGAAAAATTGGAGATGCAATTAAAAAATTAAGAATTTTTGATAGTTGGAGTTGAAAATTTTACAAGTTTGACAGTTTAGGTTGAAAATTTTACCGTTTTGATAGTTGTAGTTGAAAATTTGACGAGTTTTTACAGTTTAAGTTGAAAATATTACGGTTTTGATAGTTGTGGTTGAAAGTTTGTCAAGTTTTGATAGTTGTGTTTGAAAGTTTGTCAAGTATTGATAGTTAAATTTGTAAATTTGACAGTTTTTGACATATGCTGTTGAAGACTTGATAAGGTTTGGCAGTTACACCAGTATATTTTACAGATTATGATATAAGTCGTTGAAAATTTGCAGATATAGTAAAAATGTTACAGTTTTTGATAGTTATTGTTGACAATTTTGGAGTGGAGTAAAATATTTAACGCTTTTTGACATTTGTAGTTGAACATATAACAGAATATGACGTGGCAGTTGAAAATTTTGATAATATTGATAATGGGGTTGAAAAATTGGATATGCATTTAAAACATTGAGAATTTTTGATAGTTGGAGTTGAACATTTTAGAGTGGAGTTAAATATTTAACGCCTTTTGACATTTGTAGTTGAAAATTTTGAGTTTTTTTCTGATGCCAAGTGAATGTGTTATAAAATAATCTCGTACAACAAACAAATTGAATATAGTATATTATGACAAAAGTGCATAAGAGAGCTTTCAAGCATGCTTGCCACGACGCATAGCGAAGTGCTTTAACGACAAAGTATAGAAATACACGTGCATAAGAGTGTTTCAAATTCTGCGTCGTTAGAAGCACTCCGCTTTGAGTCGTGCTCTTATATGCTTGTATTATAATACATTACATTCAATTGTCATCAAAATGTTGTCCAAGATTTTTTTGTATTACATATATATATATATATATATACATATATATATATATATATACATATATATATATATATATATATATATATATATATATATATATATATATATATGTATATATATATATATATACATATATATATATATATATATATATATATATATATATATATATATATATATATATATATATATAAACAATCTTTATTGGGCTATCGACTTGTATTACATTTTCTTGATATTTGAGGAAAGCTCAAAACTAATTGAATAATTAAAATCCATTATCCATTCATTCATTAAAAAATATACTTTATTTTTTTTAAATTTGTATTTTTTTTTAAATCCGATTCAGGCAATTTTTTGCACCGGCATCAAATAGAGGAGGAGGTATAATTTTTCATGTACAAACATTGTTTTATTTTTTGTGTCTTATACGTGTTATATTTTTTATCGGGTAGCAACAAAATCGATGTAATTATGATCAAATACTACAAATGATGTTTTTCTAATTGCTTGAATAAAAATATCGCTACATAATTATACTGTTATGTCCTTAATGGATTATTAAAACACATTACGTATAAAAGATACCAATAATAGGATATAGTGATCAGTACATTACCATCAATTTTCACATACTCCTCATATCTTAACGTAAATTATAATGTCTGTTATGGATTTACTTGTACATCTAAAAATAACATCATTTCTGAATATTGTTCCTTGTTATAATGCAAAAACAAGAAGGTTCAGTTGTAGCAAATTCCGTTCTTACATTTCAAGTATAATTCATTTGGGTTGCTATGCATACTGTTTATATGGCATTAAAGGTACTTCCGGAAAAATCAGTGTTACAAGATCTGCAATTTTCATATGTATGTACATTATTACTCTAATAAGTGTAATCTCCAGTACTCTTAAAACAATCAAGAACGTAAAAAGCTGGCAGGAATTTTTCGATACGTTGAATTGCATCGATAACGAAATTCGAAAAATTCGTGGTGTTAAATTGCAATTTTACTCCTATGCGTACGTTAAAGTGGGTTTTGTGACCCTCATATCAATCTTCGGTGTAAGCTTCAATATCTACCACTGGAACGTTGAAGACAACATGAGCATGATGCAATATTTTATATTGTACCAATTTCATGTTTACATGACTCTTTTGTTTATGGTAATGGCTTACGATATTCTGGTAGCCATAAGATACAGATTTCGCATCTTCAATGGTTTTATGGATCAATTGCGGGGTAAAAGAATCTCACCTTTGGAGGTGTTGCAGAGGGTCAATAATTTGATGAGCTTGTCCGAGAAAATTTACGATCTTTGCGACTTATTTAACTCGCTCTTTGGTTGTCCTGCCTTCCTTGAGTTGGTATCGATGATTTTTAACATTCTTGTAGCGGTCAACTCATTTTTTATTACGGAGTTCGATGCTAAATGTCGACTACAAACTTCTCTGTTTATAATATTTTGGACAATGTATATCACTGTAAGTTATGCTTCTTAATAACATATTATTGTATTGTTTGAATTTAATTTAGTTATTGTTTGTGCGTTATACTTCTTAATAACATAATATGTAATGTTTGAATGTTATTAAGTTATTGTTTTTGCGTTATGCTTCTTAATAACATAATATTATTGTAATGTTTGAATTTATTTAAGTTATTATTTCTGCGTTTAAAATATGCAACTTTAACGTTCAGCCAATACTATATATATTTTATATTGATTCTTTTCTTCTTCCCAAACAGAAGAAAACAATAATATAAACTATTAATTAATAACTGGTATAAGTAATGGATGAAACTATAACGAAAATAATTTTTATCCTTGTAAAACATTGAATAATTTAAAACTCAAAATACGACCGACTGCGCCATGTTAGTAAGTTAATTCCGCAACAAATGAATAATCGTTGCCCAAAGCCAAGTTATTTTGCCCATTAATTCCCAAAAATATCTAAATCTAAAATAATATTTATCCTTGTAAAACATTGAATAATTTAAAACTCAAAATACGACCGACTGCGCCATGTTAGTAAGTTAATTCCGCAACAAATGAATAATCGTTGCCCAAAGCCAAGTTATTTTGCCCATTAATTCCCAAAAATATCTAAATCTAAAATAATATTTATCCTTGTAAAACATTGAATAATTTAAAACTCAAAATACGACCGACTGCGCCATGTTAGTAAGTTAATTCCGCGACAAATGAATAATCGTTGCCTAAAGCCAAGTTATTTTGCCCATTAATTCCCAAAAATATCTAAATCTAAAATAATATTTATCCTTGTAAAACATGGTATAATTTAAAACTCAAAATACGACCGACTGCGCCATGTTAGTAAGTTAATTCCGCAACAAATGAATAATCGTTGCCTAAAGCCAAGTTATTTTGCCCATTAATTCCCAAAAATATCTAAATCTAAAATAATATTTATCCTTGTAAAACATTGAATAATTTAAAACTCAAAATACGACCGACTGCGCCATGTTAGTAAGTTAATTCCGCGACAAATGAATAATCGTTGCCTAAAGTCAAGTTATTTTGCCCATTAATTCCCAAAAATATCTAAACCTAAAATAATATTTATCCTTGTAAAACATTGAATAATTTAGAACTCAAAATACGACCGACTGCGCCATGTTAGTAAGTTAATTCCGCGACAAATGAATAATCGTTGCCCAAAGCCAAGTTATTTTGCCCATTAATTCCCAAAAATATCTAAATCTAAAATAATATTTATCCTTGTAAAACATTGAATAATTTAAAACTCAAAATACGACCGACTACGCCATGTTAGTAAGTTAATTCCACAACAAATGAATAATCGTTGCCTAAAGCCAAGTTATTTTGCCCATTAATTCCCAAAAATATCTAAATCTAAAATAATATTTATCCTTGTAAAACATTGAATAATTTAAAACTTAAAATACGACCGACTGCGCCATGTTAGTAAGTTAATTCCGCGACAAATGAATAATCGTTGCCCAAAGCCAAGTTATTTTGCCCATTAATTCCCAAAAATATCTAAATCTAAAATAATATTTATCCTTGTAAAACATTGAATAATTTAAAACTCAAAATACGACCGACTGCGCCATGTTAGTAAGTTAATTCTGCGACAAATGAATAATCGTTGCCCAAAGCCAAGTTATTTTGCCCATTAATTCCCAAAAATATCTAAATCTAAAATAATATTTATCCTTGTAAAACATTGAATAATTTAAAACTCAAAATACGACCGACTGCGCCATGTTAGTAAGTTAATTCTGCGACAAATGAATAATCGTTGCCCAAAGCCAAGTTATTTTGCCCATTAATTCCCAAAAATATCTAAATCTAAAATAATATTTATCCTTGTAAAACATTGAATAATTTAAAACTCAAAATACGACCGACTGCGCCATGTTAGTAAGTCAATTCCGCGACAAATGAATAATCGTTGCCCAAAGACAAGTTATTTTGCCCATTAATTCCCAAAAATATCTAAATCTAAAATAATATTTATCCTTGTAAAACATTGAATAATTTAAAACTCAAAATACGACCGACTGCGCCATGTTAGTACGTTAATTCCGCGACAAATGAATAATCGTTGCCTAAAGCCAAGTTATTTTGCCCATTAATTCCCAAAAATATCTAAATCTAAAATAATATTTATCCATGTAAAACATTGAATAATTTAAAACTCAAAATACGACCGACTGCGCCATGTTAGTAAGTTAATTCCGCGACAAATGAATAATCGTTGCCTAAAGCCAAGTTATTTTGCCCATTAATTCCCAAAAATATCTAAATCTAAATATATAAAATGAATAAAGACCGAAAAAATGATTCCCGAAAATATCTTCTTGGAAATTGGAAATGCTAAAAGCTGATGATCTTAATAATCCACGCTTCAAATAAAACATTGAAGTGTTACAAGATGATTGGATGCATGTCTTTTGCAGATTCACGGAATTATCCTGGTAGTTCTGTGCGAGAGAGTGGTTGATGAGGGCAAAAGGGCCGTGGTTGTAACTGGTCAAGCTCTTCAGTGGTACTCAAACGACAACACTGCCCGCAGGAAATTGACCATCTTGTGCCAGCAGGTTACCACCAGAAGCCCATCCTTTTCGGCTGCAGGCTTCTTCAAGATCGACTACGCCATGCTCTTCAACTTTGTTAACATAATTGCCACGTACGTCATCGTGCTAATTCAGCTCCCAAAGTGAAAATCCTCATCATCCATAGATATGTTAAGATGAAATTTTGTAATTTTGTTTCGTCTTTCTCTATTAATAATAAAAACGCAAACATTCTCATCGTGCACATATCAATTGTTGTTAATGAAATTTGTTAATTGTTATGTTTCGTCTTTATTAATAATAAAAATTGCGTGATACATAGTATTTATTGGTGTTAAGAAACAATACATCATTGTTACACATACATCATTGTTAGTACGGTTTTTGTTGATTTGTGTTATGGACAAAATTTGATAGTGGCAGTTGAAATTTTTTGGAAGTTTAATACTGGGGTTGAAAACTTGGTGATGCAGTTAAAAAATTGTGAATTTTTGATAGTTGGAGTTGAAAAGTTTACAAGTTTGACAGTTTTAGTTGAAAATTTTACCGTTTTGATAGTTGTAGTTGAAAGTTTGACAAGTTTTGAGAGTTTAAGTTGAAAATTTTACGGTTTTGATAGTTGTGGTTGAAAGTTTGTCAAGTTTTGATAGATGTGTTTGAAAGTTTGCCAAGTTTTGATAGTTAAATATGAAAATTTGACAGTTTTTGACATATGCTGTTGAAGACTTGATAAGGTTTGACAGTTACACTTGAATATTTTACAGATTTTGATATAAGCAGTTGAAAATTTGCAGATACAGTAAAAATGTTACAGTTTTTGATAGTTATTGTTGACAATTGGGAGTGGAGTTAAATAGTTAACGGTTTTTGACATTTGTAGTTGAAAATATGACAAAATTTGACCGTGGCAGTTGAAAATATTTGAAAATTTGATACTGGGGTTGAAAACTTGGAAATGCAGTTAAAAAATTGAGAATTTTTGATAATAGGAGTTGAAAATTTTTGAAGTTTGACAGTTTAAGTTGAAAATTTTATCGTTTTGATAGTTGTAGTTGAAAGTTTGACGAGTTTTTAGAGGTTAAGTTGAAAATTTTACGGTTTTGATAGTTGTGGTTGAAAGTTTGTCAAGTTTTGATAGTTGTGTTTGAAAGTTTGTCAAGTTTTGATAGTTGAATTTGAAAAATTGACAGTTTTTGACATATGCTGTTGAAGACTTGATAAGGTTTGACAGTTACAGTTGAATATTTTACAGATATTGATTAAGTAGTTGAAAATTTCTATATACAGTAAAAAATGTTACAGTTTTTGATAGTTATTGTTGACAATTTGGGAGTGGAGTTAAATAGTTAACGGTTTTTGTCATTTGTGGTTGAAAATATGAGAAAATTTGACCGTGGCAGTTGAAAACTTCGAAAATTTTGATACCGGGGTTAAAAAATTGGAGTTGCAATTAATACATTAAGAATTTTTTATAGTTGGAGTTGAAAATTTAACAAGTTAGATAGTTTAAGTTGAAAAGTTTTTGGCAGGTAAAGTTGAAAATTTGACAAGGGTAAAACCAGATGGAGTTGAAAACATTTTGATAGTACATCTTGAAAATTTGCCGATTTAGTTCAAAACCTTGCAAATTTGATAGTTGCATTTTTTTATAGTTGATGAAAATTTAGAGGCGGAGTTACCATCCATGGACACCATGGGTGGTATCCCATGGTTATTGTCTTATTATTGTTTATTACTTAAGTAAATATGTATGTATACATTTAAATAAATAATTAATTAAATACATGAAATTTTTACAAAAATAAATGAAACTTTGACAATGAATTGAAATCTTGATCAAATAACAAAACAAATTAGACAAAAATAATTAAAAAATTGACAGTAATAATTGAATTTGGATGGACATTGAAGTGTCCATTGAAATTTTGACAGATATTTAAGAAATATAATGTAATATTTGAAAATACAACACAAAAATTGAAACTTTCACAACAAATAGAAATTTTGATCAAATTACAAAACAAATTAGACAAAAATAACTAAATAAGTGACAGTAATAATTGAATTTAGATGGACATTGAAATGTCCATTGAAATTTTGACGGATATTTAACAAATATAATGTAATATTTGAAAACAACTTTGACAACAAATAGAAATTTTGATCAAATTACAAAACAAATTAGACAAAAATAATTAAAACTTGGACAGTAAATAACTCTAAATATATACATATAAAATAACTAAAACAGTTATTTAAGAATTGATTTTTCTTTCTATTACCAAAATTAATACCCCCAAAAAAGATAATTTCACACATTGTAATTCATCTCCTCACTAACAAATTACATAAATACTGAATAATTTATACATACTATAACAATAAATACATAACAAATATTATTATTATTCGAAAGAGGTTGAAAGAGTATTTTTCAGTTTTTCAACGATATTTCAGAAACTATGCGGATATCGCGGATTTCGTTTCCTGTATATTGAAAGGCACAAAAAAGAGAAACTTTTATCCCATTTGATTATCTCTGTATATATTTTCGGTTAATAGATCCTAATGGTGGACGTCGTAAAATTATAACTCTCTAGTTATATTAGTGGTCCGCAAATTTTTTTGAGCAGTGTATTTGTGAAGGATTTTTACTTTGGGAGTTGGATAATTACGATGACATAAGTGGCTATAATGTTAACAAAGTTGAAGAGCATGGCATAGTCGACCTTGAAGAAGCCTGCTGCCGTGAAGGAGGGACATCTGGAGGTCGCCTGATGGCACAAGATGGTCAATTTCATGCGGGCATTGTTGTCGTTTGAGTACCACTGAAGTGCTTGTCCAGTAACATCAATAGCCCTTTTGCCTTCTTCTACTACACTCTCACATAATGCTACCAGGATAATTGCGTGAATCTGGAACAGGCATGCAATTTAATCAGTCATAAATCTTCATGCCTGATTAACTTAAGAAGAACTACATTGGATATCTAATTGAGTTCATTGGAATAATAAACAAATTATGGGATATAATATATGTGGTGAAATTAAACCTTATGTGGTCTTATAGGACCAAACCAATGTCACTATGTACCATGCAAATCAATATTTTTATTTGAATTATTGTTTGGTGGCTATTTATGACAAACCTATAGCAAAAAGGGCATATTCGCAAATGAACGCCTTTTTGCTTGGAACATTTATATCACTTCTAATCACAAATAAACTATTAATTTGTTGGCGGTGCTTATCAGGACAATGGCCATTACCAAGGACACAAGAGACATGTTAAGCACTATGACTGTAGGATGTCCTTCTGCAGTACTCATAAAACCATATACTGAATAAATATGCATGCTTAAATGTAGAGCGAAACATATGCAAGTACGTAATTTGCGAGTTGCAAAAATTCTGTTTGATGTATAGCATGGCAAAATGTTTAGAAATGTAGTTAACTTTAGAAGTAGACTTATATCTTTTCGGAGAGACATTTCACCGTCTATCACATTACTTAAAACAGTAATATAAGGTACACTTGACTGCGAATTGATCGTTGCAGACACGACAAATAACATTATTAGGTAATGATAATTATTACAAAATGGATGGTTAATTTATGATTAATCGATGCGGTGACAAATAAAACCGTTTTATTTACGTATTGCCAAAAAAAGAGCGTTCTAATTAGCTTAAAACTATGTATGAAGAAAAATCTATAATTTCACTAGAATTATTACATTGTATGCATATCTGGCCAGTGGCGTACCCCCGGGGCTGGAGGGGGGTGGGGGGAATTAAAATCCTTGCCACATTTATATAGTCTTCCTTTAAAAATTCTAAATATTTTGATATTAAGTGAAATTTGCGTTAAATATCGGTGAATGCCTACAGGAAATTTCTAGAATTTTGTCAAATTTGGCACTGTACTAATTGAACTTTAAATAGATACCAAAATTGTCGATATGTAATGAGGAATAATCAGAAAGTGATCTAAAATATTTAGAAATCCCACTTTTCTGTATCAAATTTTTATATTTTTGATAATATTTTTTGAAATTCTAATATAAGTCTGTACTATACTAATTGAACTTATCATACATCTCATAATTGTCGATATTCAATGAGAATGATGAAAAATTCAAGTAATTCTTTATAAATTTTATAGTTTTTCTTCATTATACCAAAGTACCATTCAAGATTCGATAAAGATTATGAATATTTTAAATGAAGCATTAAAATTTTAAATATTATGACATACATCAACAAATATCTACAGGACTTTTCATGACGTTGTAGAATTTGGATATATTAAATGGAATTTTGTAAAATTTTCCTTTCAATGCATACCTTATGAACCTATAGAAGCATCCAAAATTTTAATAGTAAACGAAATGTCATTTTCTATATTTTCATCTTTATTATATTTCGGAACCATACAAGATTTAGAAAGAGTTCCCAAATCTTCTACAAGTGTGATAAGCTACCTTTAAAAATTCTTAATATTTTTATATTAAGTGAAATTTTCGTTAAATATCGATGAATTCCTACAGGAATTTTCTAGAATTTTGTCAAATTTGGCACTGTACTAATTGAACTTAAAATAGATACCAAAATTGTCGATAGGTAATGAGGAATAATCAGAAAGTGATCTAAAATATTTAGAAATCCTACTTTTCTGTATCAAATTTTGATATTTTTGTTAATATTTTTTGAAATTCTAATAAAAGTCTGTACTATACTAATTGAACTCATCATACATCTCACAATTGTCGATATTAAATGAGAATGATGAAAAATTCAAGTAATCCTTTATAAATTTTATAGTTTTTCTCCATTATATAGAAGGACCATCCAAGATCCGATAAAGATTATGAATATTTTAAATGAAGCATAATAATTTTCAATATTGTGACATACATCAACAAATATCTACAGGACTTTTCATGACGTTATCAAATTTGGATATATTAAATGAAATTTTGTAAAATTTTCCTTTCAATGCATACCTTATGAACCTATAGAAGCATCCAAAATATTAATAGTAAACGAAATGTCATTTTCTATACTTTCATCTATATTATATTTCGGAACCATACAAGATTTAGAAAAAGTTCCAAAATCTTCTACTAGTGTGATAAGCTACCTTTAAAAATTCGTAATATTTTTATTTTAAGTGAAATTTGCGTTAAACATCGATGAATTCCTACAGGAATTTTGTAGAATTTTGTCAAATTTGGCACTGTACTAATTGAACTTAAAATAGATACCAAAATTGTCTATAGGTACTGAGGAATAATCAGCAAGTGATCTAAAATATTTAGAAATCCTACTTTTCTGTGTCAAATTTTGATATCTTTGTTAATATTTTTAGAACATCTAATAAAAGTCTGTACTGTACTAATTGAAATTATCATACATCTCATAATTGTCGATATTCAATGAGAATGATGAAAAATTCAAGTAATTCGTTATAAATTTTATAGTTTTCCTTCCTTATATATAAGGACCATTCAAGATTCGATAAAGATTATGAATATTTTAAATGAAGCATAATAATTTTCAATATTGTGATATACATCAACAAATATCTACAGGACTTTTCATGACGTTTTCAAAGTTGGATATATTAAATGAAATTTTGTAAAAATTTCCTTTCAATGCATACCTTCTGAACCTATAGAAGCATCCAAAATTTTAATAGTAAACGAGATGTCATTTTCTATATTTTCATCTTTATTATATTTCGGAACCATACAAGATTTAGAAAAAGTTCCCAAATCTTCTACGAGTGTCATAAGCTACCTTTAAAAATTCTTAATATTTTTAGATTAAGTGAAATTTGCGTTAAATGTCGATGACTTCCTACAGGAATTTTCTAGAATTTTGTCAAATTTGGCACTGTACTAATTGAACTTAAAATAGATACCAAAACTGTCGATAGGTAATGAGGAATAATCAGAAAGTGATCTAAAATATTTAGAAATCCTACTTTTCTGTATCAAATTTTGATATTTTTGTTAATATTTTTTGAAATTCTAATAAAAGTCTGTACTATACTAATTGAACTCATCATACATCTCATAATTGTCGATATTCAATGAGAATAATGAAAAAAACAAGTAATTCTTTATAAATTTTAAAGGTTTCCTTCATTATATAAAAGTACCATTCAAGATTCGATAAAGATTATGAATATTTCAAATGAAGCATAATAAGTTTCAATATTGTGACATACATCAACAAATATCTACAGGACTTCTCATGACGTTGTCAAATTTGGATATATTAAATGAAATTTTGTAAAATTTTCCTTTCAATGCAAACCTTATGAACCTGTAGAAGCATCCAAAATTTTAATAGTAAACGAAATGTCATTTTCTATATTTTCATTTTTATTATATTTCGGAACCATACAAAATTTAGAAAAAGTTCCCAAATCTTCTACAAGTGTGATAAGCTACCTTTAAAAATTCTTAATATTTTTAGATTAAGTGAAATTTGCGTTAAATGTCGATGAATTCCTACAGGAATTTTCTAGAATTATGCAAAATTTGGCACTGTACTAATTGAACTTAAAATAGATACCAAAATTTTCGATAGGTAATGAGGAATAATCAAGAAAGTGATCTAAAATAATTAGAAATCCTACTTTTCTGTATCAAAGTTTGATATTTTTGTTAATATTTTTTGAAATTCTAGTAAAAGTCTGTACTATACTAATTGAACTTATCATAAATCTTAAAATTGTCGATATTCAATGAGAATGATGAAAAAAAATTTTTTTATGAAACTGGTTCATTTGGCTTTCCAAAAAACGTGAAAAATTTCTCAGGAAACGTGAAAAACGTGTCACAAAAACGTGAAAATCTCTGAAACGATGTTTATTTGGTTTATTTGGTGTTCCAGAGAACGTTTTCTCTTTTTTAAATAGTAAAATTGCACGCGCACACGTAGGCAACCAAATGTACCAAAAGTGAATCGGAGGATTCCCATGTAAGAAACTGGTCTCAAGTGGGTATATACCTACTGTATGTATAGCTATATACAGCTATACTGTATGTATAGCTATATATAGCTATACATACAGTATAGCTACAGTATAGCCTATATAGCTGTGTAGATGAATGTATAGCTATTGGTATTGAATTAATCAAGGACTTAAAATAAAAAACTTACAGTCATATAAGTGCCCCAAAATGAAACGGCTAAACTATCCATAAAGTTACCATTAAGTAACGCATTGACACCCATAAGCACGTTAAAAATCATACGTATCATTATTATTAAGAAATTCCATGCAACAATATTATTAAATAACTTCACTATATTATTTATTCTTTCCCATATAATTGTAATTTCATAAATTTTTTTGTGTGAATCCGTCGTTGTACTTTTGGCAATGCATAGCTTCTCTGTTAAGTCGTTCGTGATTTTAAACCTAATTTTAATGGCATACAGAACATTGTAGCATACAAGGTTAAATAGCATTTCAATGTAAGCTTCGAATTCATACATTAAACCATATTTATACACTGTTAATATGCCTTGCAAATAAAAATTAGTCAAATTCCACGAAAAGCTTATTAGTGGATAAGCTGCAATTAGCACTAATTGTAAATACTGATACTTCATTGGCGTAATTTTTATACATTCTGATTCAAATAACTCTTTATCAATTTTATCTAATGCATCAAAAATCAATTGCCATTTATTTGTATGCCTAGCTGCATTGGCCGTGCTTATCAGGACATTAGCCATTATCAAGGACAGAAGGGACATGTTAAGCACTATGAATATAAGAGGTACTTCTGCAATAGAGATAAAACTATATACTGAATAAATATGCATGCTTAAGTGTAGAGCAAAACATATGCAAGTACGTAATTTGCGAGTTGCAAAAACACCATTTGATGTATAACATGGTAAAATGTTTAGAAATGAAGTGAACTTTAGAAGTAGACTTATATCTTTTCGAAAATACATTTCACCATCTACTACAAATCTATTACCACCATCTACTGCTATACATTGTACATATTAGCTACACTTAACTCATAATTGATCGTTGCTGACATTATTAATAACATTATTAGGTAATGGTAATAATTACAAAATGGATGTTTCAATTGGTGATAAATCGATACGATGGAAAATAAAACGTTATTATAAATATATATTCCAAAAATATGAGTGCATTCAAATTAAATTATGTAAGACGAAAAGTTAAAAATTTTACTTGAATTATTATAAGTAATAATCATGAAATGATTATTGACATTATTTAGGGTTTTGCCGTTAACAAATAAACAAATAAACAAAATAAACAAATAATCATGTCAATCATTGCTGATTTTTATGATCTCCAAATTACTGAGTAATCTCTCAAAATCTTAAGAACTATTGAGATATCTATAGAAATCTCGAAAAACATTGGATAATCTTGGGAACTATTCAAAAATCTATGCCATTATTGATATTTATTGGGAAATGTATGGTAATCACCAAAATTATTGAGAAATCTTGGGAGTTATAAAAAAATGACAAACCATTTCCATTTTTTGATCTCGAAATTATTGAAAACTCTCATGAAATCATAATAATTATTAGGAAATCTGTAGAAATCCCGAAAACTATCGAGAAATCGTGGAAACTATTGGAAAATCTCTGGAAATCTTGATAACATTTTAAAATATTTAGATATTTTAAGAATTATTGAAAAATTTGTAGACTGATAAAATGTATGTAATAATCATGTCAATCCTATGAACCAACTAAACCAATTTGGATTTTCTCGACATATGACAATATTTTGAAATGACTTGATATTTATTTCATAAATTATCGATAAATTTAGAGAATGAAAAATGTGTGAGAGAAAAAATGTGAGCAATAATTGGCTAATTCTGTAGAAACCGATTTTTTTCACATTTCCCTTTCTGCACTTAAGTCAAAGTTAAAACTTAGATAAACTGTATTATTATATGTATGTATTGTATAGGCAGGGCTTTGCCGTTAACAAATAAACAAATAAACAAAATAAACAAATAATCAGGTCAATCATTGCTGATTTTTATGATCTCGAAATTACTGAGTAATCTCTCAAAATCTTAAGGACATTGAGATATCTATAGAAATCTCGAAAAATATTGGAAAATCTTGGGAACTATTCAAAAATCTATGCAATTATAGATATTTATTGGGAAATCTATGGTATTTACCAGAATTATTAAGAAATCTTGGGAATTATAAATAAATGTCAAACCATTTGCATTTTTTGATCTCGAAATTAATGAAAACTCTCCTGAAATCATAATAATTATTAGGAAATCTGTAGAAATCCCGAAAACTATTGAGAAATCGAGGAAACTATTGTAAAATCTCTGGAAATCTTGATAACATTTTAAAATGTTTAGATATTTTAAGAATTATTGAAAAATTTGTAGACTGATAAAACGTATGTAATAATCATGTCAATCCTATGAACCAACTAAACCAATTTGCATTTTCTCGACATATGACAATATTTTGAAATGAATTGATATTTATTTCATAAATTATCGACAAATTTAGAAAATGAAAAATCTGTGAGAGAAAAAATGTGAGCAATAATTGGCCAATTCTGTAGAAGCCGATTTTTTTAACATTTCCCTTTCTGCCTTAAGTCAAAGTTAAAACTTAGATAAACTGTATTATTATATGTATGTATTGTATAGGCAGGGCTTTGCCGTTAACAAATAAACAAATAAACAAAATATGCAAATAATCATGTCAATCATTGCTGATTTTTATGATTTCGAAATTACTGAGTAATCTCTCAAAATCTTAAGAACTACTGAGATATCTATAGAAATCTCGAAAAATATTGGAAAATCTTGGGAACTATTCAAAAATCTATGCAATTATTGATATTTATTGGGAAATCTATGGTATTCACCAAAATTATTGAGAAATCTTGGGAATTATAAAAAATTGTCAAACCATTTGCATATTTAGATTTCGAAATTAATGAAAACTCTCCTGAAATCATAATAATTATTAGGAAATCTGTAGAAATCCCGAAAACTATTGAGAACTCGTAGAAACTATTGGAAAATCTCTGGAAATCTTGATAACATTTTAAAATGTTTAGATATTTCAAAAATTATTGAAAAATTTGTAGACTGATAAAATGCATGTAATAATCCTGTCAATCCTATGAACCAACTAAACCATTTTGGATTTTCTCGACATATGACAATATTTAGAAATGACTTGATATTTATTTCATATATTATCCACAAATTTAGAGAATGGAAAATGTGTGAGAGAAAAATGTGAGCAATAATTGGCTAATTCTGTAGAAACAGATTTTTTTCACATTTCCCTTTCTGCACTTAAGTCAAAGTTAAAACTTAGATAAACTGTATTATTATATGTATGTATTGTATAGGCAGGGCTTTGCCGTTAACAAATAAACAAATAAACAAAATAAACAAATAATCAGGTCAATCATTGCTGATTTTTATGATCTAGAAATTACTGAGTAATCTCTCAAAATCTTGGAATTATTAAGATATCTATAGATATCTCGAAATATATTGGAAAATCTTGGGAACTATTCAAAAATCTATGCAATTATTGATATTTATAGGGAAATTTACGGTAATCACCAAAATTATTGAGAAATCTTGGGAATTATAAAAAAATGTCAAACCATTTGCATTTTTTGATCTCGAAATTAATGAAAACTCTCCTGAAATCATAATAATTATTAGGAAATCTGTAGAAATCCCGGAAACTAATGAGAAATCGTGGAAACTATAGGAAAATCTCTGGAAATCTTGATAACATTTTAAAATGTCTAGTTATTTTGAGAATTATTGAAAAATTTGTAGACTGATAAAATGTATGTAATAATCTTGTCAATTCTATGAACCAACTAAACCAATTTGGATTTTCTCGACATATGACAATATTTAGAAATGACTTGATATGTATTTCATAAATTATCGACAAATTTAGAGAATGGAAAATGTGTGAGAGAAAAAATTTGAGCAATAATTGGCTAATTCTGTAGAAACAGATTTTTTTAACATTTTCCTTTCTGCACTTAAGTCAAAGTTAAAACTTAGATAAACTATTATTATATGTATGTATTGTATAGGCAATGCTTTGCCGTTAACAAATAAACAAATAAACAAAATAAACAAATAATCATGTCAATCATTGCTGATTTTTATGATCGCGAAATTACTGAGTAATCTCTCAAAATCTTAAGAACTATTGAGATATCTATAGAAATCTCGAAAAATATTGGAAAATCTTGGGAATTATTCAAAAATCTATGCAATTAGTGATATTTATTGGGAAATCTATGGTCATCACCAAAATTATTGAGAAATCTTGGGAATTATAAATAAATGTCAAACCATTTGCATTTTTTGATCTCGAAATTAATGAAAACTCTCCTGAAATCATAATAATTATTAGGAAATCTGTAGAAATCCCGAAAACTATTGAGAAATCGTGGAAACTATTGTAAAATCTCTGGAAATCTTGATAACATTTTAAAATGTCTAGTTATTTTGAGAATTATTGAAAAATTTGTAGACTGATAAAATGTATGTAATAATCTTGTCAATCCTATGAACCAACTAAAACAATTTGGATTTTTTTGACATATGACAATATTTAGAAATGACTTGATATGTATTTCATAAATTATCGACAAATTTAGAGAATGAAAAATGTGCGAGAGAAAAAATTTGAGCAATAATTGGCTAATTCTGTAGAAACAGATTTTTTTAACATTTCCCTTTCTGCACTTAAGTCAAAGTTAAAACTTAGATAAAACTGTATTATTATATGTATGTATTGTATAGGCAGGGCTTTGTCGTTAACAAATAAACAAATAAACAAATAATCATGTCAATCATTGCTGATTTTTATGATCTCGAAATTATTGAGTAATCCCTCAAAATCTTAAGAACTATTGAGATATCTATAGAAATCTCGAAAAATATTGGAAAATCTTGGGAACTATTCAAAAATCTATGCAATTATTGATATTTATTGGGAAATCTATGGTAATCCCCAAAATTATTGAGAAATCTTGGGAATTATAAAAAATGTCAAACCATTTGCGTTTTTTGATCTCGAAATTACTAAAAACTCTCCTGAAATCATAATAATTATTAGGAAATCTGTAGAAATCCCGAAAAATATTGAGAAATCGTGGAAACTATTGGAAATTCTCTGGAAATCTTGATAACATTTTAAAATGTTTAGATATTTTAAGAATTATTGAAAAATTTGTAGACTGATAAAACGTATGTAATAATCCTGTAAATCCTATGAACCAACTAAACCAATTTGGATTTTCTCGACATATGACAATATTTAGAAATAAGTTGATATTTATTTCATAAATTATCGACAAATTTAGAGAATGAAAAATGTGTGAGAGTAAAAATTGTGAGCAATAATTGGCTAATTCTGTAGAAACCGATTTTTTTCACATTTCCCTTTCTGCACTTAAGTCAAAGTTAAAACTTAGATAAACTGTATTATTATATGTATGTATTGTATTGGCAGGGCTTTGCCGTTAACAAATAAATAAATAAACAAAATAAACAAATAATCATGTCAATCATTGCTGATTTTTGTGATCTCGAAATTACTGAGTAATCTCTCAAAATCTTAAGAACTATTGAGATATCTATAGAAATCTCGAAAAATATTGAAAAATCTTGGGAACCATTCAAAAATCTATGCCATTATTGATATTTATTGGGAAATCTATGGAAATCACCAAAATTATTGAGAAATCTTGGGCATTATAAAAAAATGTCAAATCATTTGCATTTTTTGATCTCGAAATTAATGAAAACTCTCTTGAGATCATAATAATTATTAGGAAATCTGTAGAAATCCCGAAAACTATTGAGAAATCGTGGAAACTATTGGAAAATCTCTGGAAATCTTGATAACATTTAAAAATGTTTAGATGTTTTAAGAATTTTTGATTATTTTGTAGATTGTTAAAATGTATGTAATAATCGTGTCAATCTTGTGAACCATATGAACCAATTTGGATTTTCTCGACATATGACAATATTTAGAAATGACTTGATATTTATTTCATAAATTATCGACAAATTTAGAGAATGAAAAATGTGTGAGAGTAAAAAATGTGAGCAATAAATGGCTAATTCTGTAGAAGCAGATTTATTTTACATTTTCCTTTCTGCACTTAAGTCAAAGTTAAAACTTAGATAAACTGTATTATTATATGTATGTATTGTATAGGCAGGGCTTTGCTGTTAACAAATAAACAAATAAACAAAATAAACAAATAATCATGCCAATCATTGCTGATTTTTATGATCTTGAAATTACTCAGTAATCTCTCAAAATCTTAAGAACCATTGAGATATCTATAGAAATCTCGAAAAATATTGGAAAATCTTGGGAACTATTCAAAAATCTATGCCATTATTGATATTTATTGGGAAATGTATGGTAATCACCAAAATTATTGAGAAATCTTGGGAGTTATAAAAAAATGACAAACCATTTGCATTTTTTGATCTCGAAATTAATGAAAACTCTCCTGAAATCATAATAATTATTAGGAAATCTGTAGAAATCCCGAAAACTATTGAGAAATCGTGGAAACTATCGGAAAATCTCTGGAAATCTTGACAACATTTTAAAATGTTTAGATATTTTAAGAATTATTGAAAAATTTGTAGACTGATAAAATGCATGTAATAATCCTGTCAATCCTATGAACCAACTAAACCAATTTGGATTTTCTCGACATATGACAATATTTAGAAACGACTTGACATTTATTTTATAAATTATCGACAAATTTAGAGAAAGAAAAATGTGTGAGAGTAAAAAATGTGAGCAATAAATGGCTAATTCTGTAGAAGCAGATTTATTTTACATTTCCCTTTCTGCACTTAAGTCAAAGTTAAAACTTAGATAAACTGTATTATTATATGTATGTATTGTATAGGCAGGGCTTTGCCGTTAACAAATAAACAAATAAACAAAATAAACAAATGATTATGTCATTCATTGCTGATTTTTATGATCTCGAAATTACTGAGTAATATCTCAAAATCTTACGAACTATTGAGATATTTATAGAAATCTCGAAAAATATAGGAAAATCTTGGGAACTATTCAAAAATCTATGCAATTATTGATATTTATTGGGAAATCTATGGTAATCACCAAAATTATTGAGAAATCTTGGGAGTTATAGAAAATAGTCAAGCCATTTGCATTTTTTGATCTCGAAATTAATGAAAACTCTCCCAAAATCATATTAATTATTAGGAAATCTATAGAAATCCCGAAAACTATTGAGAAATTGTGCAAACTATTGGAAAATCTCTGGAAATCTTGATTACATTTTAAAATGTTTAGATATTTTAAGAATTATTGAAAAATTTGTAGACTGATAAAATGTATGTAATAATCCTGTCAATCCTATGAACCAACTAAACCAATTTGGATTTTCTCGACATATGACAATATTTAGAAATGACTTGATATTTATTTAATAAATTATCGACATATTTAGAGAATGAAAAATGTGTGAGAGTAAAAAATGTGAGCAATAAGTGGCTAATTCTGTAGAAACCGATTTTATTCACATTTCCCTTTCTGCACTTAAGTCAAAGTTAAAACTTAGATAAACTGTATTATTATATGTATGTATTGTATTGGCAGGGCTTTGCCGTTAACAAATAAACAAACAAACAAAATAAACAAATAATTATGTCAATCATTGCTGATTTTTGTGATCTCGAAATTACTGAGTAATCTCTCAAAATCTTAAGAACTATTGAGATATCTATAGAAATCTCGAAAAATATTGGAAAATCTTGGGAACTATTCAAAAATCTATGCAATTATTGATATTTATTGGGAAATCTATGGTAATCCCCAAAATTATTGAGAAATCTTGGGAATTATAAAAAATGTCAAACCATTTGCGTTTTTTGATCTCGAAATTACTAAAAACTCTCCTGAAATCATAATAATTATTAGGAAATCTGTAGAAATCCCGAAAAATATTGAGAAATCGTGGAAACTATTGGAAATTCTCTGGAAATCTTGATAACATTTTAAAATGTTTAGATATTTTAAGAATTATTGAAAAATTTGTAGACTGATAAAACGTATGTAATAATCCTGTAAATCCTATGAACCAACTAAACCAATTTGGATTTTCTCGACATATGACAATATTTAGAAATGACTTGATATTTATTTCATAATTTATCGACAAATTTAGAGAAAGAAAAATGTGTGAGAGTAAAAAATGTGAGCAATAATTGGCTAATTCTGTAGAAACCGATTTTTTTCACATTTCCCTTTCTGCACTTAAGTCAAAGTTAAAACTTAGATAAACTGTATTATTATATGTATGTATTGTATAGGCAGGGCTTTGCCGTTAACAAATAAACAAATAAACAAAATAAACAAATAATCATGTCATACATTGCTGATTTTTGTGATCTCGAAATTACTGAGTAATATCTCAAAATCTTACGAACTATTGAGATATCTATAGAAATCTCGAAAAATATTGGAAAATCTTGGGTACTATTCAAAAATCTATGCAGTTATTGATATTTATTGGGAAATCTATGGTAATCACCAAAATTATTGAGAAATCTTGGGAGTTATAAAAAAATGTCACACCATTTGCATTTTTTGATCTCGAAATTAATGAAAACTCTCCTGAAATCATAATAATTATTAGGAAATTTGTAGAAATCCTGAAAACTATTGAGAAATCGTGGAAACTATTGGAAAATCTCTGGAAATCTTGATAACATTTTAAAATGTTTAGATATTTTAAGAATTTTTGAAAAACTTGTAGACTGATAAAATGTATGTAATAATCCTGTCGATCCTATGAACCAACTAAACTAATTTGGAATTTCTGATTTAGATGATTATTGAAAAATCTCTCGGAATCTTGATAATTAATAAGAAATCTATAACAATCGAAATAGAAAAAAGGACACTATAAATATATTTACAATACAAAATAATTTATTTTATTTGCAATAACACACATTTGTGGATGATGAGGATCTTTACTTTGGGAGCTGAATTAATACGATGACATAAGTGGCTATGATGTTTACAAAGTTGAAGAGCATGGCATAGTCGACCTTGAAAAATCCTGCTGCTGTAAAAAAGGGACATCTGGTAGTTGCCTGGTGGCATAAGATAGTCAATTTCTTAAGGACAGTGTTATCGTTTGAGCACCACAGCAGTAGCTGTCCAGTGACATCAATAGCCCTTTTGCCTTCATCTGCTACATTCTCACACAATACTACCAGGATAATGGCATGGATCTGAAAAATATGCGCATTTAATCAACCACAAGTCTTTAAGTTTGATTTACTTAAGAACTACTAAATGATAAATACTACTGGCTCTATAAGAATCAATTTAATCAAAAAATAACTTACAGTCATATAAGTGCCCCAAAATGAAACGGCTAAACTATCTATAAAGGTACCACTAAGTAAAGCGTTGACCGCCATAAGGATATTAAAAATCATACGTATCAATATTAGGAGTAAATTCCATTCAACAATCTTATTAAATACTTTTACTATATTATATATTCTGTCCGACATAATTGTAATTACGTGAATTTTCTTGAGTAAATCCATCGTTGTACTTTTGGCAATCCATAGCTTCTCAGTTATATCGTTCGTGATTTTGAACCTTATTTTAATTGCGTGCAGCACATTATAGGATACGAGATTATACAGCATTTCTATGTAAGATACAAATTCGTATACTACACCATATTTTCCTGCTTCCAATGTGCCTTCCATATAAAAATTAGTAAAATTCCACGAAAAGCTTGTTATTGAAAAAACTGTAATCAGCGCGAATTGTACATACAGAAACTTGATTGGGGTAACTTTTATACATTCTGCTTCAAATAGTGCTTTATCAATTTTATCGAAAGTATCAAAAATCAATTGCCATTGATTAGTATGTCTTGCTGCATTGTATGTGCTTAACATAACTTTGGCCACCACCATGAAAGTAGTACACATGTAAAGCACTATGTATGCACGAGGTGCTTCTGCAGTAGTAATAAATCCAAACACTAGATAAATATGCAGGCTTAGATGTAGACCAAGACATATACAAGAACGTAATTTGCGAGTTGTAAAACCGTCCGTTGATGAATAGCATGGCAAAATGTTTAGAAATGAAGTGATTCTTAGAAGTAGACTTATATCTTTTCGGAACGACATTTCACCATCAAGCACGTAAAAGTGAAGTACTTAAAGTAAACGAATTTTATTATTGCCGATACGATTAATATCATTACTAGTAATTGGTATTGATTATAACATTGACGGTCTAATTTACGATACGTTAATATGATTAAAGAGAAAACATCAATGTTATTTTAATATTATAATTACCAAATTAAAATTGTGTGGGTGAATTGGCAAAACACAGCACCTAATATTCTCCATCAGGCAAATAAGCGAGGAACTAATATAAAAAAAGAAAGAGCTTTGTGTACTTACAAAAAGCATTCAATATAACAAGAAGAGAGGACATTTGAAAAAAAAACTGACGAGTAAAGGGATGAAAAGAGAACAAGAAGAATGATAAAATCATTGCACAAATGTAATAAGAACATAGAACAAACAATGAAAAGTCAGATGACCATAAAACAAAATCAGAGTGAAACAGGGATGTATAATAAGCCCACTTCTATTCACGTTAGTACTAAATAGAGCGATAAAGGAGGCAAAACACAATAAAGCCTCGAAACATCGGATTTTGGAAAATTCAAAGAACGAAAGTACTAGCAATTATATTTATTGATGACATGACAATAGTAGCGCAAACCGAAGAAGAAGACGTACAAAACAACATGGACATACTCAATAAAGAACTAATGAAGATAAATATGAAAATAAACAAAGATAAAACAAAGATCTTGATAATATCAGCGAAAAACAAGACCAACAAAGTCTGGATTGAAGGAAAACCAATAGAACAGGTGGAACATTTCAAATATCTGAGGACATACATACAGAACGATAGGAGAACCCATAAATAAATAAAAGAGCAAGAAAAACAGGCAAATTATTTATGATGATGAAGGAATCTTGCTTCAATAATAAAGAGATTCCAAAAAGATAATATATAATAATAATCGCAAAATAACTTACATGCCCAGACATGGGGATGCAAGAAGGAATAAGAATGGAGAGAAATTTTGTATGGAACATAGCAAGCTAATTACAAATACCTTCTATGAAGACAAAAATGTACACAAATATACAAGGCAAGAACCAAGCAGGAAGGAAAAAACTATAATAGACTTTGTGATAGTAGAGAAAGGCAATAGGCAATTGGTATTAGATGTAATGGTTAGAAGAGGAAGTAAAATTGGCAGCGATAATCACTACTTAGTAGTAGCTAAAATAGGAGAAACATTTGCAGAAACTAGAAACAATAATTGCAGAGGAGAACAAAAACACGAAAGCATACAAGCCAAAAGTTAAAGAAAATGCAGAAAAATATAGAGAGATGTTAAACAAAGCATGGTCAGAAAAAAATAAGGAGGGCACAATAGAATACTAGATGAAATATGACACGAGTTCAAGGAAACAGTAATAAAAACCATGGAAATGGTTATGAGGTACGAACAAAACAATACAAGACAAAAAACAAATATTGAGGTGGAACGAATATATAAAACAAGAAGTCAAACAAAAAAAGAAACACTGACAAAAAATCGAAAACATAAAACAAGCACAAGCTATAAACTATATAAAGAACAAAGAGCAGAAGTTAAAAACAATAGCAGACAAAAACAAACAACGTGGTGGAACGAATATATAAAACAAGAAGTCAAATATAGAATACTAGAAGAAATAAGACACGAGTTCAAGGAAACAGTAATAAAAACAATAGAAATGGTAATGAGGTACGAACAAAACAATACCAGACAAAAAACAAATAATGTGGGGAAACGAATATATAAAACAAGAAGTCAAACAAAAAAAGAAACACTGACAAAAATATCGAAAACATAAATCAAGCACAAACTATAAACTATATAAAGAACAAAGAGCAGAAGTTAAAAACAATAGCAGACAAAAAACAAACAACGTGGTGGAACAAATATATGAAAACAAGAAGTCAAATATAGAATACTAGAAGAAATATGACACGAGTTCAAGGAAACAGTAATAAGAACAATAGAAATGGCAATGAGGTACGAACAAAACAATACCAGACAAAAAACAAACCACGTGATGGAACGAATATATAAAACAAGAAGTCAAACAAAAAAAGAAACACTGACAAAAATATGGAAAACATAAAACAAGCACAAACTATAAACTATATAAAGAACAAAGAGCAGAAGTTAAAAACAATAGCAGACAAAAAACAAACAACGTGGTGGAACAAATATATGAAAACAAGAAGTCAAATATAGAATACTAGAAGAAATATGACACGAGTTCAAGGAAACAGTAATAAAAACAATAGAAATGGTAATGAGGTACGAACAAAACAATACCAGACAAAAAACAAACAATGTGGTGGAACGAGTATATAAAACAAGAAGTCAAACAAAAAAAGAAAAACTGACAAAAAAATCCAAAACATAAATCAAGCACAAACTATAAACTATATAAAGAACAAAGAGCAGAAGTTAAAAACAATAGCAGATGAAAACAAACAACGTGGTGGAACGAATATATAAAACAAGAAGTCAAATATAGAATACTAGAAGAAATATGACACGAGTTCAAGGAAACAATAATAAAAACAATAGAAATGGTAATGAGATACGAACAAAACAATACCAGACAAAAAACAAAAAATGTGATGGAACGAATATATACAACAAGAAGTCAAACAAAAACCGAAACACTGACAAAAAAATCGAAAACATAAAACAAGCACAAGCTATAAACTATATAAAGAACAAAGAGCAGAAGTTAAAAACAAAAGCAGACAAAAAACAAACCACGTGGTGGAACGAATATATAAAATAAGAAGTCAAATATAGAATACTAGAAGAAATATGACACGAGTTCAAGGAAACAGTAATAAAAACAATAGAAATGGTAATGAGGTACGAACAAAACAATACCAGACAAAAAACAAACAATGTGGTGGAACGAGTATATAAAACAAGAAGTCAAACAAAAAAAGAAAAACTGACAAAAAAATCCAAAACATAAATCAAGCACAAACTATAAACTATATAAAGAACAAAGAGCAGAAGTTAAAAACAATAGCAGACAAAAAACAAACAACGTGGTGGAACGAATATATAAAACAAGAAGTCAAATATAGAATACTAGAAGAAATATGACACGAGTTCAAGGAAACAGTAATAAAAACAATAGAAATGGTAATGAGGTACGAACAAAACAATACCAGACAAAAAACAAACAATGTGGTGGAACGAGTATATAAAACAAGAAGTCAAACAAAAAAAGAAAAACTGACAAAAAAATCCAAAACATAAATCAAGCACAAACTATAAACTATATAAAGAACAAAGAGCAGAAGTTAAAAACAATAGCAGACAAAAAACAAACAACGTGGTGGAACGAATATATAAAACAAGAAGTCAAATATAGAATACTAGAAGAAATATGACACGAGTTCAAGGAAACAGTAATAAAAACAATAGAAATGGTAATGAGGTACGAACAAAACAATACCAGACAAAAAACAAACAATGTGGTGGAACGAGTATATAAAACAAGAAGTCAAACAAAAAAAGAAAAACTGACAAAAAAATCCAAAACATAAATCAAGCACAAACTATAAACTATATAAAGAACAAAGAGCAGAAGTTAAAAACAATAGCAGACAAAAAACAAACAACGTGGTGGAACGAATATATAAAACAAGAAGTCAAATATAGAATACTAGAAGAAATATGACACGAGTTCAAGGAAACAGTAATAAAAACAATAGAAATGGTAATGAGGTACGAACAAAACAATACCAGACAAAAAACAAACAATGTGGTGGAACGAGTATATAAAACAAGAAGTCAAACAAAAAAAGAAAAACTGACAAAAAAATCCAAAACATAAATCAAGCACAAACTATAAACTATATAAAGAACAAAGAGCAGAAGTTAAAAACAATAGCAGACAAAAAACAAACAACGTGGTGGAACGAATATATAAAACAAGAAGTCAAATATAGAATACTAGAAGAAATATGACACGAGTTCAAGGAAACAGTAATAAAAACAATAGAAATGGTAATGAGGTACGAACAAAACAATACCAGACAAAAAACAAACAATGTGGTGGAACGAGTATATAAAACAAGAAGTCAAACAAAAAAAGAAAAACTGACAAAAAAATCCAAAACATAAATCAAGCACAAACTATAAACTATATAAAGAACAAAGAGCAGAAGTTAAAAACAATAGCAGACAAAAACAAACAACGTGGTGGAACGAATATATGAAACAAGAAGTTAAATATAGAATACTAGAAGAAATATCACACGAGTTCAAGGAAACAGTAATAAATAAAATAGAAATGGTAATGAGGTACGAACAAAACAATACCAGACAAAAAACAAACAATGTGGTGGAACGAACATATAAAACAAGAAGTCAAATAAAAAAAGAAAAACTGACAAAAAATCTGAAAAATAAAACAAGCACAAACTCTAAACTATATAAAGAACAAAAAACAGAAGTTAAAAACAATAGCAGACAAAAAACCAACAACGTGGTGGAACGAATATATAAAATAAGTAAAAAATAAACAATGATAAAAAACCTGAAAAATAAAACAAGCACAGACTATGAACTATATAAAGAACTAAGAACTGAAGTTAAAAGAACAATAATAGAGGCAAAGCAAAAACAGTAGGCAGAATTTTCGCCGCTTTTCCCTTGTATTTTTGTCGTGTTCTCTTTTTTCTTGTTTCTTAGGTTTTTTAGTACTTTGTGGAATAAACTTTGATTGGTTTTGCTGACTTTTTGCAACTTTTCTCTGAATTCTGTCTACTGTTTTTGTTTTCTCTTTATTATTATTCTTTTAACCATTGTTTTTTTAACAATGATAGAGGCAAAGCAAAAACAGTAGACAGAATTCGGAGGAAAGTAGGAAAAACTCAGCAAAACCAATTAAAATTTATTCCACAAAGTACTAAAAAACCTAAGAACAAGAAGAAAAAGAACACGACAAAAATAAAAGAGGGAATCGGAAATATAATACAAGATGAAAAACGGTTAATAGAGAGATTGAGCGAACTTTGAAAAACTACTTAAAACAACGAATACAGTAAAGAATAAAATAATGAAAAAAGAACAAACAATTGACGAAGAAACGAAGAAGAAGAAAACAATGAGGAAAGAGACATAGAGGAATTGAAAGAGGCAATAAAAACACCTAAGAATGGAAAATCAACAGGTGAAGATAAAATAACAACAGATATGATAAAGAATATAGATGAAAAGGGACTGTACCTTTTCAAGCTCAAAATGAGACCAATCAATCTCATTTTGGGAATTAACAAATTCAAATTCAGACCAATCAATTTCAAATTGGAAACAATCAAATTCAAATTGAAACAAATTAAATTTGAGATCTAACAATTTCTAAATGAGATTTCCAATTTCAAATTGGAAATTAATCAAAATCAAGTTGACAATAAACAATTTCAATATCAATAAAATAAGACTAACAATCTCATTTTGGGAAGTAAAAAATTCAAATTGAGGACAATCAATTTCAAACTGGAAGCAATCAAATTCAAATTGAATTGAAACAAATTACATTTGAGATCTGACAATTTTTAAATGAGATTTTCAATTTCAAATTGAAATTAATCAAAATCAAGTTGACAATAAGCAATTTCAATATCATTAAAATGAGACCAATCAATCTCATTTTGGGAAGTAACAAATTCAAATTCAGACCAATCAATTTCAAATTGGAAACAATCAAATTCAAATTGAATTGAAACAAATCAAATTTGAGATCTAACAATTTCTAAATGAGATTTCCAATTTCAAATTGAAATTAATCAAAATCAAGTTGACAATAAACAATTTCAATATCAATAAAATGAGACCAATCAATCTCACTTTGGGAAGTAACAAATTCAAATTGAAACTAATCAATTTCAAATTGGAAGCAATCAAATTCAAATTGAATTGAAACTTTTTTTTTCAAATTTGAATTCAAACAACTTTTCGCCGAATTCAGTCTACTGTTTGTGCTTTGCCTCTATTATTGTTCTTTTAACTTCAGTTGTTTGTTCTTTATATAGTTCATAGTCTGTGCTTGTTTTAATTTTCAGATTTTTTGTCACTGTTTCTTTTTTCGTTTGACTTCTTGTTTTATAAATTCGTTAAACCACGTTGTTTGTTTTTTGTCTGCTATTGTTTTTAACTTCTGCTCTTTGTTCTTTATATAATTTATAGCTTGTGCTTGTTTTATGTTTTCGATTTTTTGTCAGTGTTTCTTTTTTTGTTTGACTTCTTGTTTTATATATTCGTTCCACCACATTATTTGTTTTTTGTCTGGTATTGTTTTCTTCGTACCTCATTACCATTTCTATTGTTTTTATTACTGTTTCCTTGAACTCGTGTCATATTTCTTCTAGTATTCTATATTTGACTTCTTGTTTAATATATTCGTTTCACCACGTTGTTTGTTTTTTGTCTGCTATTGTTTTTAACTTCTGCTCTTTGTTCTTTATATAGTTTATAGCTTGTGCTTGTTTTATGTTTTCGATTTTTTGTCAGTGTTTCTTTTTTTGTTTGACTTCTTGTTTTATATATTCGTTCCACCACATTATTTGTTTTTTGTCTTGTATTGTTTTGTTCGTTCCTCATTACCATTTCTATTGTTTTTATTACTGTTTCCTTGAACTCGTGTCATATTTCTTCTAGTATTCTATATTTGACTTCTTGTTTTATATATTCGTTCCACCACGTTGTTTGTTTTTTGTCTGCTATTGTTTTTAACTTCTGCTCTTTGTTCTTTATATAGTTTATAGCTTGTGCTTGTTTTATGTTTTCGATTTTTGGTCAGTGTTTCTTTTTTTGTTTGACTTCTTGTTTTATATATTCGTTCCACCACATTATTTGTTTTTTGTCTGGTATTGTTTTGTTCGTACCTCATTACCATTTCTATTGTTTTTATTACTGTTTCCTTGAACTCGTGTCATATTTCTTCATGTATTCTATATTTGACTTCTTGTTTTATATATTCGTTTCACCACGTTGTTTGTTTTTTGTCTGCTATTGTTTTTAACTTCTGATCTTTGTTCTTTATATAGTTTATAGTTTGTGCTTGTTATATGTTTTCGATTTTTTTGTCAGTGTTTCTTTTTTTGTTTGACTTCTTGCTTTATATATTCGTTCCACAACATTATTTGTTTTTTGTCTTGTATTGTTTTGTTCGTACCTCATTACCATTTCTATTGTTTTTATTACTGTTTCCTTGAACTCGTGTCATATTTCTTCTAGTATTCTATTGTGCCCCTCCTTATTTTTTTTCTGGCCTTGCTTTGTTTAACATCTCTCTGTATTTTTCTGCATTTTCTTTAACTTTTGGCTTGTAAGCTTTCGTGTTTTTGTTCTCCTCTGCAATTATTGTTTCTAGTTTCTTCAAATGTTTCTCCTATTTTAGCTACTACTAAGTAGTGATCATCGCTGCCAATTTCACTTCCTCTTCTAACCATTACATCTAATACCAATTGTCTATTTCCTTTCTCTACTATCACAAAGTCTATTATAGTTTTTTCCTTCCTGCTTGGTTCTTGCCTTGTATATTTGTGTACATTTTTGTCTTCATAGAAGGTATTTGTAATTAGCTTGCTATGTTCCATACAAAATTTCTCTCCATTCCTATTCCTTCTTGCATCCCCATGTCTGGGCATGTAAGTTATTTTACGATTATTATTATATATTATCTTTTTGGAATCTCTTTATTATTGAAGCAAGATTTCTTCATCATCATAAATAATTTGCCTGTTTTTCTTGTTCTTTTATCTATTTATGGGTTCTCCTATCGTTCTATGTGTATGTCCCAAGATATTTGAAATGTGCCACCTGTTCTATTGGTTTTCTTTGAATCCAGATTTTGTGTGTCTTGTTTTTCGCTGATATTATCATGCTCTTTGTTTTATCTTTGTTTATTTTCATATTTATCTTCATTAGTTCTTTATTGAGTATGTCCATGTTGTGTTGTACGTCTTCTTCGGTTTGCGCTACTATTGTCATGTCATCAATAAATATAGTTGCTAGTACTTTCGTTCTTTGAATTTTCCAAAATCTGATTTTTCGAGGTTTTATTGTGTTTTACCTCCTTTATCGCTCTATTTAGTATTAACGTGAATAGTAGTGGGCTTATTATACATCCCTGTTTCACTCCGATTTTGTTTTATGCTCATCTGACTTTTCATTGATTGTTCTATGTTCTTATTATATTTGTACAATGATTTTATTATTCTTCTTCTCTTTTCATCCCTTTACTCGTCAGTTTTTTTTTTCAAATGTCCTCTCTTCTTGTTATATTGAAAGCTTTTTCTAAGTACACAAACCTCTTTCTTTTTTTATATTAGTTCCTCGCTTATTTGCCTGATGGAGAATATTAGGTCCTGTGTTTTGTCCATTCACCCGCACAATTTCAATTTGGTAATTATAATATTAAAATAACATTGATGTTTTCTCTTCAATCATATTAACGTATCGTAAATTAGACCGTCAATATTATAATCAATACCAATTACTAGTAATGATATTAATCGTATCGGCAATAATAAAATTCGTTTACTTTAAGTACTTCACTTTTACGTGCTTGATGGTGAAATGTCGTTCCGGAAAGATATAAGTCTGCTTCTAAAGATCACTTCATTTCTAAACATTTTGCCATGCTATTCATCAACGGACGGTTTTACAACTCGCAAATTACGTTCTTGTATATGTCTTGGTCTACATTTAAGCCTGCATATTTATCTAGTGTTTGGATTTATTACTACTGCAGAAGCACCTCGTGCATACATACAGCTTTACATGTGTACTACGTTCATGGTAATGGCCAAAGTTATGTTAAGCACTGCCACTGCAGCAAAACATGCAAATCATTGGCAATTGATTTTTAATACTTTCGATAAAATTGATAAGGAACTATTTGAAGCAGAATGTATAAAAATTACCCCAATTGGTCTCAATTTGAAATTGATAGGTCTCAATTTGAAATTGATTGATCTCAATATAGGTCTCAACATTTCCACTAATGGTTAATACTTACTAAGTGGATAGTTCAATTTACAATATGTTTATGTAATGGATAAGGTAACAAGAATGTTATTAACGTATCTCCCAACAATATAAGAGTGTTATAATAAGCATGAAACTATACAATACATTAAAATTTTATTTGCTATAATATATTGGTGGATGATGAGGCATTTTACTTTGGGAGCTGAATTAATACGATGACATAAGTGGCTATGATGTTTACAAAGTTGAAGAGCATGGCATAGTCGACCTTGAAAAATCCTGCTGCCGTAAAAAAGGGACATCTGGTTGTTGCCTGATGGCACAAAATAGTCAATTTCCTGCGAGCAGTGTTCTCTCCTGAGTGCCACTGCAATGCTTGTCCAGTAACATTAATAGCCCTTCTGCCTTCATATGCTACCCTCTCACATAATACTACCATGATAATTACGTGTATCTGCAAAAAGCATGCATTCAATAAAAAAAAATCAAGTCTGATTTAGGTCTGAATCAAGAGCTAAAAAAAAAAAAACTTACAGTCATGTACGTGGTCCAAAATGATATACCTAAACTATTCATAAAGGAATCATTGAGCAACGCGTTGACTCCTAAGAGCACATTAATAATCTTACGCATAATTATTAGGAACAAATTCCATTCAACCATTCTATTAAATATTGTCACTATATTATACATTCTTTCCGATATAATTGCAATTTCGTTGATTTTTTTTAATGAATCCATCGTTGCAATTTTGGCAAAGCATAGCCTCTCGGTTAAGTCGTTCGTGATTTTAAACCGAATTTTAATGGCATACAGCACATTGTATGCTACGAGATTAAATACCATTTCAATGTAAAGCTCGAATTCATATACGAAACTATATTCATGCCCTCTTGATGTGCGTTGGAAATAATAATTAGCCAAATTCCACAAAAAAGTTGTTAGTGGAACGACTGTAATCAGCACCAATTGTAAATACTGATACTTCATTGGGGCAATTTTTATACGTCCTGTTTTAAATATATCTTTATCAATTTTATCTATTGCATCAAAAATGAATTGCCATCGTTTTGTATGCCGTTCTGCGTTGGCTGTGCTTAACAGGACATTGGCCGTTGTTAAGGATGCAAGACACATGAGGAGCACTCTAAATGTAAGAGATACTCCTATTGAAGTCATAAGATTAAATGTTGCATAAATTTGCATGCTTAGATGTAGAGCAAAACATATGCAAGTACGTAATTTGCGAGTTGCAAAAATTCTGTTTGATGTATAGCATGGTAAAATATTTAGAAATGAAGCGTACTTTAGAAGTAGACTTATATCTTCTCTGAAAGACATTTCACCACCAATCACTCAAAACTGTACACGCAAGATACACTTAATTACCAATTGGTCGTTGTAGATACTAATAACAGCATTAGTAATTGGTAATTATTACAAAATTGATGGTTATTTATGATAAATTGATGCGATGACAAGAAAACATTTATTTATGTAGCTTTTATGAATATATGAGCTTTCTAATCATCATACATATTTATAAAAGTATTTACTAGTAAATAATTATTTTTATTTCATTTCGCCTGACAAGTTTCGGTTTAAAAAAAAAACATCATCATACTCATGATATCTACGAAGAATACAATAATTAGGTTAAATATAAATTATAGTTAAGTTTGTTAGAAAACTGTTTAAATATAAATTATAATTATATTTGTTATGTGTTCAATATTATAGTGTGTACAAATGATTTAGTGTTTATGTAATTTGTTAGATTGTTAAGAATTAAAATGTGTGAAAATTACTTTTATAGGGGTATTAATTTTGGCGAAAGGCAGTAAAATCAATTCTTAAATAAGTGTTTCAGTTATTTTATTTGTATATATTCAGAATTATTAACTTACGTATTCAATGTTTATACATCTTGAATTCGCTTTAAATGTAATTTTAAATTTTGATATATGTCTTATTTGAAGTTTTATTTAATTGTTTTTGTTGTTTTGCGTGTTAAATGGATTATTTAAAAATTTATAAAGCTGTTTAAATGTTAATTGAGTTTGGTCATTAAGGCACTGTATGTTGTGTTCTGTATTGATAGTTTTATCTATTTAAAAAGCTTAGAGTCTTATATATATATATATATATATATATATATATATATATATATATATAATAAAGCTTATTTAACTCCACTCCAATTTTGTAACAACTATCAAAAACTGTCAAATGTTTAACTCTATCTGCAAATTTTCAACTCCTTGTATCAAAATCTGTAAAAATTTTGAGTGCAACTGCCAAACCTTATGAAGTCTTTAACATCACCTGTCAAAAACTGTTAAATTTTCAACTTTAAGTATCAAAACTTGTCAAACTTTCAACTACAACTATCAAAACCGTAAAATTTTCAACTGAAGCTCTCAAAGCTTGCCAAACTTTCAACTGCAACTATCAAAACCGTCAAATTACCAACTTAAACTGTTAAAGTTGTCAAATTTTCAATTATAACTATCAAAAATTCTCGATGTATTAACTGCATCTCCAATTTTCAACTGCCACTGTCAAATTCTGCCATATTTTCAACTACAAATGTCAAAAAGCGTTAAATATTTGACTCCACTTCCAAATTGTCAGCAACAACTATCAAAAATTGAAACATTTTTAACTGTATCTGCAAACTTTCAAATCCCTGTATCAAAACTGTAACATTTTTAATATAAACTGTCAAAGTTGTTAAATTTTTAACTCCAACTATGAAAAATTCTCAATGTATTTACTACATCTACAATTTTTTAACCCCAGTATCAAAATCTTCCTAATTTTCATCTGCTACTGACAAGTTCTGACATATTTTCAACTACAAATATCAAAAAGCGTTAATAATTAACTCCACTCCAACTGTCAACAACAACTATCACAAACTGTAATTTTTTTTTACTGTATCTACAAACTCTCAACTCCATATATCAAAATCTATAAAATATTCAAGTGCAAATGTCAAACCTTATCAAGTCTTCAACAGCATCTGTCAGAAACTATCAAATTCTACTTAACTATCAAAACCGCAATATTTTTAACTTAAACTATCAAACTTGTAACATTTTTAACTCTAACTATGAAAAATTCTGAATGTTTTAACTGCATTTCCAATTTTTCAACCCCACAATCAAATTTTTCCAAATTTTCAACTGCCACTGTCAAATTCTGTCACATTTTCAACTACAAATGTCAAAGAGCGTTACATTTTTAACTGTACTCCAAATTTGTCAACAGTGACTATCAAAAACTGTATTTATTTAACTGTATCTGCAAATTTTCATCTGTTTGTATAAAAATCTGTAAAACTTTCAAGTGGAACTGTCAAACCTTATCAAGTCTTCAACAGCACCTATCAAAAACTCATCCTTTAACCATTAAAACTTGTCAAATTTACAACTACAACTATCAACACCGTAAAATTTTCAACTTACACTGTCAAACGTGTTAATTTTTCAACTTACACTGTCAAACGTGTTAAATTTTCCACTCCTACTATCAAAAATACTCAAAATTTTAACTGCATCTCCAATTTTTCAATCGCAGTATAATTTTCTTCAAAATTTTCAAGTGCCACTGTCAAATTCTGTCACATTTTCAACTAAAAATGTCAAAGAGCGTTACATTTTTAACTGTACTCCAAAATTGTCAACAGTAACTATCAAAAACTGTATTTATTTAACTGTATCTGCAAATTTTCATATCTTTGTAAAAAAATCTGTAAAACTTTCAAGTAAAACTGTCAAACCGTATCAAGTCTTCAACAGCACCTATCAAAAACTCATCCTTTAACCATCAAAACTTGTCAAATTTACAACTACAACTATCAACGCCGTAAAATTTTCAACTTACAGTGTCAAACGTGTTAAATTTTTAACTTACACTATCAAACGTGTCAAATTTGCAACTTATACTATCAAAAATACTCAAAATTTTAACTGCATCTCCAATTTTTCAATCTCAGTATAATTTTTTTCCAAATTTTCGACTGCCACTGTCAAAGTCTGCCATATTTTGAACTTCAAATGTCAAAAAACGTTAAATATTTCACTCCACTCCCAAATTGTCAACAACAACTATCAAAAACTGTAACATTTTTAACTGTATCTGCAAATTTTCAATCATTGTTAAGTCTTCAACAGCACCTGTGAAAATCTGCCAAATTTTCAACTATAACTAGCAAAACATGTCAAACTTTCAACTACAACTATCAAAACCATAAAATTTTCAACTTAGATTGTCAAACTTGTAAAAGTTTCAACTCCAACTATAAAAAGTTCTCATTGTTTTAACTGCATCTCCAATTTTTCAACCCCAGTATCAAAATCTTCCAAATTTGCAACTGCCACTGACAAATTCTGTCATATTTTAAACTACAAATGCCAAAAAAACGTTAAATATTTAACTCCACTCTCAAATTGTCAGCAACAACTATCAAAACTAGCAAAACATGTCAAACTTTCAACTACAACTGTCAAAACCATAAAATCTTCAACTTAGATTGTCAAACTTGTAAAATGTTCAACGCCAACTATAAAAAGTTCTCAATGTTTTAACTGCATCTCCAATTTTTCAACCCCAGTATCAAAATATTCCAAATTTGCAACTGCCACTGACAAATTCTGTCATATTTTAAACTACAAATGCCAAAAAACGTTAAGTATTTAACTCCACTCCAATATTGTAACAACTATCAAAAACTGTAAAATGTTTAACTCTATCTGCAAATTTTCAACTCCTTGTATCAAAATCTGTAATTTTTTTAAGTGCAACTGCCAAACCTTATGAAGTCTTCAACATCACCTGTCAAAAACTGTTAAATTTTCAACTTTAAGTATCAAAACTTGTCAAACTTTCAACTACAACGCTATCAAAACCGTAAAATTTTCAACTGAAGCTCTCAAAACTTGCCAAACTTTCAACTGCAACTATCAAAACCGTCAAATTACCAACTTAAACTCTTAAAGTTGTCAAATTTTCAATTATAACTATCAAAAATTCTCAATGTATTAACTGCATCTCCAATTTTCAACTGCCACTATCAAATTCTGTCATATTTTCATTTACAAATGTCAAAAAGCGTTAAATATTTAACCCCATTCCCAAATTGCCAGCAACAACTATCAAAAACTGTAACAATTTTAACTGTATCTGCAAACTTTCAAATCCCTGTATCAAAACTGTAACATTTTTAATATAAACTGTCAAAGTTGTTAAATTTTTAACTCCAACTATGAAAAATTCTCAATGTATTTACTACATCTACAATTTTTTAACCCCAGTATCAAAATCTTCCTAATTTTCATCGTCTACTGACAAATTCTGTCATATTTTCAACTACAAATATCAAAAAGCGTTAAATAATTAACTTGACTCCCAAATTGTCAACAACAACTATCAATAACTGTAATATTTTTAACTGTATCTGCAAACTTTTAACTCCATGTATGAAAATCTATAAAAATTTCAAGTGCAACTGTCAAACCTTATCAAGTCTTCAACAGCTCCTGTCAAAAACTATCAAATTTCCAACCTTAACTATCGAAACTTGTCAAACTTTCAACTACAACTATCAATACAATTTTTAACATAAACTGTAAAACTTGTTAAATTTTCAACTCCAACTATAAAAATATCTCAATATATTAACTGCAACTCCAAATTTTTAACCGCAGTATCAAAATTTTCCAACTTTCAACTGCCACTGACAAATCTGTCATATTTTTAACTACAAATATCAAAATGAGTTAAATATTAAACTCCACTCCCAAATTATCAATAACTATAAAAAACTGTAACATATTTAACTGTATTTGCAAACTTTCAACTCCCTGCATTAAAACTGTAATAATTTCAACTTAAACTGCCAAACTTATAACTAATAACTAATTTTATAAAATTAAAAATAAAACACACTTATGTGAAAATTTCTCTTAATAGTCATTCAAATAATCCAGAAATCACACAGCATGTGTAACAAAATGTGTCTTTTAACATCCTATCCTCAGAATAAGCGAGAGTGAAAAATTAGGTGGTCGAAATTTATTAACCTAAATAAAAATATAAATAAAGCATACTTATGTGAATATTTCTCTTATTAGTTGTTCAAAAAATACTAAAATCAAAGAGCATGTATAACTAAATGTGTCTTATACCATTCTATCATCAGAATAAGTGAGAGGGTCAATTAACTCAGAAAATTTATTCTCTCATTTCGACCAAGAATATGAACCTTAGGGTGTATATCAGTTTTTTTATGTTGCTCTTACTTGTATTTGTATGCCGTTTATACCAGATTTGAACTGTGTAAAACTCTATGTTGCAAACATCAGTAAACAATTATTATTATTATAATCCTGCATATGTCCTATCATTCTTGCACACTTGTTATTAAACACCCTCTTATATAGGGTGTTTAATAACAAGTGTGTGTAAATAGTGTTAATAAGAAGTGTTGTATGCAAATGTGAATTTATGAATATACGAAAATGTGAATAATGTTGATATGATAATGTGAACATTTGAATATGCCCCCTTCAACGGGGGCTAAACACCATAATTGTTACCATAATTACTAGTAAAATTATTGATATTTAGCTTTAACGGGGGCTAAACAATTATTTTAATTCTAGTAAGATTATTGATTTTTTTTATACATTGTTTTGCAGTAATTAGAATGCCCTTTATATTCTTAGGAGATACATAAGTAACATTGTTTTCTGTGTCGTTGCAGCAATTTATCGTAAATCGAACAATCCATTTTGTAATTACTTACCAATTACTAATAATGTTATTGCTTCGTAGTAAAGTGTACCTTATATGTACAGTTTTATGTTTTCTCGTCCGAAATGTCTGTCCGAAAAGATATAAGTCTACTTCTAAAGATCACTTCGTTTCTAAACATTTTGCCATGCTTTACATCAACTGGCGTTTTTACAACTCGCAAATTACGTACTTGTATATGTATTGCTCTACATGTAAGCATGCATATTATTTCAGTATTTGGTTTTATAATTTTTTTAGAAGGACCTCGTACATACATGGTGCTTAACGTGTCTGTTGTAAGCTTGATAATGGCCAATATCGTCTTAAGCACTGCCAATGCAGCAAGGCATACACATAAATGGCAATTGATTTTTGATACTTTAGATAAAATTGATAAAGAGCTATGTGAAACAGAATGTATAAAAATTACCCCAATGAAGTATCAGTATTTACAATTTGTGCTGATTACAGTTATTCCTCTAACAAGTGTTGTGTGGAATTTCAGTACTAATTATTTGCAAGGTAATTTATCAACGTATAAATATGGTTTGATATATGAATTTGAAACGTACATTGAAATGCTGTTTAATCTCGTATCCTACAATGTACTGTACGCTATTAATATTAGGTTTAAAATGACAAACGACTTAACTGAAAGGTTATGCATTACCACAAGTACAACGATGAATGCGCTTAAAAAAATTGACGAAATCACAATTTTGTCAGCAAGAATATACAATGTAGTGCAATTATTTAATAAAATTGTTGAATGGAATTTATTTCTAATAATCATACGTACGATTTTTAATGTGCTCATGGCCGTCAATGCATTACTCATTGATCCCTTTATGAATATTCTGACTCTTTTATTTTGGGCCACTTATTTGACGGTAAGTAATTTTTTAATTATTTTTTATTTTATTTTTTTATATTTGAAATGACCTACGACAGACCATGTTTTATTTAGCTAAACAACGAGTAGGTGAGACAGGTGTTAATTGCTGAAAAATCGTTCGTATTAATAAATAAATCAGATCCGCATTCCGGCGTAAAAATACGTACAGACTCGTGGGGGGCCACAGACCCCTGAACCAGTCCGGGAGAATTCTATCAACAATGGGGACAATAACAGCCATTAACTTCAGGGTAACAAGAGTTTACTAGTCGGGCGGAAATATCAACAGTTCATAGAAATATAAATTACTCGAGACCAGACAGGGTATGTGCCACTGGCCGACAGTGAGCGATTCCGGGGAGTTCAAAAGCGAAAGTATAATATTACGGCCCATAGAATCATTTACTTAAGTACCATAAAAACAGCGCCGGCTACATGCACGTGTACCGAAATTCTTAGAACAGAGCCCATTTGGGCTGAATAACTCACACCACGAAGGGACATGATTTGTATCGATAGCAAACACAAATCCGCCAGCAAAATATCGAGTGGCTTAAACATGTGGGAGAAATTATTGTGCAGGCATCGAAAAAGGCACTTGCCCAGGAGGAGTAGACCACCGTAGAAGATCGGGGACGGCAGTGTTTGGGCCCGGGGCTCGGGGAAAATGGGGAGGTAAACATATAAGAATCTGCAAAAGCAGGGAGGAGGTCACTTAGTTCTCGACGGCCGAGGGCACGAGACAAATCGCGAGAGTGTAAAAGGGGGCGCAATTAGTATAAACAGTCAGGGAAATTGATAATTCAATTAGGGCAGTATTGAACCAGTTAGATATTTTCGGGGAGACCGCGAAGTAATTAAAACAACACCAAGCGCAAGGGCCACCACGACATCAGTACGGCTATCCAGTCGGCGAGAGATAGGAAGGGTTAATGAGTGAGTACTGACGCAATTGATGATCGAGTAACGCGAATCAAACTGCCAATTTCGAAGGGCACTGCGAAATATTTAGCAGACAAGTCATTACGCGTGTCAAGTAAATTAATTCGGCAATCCGCCGGAAAATATCCTGTGACAAAATTACGAAAGAACAAAACGCCCAAACTGGCGCAAAGGTGTGTGATCCTCTTCGTAATGAGAGCGGTTTGTGGGTTTCGCGCCGCACTTTGAAACAGAAGGGCGCGCTGGAAGCAGACAAAAAATCGCTCTTACCCGTTGGTATGTGCGGACCGAACACATTCATCAATCTCATACGATAACATGTATGTTTCTCTTCGAAATTAGAGCGATCTGTGGGTTTCGCGCCGCACTTTGAAACAGAAGGGCGCGCTAGAAGCAGACTACAAATATCGCTCTAACCCCTTGATGTGTTCGGGTCGAACATATTAACCAATCACACCCCACAATGTGTATGGTTCTCTTCGTAATATTGTCACGTATGATAAGTTTTGCTACTCCACATCAACCACCACCAAAACTCGATTATCATGCGTTTTAATTATTATTTATATTTTATTAGCAAGGGATTCGGGAAAGAGCTTAGTTCAGGAAGGTATTTAACCAGATATAAACTCAAGGGATTTCCCAGGTAGCGATCGCAACGGGAACTAAAAACCGGTATCCGTGAAGGTCAATAATTATTACAAAAATCACAAATATCATCATGTCATACCAAATCACTAAATCCTTGTAATTAACGTTGCGTAGTTAATATCACTAATCAATCGGCCGAGTGAGTGATCAAACTAATAAGTTGTAATTGCATGCCGGTGAAATAAAACAGCCCTCAGCATCGATAATGCATGTGGTCAGTATTTGCATATTTGAATTCGTGAGCGAATGAGAAATGAATGAATGCGAGTCAGTATATTCCTGAAGCACGAGCATGAGGATATTATGGATAAATCATTGAATGAATCCAAGTCATAAGTCATGATCGGATGAGAAATAAAGTTAATAAATACGAAACATAACGGCAATTAAGAACGAATGCGAATCAAGGGAATTCGTGCATGGGCATGCGTAAAGAAGGGATATAAATCCGTGAATGAATCAAAGTCAAAATCATGCAGAATCACATCCGCTAGGTGAATTCAATTATCACAAAAACGAAGTAAAAAAAAAACAAACTAAAAATAAATGAAAATATTAAAAACAAAAGAAAAGACAAAAAAAAATTTAAATAAAAATAAAAAGAGTCAAAAACAAACGAGGGGCTTATGTTTCATACACGTCAGACGTAATAGGGTTAGGGTATGAGACTCGCTATGAGATCAGATATATGTACTTTAGCCAGACACAACTGACCATCGTGCACAAATCACCGATCGAAATTTAAGATATAATTATTTGCGTGTTATTGCTTGGTAAATGCATTGCGAAACTTTAATTAAGGGTAAATCGTCATCCTTAATACTGGCATGTTATTTGCTGGGAAATACACTTCTAAACTTTATCTGAGGATAAATCAAATCAAGTAAATAAAAGATAAAAATATGGATGAACGAACGCATGTGGAATGAATGACATGACTAAAACACCGAAATTAGCAGGGACAGATCGCATGTACTAGTAACCAGTAGAATTTGAATTATAACGTTAATTCACGTCAGAATACCACGAAATATAATCAGAAACCACGTAAAAATCGATAAATTCATTTCAAAACTTTAATTCAAAATAAATCGTCATTCTTCATTATTTGTGTTTTATTACTTATTAAATAAACCCTTAGTCACCACATAAATGTAAAGCGTATTATTTACCATAACCAAATGAAGCAAACCTTACTTGCTAAATTAAAATGTAAAACCATATGAATTACTGAATGAATAAATTACTGTATGATGATATTTGTGTATGCGTATAATTTGATATTTTCCCCGTAACAGACACAATACTTGAACAACGAACCATTGATCTTCTCACTATAACGATTCCATGAATCAAACACAGGTGAAGTACCGCCACTTAGATTACGAGCCACTCTACGTTTATGAATTAATTACAATTTATAATGATACCCCGGTATTGTACCGTTACATATTTAATTATTTTTATTTATTTAAGTCATTTGTTCTTAAGTACACAAGGCTAAAAAAGTTATGGTTGGTTAAATGCTATATATTCCAGATGCTCGCAATTATCTTGGTAGTTTTGTGCGAGAGAATAGCAGATGAAGGCAAAAGGGCTACTGATGTTACTGGAAAAGCCCTGCAGTGGTACTCAAACGACAACATTGCCCGCAGGAAATTGACTGTTTTGTGCCACCAGGCAATTACCAGATGCTCCTCCTTCACAGCTGCAGGATTTTTCAATATCGACTTCGCCATGGTCTTCAACTTTGTGAATTTAATAGCAACTTATGTCATCGTACTAATCCAGTTCACCGTAAAATCGTAATCAGTCCACAGTAAAAATTCTCATAGTGCACAAATAAATTATATCTATTAAAATGTTTTTACATAGAGGCGGAAAGACCCCATATGGGGTCGATAGCCCAATAAAGATCGAATATATATATATATATAGATATATATATATATACACTAAACTGTAAAAGTAGGTAGGCTTTATACTGATTAAATACATAATGCATTTATTTATTATTTTGTATTTTTTCCTTTACTTTTTAAGTTTGCTCTCTCTTTTGAAGAACTGTAGAAACGGTATTTGTGAAATTTGGCGACTGCAATAAATATCTAAAATATTCTACGACGTAACTAATCTTGACCAAAGTACCCTTAATTTGCCTGTATACAGGGTGATTTTTTTCGTATATTTCGTATCAGTATCTCGGAAACTAGCGGAGATAGAAAGACGATTAAATGGGGTAAGAATTGCAGTTTTACGAGTTCAATTTCATGAGATTTATGTTTTTTGGAAAAATTGCATGGCTAACTAGATATCTCGAAAATATATATTTTTTGTTATTTGGTTAGGTGCCTATGGATCTGTTATTATTGAGTTTAGAAAAAATGTGTAAAGGAAAAAGTTGTACGTAATTATGTGCTTAATAATACAATCTAACCGATTATTTTATTAAAGCTATAATTTTTGAGTTACGAGACAAAGTTGAGTTTTTTCTAATGGAAACCATAGTTGGCCATGACTTTATAAAACAGGCGCTTTTTCAACTATTCTTATGATATACCACTTGATATAGTTATTTTTATAAATAATTAAATTATCGTTGTTTTTTACTTTTCATTTTCGAACTATTCAAGAAGTAGGCTATGGAAACAATTGATAGATGCGCAACGCGTTAAATAATAAAATTCAAGTTGGTTATTCAAATTTTTCTTTTCATTTCGAAATTATAAACATTATTATTTTGGTGTAAAATGTTTATTTCGTTGGAGTTACAATTTTATATAAAAATTATTTCTGATAAAACAAAATTACATAAGTACAAAATTACTAAACAGGGAATGACAGACGATATATTGAGAAACAATACAAGCATATTAGAACGTTACTAAAGTAGTACAAAACAACGTAATTAAAGTTAGGAAAGTATTTAAGACTAAATATGTTCAAAAGGTTCACCATTATGATTAATGCACACCTTTTTAAAACAGAATTTGTTGCTTTTCTAACGGAGCGTCCATCAATATTAGCAAAAACTTGTAACTTGTAAGTACAGCTTCTCTAAGGTCATCTACTGTGACGTACGATGTTTGATACAGCTTTTACCATTCCCCATAAATAAAAATCTAAAAGAGAGAGATCGGGAGATTGGCCACCTCTATAACTGTCGTTTGTATCTATCAATTGTTTCTATAGCGTACTACTTCGAAACTGAAAAGAAAAGAATTCCCATAATTTAATTATTAATAAAAATACCTATGTAATATGATATATCATTAGAATCGTTGAAAAGAGGCCTTTTTTATAAAGTCATGGCCGACTATGGTTTCCATTACAAAAAACACAAGTTTGTGTCATAACTCAAAAATTATAGCTTAAATAAAATAATCGGTTAGACTGTATTATTAAACACAAAATTTCCTATAACTTTTTCCTTCACACATTTTTTTCTAAAGTCAATAATAACAGAGCAATATGCTCCGAACAAAATAACAAAAAATATATATTTTCGAGATATCTAGTTAGCCATGCAATTTTTGCAAAAAAACAAAAAGCTCATGAAATTGAACTCGTAAAACTGCAATTATTTCCCCATTTAATCGTTCCTCTATCTCCGCTAGATTCCGAGATACTAAACATCTGAAAAAACTCACCCTGTATAATTGCTCTATTATAATTTTTGCAAACGCAATTTGTAGGAGTTAACACAACATTTTTTTTACTTAATACAAAAATAACAGAAGTTTCAAAGCTTTTAAGGCCTCGACGAATCGAATATCGATATAGCAATCTACAATTTTACATTCCGAGTTTGATTAAAAGGTTTTATTTTGTGAATGCATTATTATTGTTGTATTGTCTTATTGTATAATTGTATTAATGTATTATTAATTTTCTATGTTTTAATATTATGATCTGTGTAAACAATTGTATCAACACCAATAAATTACTATTAATATTACTATTACAATGCTAATAATAACACTCCTTTTTTTGTTGTAGAAATACATTTATAACATTGTTGTATATCGATTTAGCAATCTACGTGGCATATTATAACGCTCTTATCTTCTTGGTAAATACATTTATAACATTTGTTGTTATCTATTTCGTCGCATCAATAATCGTAAATCGAACCATCCATTTTGTACTTATTACCAATTACTAATAATGTTATTAACTGTGTCAACAAAGGTCGATTCGTAGTCAACTGTACATTGTTTACGTTATTTAGTTATATGGTGAAATGTCTCTCCGAAAAGATATAAGTCTACTTCTAAAGATCACTTCATTTTTTAACATTTTGCCATGCTATACATCAAACGGAATTTTTGCAACTCGCAAATTACGTTCTTTTATATGTTTTGCTCTACATTTAATCACACATATGTATGCAGTTGTAGATTTTATGACAACTACAGAGGCACCAGTAACATTCAGAGCGCTTTTTATGTGTCTTACCTGTTCGATAATGGGAAATATTATGATAGGCACAGCAAACGCAGCAAGATATACATATCAATGGCAATTGATTTTTGATACACTACAAAAAATTGATAAAGAATTATTTAAATCAGAATGCATCAAAATTGCCCCTATGAAGTATCAGTATTTACAATTGATGCTGATTACAGCTGTTCCAGTAACAAGCTTCTTGTGGAATTCTACAAATTATTATTTGAAGGGCACATTAGTATCGTATGAATACGCTTTTATATATGAATTTGAAACTTACATTGAAGTGCTGTTTAATCTTGTAGTATACAATGTGCTCTACGCCATTAAAATTAGGTTTAAAATCATGAACGACTTAACTGAGAGGCTATGCAAAAGTACAACGGAGGATTCGCTCAAAAAAATTTGCGAAATTTCAATTTTGTCCGGAAGAATTTATAGTATAATGAAATTGTTTAATAAGTTAATTGAATGGAATTTATTCCTAATAATTATACGTACAATTTTTAATGTGCTTATGGGCGTCCACGCATTACTCAATGGTACCTTTATGGATAGTTTAGCTATACCTTTATGGAGCGCTTATTGTGCCGTAAGTTATTTTATTGTATTTTTGTCTGAGTCAATCCCATTAGTTATGAGTCTTAACTTACAACTTTATTCATAAAACAGTCATAACTTATGACTGTTTTATGAATAAGGTTGTAAGTTAAGTGCTCTATTATTAACACTCCATACTAGAAAAGTCCATAGTGAAATTCACCTAAAGTTGACTTAAAATCGAATCCATCAAAACAAACACCAAATTTTCTAATTATTAAATCAATTTGATCAAAAATTTCATTAAACAAATTAATAATTACTAAGGCTGACAAATAAAACTCCTTAGTTATTCTAAAACAAGATGAATATAAAGATAAAATTAATAAATTTAGAAATTTAGAACACTAATACCACTAAATAACTAATACTCACATAAAGAAAACAAACTGTATTCATCCAAAACACAAAATGTGAGTTGCTACTATAAATTCGTCAAACAAAAGTTTAAAAACAAAAGATGAACAATTTTATCTAAGTTATTCACATTATTGTGAAAACACTATATACTCACATCAAGAAAACAAACTGCATTCATGCAAAACACAAAATGTGAGTTGCTACTAGAACTACGTTAAACAAGATTTTGACGTGTTTAAGAAAAAAAAATGAAACAATGTTATCGAAGTTATTCACATTATTGTGAACACACTGTATACTCACATAAAGAAAACAAACTGTATTCATCCAAAATACAAAATGTGAGTTGCTACTATAAATTCGTCAAACAAAAGTTTAAAAACAAAAGATAAACAATTTTATCTAAGTTATTCACATTATTGTGAACACACTATATACTCACATCAGGAAAACAAACTGCATTCATGCAAAACACAAAATGTAAGTTGCTACTAGAACTACGTTAAACAAAATTTTGACGTGTTTAAGAAAAAAAAAATGAAACAATGTTATCGAAGTTATTCACATTATTGTGAACACACTGTATACTCACATCAAGATAACAAACTGTATTCATCCAAAACACAAAATGTGAGTTGCTACTATAAGTTCGTCAAACAAAAGTTTAAAAACAAAAGATAAACAATTTTATCTAAGTTATTCACATTATTGTGAACACACTATATACTCACATCAAGAAAACAAACTGAATTCATGCAAAACACAAAATGTGAGTTGCTACTAGAACTACGTTAAACAAAATTTTGACGTGTTTAAGAAAAAAAAAATGAAACAATGTTATCGAAGTTATTCACATTATTGTGAACACACTGTATACTCACATAAAGAAAACAAACTGCATTCATCCAAAACACAAAATGTGAGTTGCTACTATAAATTCGTCAAACAAAAGTTTAAAAACAAAAGATGAACAATTTTATCTAAGTTATTCACATTATTGTGAAAACACTATATACTCACATCAAGAAAACAAACTGCATTCATGCAAAACACAAAATGTGAGTTTCTACTAGAAATACGTTAAACAAAATTTTGACGTGTTTAAGAAAAAAAAATGAAACAATGTTATCGAAGTTATTCACATTATTGTGAACACACTGTATACTCACATAAAGAAAACAAACTGTATTCATCCAAAACACAAAATGTGAGTTGCTACTATAAGTTCGTCAAACAAAAGTTTAAAAACAAAAGATGAACAATTTTATCTAAGTTATTCACATTATTGTGAAAACACTATATACTCACATCAAGAAAACAAACTGCATTCATGCAAAACACAAAATGTGAGTTGCTACTAGAACTACGTTAAACAAAATATTGACGTGTTTAAGAAAAAGAAATGAAACAATGTTATCGAAGTTATTCACATTATTGTGAACGCACGGTATACTCACATAAAGAAAACAAACTGCATTCATGCAAAACACAAAATGTGAGTTGCTTCTATAAATTCGTCAAACAAAAGTTTAAAAACAAAAGATAAACAATTTTATCTAAGTTATTCACATTATTGTGAAAACACTATATACTCACATCAAGAAAACAAACTGCATTCATGCAAAACACAAAATGTGAGTTGCTACTAGAAATACGTCAAACAAAATTTTGACGTGTTTAAGAAAAAAAAATTAAACAATGTTATCGAAGATATGCACATTATTGTGAACACACTGTATACTCACATAAAGAAAACAAACTGGATTCATCCAAAATACAAAATGTGAGTTGTTACTATAAATTCGTCAAACAAAAGTTTAAAAACAATAGATAAACAATTTTATCTAAGTTATTCACATTATTGTGAAAACACTATATACTCACATCAAGAAAACAAACTGCATTCATGCAAAACATAAAATGTGAGTTGCTACTAGAACTACGTTAAACAAAATTTTGACGTGTTTAAGAAAAAAAAATGAAACAATGTTAACGAAGTTATTCACATTATTGTGAACACACTGTATACTCACATAAAGAAAACAAACTGTATTCATCCAAAACACAAAATGTGAGTTGCTTCTATAAGTTCGTCAAACAAAAGTTTAAAAACAAAAGATAAACAATTGTATCTAAGTTGTTCACATTATTGTGAAAACACTATATACTCACATCAAGAAAACAAACTGCATTCATGCAAAACAGAAAATGTGAGTTGCTACTAGAAATACGTTAAACAAAATTTTGACGTGTTTAAGAAAAAAAAATGAAACAATTTTATCTAAGTTATTCACATTATTGTGAAAACACTGTATACTCACATAAAGAAAACAAACTGTATTCATCCAAAACACAAAATGTGAGTTGCTTCTATAAGTTCGTCAAACAAAAGTTTAAAAACAAAAGATAAACAATTGTATCTAAGTTGTTCACATTATTGTGAAAACACTATATACTCACATCAAGAAAACAAACTGCATTCATGCAAAACACAAAATGTGAGTTGCTACTAGAAATACGTTAAACAAAATTTTGAGGTGTTTAAGAAAAAAAAATGAAACAATGTTATCGAAGATATGCACATTATTGTGAACACGCTGTATACTCACATAAAGAAAACAAACTGTATTCATCCAAAACACAAAATGTGAGTTGCTACTATAAGTTCGTCAAACAAAAGTTTAAAAACAAAAGATAAACAATTTTATCTAAGTTATTCACATTATTGTGAAAACACTATATACTCACATCAAGAAAACAAACTGCATTCATGCAAAATACAAAATGTGAGTTGCTACTAGAAATACGTTAAACAAAATTTTGAGGTGTTTAAGAAAAAAAAATGAAACAATGTTAACGAAGTTATTCACATTATTGTGAACACACTGTATACTCACATAAAGAAAACAAACTGTATTCATCCAAAACACAAAATGTGAGTTGCTACTATAAGTTCGTCAAACAAAAGTTTAAAAACAAAAGATAAACAATTTTATCTAAGTTATTCACATTATTGTGAAAACACTATATACTCACATCAAGAAAACAAACTGCATTCATGCAAAATACAAAATGTGAGTTGCTACTTGAACTACGTTAAACAAAATTTTGACGTGTTTAAGAAAAAAAAATGAAACAATGTTATCGAAGTTATTCACATTATTGTGAACACGCTGTATACTCACATAAAGAAAACAAACTGTATTCATCCAAAACACAAAATGTGAGTTGCTACTATAAATTCGTCAAACAAAAGTTTAAAAACAAAATATAAACAATTTTATCTAAGTTATTCACATTATTGTGAAAACACTATATACTCACATCAAGAAAACAAACTGCATTCATGCAAAATACAAAATGTGAGTTGCTACTTGAACTACGTTAAACAAAATTTTGACGTGTTTAAGAAAAAAAAATGAAACAATGTTAACGAAGTTATTCACATTATTGTGAACACACTGTATACTCACATAAAGAAAACAAACTGTATTCATCCAAAACACAAAATGTGAGTTGCTACTATAAGTTCGTCAAACAAAAGTTTAAAAACAAAAGATAAACAATTTTATCTAAGTTATTCACATTATTGTGAAAACACTATATACTCACATCAAGAAAACAAACTGCATTCATGCAAAATACAAAATGTGAGTTGCTACTTGAACTACGTTAAACAAAATTTTGACGTGTTTAAGAAAAAAAAATGAAACAATGTTAACGAAGTTATTCACATTATTGTGAACACACTGTATACTCACATAAAGAAAACAAACTGTATCATCCAAAATACAAAATGTGAGTTGCTACTATAAGTTCGTCAAACAAAAGTTTAAAAACAAAAGATAAACAATTTTATCTAAGTTATTCACATTATTGTGAAAACACTATATACTCACATCAAGAAAACAAACTGCATTCATGCAAAACACAAAATGTGAGTTTCTACTAGAAATACGTTAAACAAAATTTTGACGTGTTTAAGAAAATAAAATGAAACAATGTTATCGAAGTTATTCACATTATTGTGAACACACTGTATACTCACATAAAGAAAACAAACTGTATTCATCCAAAATACAAAATATGAGTTGCTACTATAAGTTCGTCAAACAAAAGTTTAAAAACAAAAGATAAACAATTTTATCTAAGTTATTCACATTATTGTGAAAACACTATATACTCACATCAAGAAAACAAACTACATTCATGCAAAACACAAAATGTGAGTTTCTACTAGAAATACGTTAAACAAAATTTTGAGGTGTTTAAGAAAAAAAAATAAAACAATGTTATCGAAGTTATTCACATTATTGTGAACACACTGTATACTCACATAAAGAAAACAAACTGTATCCATCCAAAACACAAAATGTGAGTTGCTACTATAAATTCGTCAAACAAAAGTTTAAAAACAAAAGATAAACAATTTTATCTAAGTTATTCACATTATTGTGAAAACACTATATACTCACATCAAGAAAACAAACTGTATTCATGCAAAACACAAAATGTGATTATGACGCGTTTAAAATAAAAAGTTAAACAATTTTATCGAAGTTATTCGATATTATTGTGAACACACTTTACAAAGTGTTTCGTAAAACAACATATATGTAGTTACCTGTGAAATTTGCTTGCGTGCAAATGTTTATGTACCACTCAATTGTTTTTGGAGTTACACTAACCACTGTAATTTATTACCTGTCGAATTACTAACTGTCGGTTATATTTTTGGGAGATACATAATAATATTGTTTTTCGATTTCAATCACATCAACTTATCGTAAATTGAACCATTATGTAATTATTGCCAATTACTAATAATGTTATGTTCCAGCAACGTTCGAATTGTAGTCTAATATACTTTGCTTTAAGTGTGAGAAGGTAAAGTGAAGTAAAGTATTTTATTGGTGTTAAATAACATTAAAGTTTTGGTGGAATGTCTTTCCGAAAAGATATAAGTCTACTTCTAAAAATCACTTCATTTCTAAACATTTTGCCATGCTATACATCAATCAGCGTTTTTGCAACTCGCAAATTTCGTACTTGTATATGTTTTGCTCTACATTTAATCACGCATCTTTATTTGGTATTTGATTTTATGACTACTACAGAAGAATCTGCTACATTTGTAGTGCTTGTCATGTCCCTTGGGTCATTGATAATGGCCAATGTCATGTTAAGCACATACAATGCAGCAAGGCAAACACATCAATGGCAACTGATTTTTGATACTCTAGATAAAATTGATAAAGAGTTATTTGAATCAGAATCTATAAAAGTTGCCCCAATTAAGTATATGTACTTACAATTGGTGCTGATTACAGTTATTCCACTAATAAGCTTTTTGTGGAATTTTGCTGATGGTTATTTGGAAGGCACTTTAATATCGTATAAATCCGTTTTAATATATGAATTTGAAATTTATATAGTTATGCTGTTTATTCTCATAGTATACAATGTGCTTCACGCTATTAAAATTAGGTTCAAAATCATGAATGATTTAACTGAGAAGCTTTGCAATGGCAAAATTACAACGAAGGATTCGCTCAAAAAAATTGACGAAATCACAACTTCGTTGGGAGGAATATATAATATGGTGAAAATATTTAATAACATTGTTGAATGGAATTTTTTCCTGATGATGATTCGTGTTATTTTTAATGTGCTTATGGGCGTAAACGCGTTACTTAATGGGATCTTTATGGATAGTGTACTTTTGTGTCTGTGGAACATTTATTATATTGTAAGTAATTTTCTTAAGTTCTTGTCTAGGTTAATACCATAGTTAGGAAATATTTTTTTTAATTTTAAAATTTTATTTATTAGATAATAGTTTTACAAAAAATATTTAAAAAAAAAATGGAAAAAAAATGTATCATGGAGGATTAATATCCTCCATTCGGATATTAGTAAATATTAAATATTGATCAAAATTTCGTGTATTCAAATGTTACTTTGAGCAATATTATATTTGGCAGGCGGAAAGACCCCATAAGGGGTCGATAGCCCAATAAAGATCGATTATATATATATATATATATATATATATATATATATATATATATATATTTTGTGTTTTGGATGAATACAGTTTGTTTTCTTTATGTGAGTATACAGTGTGTTCACAATAATGTGAATAACTTCGATAACATTGTTTCATTTTTTTTTTCTTAAACACGTCAAAATTTTGTTTAACGTAGTTCTAGTAGCAACTCACATTTTGTGTTTTGCATGAATGCAGTTTGTTTTCTTGATGTGAGTATATAGTGTTTTCACAATAATGTGAATAACTTAGATAAAATTGTTTATCTTTTGTTTTTAATCTTTTGTTTGACGAATTAATAGTAGCAACTCACATTTTGTATTTTGGATGATACAGTTTGTTTTCTTTATGTGAGTATACAGTGTTTTCACAATAACGTGGATAACTTCGATAACATTGTTTCATTTTTTTTTCTTAAACACGTCAAAATTTTGTTTAACGTATTTCTAGTAGCAACTCACATTTTGTGTTTTGCATGAATGCAGTTTGTTTTCTTGATGTGAGTATATAGTGTTTTCACAATAATGTGAATAACTTAGATAAAATTGTTTATCTTTTGTTTTTAAACTTTTGTTTGACGAACTTATAGTAGCAACTCACATTTTGGGTTTTGGATGAATGCAGTTTGTTTTCTTTATGTGAGTATACAGTGTTTTCACAATAATGTGAATAACTTAGATAAAATTGTTTCATTTTTTTTTCTTAAACACGTCAAAATTTTGTTTAACGTATTTCTAGTAGCAACTCACATTTTGTGTTTTGCATGAATGCAGTTTGTTTTCTTGATGTGAGTATATAGTGTTTTCACAATAATGTGAATAACTTAGATAAAATTGTTTATCTTTTGTTTTTAAACTTTTGTTTGACGAACTTATAGTAGCAACTCACATTTTGGGTTTTGGATGAATGCAGTTTTTCTTTATGTGAGTATACAGTGTTTTCACAATAATGTGAATAACTTAGATAAAATTGTTTCATTTTTTTTTCTTAAACACGTCAAAATTTTGTTTAACGTATTTCTAGTAGCAACTCACATTTTGTGTTTTGCATGAATGCAGTTTGTCTTCTTGATGTGAGTATATAGTGTTTTCACAATAATGTGAACAACTTAGATAAAATTGTTTATCTTTTGTTTTTAAACTTTTGTTTGACGAACTTATAGTAGCAACTCACATTTTGGGTTTTGGATGAATGCAGTTTGTTTTCTTTATGTGAGTATACAGTGTTTTCACAATAATGTGAATAACTTAGATAAAATTGTTTCATTATTTTTTCATAAACGCGTCAAAATTTTGTTTAACGTATTTCTAGTAGCAACTCACATTTTGTGTTTTGCATGAATGCAGTTTGTTTTCTTGATGTGAGTACATAGTGTTTTCACAATAATGTGAATATCTTAGATAAAATTGTTTATCTTTTGCTTTTAAACTTTTGTTTAACGAATTTATAGTAGCAACTCACATTTTGTGTTTTGGATGAATACAGTTTGTTTTCTTTATGTGAGTATACAGTGTGTTCACAATAATGTGAATAACTTAGATAAAATTGTTTATCTTTTGATTTTAAACTTTTGTTTGACGAACTTATAGTAGCAACTCACATTTTGTATTTTGGATGAATCCAGTTTGTTTTCTTTATGTGAGTATACAGTGTGTTCACAATAATGTGAATAACTTAGATAAAATTGTTTCATTTTTTATATTATATTTTTATATATATATATATATATATATATATATATATATATATATTTGGCGATTTGGCCACATATAATACACATTCACATGTAGATAGGCTGTTTTGAATTGTTGGAAAGATTTACTACCAAAACCTATGAACTCAGTAGTTGAATTGGGGAAGTTGAGGAAGCACACAACATACCACAACCATACAACCAAGTAATTATATTTATTCAAAATTTTTGGAATAGATTTAATTTAATAATTACTGAATTTTTATTATATTCATTGACCACGAATGATTTATTTTATTTTGAAAACTGCGTTAAGAATAAGTTGAAAATAAGTTATAGAAATAAGTTATAAGTTAGAAATCAGTTAAGAATACGACTGTTGGAATTACAAAGTGATATTAGCGACTTCATGCTCCAAAATCATCAAATTATGCAGACATCGTCTTTTGATACACACTGCATAGAAATTCAATAGCATTTGTGTCTACCAATGTGTTAGGTAGATGAAACTTAAACGATTTATGGTTTATGAAAGACATATCTTTTTTAGACTCACGCAATTATCCTGGTGGTATTATGTGAGGGAGTAGCAGATGAAGGCAGAAGAGCTATTGATGTTACTGGACAAGCACTTCAGTGGTACTTAAGCGACAATATTGCCTACAGGAAATTGACTGTTTTGTGCCATCAAGCAACAACCAGATGCTCCTCCTTCAATGCAGCAGGATTTTTCAAGGTCGACTATGCCATGCTCTTCAACTTTGTGAATATTATAGCCACGTACATCATCGTAATAATTCAGCTACCAAAGTAAAAATCGTCATCATCAAAATATTGATACATACATACAAATACATACAAATATTTTCAAGCAAATTGTTCTTATATAAGTAAAATCTATCATCTATATTATAGCAAATAATTAATTTATTATGTTTCATCTGTCCCTTTTAATAAAAACAACGGAGAGGTACAAATATAAATGTTGTTGGTACTTTGTTTATTGATTTGCATTGTACAAGTTAATGTGTACAATCATTATGACCTAAATCAAGAAATTTTCGTAGTTTTTGTAATTATGCTTGTTGATTTGCATTGTACAAGTTAATGCGTACAATCATTAGGACCCAAATCAAGAAATACTCGTAGTTTTTGTAATTAAAATATGTTTGTTTTTATTGTAGTTTAATCCATTTTGGATACCACTTGTTATTATATTTTTTATTGTTTTCGTCCTTATTTATTGCAGTACTTACTGGTAGTTTATGTGTTTAGATATACATATTTAGATATTTTTATTGTAGTTTAATCCATTTTGGATACCAGTTATTATTGTATTTGTTATTGTTTTCTTCCTTCTTTATTGGAGTACTTACTGGTAGTTTATATGTATAGATATAAAGATTTAGATATTTTTGTTGTAGTTTAATCCATTTTGGATACCAGTTATTATTATATTTTATATTGTTTTCTTCCTTCTTTATTGGAGTACTTACTGGTAGTTTATTTGCCTAAGACTTGCCTAAGACTTGCCTAAGACTTGCCTAAGACACCCTGTATATTCTCCTGACCTAGTACATAAATAAATTATGTACTAATGTTATCGCATCCATTAATGACAAATTTCTAATTAAGTGTGTAATTATGGGTAATTATGGGGTCAAATAATTTACAATTAACGAATAAAGATATTAGTTGTGACCATTTCGTAGTCAAGGTGCAGCTTTAAGTACTAGACGGTGAAATGTCTTTCCGAAAAGATATAAGTCTTCTGCTGAAGATCTCTTCATTTATAAACATTTTACCATTCTATACATCAAAATCAGTTTTTGCAACTCGTAAATTACGTACTTGCATATTTATTGCTCTACATGTAAGCGTGCAAATTTATTCAGTAGTTGCTTATAGTACTATAGAAGCACCTCAGATATACAAAGTACTTACCTTGTCTGTTATATTCTTGATAATAGCCAATGTCCTGTTAAGTACATTAAATGCAGCAAGGCATACAAACCAATGGCAACTGATTTTTGATGCACTAGATAAAATTGATAAGGAGTTATTTGAATCAGCTCGTATAGAAATTGCCCCAATGAAGTATCGGTATTTACAATTTGTGCTGATAACTGTAGTTCCACTAACAAATATGTCGTGGGCTTTTACTTATTACTATTATAATGGCATATTAAATACTTACAAATACGCTTTGATGTATGAAATTGAAACTTACATTGAAATGCTGTTTATTCTTGTAGCATACAATGTGCTGCACGCCATTAAAATTAGGTTTAAAATCACGAACGACTTAACTGAGAGACTGTGCATTGCCAGAAATACAACGGAGGGTACAATCAAAAGAATTAACGTAATCACAATTATATCAGAAAGAATATATGATATAGTGAAATTATTTAATAAAATTGTTGAATGGAATTTGTTCTTAATAATGATACGTATGATTTTTAACGTGCTTAAAGTCGTCGACTCGTTACTCAATGGTACCTTTAGGAATGGTTCAGTTATTTTTTTTTGGAACACTTATTATACTGTAAGTTAATATGATTATTATTAAATATTTAGAAAACAAAAATAAACAATGAGGGTTTACAGAGATTAGTAGTATAACGGTACAATACCGGGGTACCATTATAAATTGTAATTAATTTATAAACGTAGAGTGGCTCGTAATCTAAGTGGCGGTACTTCACCTGTGTTTGATTCATGGAATCGTTATAGTGACAAGATCGATGGTTCGTTGATCAAGTATTGTGTCTGTTACGGGGAAAATATCAAATTATACGCATACACAAATATCATCATACAGTAATTTATTCATTCGGTAATTCATATGGTTTTACATTTTAATTTAGCAAGTAAGGTTTGGTTCATTTGGTTATGGTAAATAATACGCTTTACATTTATGTGGTGACTAAGGGTTTATTTAATAAGTAATAACACACAAATAATGAAGAATGACGATTTATTTTGAATTAAAGTTTTGAAATGAATTTATCGATTTTTACGTGGTTTTCTGATTATATTTCGTGGTATTCTGACGTGAATTAACGTTATAATTCAAATTCTACTGGTTACTAGTACATGCGATCGGTCCCTACTAATTACGGTGTTTTAGTTATGTCATTCATTCCACATGCGTTCGTTCATCCATATTTTTATCTTTTATTTACTTGATTTGATTTATCCTCAGATAAAGTTTAGAAGTGTATTTCCCAGCAAATAACATGCCAGTATTAAGGATGACGATTTACCCTTAATTAGAGTTTCGCAATGCAGTTACCAAGCAATAACACCCAAATAATTATAACGTAAATTTCGATCGGTGATTTGTGCACGATGGTCAGTTGTGTCTGGCTAAAGTACATATATCTGATCTCATAGCGAGTCTCATACCCTAACCCTATTACGTCTGACGTGTATGAAACATACGCCCCTCGTTTGTTTTTGACTCTTTTTTTTTTTTTTTTTTTTTTAATGTATTTTCTCTTGTGTTTAATATTTTCATTTATTATTAGTTTGTTTTTACTTCGTTTTTGTGATAATTGAATTCACCTAGCGGATGTGATTCTGCATGATTTTGACTTTGATTCATTCACGGATTTATATCCCTTCTATACGCATGCTCATGCATGAATTCCCTTGATTCGCATTCATTCTTAATTGCCGTTGCGTTTCGTATTTATTAATTTTATTTCTCGTCCGATCATGACTTATGACTTGGATTCTTTCAATGATTTATCTATAATATCCACATGCTCGTGCTTCAGGAATATACTGACTCGCATTCCTTCATTTCTCACTCGCTCACGAATTCAAATATGCAAATACTGACCACATGCATTATCGATGCTGAGGGCTGTTTTATTTCACCGGCATGCAATTACAACTTATTAGTTTGATCACTTACTCGGATGATTGATTAGTGATATTAACTACGCAACGTTAATTACAAGGATTTTGTGATTTGGCATGACATGATGATATTTGCTGATTTTTGTGATTATTGACCTTCACGGATACCGGTTTTTATTTCCCGTTGCGACCGCTACCTGGGAAATCCCTTGAGTTTATATCTGTTTAAATACCTTCCTGAACTGAGCTCTTTCCCGAATCCCTTGCTAATAAAATATAAATAATAATTAAAACGCATGATAATCGAGTTTTGGTTGTGGTTTATGTGGAGTAGCAATACTTATCATACGTGACAATATTATGAAGAGAACCACACACGTTGTGGGGTGTGATTGGTTAATATGTTCGACCCGAACACATCAAGGGGTTAGAGCAATATTTGTAGTCTGCTTCCAGCGCGCCCTTCTGTTTCAAAGTGCGTCGCGAAACCCACAGATCGCTCTAATTACGAAGAGAAACATACATGTTATCGTATGAGATTGATGAATGTGTTCGGACCGCACATACCAACGGGTAAGAGCGATTTTGTAGTATGCTTCCAGCGCGCCCTTCTATTTCAAAGTGCGGCGCGAAACCCACAAATCGCTCTCATTACGAAGAGGATCGCACACCTTTGCGCCAGTTTGAGCGTTTTGTTCTTTCGTAATTTTGTCACAGGATATTTTCCGGCGGATTGCCGAATTAATTTACTTGACACGCGTAATGACTTGTCTGCTAAATGTTTCGCAGTGCCCTTCGAAATTGGCAGTTTGATTCGCATTACTCGATAATCAATTGCGTCAGTACTCACTCATTAACCCTTCCTATCTCTCGCCTACTGGATAGCCGTACTGATGTCGTGGTGGCCCTTGCGCTTGGTGTTGTTTTAATTACTTCGCGGTCTCCCCGAAAATATCTAACTGGTTCAATACTACCCTAATTGAATTATCAATTTCCCTGACTGTTTATACTAATTGCGCCCCCGTTTACACTCTCGCGATTTGTCTCGTGCCCTCGGCCGTCGAGCACTAAGTGACCTCCCCCCTGCTTTCGCATATTCTTATATGTTTACCTCCCCATTTTCCCCGAGCCCCGGGCCCAAACACTGCCGTCCCCGATCTTCTACGGTGGTCTACTCCTCCTGGGCAAGTGCCTTTTTCGATGCCTGCGCAATAATTTCTCCCACATGTTTAAGCCACTCGATCGTTTGCTGGCGGATTTGTGTTTGCTTGCAATACAAATCGTGTGCCCTTGTTGTGTGAGTTATGCCTACCAAATGGCTCCCGTTCTAAGAATTTCGGTGCGCGTGCATGTATCTGGCGCTATTTTTATGGTACTTAAGTTAATGATTCTATGGGCCGTAATATTATACTTTCGGTTTTGAACTCCCCGGAATCGCTCACTGTCGGTCAGTGGCACATTCCCTGTCTGGTCTCGAGTTATTTATATTTCCATGAACTGTTGATATTTCCGCCCGACTAGTAAACTCTTGTTACCCTCAAGTTAATGGCTTTTATTGTCCCGATTGTTGATAGAATTCTCCCGGACTGGTTCAGGGGTCTGTGGCCCCCCACGAGTCTGTACGTATTTTTACGCCGGAATGCGGATCTTATTTATTTATTAATACGAACGATTTTTCAGCAAATAACACCTGTCTCACCTACTCGTTGTTTAGCTAAATAAAACATGGTCTGTCGTGGGTCATTTCAGTAGCAATTTCAATCAGATGAAATTTGTTTGCCAATCCTTATACATTTACATGTATTATATTTAGTCTATCAGTAACTTTGGTGCTCCCTTTGGTTGTCCCATCAGAAAACCTTTTAATGCCTGAGGCACGTGCATAAATAGGTTTTTCTGATGGGACAACCAGAGGGAGTACCAAAGTAACTGATTGACTAAATATAATACGTCTGATATGGGGATTATTCATCGATTAATATTATTATTGATTGCTTGAAATTATTGATTTATCATTATACATAGTTTTAAGGTAATTAATTATATTATTGCGAGCTGCATACATAACATTGTTTTTTATGTCATCGCATCAAATTATTAACACAAATTAGTAAATTTTATGTAATTATTTATCAATTATTAATAGTGTTATTGCTTCGTAGCTAAGTGTACCTTATATGTACAGTAGTAAGTGCTACACGGTGAAATGTCTGTCCGAAAGCATATAAGTCTTCTGCTGAAGATTACTTCATTTGTAAACATTTTGCCATGTTATACATCAAACAGCATTTTTGCAACTCGCAAATTACGTACTTGTATATTTTCGGCTTTACATGTAAGCATGCAAGTTTATTCAGTATTTAGTTTTATGACTACAATAGGAGGATCTCAGACATTAATAGTGCTTACCGTGTCTCTTATATTCTTGATACTGGCCAATGTCCTCTTAAGCACCATCAATGCAGCAAGGCATGCAAATGAATGGCAATTGATTTTTGATACGCTAGATAAAATTGATAAAGAGATATTCGAATCAGAATGTATAAAAATTGCCCCAATGATGTATCAGTATTTACAATTGGTGCTGATTACAGTTGTTCCAGTAACAAGCTTGTTGTGGAATTCTACTAATTGTTATATGGAAGGTACAGCAAGCATGTACAAATACGCTTTACTATATGAATTTGTAACTTACATTGAACTGCTGTTTACTTTTGTACTATACAATGTGCTGTACGCCATTAAAATTAGGTTTAAAATCACGATCGAATTAACTGAGACTCTATGCGTTGCCAAAATGACGACAGATTCGCTCAAAAAAATTCACGAAATTACAATTTTGTCGGGAAGACTATGCAATTTAGTGAAGTTATTTAATAAAATTGTCGAATGGAATTTTTTCCTAATTATGATACGTATGATTTTTAACGTGCTTAAGTGCGTCCACTCGTTACTCAATGGTACCTTTATGGATAGTGTATTTACTTCTTTTAGGAACATTTATTTTACAGTAAGTTATTTTGTATGTTTGTAAACATTTAGCAAACACAAATATTGCTTTGAATTGTTCTAATGGCATACCACCAAAATTATTTTGCCTAGCAATGTATATATTTCAACAAATAAACGTTTAACCACCTAATCATGTATTTTGTAGATTCATGCAGTTATTCTGGTAGTATTGTGTGAGGGTGTAGCAGAGGAAGGCAGAAGAGCTATTGATGTTACTGGACAAGCACTTCAGTGGTACTCAAACGACAACATTGCTCGCAGGAAATTGACTATCTTGTGCCAACAGGCAGCAAACAGATGTCCCTCCTTCACAGCAGCAGGATTTTTCAAGGTTGACTATGCCATGCTCTTCAACTTTGTGAATATTACTGCCACGTACGTCATCGTCCTTATCCAACTTCCTAAGTAAAAATTCTCATTATGCACAAATAGAGTATTGATAATAAAATATGTATATTGTTATGTTAGCTTAAGTATTGTTTAATGAAATAAATTTAATGTATTACCTCTCTAGATTAATAATAAAAACTGCAGGGTACAGATATAATTGTTACTGGTAATATGTTTGTTGATTTGCATTGTATAAGAAGTGAAGAAAGCCAAAGAATGGTGAAATGAGGAGATGAAAAGCAAAATTAGAGGTAAAAAGGTAAAGGGGCAACAATATCTAAGCACCTAAAAGAAAGAAGACTATGAAGAATATCAGGAAGGAAGTAAAGCAAGAGTTGAAGAAAGCCAAAGAATGGTGGAACGAGGCGATAAAAAGCAAAATCAGAGATAAAAAAGTAAAGTGGCAAAAATATCTAAGCACCAAAAAGAAAGAAGACTATGAAGAATATCAAGAGGCAAGGAAGGAAGTACAGCAAGAAGTGAAGAAAGCCAAAGAATGGCGGAACGAGGAGATGAAAACCAAATCAGGGGTAAAAAAGTAAAGTGGCAAAAATATCTAAGCATCAAAAAGAAAGAAGACTATGAAGAATATCAAGAGGCAGAGAAGGAAGTACAGGAAGAAGTGAAGAAAGCCAAAGAATGGTGAAACGAGGAGATAAAAAGCGAAATTAGAGGTAAAAAGGTAAAGTGGCAACAATATCTAAGCACCAAAAAGAAAGAAGACTATGAAGAATATCAAGAGGCAAGGAAGGAAGTACAGCAAGAGGTAACGAAAGCCAAATAATGGTGGAACGAGGAGATAAAAAGCAAAATCAGAGGTAAAAATGTAAGGTGCAAAAATATCTAAGCATCAAGAAATGAAGTAAAGCAAGAGTCGAAGAAAGCCAAAGAAAAATCCTAAGTAAATTTCGAAAAAAGTATTAATGAGAACTTCAAGGAAAACCATAACCTATTCTATGGAACAACAAAACAGCTAAAACAGAAGAATGAACACACCATGATAAACATAAGAGACAAAGGAAACATAATCAGAGACGAAACGAAAATAACGCGAAGTTGGAAAGAATACTTTGAAGAATTAACAAAAACCGAGTGAAATGAAATAGAAGAAGCAGAAAAGAAGGAAAAGGAAGAACCGGGAATAGAAGAGGGTGACGGAATACAAAAAGAAGAGGTAGTAGAAGCAATAAGAAGAAGAATCACATTCTTCATACTTCATTACGTTTTACTACATAGTAGTAAGACGACTATGAAGAATATTAAGAGGCAAGGACGGAAGTAAGCAAGAGGAAAAGAAAGCCAAAGAAAAATCATGGGTAAATTTTTGAAAATGAGAACTTCAAGGAAACCCAAAAACTATTCTATGAAACAATATAACAGCTCAGACAGAAGAAGAAACATACCATAATGGACATAAGAGACAACAAAGGGAACATAATGGAGTAAAGTTTTTCAAAATTTACCTTCTAATGCTTTTGATATTTTGATTGAAATTCTGAACTTAATTCCTTTGCTCGTTTTGGCAATATTTGCAATCTTATTTAAATTAAGTTTAACTTATATTAAGATTAGTCTATTTTTATCTTTTAATTGTATTAAAATATTTTTTTCTAAAAGAATTAATTTTTCGTTCAATATTACTAAATCCCAAACTATTTGGAGCTATTTTCTAGCCTGATTTAATTTTTTTATCAAGTTTTGCAGATTTGTTGTAAGTTTCGTGCAATTTCTTGAAACGTTGTGTAATCTTCTAAATATAATGTATTATTTATGTTCCTACATTTAAAACTGTTCAGAGTTTTTTGATTGATTAAGATTATTATTAAGTTTTGTAGATTTTTTATAACTTTTGTACAATTTTCTGAGAATTTCAGAATATTCTCAGAAAATATCTATTTAATTTTTCTAAAAGAAGTAATGTTTCATTTAATTTTGTTACATCTAAAACTGTTTGGAATATTAAGTTTATTGGATTTATTAAAATTTTAATTAAGTTTTGTAGATTTTTTGTAACTTTTCTATAATTTTCTGCGTATCAAAATCTTCAAAAAATTCGAATTAAATTTATCTGAACGATAAAGTTTTATCTAATTTTGCTCCTGAGTCTAAAACTGTTTGGTGCTTTAGTTTTCTAGCCTTTTTTATTAACTTTTGCAGGTTTGTTGTAAGTTTCGTGCAATTTTCTGAAACGTTGAGTAATAGTCTGAACAATTTTTTGCGAACTTTTTGAAAACATTAGAACAATTGCACTTTCGGCAAATTTCATAATTGACACATTATTAGCAGTTTCTGAATTTTCTAATAATTTGAACTATTTTTTGTGGACTTTTTGAAAACATTGGAGCAATTGCAGTTTCGGGCAATTTTCATAATTGACACATTATTAACGGTTCTGAACTTTCTAATACTTTTCATATTTTGATTGAAATTCTATACGTTTGAACTTTCTTGATATTTTTGGAAATTTTCAATCTAAATTAAACTTCAGTAAAATTTTCTAGTCATTCACTTTTTATGGTTTCAGAACGCCTGTATTAAGTTTTTAAATTTATCTTCTGATAATGTTAACATTTTGATTAAAATTCTAGACAATTTACATTTCTTGACATTTTGATTGCATCTTTTAGAATTGTCAATCTCCATAACTTTTGTACAATTTTCAGAGAATTTCAGAACCTTCAAATTCTCGGGAAATTCCTATTAAATTTTTCTAAAAGAAATTATGTTTCATTTAACATTGCCAAATCCAAAACGATTTGGAGCTTTAGTTTTCTAGCCTGATTAAATGTTTTCATCAACTTTTGCAGATTTATTGTAAATTTCGTGCAATTTTCTGAAACGTTGAGTAATAATTAGAACTGTTTTTGTGAACTTTTGGAAAACATTGGAACAATTGCAGTTTCAGGCAATTTTTATAATTGACACATTATTAACACTTTCTGAACTTTCTAATACTTTTCACATTTTGTTCGAAATTCTGTACGTTTGAACATTTTTGATATTTTAGAAATATTCAATCTTAATAAAACCTTCACTAAAATTTTCTTTTTGCGGTTTCAGAAGGCCTGTATAAGGCTTTCTAAATTTATCTTGTGATACTGTTAACATTTTGATTAAAATTCTAGACAATTCACATTTCTTGATATTTTGACTGCATCATTTTAGAATTGACAATCTCCATAAGTTTTATATAAGTTTCTCAGAATTTCAGAACTTTCAAATTCTCAGCAAATTCCTATTTAGTTTTTCGAATAGAAATAATGTTTCATTTAATATTGCTAAATCCAAAACTGTTTGGAGCTTTAGTTTTCTAGCCTGACTAAATTTTTTATAAGTTTTGAAGATTTGATGTAAGTTTCGTGCAATTTTTTGAAACGTTGAGAAATAATGTTAACTACTTTTGTGGACTTTTTGAAGACATTGGAACATTTGCAGTTTCAGGCAATTTTCAAAATTGACATATTATTATCAGTTTCTGTACTTTCTAATACTTTTGATATATTGATTGAAATTCTGTACGTTTGAACTTACTTGATATTTTGGAAATTTTCAATATTAATAAGACTTCAGTAAAATATTCTGGTCTTTCACTTTTTACAGTTTCAAAACGCCTGCATTAGGTTTTTTAAATTTATCTGCTGCTACTGTTAACATTTTGATTAAAATTCTGGACAATTTACATTTCATGATATTTTGAATGCACCTTTTGGAATTATCAATCTCCATAAAATTTTATGGTAGTTCTATACAAATATATGTATGTACAGTAACATATACAGATAATTTTTTTTTTCATATTTACAGGCCTTAGGGTAACTTATACCGAATATATGATATGCCTTTATTAAATGTTGTTTATTAGAAACTCATCATATTTTATTAAAAATCTTGTAAGTTTAACATATTTAGTTACAATTACTTTGATAATATAAACAAGTTTTCTCCAAATTCACTAAAAATTTTTGGCTTTTCACTTTCTTCGGTTTGTATTAAGTTTTTATAATTTGCCTTCTAATATTTTTGATATTTTGATTGCATATATTGGAAATTTTCAATCTCTTGAATGATTAAAAAAAAACTCAGAAAAAAAGTATTCATATATTAAAAAAAACAGAGAAACAACTTGCTAAGTTTTTACCACAAAATGTTCACCACAAATATATCATATATTGTGTGTGCAAGATTCATTTATTCAAACAATATTTTCAATACATTTATTTGCAAATATCTGCGATTTTCCAATCGAAATAACATCACACAAACATCGAATTTTCCTGGCGGTGAATTGTGGGCGATGAATTGTACATGTCGTGAAAGTTCATAGATTTGCATCTGTCATTATGTCATTATGTCATTATGTCATTATGTCATTATGTCAATATGTCATTATGTCATTATGTCATTATGTCATAATGACTTGTCATTAATTAATGAAAAAAATTTACAACATTTAGACTACAACATTTAGACTAATTATAACCAATAATTAGACAACGAATTGCAAAATTCCAAATCGAATGTAAAGCATTCAGGTTTCAAATTAGTTAAATTTGAATATAAATAACATGAATACAACAACTTATACATTTAGGATCAGTTACAGATCAGTAAAAACGTGGATTATCTTTGATCGTGGTTCAGTTTCTAAAGATACCATTGTATTAACAATTGTATTCTGGGTCATTGTACCTTGGTCAAGGATGACCCACGATCCTACAACTGGGCCTTAGGATACCATTAAATATGCCATAAAAAATGAACCATGATCAAAGATAATCCGAGATTTTACAACGTATAAGATTAATTAATAGTTTATAGTTGATCAACAAAAGTTGACTGAAAACTTTAGTGAGAACCTTTGTTGCAATAGACTTGATCAAGTTTAAACTTTCGATTACTTGACTTCAATTAACAAAACTTTTGTTAATCAATTACAATCGATCAATTAAACTTAATTTGTAAAAATTATTAAATATTTATTTCAATAATATTACAATTGAGTTACTGGACGTTTTTCCGTCCACGCTTTAATGGCTGGAATGGCCAACACTTTATTTCTTAAGGCTTTTACGTTGGGATAATTAGCCAATATATCATCACCATAAACCACCTCCACTGATTCGATTAATGCCATGAGATACAAATCAGCCCATGTAAGCTGAAAAATAAAATATTTATTAAACCAACTCCTTAGAACAACGTATTAATAGTCATTTATTATACAAGGCAATAAAATTGAATTTTATCTTTAGGACTGAATTTAACGCCGAGGCGTCAGCCGAGTCACTCGAAAAGATACAAGGCAATAAAATTGAATTTTATCTTTTAGAGTGAATTTAACGCCGAGGCGTCAGCCGAGTCACTCGAAAAGATACAAGGCAATAAAATTTAATTTTATCCTTTTAGAGTGAATTTAACGCCGAGGCGTCAGCCGAGTCACTCGAAAAGATAATCTTAGGCAATAAAATGACGACGATAATCTATCGTAGTATATGATATAATATTTTATTCAATCTTCATCGCTTTTACTGCTAAATGAATTTAATTATTTGAATAATTATAAACGACAGAAACTAATACTAATGTTGGCATAGAAGTCGCAGTTATCATGGAAATAACAAACAAGTATTTTTGTATATTATTCTCAGAGCTAAATTATTATTATAATAATCAATTAACGTACATTTACATTATACAAAAAGTTACTTAATTGATAATTATATATACAGGGTGTCTCAATATTGACGCCTGTGCTTTTGGTATCCTATTCAAGGGGCTAAAACAAATAGAAAATTAAGAGTGGAAAATTTTCCGTATGTCCCTCGTTATAGAGTTATTGATAAAAAGACCGTAAAACACATCTGTCAAACTAATTGTAAAATCTTACAGTTATGTCTCTAGATTTGACAAAATGAATAAATCAAAATCGTGTACTAAGTAATAATATTATAAAACAAGATATTTGTCACTCGTTATAGAGTTATTGATAAAAAAATGTAAAACTCATCTGTTAAACTAATTGTAAAATCAGACAGTTACATCTCTAGATTTGACAAAATGATTAACTCAAAATCGTGTACTGACTAATAATATTATAAAACAAGATATTTGTCACTCGTTATAGAGTTATTGATAAAAAAATGTAAAACTCATCTGTTAAACTAATTGTAAAATCAGACAGTTATGTCTCTAGATTTGACAAAATGATTAACTCAAAATCGTGTACTAACTAATAATATTATAAAACAAGATATTTGTAACTCGTTATAGAGTTATTGATAAAAAAATTTAAAACTCATCTGTTAAACTAAATGTCAAGTCAGACAGTTATATCTCTAGATTTGACAAAATGATTAAATCAAAATCGTGTACTAACTAATAATATTATATAACAAGATATTTGTCACTCGTTATAGAGTTATTGATAAAAAAATGTAAAACTCATCTGTTAAACTAATTGTAAAATCAGACAGTTATATCTCTAGATTTGACAAAATGATTAACTCAAAATCGTGTACTAACTAATAATATTATAAAACAAGATATTTGTCACTCGTTATAGAGTTATTGATAAAAAAATGTAAAACTCTTCTGTTAAACTAATTGTTAAGTCAGACAGTTATATCTCTAGATTTGACAAAATGATTAAATCAAAATCATGTACTAACTAATAATATTATAAAACAAGATATTTGTCACTCGTTAGAGAGTTATTGACAAAAAAATGTAAAACTCATCTGTTAAACTAATTGTCAAATCTGACAGTTATATCTCTAGATTTGACAAATTGATTAACTCAAAATCATGTACTAACTAATAATATTATAAAACAAGATATTTGTCACTCGTTATAGAGTTATTGATAAAAAAAGTAAAACTCTTCTGTTAAACTAATTGTCAAGTCAGACAGTTATATCTCTAGATTTGACAAAATGATTAAATCAAAATCGTGTACTAACTAATAATATTATAAAACAAGATATTTGTCACTCGTTATAGAGTTATTGATAAAAAAAAGTAAAACTCTTCTGTTAAACTAATTGTCAAGTCAGACAGTTATATCTCTACATTTGACAAAATGATTAAATCAAAATCGTGTACTAACTAATAATATTATAAAACAAGATATTTGTCACTCGTTATAGAGTTATTGATAAAAAAATGTAAAACTCATCTGTTAAACTAATTGTAAAATCAGACAGTTATATCTCTAGATTTGACAAATTTATTAACTCAAAATCATGTACTAACTAATAATATTATAAAACAAGATATTTGTCACTCGTTATAGAGTTATTGATAAAAAAATGTACAACTCATCTCTTAAACTAATTGTAAAATCAGACAGTTATATCTCTAGATTTGACAAAATGATTAACTCAAAATCGTGTACTAAGTAATAATATTATAAAACAAGATATTTGTCACTCGTTATAGAGTTATTGATAAAAAATGGAAAACTCATCTGTTAAACAAATTGTCAAATCACACAGTTACATCTCTAGAATTGTCAAAATGATTAAATCAAAATCGTGTACTAACTAATAATATTATATAACAAGATATTTGTCACTCGTTATAGAGTTATTGATAAAAAAATGTAAAACTCATCTGTTAAACTAATTGTAAAATCAGACAGTAATATCTCTAGATTTGACAAAATGATTTAATCAAAATCGTGTTTTAACTAATAATATTATGAAACAAGATATTTGTCACTCGTTATAGAGATATAGATTAAAAAATATAAAACTTATCTGTTAAACTAATTGTCAAGTCAGACAGTTATATCTCTAGAATTGACAAAATGATTAAATCAAAATCGTGTACTAAGTAATAATATTATAAAACAAGATATTTGTCACTCGTTAGAGAGTTATTGATAAAAAAAAGTAAAACTCTTCTGTTAAACTAATTGTCAAGTCAGACAGTTATATCTCTACATTTGACAAAATGATTAAATCAAAATCGTGTACTAACTAATAATATTATAAAACAAGATATTTGTCACTCGTTATAGAGTTATTGATAAAAAAAAGTAAAACTCTTCTGTTAAACTAATTGTTAAGTTAGACAGTTATATCTCTAGATTTGACAAAATGATTAAATCAAAATCGTGTACTAACTAATAATATTATAAAACAATATATTTGTCACTCGTTATAGAGTTATTGATAAAAAAATGTAAAACTCATTGTTAAACTAATTGTAAAATCAGACAGTTATATCTCTAGATTTGACAAATTGATTAACTCAAAATCGTGTACTAACTAATAATATTATAAAACAAGATTTTTGTCACTCGTTATAGAGTTATTGATAAAAAATGTAAAACTCATCTGTTAAACAAATTGTCAAATCAGACAGTTATATCTCTAGATTTGACAAAATGATTAACTCAAAATCGTGTACTAACTAATAATATTATAAAACAAGATATTTGTCCCTCGTTATAGAGTTATTGCTAAAAAAATGTAAAACTCATCTCTTAAACTAATTGTAAAATCAGACAGTTATATCTCTAGATTTGACAATATGATTAACTCAAAATCATGTACTAACTAATAATATTATAAAACAAGATATTTGTCCCTCGTTATAGAGTTATTGATAAAAAAATGTAAAACACATCTGTCAAACTAATTGCCAAATCTGACAGTGATGTCTCTATATTTGACAAAATGATTAAATCATAATCGTGTACTAAGTAATAATATTATAAAACAAGATATTTGTCACTCGTTATAGAGTAATTGATAAAAAAATATAAAACTTATCTGTTAAACTAATTGTAAAATCAGACAGTTATATCTCTAGATTTGACAAAATGATTAACTCAAAATCGTGTACTAACTAATAATATTATAAAACAAGATATTTGTCACTCGTTATAGAGTTATTGATAAAAAAATGTAAAACCCATCTCTTAAACTAATTGTCAAATCAGACAGTTATATCTCTAGATTTGACAAAATGATTAACTCAAAATCGTGTACTGACTAATAATATTATAAAACAAGATATTTGTCACTCGTTATAGAGTTATTGATAAAAAATGTAAAACTCATCTGTTAAACTAATTGTCAAATCAGACAGTTATATCTCTAGATTTGACAAAATGATTAAATCAAAATCGTGTACTAACTAATAATTTTATAAAACAAGATATTTGTCACTCGTTATAGAGTTATTGATAAAAAAATGTAAAACTCATCTCTTAAACTAATTGTCAAATCAGACAGTAATATCTCTAGATTTGACAAAATGATTAAATCAAAATCGTGTACTAACTAATAATATTATAAAACAAGATATTTGTCACTCGTTATAGAGTTATTGATAAAAAAATGTAAAACTCATCTGTTAAACTAATTGCCAAATCAGACAGTTATGTCTCTAGATTTGACAAAATGATTAAATCATAATCGTGTACTAAGTAATAATATTATAAAACAAGATATTTGTCACTCGTTATAGAGTTATTGATAAAAAAATATAAAACTTATCTGTTAAACTAATTGTCAAATCAGACAGTTATGTCTCTAGATTTGACAAAATGATTAACACAAAATCGTGTACTAAGTAATAATATTATAAAACAAGATATTTGTCACTCGTTATAGAGTTATTGATAAAAAATGTAAAACTCATCTGTTAAACTAATTGTCAAATCAGACAGTTATGTCTCTAGATTTGTCAAAATGATTAAATCAAAATCGTGTACTAAGTAATAATATTATAAAACAAGATATTTGTCACTCGTTATAGAGTTATTGATAAAAAAATATAAAACTTATCTGTTAAACTAATTGTCAAATCAGACAGTTATGTCTCTAGATTTGACAAAATGATTAAATCAAAATCGTGTACTAAGTAATAATATTATAAAACAAGATATTTGTCACTCGTTATAGAGTTATTGATAAAAAAATATAAAACTTATCTGTTAAACTAATTGTCAAATCAGACAGTTATGTCTCTAGATTTGTCAAAATGATTAAATCAAAATCGTGTACTAAGTAATAATATTATAAAACAAGATATTTGTCACTCGTTATAGAGTTATTGATAAAAAAATATAAAACTTATCTGTTAAACTAATTGTCAAATCAGACAGTTATGTCTCTAGATTTGACAAAATGATTAACACAAAATCGTGTACTAAGTAATAATATTATAAAACAAGATATTTGTCACTCGTTATAGAGTTATTGATAAAAAATATAAAACTTATCTGTTAAACTAATTCTCAAATCAGACAGTTATGTCTCTAGATTTGACAAAATGATTAACACAAAATCGTGTACTAAGTAATAATATTATAAAACAAGATATTTGTCACTCGTTATAGAGTTATTGATAAAAAATGTAAAACTCATCTGTTAAACTAATTGCCAAATCAGACAGTTATGTCTCTAGATTTGACAAAATGATTAAATCATAATCGTGTACTAAGTAATAATATTATAAAACAAGATATTTGTCACTCGTTATAGAGTTATTGATAAAAAAATATAAAACTTATCTGTTAAACTAATTGTCAAATCAGACAGTTATGTCTCTAGATTTGACAAAATGATTAACACAAAATCGTGTACTAAGTAATAATATTATAAAACAAGATATTTGTCACTCGTTATAGAGTTATTGATAAAAAATATAAAACTTATCTGTTAAACTAATTCTCAAATCAGACAGTTATGTCTCTAGATTTGACAAAATGATTAACACAAAATCGTGTACTAAGTAATAATATTATAAAACAAGATATTTGTCACTCGTTATAGAGTTATTGATAAAAAATGTAAAACTCATCTGTTAAACTAATTGTCAAATCAGACAGTTATATCTCTAGATTTGTCAAAATGATTAAATCAAAATCGTGTACTAAGTAATAATATTATAAAACAAGATATTTGTCACTCGTTATAGAGTTATTGATAAAAAAATGTAAAACTCATCTGTTAAACTAATTGTCAAATCAGACAGTTATGTCTCTAGATTTGACAAAATGTTTAACACAAAATCGTGTACTAAGTAATAATATTATAAAACAAGATATTTGTCACTCGTTATAGAGTTATTGATAAAAAATGTAAAACACATCTGTTAAACTAATTGTCAAATCTGATAGTTATGTCTCTAGATTTGACAAAATGAATATATCAAAATCGTGTTTTTGAATTTTGGTCGAAAAAGTTATTAATTACACTTTTATTAATAAGTCTATAACGAGGGACATGCAGAAAATTTTCCAATCTTTACTTTTCAATTTGTTTTAGCCTCCTGAGTGGGCGTCAATTTTGAGACACCCTGTATATATTGATTGGTTGATTATATATATTTTTGTAATAAATAAAACAAACACTTTTCCTTGTTTATATCACACTGTATATTAAAATTAGTGACTATAATTTTGATCACGTTCTATCAAACTTAGAGTATTATCTATTGCAATTATTTTTGCATTGTCTAAATTATAAAATTGCACTTTTACATGAGGTAAAGAATAGGTAACATGCTATTTTAACAGTGAGGATTGATTAAATTACATTACCTTATTGCATGCCATGTGTCCATTGTTGGTCTTTATAATTTCCTCAAATTTTTCAAAGTAATAAGGAATGGTTTCAGTGATGGATACGATTTTCATTGCCTCCTTTTTGGTTTCGTCCTTTTCGTAGTGGTATTTTGCAACTTCTGAAAGTGGAATCTTAGAATTATAATATGTCCCATGTTAATGCAAAAATAATCTGAATTTTTAAATTCTAAAAATCAATATTTTTTTGTGAAACTTTGAACCAAGTGTTTTATTTGCATTTTTATTTAATGTGTTTCTCCAAGTGGTAACCACACAAATAAGTGAGAAAATGGAACATATAACTGTCACTGAAATTTCTGAAAATTTGTCTAATGGATATTTTGAAAAATATATGCCAGATTTGGATACTATATACCTGAAAATATATCCTCTGAAAATTTGACGAAGGTTATGAAGGAAATAACTAAGAAAATCGAACATATAACTTTCCCACTTAACAGGTATTGCTATATCTGTTACTGAAATTTTTGAAAATTTGTCTCATAGACATTTTGAAAATTTTATGCCAGATTTGGATACAGCATACCTGAAGATATATCTTTATAAATTTGATGAAAGTTGTGAAGGAAATAAGTGAGAAAATCGAACATATAACCTTCCCAGTTGATTATATCTGTAAACTGAAATTTCTGAAAATTCATCTAATGGATATTTTGAAAATTTTATACCAGATTAGGATACAGCATACCTGAAGATATATCCTTTGAAAATTTGATGAAAGTTGTGAAGTAAATAAATCAGAGAATCGAACACTTAACTTTCGCAGTTGATATGTATCGCTATATCTGTCACTGAAATTTCTGAAAATTTGTCTAGTGCATATTTTGAAAATTTTATGCCAGATTTGGATACAGCATACCTGAATATATATCTTCTGAAAATTTGATGAAAGTTGTGAAGTAAATTAATCAGAGAATCGAACACTTAACTTTCGCAGTTGATATGTGTCGCTATATCTGTCACTGAAATTTTTGAAAATTTGTCTGATGCATATTTTAAAAAATTTATGCCAGATTTAGATACAGCATACTTGAAGATATATCTTCTGAAAATTTGATAAAAGTTGTGAAGTAAATTAATCAGAGAATCGAACACTTAACTTTCGCAGTTGATATGTATCGCTATATTTGTCACTGAAATTTCTGAAAATTTGTCTGATGCATATTTTGAAAATTTTATGCCAGATATAGATACAGCATACGTGAAGATATATCTTCTGAAAATTTGATGAAAGTTGTGAAGTAAATTAATCAGAGAATCGAACACTTAACTTTCGCAGTTGATATGTATCGCTATATTTGTCACTGAAATTTCTGAATATTTGTCTGATGCATATTTTGAAAATTTTATGCCAGATTTGCATACAGCATACTTGAAGATATATCTTCTGAAAATTTGATGAAAGTTGTGAAGTAAATTAATCAGAGAATCGAACACTTAACTTTCGCAGTTGATATGTATCGCTATATCTATCACTGAAATTTCTGAAAATTTGTCTGATGCATATTTTGAAAATTTTATGCCAGATTTGCATACAGCATACGTGAAGATATATCTTCTGAAAATTTGATGAAAGTTGTGAAGTAAATTTATCAGAGAATCGAACACTTAACTTTCGCAGTTGATATGTATCGCTATATCTATCACTGAAATTTCTGAAAATTTGTCTGATGCATATTTTGAAAATTTTATGCCAGATTTAGATACAGCATACCTGAAGATATATCTTCTGAAAATTTGATAAAAGTTGTGAAGTAAATTAATCAGAGAATCGAACACTTAACTTTCGCAGTTGATATGTATCGCTATATTTGTCACTGAAATTTCTGAAAATTTGTCTGATGCATATTTTGAAAATTTTATGCCAGATATGGATACAGCATACGTGAAGATATATCTTCTGAAAATTTGATGAAAGTTGTGAAGTAAATTTATCAGAGAATCGAACACTTAACTTTCGCAGTTGATATGTATCGCTATATTTGTCACTGAAATTTCTGAAAATTTGTCTGATGCATATTTTGAAAATTTTATGCCAGATATAGATACAGCATACGTGAAGATATATCTTCTGAAAATTTGATGAAAGTTGTGAAGTAAATTAATCAGAGAATCGAACACTTAACTTTCGCAGTTGATATGTATCGCTATATTTGTCACTGAAATTTCTGAATATTTGTCTGATGCATATTTTGAAAATTTTATGCCAGATTTGCATACAGCATACTTGAAGATATATCTTCTGAAAATTTGATGAAAGTTGTGAAGTAAATTAATCAGAGAATCGAACACTTAACTTTCGCAGTTGATATGTATCGCTATATCTGCCACTGAAATTTCAGAAAATTTGTCTGATGCATATTTTGAAAATTTTATGCCAGATTTAGATACAGCATACCTGAAGATATATCTTCTGAAAATTTGATGAAAGTTGTGAAGTAAATTAATCAGAGAATCGAACACTTAACTTTCGCAGTTGATATGTATCGCTATATTTGTCACTGAAATTTCTGAATATTTGTCTGATGCATATTTTGAAAATTTTATGCCAGATTTGGATACAGCATACTTGAAGATATATCTTCTGAAAATTTGATGAAAGTTGTGAAGTAAATTAATCAGAGAATCGAACACTTAACTTTCGCAGTTGATATGTATCGCTATATCTGCCACTGAAATTTCAGAAAATTTGTCTGATGCATATTTTGAAAATTTTATGCCAGATTTAGATACAGCATACCTGAAGATATATCTTCTGAAAATTTGATGAAAGTTGTGAAGTAAATTAATCAGAGAATCGAACACTTAACTTTCGCAGTTGATATGTATCGCTATATTTGTCACTGAAATTTCTGAATATTTGTCTGATGCATATTTTGAAAATTTTATGCCAGATTTGGATACAGCATACGTGAAGATATATCTTCTGAAAATTTGATGAAAGTTGTGAAGTAAATTAATCAGAGAATCGAACACTTAACTTTCGCAGTTGATATGTATCGCTATATTTGTCACTGAAATTTCTGAATATTTGTCTGATGCATATTTTGAAAATTTTATGCCAGATATGGATACAGCATACCTGAAGATATATCTTCTGAAAATTTGATGAAAGTTGTGAAGTAAATTAATCAGAGAATCGAACACTTAACTTTCGCAGTTGATATGTATCGCTATATTTGTCACTGAAATTTCTGAATATTTGTCTGATGCATATTTTGAAAATTTTATGCCAGATATGGATACAGCATACTTGAAGATATATCTTCTGAAAATTTGATGAAAGTTGTGAAGTAAATTAATCAGAGAATCGAACACTTAACTTTCGCAGTTGATATGTATCGCTATATTTGTCACTGAAATTTCTGAATATTTGTCTGATGCATATTTTGAAAATTTTATGCCAGATATGGATACAGCATACTTGAAGATATATCTTCTGAAAATTTGATGAAAGTTGTGAAGTAAATTAATCAGAGAATCGAACACTTAACTTTCGCAGTTGATATGTATCGCTATATTTGTCACTGAAATTTCTGAATATTTGTCTGATGCATATTTTGAAAATTTTATGCCAGATATGGATACAGCATACGTGAAGATATATCTTCTGAAAATTTGATGAAAGTTGTGAAGTAAATTAATCAGAGAATCGAACACTTAACTTTCGCAGTTGATATGTATCGCTATATCTGCCACTGAAATTTCTGAAAATTTGTCTGATGCATATTTTGAAAATTTTATGCCAGATTTGGATACAGCATACTTGAAGATATATCTTCTGAACATTTGATGAAAGTTGTGAAGTAAATTAATCAGAGAATCGAACACTTAACTTTCGCAGTTGATATGTATCGCTATATTTGTCACTGAAATTTCTGAATATTTGTCTGATGCATATTTTGAAAATTTTATGCCAGATATGGATACAGCATACCTGAAGATATATCTTCTGAAAATTTGATGAAAGTTGTGAAGTAAATTAATCAGAGAATCGAACACTTAACTTTCGCAGTTGATATGTATCGCTATATTTGTCACTGAAATTTCTGAATATTTGTCTGATGCATATTTTGAAAATTTTATGCCAGATTTGGATACAGCATACTTGAAGATATACCTTCTGAAAATTTGATGAAAGTTGTGAAGGAAATAAGTGAGAAAATCGAACATATAACTTTCCCACTTAACAGGTATTGCTATATCTGTTACTGAAATTTCTGAAAAGTTGTCTCATGGATATTTTGAAAATTTTATGCCAGATTTGGATACAGCATACCTGAAGATATATCTTCTGAAAATTTTATGAAAGTTGTTAAGTAAATTAATCAGAGAATCGAACACTTAATTTTCGCAGGTGATATGTATCGCTATATCTGTCACTGAAATTTCTGAAAATTTGTCTGATACATATTTTGAAAATTTTATGCCAAATTTGGATACAACATACCTGAAGATATATCTTCTAAAAATTTGATGAAAGTTGTGTAGGAAATAAGTGTTTACATCTAATCTAATTAATGCACTTACTGATTCTCATGTCTGTAACTGTATCGACGATTCCGTCGATCTCCAAGTCTTCCAAATCATCATTTCCTACCAAGTTTACCTTTTTAGCAACAAATCTTGCTATAGCAACATTCTGATTGTATTGCTTTCCACCGGTTGTTAGAACAGGAAGTGCCCCAAATGGAAAACCTTGAAAACAAAACGGATTAAACGTAATTATCGCACTTTTCTTTTGTAAGCATTTATTACTTGGTTTTCTTTCTGGCCATTGTTCGTTCGTAATTCGTTCGTCTTCATAGTCTATGCCACCGTAGGCAAATAAAAAGCGAATTGGCTCGGAAAGTTTACGTGATGTGAAGTATGTTAGCTTGTATTCCATCTTGATACCTGAAAATAAGTGATTAGGATAGATTATTTGTGGTAGTTATTACATATTTCCCCCCTTATTTTTATAAGGGTTGTAGTTCTGTATTGACTAATTTCCAGCTGATTGTAGTGATCGTTGCTTAGTTGCACCCCAAAGCAAATGTTTTCTTGTTTGAGTATTGATCGAACTCGTATTCGATAATGTAATGATGCAAAATTGGATTTATAGAAAAAAATATATTTTTCCAATTCGCAGTGTAACGCTCCGATATTATTTTATTATATTTATTTTATTATTTGTCGTTTTTATCGTGAAATTATTATATAATTTCTTGATTATTTTGGCTTGTGATTTATTATATAATGTTTTAGTTATTTTTGGCTCGTGATTTATTATATAATGTTTTAATTATTTTTGGCTCGTGATTTGTGATCGTATTTAGTACTTACACGTCGTGACGTTTAATTTAACTACCGTGATTACTCTCAAGGTACTTTGCTATTGGTAATGTGTTAATTAACGTACACTAATAATGGATTAATACAAGAAAGCACCAAATTAAGGATTTGTTTTGTTTATTTAATAATAGACACGCTGAAATTGTAAGACACAGGGAAATAAAACACAGGTTGATGATGATGTAAATTAATTTATATAATTGTAACATACAGGAAAATAAAACACAGGTTGACGATTATGACATGAATTGATTTATTTTATATGTTTCGTTAACCTTTTAATGAATTTGTAAATTCTCTTATTTATTCAATTGATAGTTTGAAAATGGTTATGACTACGAAGTTTATTTACGAGTGTTTGTTATACATGCACGTGCTTCTCTAGTTTCTTAGACCATTTATTACCATGCCCTTTCACTCCATTTAACTACGGGAAAGTGATGTGATCAAAAATAGAACTATTTAAAGATGTTGAAATATCCCCAATAATTCATGAATTATTACTAAAGGTATCTCGCGATCTTCCCGAATTTCATGGTTGTGTCGGTGTCCACACAATAATGTAATTATTGGAGGCCCATTGTTTACGTTGATTGAGGTAAATTAGTAATTCTACCCACGACCACAGCAAGCACCAATGTCACAAGTAGTCGTCACCGACAGACATGTTACAAGTTGTGTCAAATAACAGTTCTGCTACCTCAATCGGAAATGTTTATGTAATGTTATAATATATTATTATTAGGAACATTGGAGGTTATTAATAACTTCTCTTGTGATTATACCAAGCTTCATTCTCTCGTTTATCATTTTCTCTGTTTATACGGGGTTTTAATAATTCCACTTATTTCTTGATTACGATATTTAACCATAAATTGTCATTATGTCTTCACATTATTGAGATTTAATCCAGCCTATTTTATCTGTTCGATTCTAAATTACTCTGCCCAATAATAGGTACGTTATGTGCTTGTTTTATGATTTGAAATAAAGAAACCAGTATTTTTATACATTATGTTTTTAAATTATTATGATTTAATCCAACTTATTTATTTATACAATTATAAATCACTCTGCCCAATAATATGCACTCTGTGTGCTCATTTATGATTTGAAATAAAGAAACCATCATTTTTATGAATTATTTTGATTTGAATATGATGATGTATGTCGGAGGGTAACACTGAATCCCTTGATTAGTTGTTATAGTTATGGTGAATACAGCCACGTTAGTTTGAGATCGCGGGCGCGATGTATGATGAGTTTATATGTTTAAATGTTATGACGCTGACGACGATTTGATTCTAGTGGAGGAGGTGATTCCACAATAACAGGTGTGTGAACGAAGTGCGCGGGTGGGCGTCAATTACACCTGCTATTGCTTCCTCTAGTGATTCGTAAACACGAATAGCGTTCGAGCCGCCTTTGTTTACTGATAGGAATAGGTAATCGGTGTTTGGTATTTATAGGTAACTTAGGGTTGATTGAAAGGAATAAGCACTCCCGTGAATTTATAATGAGACTGGTTTAACAACTTTATATTATCGTTAATAATAAAAACATTAAATTACTCTGTACCTAGAATTGTACGTTTTTCGATTTATTCAAATTTTTACTCTACTTTGCGTTTTTTACAACGTTATATGCAATCGTTAATTTAATTATAACCCGACGTGAATTTATATACTCAAAACCGCGAATGTCGTGTGCGTTGCCCGTGGCCTAGTAAAAAAACCTAGTAAATAGGTTTTTTCCAGCTTCAAATCTCCACTCCCCTCACATATCTACTGCTAAATATTCGCCCCCATCCCATAGTTATCATGGTGATTATTAATCTTGAGTGTGCGTGTGGTATTAATGCGTTTTTAGCGCAGAGTTTTACACTTAACTTAAAGAGTTGCCATTCGAGGTGATTTTTACGTGCCTGGCGCTTGCTCGTTTCTAAGGGGCGCTGATACCCAAATTGTTTATGTGACACCACGACATGGAATCTTCCAAAACCGTGCATATGCAGGCCTCGGTTCTTGAGATATTTGGCGACGCACTGGCGCGACTTGCGATGGCTATTTATCACATTTCACCCTGGGATTATTTGTAAATGAATTAATGTAATAATTTGGTTGTATTCATGATTTTTTAAATATGAGTCACTTTATTACAGCATTAATAAAATGCTCATTATTTGGAAATTTTGCTTCAAATAGACGATTTAAAAAATATTCATATATTCTCTTATAAATGAGATCGAGACTTAAACTTTTTTGCATATTATAGCAAAAGCATGGCTCTATCATTAGAATAATTCGTACGTGTTGATATTTTATGTGTACTATTTCATAAGTTCAATTATTTACAGTTACACTTCAAAATGTCACTTTTATGGCGATTATGTTTGTCATGTAACTAATGGGGATATGACCTTTGTCTATATGACATTTTATTTTAAAATTAATTCCCAAATTAGATAGCAACGTTTTTCACACCTATTATAAATAACCTTGTATATAAATATGCTATTAATATACGCAATCGATTATTATTCGGTATAACTCTATTTTGATTTTGCCAGTAAGGGGGAAGTAATACACATTAACAAAAACAAAATATAATTATATTATTTATTTATTATATATAATCGATCTTTATTGGGCTATCGATCACATATGGGGTCTTTCCGCCTTTTATTTATTATTTTATGAAAATTACATTTTAATTGATTTTAATAATTTAGATTTTTTCAGTAATGGGGAAGTAATACACATTAACAAAAACAAAATTGAACAATATTATTTATTTATTATTTTATGAAAATTACATTTTAATTGATTTCATTAATTTTGATTTTGCCAGTAATGGGGAAGTAATTCACATTAACAAAAACAAAATCCAACTATATTATTTATTTATTATTTTATGGAAATTACATTTTAATTTTGCACATATATTTTGTTTGGCATTCAAAAAATTGAACTGTATTATTTATTTATGAAAATTACATTTAATTTTTATATATCTGTTTTTGGACGTTCCTCCACCCACTTCTTAATCGACGGTATTGCCATGACCTTAGTTTTCAGCATTTTCAAATTTTCGTACTTCGAAAATACATCTGTCCCAATGTAATAGTTTATAAGTTCCATTACTGGGACGAAATAAAGGTCTGCCCAGGTCAACTAAAATAAGCATTAATTAATTTACTTTCAACAAATATTTGGCTGGAATTACTCTTTTGCATGCAAGATGTCCCTTATTTTCCTTGACGATTTTGTCTAAACGTTGCAAACAATAGGGAATAGCCTCTTTAACCAATAAATCCTTTTGGGCTGCCTTGGCAGCTTCATCAGTACTATAATGATTCGTGGCTATCTCTAAAATAATTAGAAGTTACTTTGCTATCAACAGATGAATATTTATGTACTCACTAACTCGCAAGTCAGTAATTGTATCTAAGATTGCGTCAATTTCTAAATCTTCCAAGTCATTCTTTCCGACAAGTTTGACTTCCTTCGCAAAAAATCGAGCGATTGCAAGGTTTTGATTGTATTGTTTACCATTCACAGTGAGCACAGGTACTTGTCCAAATTTCATTTCTATAAATAATAAGTTTCAATTAATTCCGAGCGTTATTTTATAAAACGTTATATTACTTTTGGTCATTTCTGGCCACTGTTCAAAAGCAAAGCGGTCATCTTCGAATTCAATTCCACCATATTTCAACAGAAAGCGTATTGGTTCTGCCAAACCTTTGATGTCGAAGTATGTTAGCTTGTACCCAGATGCCATTTTTCGTTCTGGAAATATTCATCAAGTATGTACATGCATGGTATCTCGTATATTGATTGGATATGATAAGAGATTATTACATAGTTGGCTGTTATATGTAGGTATCGCAGGTTGCAATGTATTTTTATATTTGTATTATCAGGTTTGACCTTTAATTTAGTTAGATGTCAATAGTTAAATTCAATTTTATACCGATTAAGTATTGAAGTTGTTTGTTCAAAGATATCATGTATCAATTCCAAATGTTTACTTAATAAAGGTGTTTTCCAATTGCCAGGTATATTTTAATGGTAAAAAGATAAATATGTACCTTTGTTTGCGGACACGAAAGAAATTAGGCCCGTGTTGAGTAATATAATTATATATGTCCTTCAATTAAATAATGCAAGAACAATGTACGCAAAATTTTATTTAGTGATTTTTTTCACGTTCCAGAAAAAGAATTGCTTTCGTACAAAAATATAGTTGCATATTTCAACGAATGATATGGGTTTTGAGTCAGTTTTTACAATTGAGTCTCTGCAAGTTAAAAAAAAGGTCTAAAATTGGTTTCGTAGATGTGGAACAACCAGAAGCACGTTGCTTCATATTTGTTTATATTTTTGCAATCTTTTAATAACCATCGAAAATATTAATAAAAGATAAAGATATTCTAAAGGTGTATACTTCGTAAAGTAATCAAAATCTCGTAAGTTTGTTGATTTGCCGAAAAAATAAATGCGTTAAATTGTAGAGTATTAGGTCGTTTGGAAAAAAAAACGCTTTTTATTGGCATTAAAAAAAGGTTATATTAAACAAACGCAAATTGCATTTTACTGTATCTAAGAAAAAAGTTATTTAATAAACGGAATAACGATATTTTTCCCAACGCCTAAATTAGCTGACACAACCCAAACAACACAAATTTTAGAAATTTCAAGCCGATTTTGTTTATAAAGCCACAATTTATTAGTAATCTGCAAACATTAATGTTGTTTGAGAAAAAGTCATGTACTGTTCTCATCACAGTTTTTGTTCAATTAGTGATTTGATACGAACTAATTAATTTTTGTTTGCATTTAGCGTAGAGACGACACGTTGAATTAGAGACGTATTTATTTTCACGATTACAATACTTTATCAGTACTATTTATGATAACGTAAAAATACGTGCATAAATAACAAACACAGACACTTATATTGAAAACAAAAACTTTAGAATTACGCGACAGAATAACATTAAAAAAAACGCAGTGCGAAACGAATACTTTCAAACAGCAATACTCAAAAAAAATATCGCATATTAAAAAAAATATGTATTAATAACATACATTTTTATAATTGCATTAACATGTAATCAATATTAATAATGAATATGCGATAATTTTTTGAGTACTGTATATGTTGCAAAATATTTTACGTTTAAAATATACCCAAGTGTGATATTTGCGATATTTTGAGTCCAAGATATGCATTGGCTTGAATCAGAACTAAAATTCGAACAAAAGTGAGAAAGCAAAGTTTGCAAACATCAAACGCTTATGATTCATCCACAAATTTAAAACGTTTAGTGGAAAGACCTTGGAATGATAGTCGAATAATAATTATGCAATGTCTATGTGTATATACAACTATATAAATTTAAACAATTTTTTGTTATAAATATAATAATAAATGTTTGTTATAAATGTTTATCTAAAACGCAAAATATCAACTGTATACATCAAGAAAAATATAATTGTTAATAGAAGTTATTATACACGCACTTGTATGAATTAGTATTAATTAACTGCTACATAATTAAAATATTTGTATTAAAAAAAATACGTTTAGGTATATGAAGTTTGTAGGAAATGTATGTTAATGAGAAACAAAAGTGTGTTTAGCCATTTTATGTAATAAGCGAAAGTTTAATACATACCTTTAGGTAACTGTTGTGAATCGAAACTGAATCATTTCAGTGTTGTAAGTTCAGTTTTATACGCCGCATGTATGTATTGTACACAAGATAAGTGGAAACGTTCGATGAAAACCAAGGCCAATGAAGACCATTAGTGGCTACATCAGACCAGTGGAAATGTATGAATGAATCGCGTAAAGAATCCGTCATATGAAAATGGCCCAAATGACCCATATAGCCACGCCCAATCAACAGACATGCAAAAATTATGGCCTCATGAAAATTAAAAGCCAGTATGACTCGAAAACTGAATGCAAATAATCTGATGTGATGTAATTGATCATACACGCATGTTAATACGTAGATTAATTACAACATTTACAAGTCATGTATACATGACTACTAATTACAAAAAATGAGACAATTAGTTTTAATGTGCAATGATGATTCATACGAGGATGGTTCGAAAAGTACGTGGCCTTTCTACATGCACAATTCTTCTACAGTTGAGTTAAAGAAAATTTGCGTTTTATAAAATTTATATATTTTTCCCACAAATATGCTTTTATTAAATTTAAATTCACATTTCGACCGCTTTACTGTACGCAATAAGAATTCAATGAATGCCACATTAATTCAAATAGTTGGAAGTTGAAGTAAAAAAATCTGATGTAATAGTATTTTGAAATTTAAAATATTGCCATTTCAAATTTTTATTCTAAAAAAATTTCTCATGCGAATAAATAATTAAATACAATTTACGAATTCTGTGGTCTTGATACTTAATCATACTCATCATCTGCCCAATTATAATTACCAATTTGTTAGTGTTCATTCATTGGTGTTAGTGGTAGTACGATTGTTGCTATGTAATTTGCTTATTGTAAAATATTTCTTCAGAACTGTAGAAATTTTCAAGATCAAATGTTCTATTGTGCCAATTTGGATGTACCTGAAGGGCATTCAGCGCAAAAGGGCCGTGGAGGCAACCAGAGCAGCCCTTTGGAATAACGAGGAGGGCCCTTTTCGCCCACCCCACTCTCCGACATCGAGGGCTAGCTGTCGGAGAGTGGGGTGGGTGAAAAGGGCTCCACGTAATTTTACCCCGCACGTCGCTCCTGAACGAAACAAGTGACTCCACAAATGAAACAATTGATGCGGGTTATTGACAGATAATAAAAACAAAATGGCCTGGTTTTGTTGATTCGACGGTCATTGCGTTTTCGTCTGCTGTACCGTTTCTTAGCCCTTTGCTTGCTTGCACAGCGTTATGGAACTCGGAAGAGATGTTAACGGTCCGGAACACGTGGCGAATGGCAGGTTCACGCGGCGTAACGGGCGTAAAAGTAACCCAATGGGTTGGAAGGCAACCTAGGTTAAAGGGTTTATGGACAGATATGTCACGAGGGCGAGGCCCCCTCATGATTAAGAAACAAAAGCAGGACTTACAAGAATGGTAGGTGGGCCGGAAAGTTAATTTTTGCGGCTGATCTCTCGTACTTCTCGACACACTTATCACTAACTATCCCTCATAGGGTTGAAACAAAGACTCATCAAACCAATTATTTTTATATAAATAAAATAACTGTATCAACTTATATATTAATATGCTTTATTTAATTTGTAGCAGTAACATTACAAAATATCTACTGGACGATCTTCCACCCACTTTTTAATCGCCGGAATGGCCAATACCTTATTTTTTATAGCATTCATGTTGGGATATTTAGATAGTATGTCACAACCCAAGTACGATTCAATTACTTCCATCAGTGCAATGATATATAAATCAGCCCATGTAAGCTGGAATATAAAACATTACTTATACTTCACAGAAAAATTCAGTAACATTACTTTATTGCAAGCAAGGTATCCTTTGTTGTTCTTCGCAATCTCCTCAAATTTCTCAAAGTAATAAGGAAGCGTTTCAGTAATGGCTGTGTTTTTCAGGGCCGCCTTTATAACTTCATCAGTTTCATAGAAGTATTTTGAAACTTCTAAAATTGAAACGTTAGAAGCTTATGTGTGCCATTTTTAACCACTTACTGGTTTTCATGTCTGTAATTGTATCGACGATTCCGTCGATTTCTAGGTTTTCCAAATTATCCTTTCCCACCAAATTGACCTTTTTAGCAACGAATCTAGCTATAGCAACGTTTTGATTGTACTGCTTGCCTTCGGCTGTTAGAACAGGGAGTGTGCCAAATTGGAAACCTTAAACACAATTCAGATTAAACCTTATTATCATGCCTTTTTGTAAATATATATTACATTCTTTTACTGCTGGCCATTGTTCTTTTTCTATACGTTCGTCTTCGTAGTCCATGCCACCATAGGCAAGTAAAAAACGGATTGGCTCGCCAAGACCACGAGTGGAAAAGTATGTTAGTTTGTAGTCCATTTTTATATCTACAAACAAGTCATTTGAATAGTATATTTTTATGCATTTTTATGATATTGTCAAATTTATTATTGACAAATTTTCTACTGATTGTGCGATGCTTCTACTGATTGTAATAATTGATATTGTCATCATTGAAAGACCTAGTGCGCCATCATTTATTTACAAATCTTCTACTGATTGTGTGATGCTTCTACTGATTGTAGAAGTCATTTGAATAGTATATTTTTATGCATTTTTATGATATTGTCAAATTTATTATTGACAAATTTTCTACTAATTGTGTAATGCTTCTACCGATTGTAATAATTGATATTGTCATCATTGAAAGACCAAGTGCGCTATCATTTATTTACAAATCTTCTACTGATTGTGTGATGCTTCTACTGATTGTAGAAGTCATTTGAATAGTATATTTTTATGCATTTTTATGATATTGTCAAATTTGTTATTGACAAATTTTCTACTGATTGTGTGATGCTTCTACTGATTGTAATCACTGATATTGTCATCATTGAAAGACCAAGTGCGCTATCATTTATTTACAAATCTTCTACTGATTGTGTGATGCTTCTACTGATTGTAGAAGTCATTTGAATAGTATATTTTTATGCAGTTTTATGATATTGTCAAATTTATTATTGACAAATTTTCTACTGATTGTGTGATGCTTCTACCGATTGTAATCATTGATATTGTCATCATTGAAAGACCAAGTGCGCTATCATTTATTTACAAATCTTCTACTGATTGTGTGATGCTTCTACTGATTGTAGAAGTCATTTGAATAGTATATTTTTATGCATTTTTGTGATATTGTCAAATTTATTATTGACAAATTTTCTACTGATTGTGTGATGCTTCTACCGATTGTAATCATTGATATTGTCATCATTGAAAGACCAAGTGCGCTATCATTTATTTACAAATCTTCTACTGATTGTGTGATGCTTCTACTGATTGTAGAAGTCATTTGAATAGTATATTTTTATGCATTTTTATGATATTGTCAAATTTGTTATTGACAAATTTTCTACTGATTGTGTGATGCTTCTACTGCTTGTAATCATTGATATTGTCATCATTGAAAGACCAAGTGCGCTATCATTTATTTACAAATCTTCTACTGATTGTGTGATGCTTCTACTGATTGTAGAAGTCATTTGAATAGTATATTTTTATGCATTTTTATGATATTGTCAAATTTATTATTGATAAATTTTCTACTAATTGTGTAATGCTTCTACTGAATGTAATCATTGATATTGTCATCATTGAAAGACCAAGTGCGCTATCATTTATTGACAAATCTTCTACTGATTGTGTGATGCTTCTACTGATTGTAGAAGTCATTTGAATAGTATATTTTTATGCATTTTTATGATATTGTCAAATTTGTTATTGACAAATTTTCTACTGATTGTGTGATGCTTCTTCTGATTGTAATCATTGATATTGTCATCATTGAAAGAATAAGTGCGCTATCATTTATTTACAAATCTTCTACTGATTGTGTGATCCTTCTACTGATTGTATAAGTCATTTGAATAGTATATTTTTATGCAATTTATGATATTGTTAAATTTATTATTGACAAATTTTCTACTGATTGCGTGATGCTTCTACCGATTGTAATCATTGATATTGTCATCATTGCAAGACCAAGTCCGCTATCATTTATTTACAAATCTTCTACTGATTGTGTGATGCTTCTACTGATTGTAGAAGTCATTTGAATAGTATATTTTTATGCATTTTTATGATATTGTCAAATTTGTTATTGACAAATTTTCTACTGATTGTGTGATGCTTCTACTGATTGTAATTATTGATATTGTCATCATTGAAAGACCAAGTGCGCTGTTATTTATTTACAAATCTTCTAATGATTGTGTGATGCTTCTACTGATTGTAGAAGTCATTTGAATAGTATATTTTTATGCATTTTTATGATATTGTCAAATTTATTATTGACAAATTTTCTACTGATTGTGTGATGCTTCTACCGATTGTAATCATTGATATTGTCATCATTGAAAGACCAAGTGCGCAATCATTTATTTACAAATCTTCTACTGATTGTGTGATGCTTCTACTGATTGTAGAAGTCATTTGAATAGTATATTTTTATGCATTTTTATGATATTGTCAAATTTATTATTGACAAATTTTCTACTGATTGTGTGATGCTTCTACCGATTGTAATCATTGATATTGTCATCAATGAAAGACCAAGTGCGCTATCATTTATTTACAAATCTTCTACTGATTGTGTGATGCTTCTACTGATTGTAGAAGTCATTTGAATAGTATATTTTTATGCATTTTTATGATATTGTCAAATTTATTATTGACAAATTTTCTACTGATTGTGTATGCTTCTACTGATTGTAATAATTGATATTGTCATCATTGAAAGACCAAGTGCGCTATCATTTAATTACAAATCTTCTACTGATTGTGTGATGCTTTTACTGATTGTAGAAGTCATTTGAATAGTATATTTTTATGCATTTTTATGATATTGTCAAATTTATTATTGACAAATTTTCTACTGATTGTGTGATGCTTCTACTGATTGTAATCATTGAACATTAAACATCATTAAACAGTTTAATCATCTAATGATTGCTTGGCAGAATCACAACATAAATGCTAATGTTTTCTTATTAATGCCAGAAGTCAATTTAGGTTTCAATAATATATACATGGCAAATTGCATTTGTGGAAGAAAATTTCTTTTTGGCAAAATCAACGTATGAAAATAGTTCATGATTTATTAGACGATGTAAAGGGTAGAGTAGAATTGTAGAATTAATAAACTCAACGTTTAAGTAATTTTATAGTGCTAAGTAATTGTGCTAAGTAAATATTTTTTGAAGAACTTTAATATATATATATATATACTTTTCAGGATTAATACTACTATTAAGTACAGCTTATCAAATATTCTTATGTACAGTATTATAATTGTGCCAGTAAAAGGGAGTAATACATATTAACAAAAACAAATTGAATTGTATTATTTATTTATGAAAATTACATGTTTATATTAATGGTCAGTTTTTGGACGTTCCTCTACCCATTTCTTAATTGATGGTATTGCCATGATGTTACTTTTCAGCTTATTCAAATTATCGTACTTCGAAAACATATCTGCCCCAATATAAAAGTTTATAAGCTCCATTATTGGGACAAAATAAATATCAGCCCAGGTCAACTAAAATAAACATTAATTAATTAACGTTCGAAAAATTTTGGGTCGAAATTACTTTATTGCATGCAAGATGTCCGTTGTTTTCCTGCACAATTTTCTCCAAACGTGTCATACAGTAGGGAATGGTTTCTTTAACCAATATATCTTTTTGGGCTGTCCTTGCAGATTCATCAGTATCGTAAAAATTTTGGGTCAGCTCTAAAATAATTAGAAGTAACAAGCATGTTAACATCCAGATATTTGGTACTCACTAACTCGCAAGTCTTGAATGGTATCTACAATTGCGTCAATTTCTAAATCTTCCAAGTCATTCTTTCCCACGAGATTTACTTCTTTTGCAAAAAATCTGGCGATTGCCAGGTTTTGGTTGTACTGTTTACCATTCACAGTGAGCACAGGCACTTGACCAAAAGGAGTGTCTATAAATAATACAATTTAATTAGTGTTTGTTGTTATTTTATAAATAAATGTATTACTGTTTTTCCTTCCTGGCCATTCTTCGCGTTCAAAGCGGTCATCTTCGAATTCAATTCCACCATATTTCAATAGAAAACGTATTGGCTCTCCCAAGCCTTTGAAGGCGAAATATGTTAGCTTGTACTCAGATGCCATTTTATGTTCTGCAAATATGAAGTACTTACATAAATAGGAGTATCGCAAATAGTGATTAAAGTAATAAGATTAACACATTAGTGAGTACTTGATTAGCTTATACTCAGATGCCATTTTCTGTTCTGCAAATATGAAGTACTTACATAAATAGGAGTATCTTAAATAGTGATTAAAGTAATGAGATTATCACATTAGTGAGTACTTGACTGTAAGTACGTAAGTTTGTAGGTTTAAATGTAGGACGTATTTTTGTATCGAGTTCGAGTTTAAATTTTTGTCAACAAAATGTCAAGAGCCAATTCAATTCCATATCAATTATGTAATGAAGATGTTTTTTCATATCATATATCAATTTCAAATGTTTACTTAATAAAAGTGTTTTTCAATTACCAATAATATGCTGTTAGTAGGTACTTATATGTTAATGGTTAAAAGATTGAAAAAGCAAATATTTTTGCAATGTCCTTCAAAGTATCTGAAAATTTAATTGGTGGCTGTTTTCACGTTCTAGGATGTGTATTATTTTCGTTACTAAAAAATATAATTTCATATTTCAACCAACGATATGAGTTTTGAGTAAAGTTTTGAGTAAGTATATTTCAACCAACGATATGAGTTTTGAGTTTTGAGTTTTGTTGTTTTGAGTAATTTTGAGTTTTGAGTTTTGAGTATTCAGACCTTGAAAGTAAAGAAATGGGGTCTAAAATGGTTATATGTTTATGCATCTCTAAAATTGGATGCATATTTTCATAAGACCAACATTTATGCTCTAGACTACATCTATATCTATATTCTGTTTTCCCTTTATTCTCAGGAATTATTAAAACAGGTAACAAATATTCAGCCATCTAAGTATAAAATCTCCATTTTCACAATGACTAATAATAATAAAGAATATTTATTAGCAAAAAAACGCTACATAATATACAAAATTTCAACATTTTGAAATTTATTCACAATTTTATACTAAAGTTCCAGAAAAATTAAAAATTTGGTTTTGTCAAGTTTTTCAATTTTCTGAGAAAATTGTGTTTTTGAATAAGGGTGAACAATTTTATAGTTATTTATAGACTAAAATTGTATATCCAGAAAAAGTACAAATTGGGTGTTCTCAAGTTTCTCCATTTTTTATAGAAATTTGTGTTCTTGAAATAGTCTGCAAAACTTGATAATTTATAATTCATTTAATTCATGCTCCAGATAATATTAGACCAAATACCTTTATAGACCAAAATTGTAGATCTAGAAGAAGTAAAAATTGGGTGTTCTTATGTTTTTCCATTTTTTTATAGAATATTGTATTTTGCATATGTGTGGAAAATTTGACAATAATTAATAGACCGAAATTGTAGATCCAGAAGAAGTAAAAATTGGGTGATCTTAAGTTTTTCCATTTTTAATCGAAAATTGTGTATTTTTAATCAGGGTAGAAAATTTGATAATAGTTTATAGACTAAAATTGTATGTCCAGAAAATGTAAAAATGGGCTGTTCTCAAGTTTTTCCATTTTCTGGGAGAAACTTATGTTATTGAATAAGTGTAGAAAATTTGATAATAGTTTATAGACTAAAATTGGAAATCCAGAAAAAGTAAAAATAGGGTGTTCTCAAGTTTTTCCATTTTTTGATAGAAAATTGTGTTTTTGAATAAGTGTGGAAAATTTGATAATAGTTTATAGATCAAAATTGTAAATCCAGAAGAAGAAAAAATTGGGTGTTCTTAAGTTTTTCCATTTTTTTATAGAAAATTGTGTTTTTGAACAAGGCTAGAAGATTTGATAACAATTAGTAATTTATAGACCAAAATTGTTAATCCAGATAAAGTAAACATTAGTTGTTCTCAAGTTTAAAATAAAAGTGGTGTGTTCTCAAAATTTTCCTTTTATTTAAATAAGTGTGGAAATAAGTGTTAACAATAAGTTATAGACCAAAGTTTTAAATCCAGAAAAAGTATACGTTGGTTGTTCTCAAGTTCTTCCATGTTTTGATAGAAAATTGTGTTTTGAATAAGTGTGGAAAATTTGATACTAATTTATAGAGTAAAATTGCAAATCTGGATTAAGTAAAAATGGAGTATTCTTAAGTTTTTCCATTTTCTGATAGAAAATTGTGTTTTGCATAAGTGTGGAAAATTTGATAATAGTTTACAGAATAAATTTGTAAATCCAGAAAAATTAAAAATAGGGTTTCTCAAGTTTTTTCCATTTTTAGATAGAAAAATGTGTTTTTGAATAAGTGTGGCAAATTTGAAAATAATTTATAGTAATAAATAAATAATAATACAAACCAAAATTGTAAAAACTAATCCAATTTCTCAAGTTTTTCCATTTTCTGGAAGAAACTTGTGTTTTTGAATAAGTGTGGAAAATTTGATAATAGTTTATAGAATTAATTTGTAAATCTAGAAAAAGTAAAAATAGGGTGTTCTCAAGTTATTCCATCTTCTAATGGAAAATTGTGCTTTTGAATAAGTGTGGCAAATTTGAAAATAATTTATGCTAATAAATAAATAATAATATAGACCAAAATTGTAAAAACTAATCCAATTTCTGGAAACTTAAAAAAATATATAAAATATTCAGATATTCCCATCACTGTTTCAAAGATTAGTGTCAAATTTTCAATTGATACTACTAAACTTGCAACTATTATTGCAAAAGTTGTTATACTACCAAAATTCCAAAGATTATAGGCAACTTTGCAATTACTAGTAAAATTTCAGTGAAAATTTCAAATTTGCAATAATACCAAAATGTCAATAATTATAACCAATAGTCAAAATATCAAAGCTTACGGACAAGTTTTTATTTGGTGTCAAAATGTAAATTATTGCTGTCTTATTTTCAGTTCTTTCTACCAATAATTATTTAATTAGTCTTATTTAATTTAAATAATCTGTATCAAAATTTCAATAATAACTTTCAATTTTAATAACTTTTTTATTGTTACATTCAATATGTTATATTTCTGTTAATATTCCAAAGAGTACAGTCAAAATTTCAATTATTTCTGGATTATACTTCAAAGAGTACAGTCAAAATTTCAATAATTTCTGGATTATACTTAATATCAAAAGTTCTAATATAAAAAAAATACTTCTGTAAAAATTTAAACTATAGGTACTTAAATTTTATATCTTACTAAGAAATTTTTCATTTTCGAAAATTTTCGGTCATTAATAATAATAATAATAATAATAATAATTTATTTGTATGTCGACTCTCAGTGGAGTATTACATTGTCAATATTACATTAAAATAAAATAATAAATTGCCATCAATGTTTCAAAGGTTACATAAAAATACCAATTTCTACTGCCAAAATTATAAATTATAATTGCCGATTTTATTAACAATTATTAACGATTATTGCCAAAGTTTTAATTCTACCAAAACCCCAAATATTTCAATTATTTCTGGATTATACTTAATATCAAAAGTTCTAATATAAAAAAAAATACTACTGTAAAAGTTTAAACTCTAGGTACTTAAATTTTATATCTTACTAAGAAATTTTTCATTTTCGTTAATTTTCGGTCTTTAATAATAATAATAATAATAATAATAATAATAATAATAATAATTTATTTGTTTGTCGACTCTCAGTCGAGTATTACATTGTCAATATTACATTAAAATAAAATAATAAATTGTCATCAATGTTTCAAAGGTTACATAAAAATACCAATTACTACTGCCAAACTTACAAATTATTATTGCGAATATTATTATTGCTGATTTTATTAACAATTATTAACGATTATTGCCAAAGTTTTAATTCTACCAAAACCCCAAATATTATCTACAAGAACATTTTTAATTTTTAATAAAATGTCGGTCATTGCCTTAAAAATTTCAAAAAATACATTTTTATTTGTTCGTTCAAATCAAAATTGTCAGTTCTTTCTGTTTCTGGCAATGTTTAATCACTATCATCCAAATTGTAATGATCACTATCAAAATTTCAATTGAAATTACTGTCAACTTCTACCTTTTTATGATTACTATTTTATTCAATTCTTTGTGTCAACGTTTTTAAGAATGCTGTCAAAATTTCAATAATTTCTGATTTTTTTAATAACCAAATTGCAACAATCAATGTAAAATTTTTGCTTATACTGAAATTTTACTACCAAATTTTCTATTTTCAGAAATTTTACTGTTATTGCCGTCAATGTTCTAAGGATTATATCAAAATTTCAATTAGTACTGCTAAAATAATTAAAAAAATATGTAAATAAAAATTGTATTGAAAATTTTTATTTACATATTTTTTTAATTATTTTAGCAGTACTAATTGAAATTTTGATGTAATCCTTAGAACATTGACGGCAATAACAGTAAAATTTCTGAAAATAGAAAATTTGGTAGTAAAATTTCAGTATAAGCAAAATTTTTACATTGATTGTTGCAATTTGGTAAAACAACATGTAAACAATGTATACAATGTATAAAAAAATTCTATGCAATGTAAGCAACAATTTTTCAATACAATGTAAACCATATGTAGAACAACATGTAAACAACATGTATACAATGTATATAATTTTTTTATGCAATATAAACAACAATATTTAAATACCATTTTTCTTACAAGTTGTTATAAATTAAACCACTGAAGTGGCAATTTTCATCCACAACTTCCAATAATATCAAAATTAAGAAAAACTTTTATTCATTCAAGATAAATTCTATACTTGCAATAAAAATTCGAACGATGTGTTACTAAAATGCTAACAATATTTTTTTTACAATATATAAATAACAAATATTTATCATTAATTTTTAAAATTTGATAGAGTTAAAAAGTAGTAAGTCTTAAAATTGGCAAATTTTCTGGATAGTTAATTATTAAGGTGGAATTTGCGAATTTTAGAAATAACCACAGCCCGAATTTGGCAAATTCAGACCAAATAGAGAAAATTCTGATCAAATTTGAGTTGTTAAAATTTGAGAATCGCTGAGAAAACTTTACATTTACCGTCCAATTCTGTGAATAGCATGCAAAATCTTGGAAATTTTGATTCTTCAAGTTCTAATGTTCGAATTGTCAATTAAATTTTGCGCCAATTTGTAAAATATAAATTTAAATTTAAAAAAATATATATTTTACGTTGACGTTGAATCGCTGACAAAACTTTACATTTACCGTCCAATTCTGTGAATAGCATGCAAAATCTTTGAAATTTTAATTCTTCAAGTTCTAATGTTCGAATTGTCAATTAAAAATATATATATTTTACGTTTCTCTAGTTCTGTTGTAATTTTACATGAAATGTGATATCTGCGCTTAGAATTGATTCAAGTTTGAGCCTAAATTTGTGAATTTCAGGTGAAATCGTAAAATATCCTTTGCATTCTGACGAGTTCTGAAAACATTTGTTATTATTTTTGATAACTGCAGTCAGAATTTAATCATTCAGATTAAATTTTATAATTATCATTACACTTAACCTAAACTCTCAAATTCCATTGTCCAAATTTTGAAACTGTTTTGTTGTTAACAACAAATGTTTGTTTTGTTGCATTGTTAATTTTCATTTTTGGTGTCATTATTTCAATTATGAAAGAAAGTAAAATTTTCAAATCTTTCTGTCAATGTTTATTTATTATAGTCAAATTTTCAATGGTTTATATCAGAATTTCCATAATTTCTATCAATTTTGGAAACATTTTGGTTGTTTACTGACAAGTTTACATTTTCGGTGTCATTATTTCAAGTATTAATCTAAAATTTTCATTTATTTCTGTCAATGTTTATTTATTATAAATTATTGTTGCTATCGAAATTTAAATAATATCTGTCAATTTTAGAAACGTTTTGGTTGTTTACTGATAAATTTACATGTTTGGTATTATTATTTCAAGTATTATTGAAATATTTTCAATTCTTTCTATCGATGTTTATTTATTATAGTCAAATTTTTACTGGTTACTATCAAAATTTCAATAATTTTAGTCAATTTTGAAAACATTTTTGTTGTTAACTATGAAATTTACATTTTGGTATTTATATTTTCATAAAATGTTCTTTGCATTCTGACGAGTTCTATTAACATTTGTTATTAATTTTGATAACTGCAGTAAGAATTTGAAAATTCAGATTAAATTTTATAATTATCATTACACTTAACATAAACTCTCAAATTCCATAGTCATTGATCACAGTCTAAATGACAATGGAATTTGAGAGTTTCTGTTAAAATTACAGATGAAATCTGTCACCTGTCAATAAAGTTTCACGCGTTTATTAAAATTTAGGAATAGCAGTCAAAAAATTAAAAGAAATTTGCAAATTACAGTTAAGATCTATAAATTGTCTTGGACTGATAAGTTTCCATAAAATTTCAGGTAAACTATCGACCAAATTTTAGTTTTATTTTTTACAATACATATATGAGAATATTATTCAATTATTGTCCAAATTTTAAAATTACAGAAGAAAAACGTAAGTCGTTAAAATTGGAATATTAATTTTCAAATTTTATCATTAATTGAGTGTTGAGGGAATTTTAAACTTTGTCAAATTCAGACCAAATATGGCAAATTAATATTAATATGGAATTAATGTGGTAAGATCAAATTTATAATTTCAGTAAACTTTCGACCAAATTTTAGTTTTTTTTTGCAATAATATATGAGTTTTATGTATATTATTTATCTACTGATTGTTAAAATTTGAAAATTACAGTAGAAAATCGTAATTTGGTGAAATTGAAAAATTAGTTTTCAAATTTTAATCATTAGCATGGAATTTGAGTATTTTCAAAATAAATACAGCAAAATTTGGCAAATACACATGAAGTTTGGCAAATTCAGACCAAATATGGCAAATTCACATTAAGTTTGTCAAATTCAGACCAAATATGGCAAATTAATATTAATGTGGAATTAATGTGGTAAGATCAAATTTATAATTTCAGTAAACTTTCGACCAAATTTTAGTTCTTTTTGCAATACATATATGAGTTTTATATATATTATTCATCTACTGATTGTTTAAATTTGAAAATTACAGTAGAAAATCGTAATTTATTTAAGTTGAAAAATTGCTTTTCAAATTTTAATCATTAATATGAAATTTGAATGTTTTCAAAACAAATACAGAGCAAATTTGGTAAATACACATTAAGTTTGTCAAATTCAGACCAATTTGGTAAATTTATATAAAACTTGAGTTGCAATTTTAAGAACCATTGCCAAAACTGTATATGTCGTCTAAAATTGCAAAATAATATCTATTTTATAAGTTGTGAATTTTCAATACAATTTTGCATATTTGTTTCTCACTAGTTCTGTTTGGTTTTAAGGCTTAAAAAAATGCAGTTTTCAGGTGCCCCTCAACACCTAAATCGGCCTGGAATTGCGCAACATTTAAAAATACACAGTGCGAAACCAACAAGTATAGAGTACGAAAATAATTCACGTTTGTATACGAAAAAAGTATGTATGTAATGTATGTATATAAACAAAGTATTTATACACAAAGACAGCACACGTGTGATGGTTCACTCGAAGGGTCAAGGTAAGTATTGCCTTGAACCAGAACTAAAATACGAACGAAAATGAGACAGCAAAGTTTAGAAACTTCAAACACTTATGATCCCTCCACAAATTTAAAACGTTATAAAACCACAGGAAGACCTTGGACCACTGATGATCAAATAATTATTGTGTTATATATATATACATACATACATATAATATATATATATATATATATATATATATATATATATATATATATATATATATGTGTTATATATAATATTACATATGAATACATATAAACTACTTCATGTTAAAGATATATAAATAGAACACATCTGTATACTAATATCTGGATACTGATATCATCTGTGTACTATTACTATACGAATAATAATAAGGTATAATGTAAGTCTTTATGTTAAAGATATATAAATAGAACACATCTGTATACTGATATCTGGATACTGATATCATCTGTATATTGTTACTATACGAATAATAATAATAAGGTATAATGTAAGCATTTGCATTAGCGTAAGCATGAATTTGCAATAATTAACTTCATCATTAATAATTATTAAATCATTGCATTAAAAAATAACATTGGTTCAATACAGCTTTGTACAAAATGTACTGATTGTATATGAACTGATAAACATACACATATTCAGTCGTATTATGTGATAATAGTTATTATAATAATACATACCTTACACACACGACTCTTGAAGTGAAACTGAATGATTCTGGAATTACTCGTTCAGTTTTAGGCGCCAGTGTACAATGTAAATGAGATACGTGGAAACGTCCAATGAAAGCCAAGGCCAATTCAATAATACTGAACACACCACACAAGAATTACTACGTGTTTTATGTAGTAGGATTAAAAATAGAGCCAAATAATATTCCTTCACTTGGGCCATAAAGTAAGCAATCGATAAGGACGAAATGTACGCATTCTAACTTCTTTTAGAAGTTAGAATGCAGATAATGCTTTAGAAGTTAGAGTAATAACAACATATTTGGGTCATTGATCGATACTCATCGAAACATGTATTTAAATGAACTTATAGCGTGAGTTGCACATTTATGTAATAATCTACTGTTGTTATCACCGTTATCATTTTACTACTATAAATATATTAACGTTTGTTTGCGCAATATAGTTATATTTACAAGTCATGTCTGCATGATTACAAATTACAAAAACATGTAGACAATTAGTTTTAATGTTTAACGATCAAATCCATTAACTCAAAAAGGATCTTTATATTTTCAAAATTATCAATTAATTAATCAATTATTTTTTCATAAATAAAACAGCTACATCAACTTATACATTTATTTGCTTTATTGAACATCGAAAACATCAAACATTTCTACGAAAATTAGAATTTTTCTGTCAAAAGTGCAATAATGACTATAAACATTTCAGCTAAAATTTAAATTTCTATCAACGCTTCAATGACCATTGCAATTTTTATTGTTTAGAATGTGTAGAGTTACAATATCAGTTAAAACTGCCAAATTTTCAACTATCAAATCCATTAACTCAAAAAAGATCTTTATATTTTCAAAATTATTAATTAATCAATCAATTATTTTTTTATAAATAAAACAGCTGCATCAACTTATACATTTATTTGCTTTATTGAACATCGAAAACATCAAACATTTCTACGAAAATTTGAATTTTCTGTCAAAAGTGCAATAATAACTATAAACATTTCAGCTAAAATTTAAACTTCTATCAACGTTTCAATGACCACTGCAATTTTTATTGTTTAGAATGTTTAGAGTTACAATATCAGATAAAACTGTCAAATTTCCAACCATCAAATCCATTAACTCAGAAAACATCTTTATATTTTCAAAATTATCAATTAATTAATCAATTATTTTTTTTATAAATAAAACAGCTACATCAACTTATACATTTATTTGCTTTATTGAACACCGAAAACATCAAACATTTCTACGAGAATTTGAATTTTTATGTCAAAAGTGCCATAATAACTATAAACATTTCAGCTAAAATTTAAATTTCTGCCAACATTTCAATGACCACTGCAATTTTTATTGTTTAGAATGTTTAGAGTTACAATATCTGTTAAAACTGTCAAATTTCCAACTATCAAATCCATTAACTCAGAAAACATCTATATATTTTCAAAATTATCAATTAATTAATCAATTATTGTTTTATAAATAAAACAGCTACATCAACTTATACATTTATTTGCTTTATTGAACATCGAAAACATCAAACATTTCTACGAAAATTTGATTTTTTCTGTCAAAAGTGCAATAATAACTATAAACATTTCAGCTAAAATTTAAATTTCTGCCAACATTTCAATGACCACTGCAATTTTTATTGTTTAGAATGTTTAGAGTTACAATATCAGTTAAAACTGTCAAATTTCCAACTATCAAATCCATTAACTCAGAAAACATCTATATATTTTCAAAATTATCAATTAATTAATCAATTATTGTTTTATAAATAAAACAGCTACATCAACTTATACATTTATTTGCTTTATTGAACATCGAAAACATCAAACATTTCTACGAAAATTTGAATTTTTCTGTCAAAAGTGCAATAATAACTATAAACATTTCAGCTAAAATTTTAATTTCTATCAACGTTTCAATGAACACTGCAATTTTTATTGTTTAGAATGTTCAGAGTTACAATATCAGTTAAAATTATCAAAATTCCAACTATCAAATCCATTAACTCAGAAAGGATCTTTATATTTTCAAAATTATCAATTAATTAATCAATTATTCTTTATAAATTAAACAGCTACATCAACTTATACATTTATTTGCTTTATTGAACATCGAAAACATCAAACATTTCTACGAAAATTTGAATTTTTCTGTCAAAAGTGCAATAATAACTATAAACATTTCAGCTAAAATTTTAATTTCTATCAACGTTTCAATGAACACTGCAATTTTTATTGTTTAGAATGTTCAGAGTTACAATATCAGTTAAAACTGTCAAATTTCCAACTATCAAATCCATTAACTCAGAAAGGATCTTTATATTTTCAAAATTATCAATTAATTAATCAATTATTTTTTTATAAATAAAACAGCTACATCAACTCATACATTTATTTGCTTTATTGAACATCGAAAACATCAAACATTTCTACGAAAATTTGAATTTTTCTGTCAAAAGTGCAATAATAACTATAAACATTTCAGCAAAAATTTAAATTTCTATCAACGTTTCAATGACCACTGCAATTTTTATTGTTTAGAATGTTTAGAGTTATAATATCAGTTAAAACTCTCAAATTTCCAACCATAAAATCCATTAACTCAGAAAGGTTCTTTATATTTTCAAAATTATCAATTAATTAATCAATGATTTTTTTATAAATAAAACAGCTACATCAACTTATACATTTATTTGCTTTATTGAACATCGAAAACATCAAACATTTCTACGAAAATTTGAATTTTTCTGTCAGAAGTGCAATAACTATAAACATTTCAGCTAAAATTTAAATTTCTATCAACGTTTCAATGGCCACTGCAATTTTTATTGTTTAGAATGTTTAGAGTTACAATATCAGTTAAAACTGTAAAATTTCCAACTATCAAATCCATTAATGCAGAAAGGATCTTTATATTTTCAAAATTATCAATTAATTAATCAATTATTTTTTTATGAATAAAACAGCTACATCAACTTATACATTTATTTGCTTTATTGAACATCGAAAACATCAAACATTTCTACGAAAATTTGAATTTTTCTGTCAAAAGTGCAATAATAACTATAAACATTTCAGCAAAAATTTAAATTTCTATCAACGTTTCAATGACCACTGCAATTTTTATTGTTTAGAATGTTTAGAGTTATAATATCAGTTAAAACTCTCAAATTTCCAACCATAAAATCCATTAACTCAGAAAGGTTCTTTATATTTTCAAAATTATCAATTAATTAATCAATGATTTTTTTATAAATAAAACAGCTACATCAACTTATACATTTATTTGCTTTATTGAACATCGAAAACATCAAACATTTCTACGAAAATTTGAATTTTTCTGTCAGAAGTGCAATAACTATAAACATTTCAGCTAAAATTTAAATTTCTATCAACGTTTCAATGGCCACTGCAATTTTTATTGTTTAGAATGTTTAGAGTTACAATATCAGTTAAAACTGTAAAATTTCCAACTATCAAATCCATTAATGCAGAAAGGATCTTTATATTTTCAAAATTATCAATTAATTAATCAATTATTTTTTTATGAATAAAACAGCTACATCAACTTATACATTTATTTGCTTTATTGAACATCGAAAACATCAAACATTTCTACGAAAATTTGAATTTTTCTGTCAAAAGTGCAATAATAACTATAAACATTTCAGCTAAAGTTTAAATTTCTAGCAACGTTTCAATGGCCACCGCAATTTTTATTATTTAGAATGTTTAGAGTTACAATATCAGTTAAAACTGTCAAATTTCCAACTATCAAATCCATTAACTCAAAAAGGGTCTTTATATTTTCAAAATTATCAATTAATTAATCAATTATTTTTTTATAAATTAAACAGCTACATCAACTTATACATGTATTTGCTTTATTGAACATCGAAAACATCAAACATTTCTACGAAAATTTGAGAATTTTTCTGTCAAAAGTGCAATAATAACTTTAAACATTTCAGCTGAAATTTAAATTTCTATCAACGTTTCAATGACCACTGCAATTTTTATTGTTTAGAATGTTTAGAGTTATAATATCAGTTAAAACTGCCAAATTTCCAACCATCAAATCCATTAACTCAGAAAATATATTTATATTTTCAAAATTATCAATTAATTAATCAATGATTTTTTTATAAATAAAACAGCTACATCAACTTATACGTTTATATGCTTTATTGAACATCGAAAACATCAAACATTTCTACGAAAATTTGAATTTTTCTGTCAAAAGTGCAATAATAACTATAAACATTTCAGCTAAAATTTAAATTTCTATCAACGTTTCAATGAACACTGCAATTTTTATTGTATCGAATGTTTAGAGTTACAATATCAGTTAAAACTGACAAATTTCCAACTATCAAATCCATTAACTCAGAAAGGATCTTTATATTTTCAAAATTATCAATTAATTAATCAATTATTTTTTTATAAATAAAACAGCTACATCAACTTATACATTTATTTGCTTTATTGAACATCGAAAACATCAAACATTTCTACGAAAATTTGAATTTTTTCTGTCAAAAGTGCAATAATAACTATAAACATTTTAGCTAAAGTTTAAAATTTTATCAACGTTTTAATGACCACTGCAATTTTTATTGTTTAGAATGTTTAGAGTTACAATATCAGTTAAAACTGTCAAATTTCCAACCATCAAATCCAATAACTCAAAAAGGTTCTTTATATTTTCAAAATTATCAATTAATTAATCAATTAATTTTTTTATAAATAAAACAGTTACATCAACTTATACGTTTATTTGCTTTATTGAACATCGAAAACATCAAACATTTCTACGAAAATTTGAATTTTTCTGTCAAAAGTGCAATAATAACTATAAACATTTCAGCTAAAATTTAAATTTCTGCCAACGTTTCAATGACCTCTGCAATTTTTATTGTTTAGAATGTTTAGAGTTACAATATCAGTTAAAACTGTCAAATTTCCAACTATCAAATCCATTAACTCAGAAAACATCTTTATATTTTCAAAATTATCAATTAATTAATCAATAATTTTTTTATAAATAAAACAGCTACATCAACTTATACATTTATTTGCTGTATTGAACATGGAAAACATCAAACATTTCTACGAAAATTTGAATTTTTCTGTCAAAAGTGCAATAATAACTATAAACATTTCAGCTAAAATTTAAATTTCTATCAACGTTTCAATGACCAGTGCAATTTTTATTGTTTAGAATGTTTAGAATTACAATATCAATTAAAACTGTCAAATTTCCAACTATCAAATCCATTAACTCAGAAAGGATCTTTATATTTTCAAAATTATCAATTAATTAATCAATTATTTTTTCATAAATAAAACAGCTACATCAACTTATACATTTATTTGCTTTATTGAACAAACATCAAACATTTCTACGAAAATTTGATTTTTTCGGTCAAAAGTGCAATAATAACTATAAACATTTCAGCTAAAATTTAAATTTCTAGCAACGTTTCAATGACCACTGCAATTTTTATTGTTTAGAATGTTTAGAGTTATAATATCAGTTAAAACTGTCAAATTTCCAACTATCAAATCCATTAACTCAGAAAACATCATTATATTTTCAAAAATATCAATTAATTAATCAATGATTTTTTTATAAATAAAACAGCTACATCAACTTATACATTTATTTGCTTTATTGAACATCGAAAACATCAAACATTTCTACGAAAATTTGATTTTTTCTGTCAAAACTGCAATAATAACTATAAACATTTCAGCTAAAATTTAAATTTCTGTCAACGTTTCAATGACTACTGCAATTTTTATTGTTTAAAATGTTTAGAGTTATAATATCAGTTAAAACTGCCAAATTTCCAACTATCGAATCCATTAACTCAGAAAACATCTTTATATTTTCAAAATTATTAATTAATTAATCAATTATTTTATTATAAATAAAACAGCTACATCAACTTGTACATTTATTTGCTTTATTGAACATCGAAAACATCAAACATTTCTACGAAAATTTGAATTTTTCGGTCAAAAGTGCAATAATAACTATAAACATTTCAGCTAAAATTTAAATTTCTATCAACGTTTTAATGACCACTGCATTTTTTATTGTTTTGAATGTTTAGAGTTACAATATCAGTCAAATTTCCAACGATAAAATCCAATAACTCAAAAAACATCTTTATATTTTCAAAATTATCAATTAATTAATCAATTATTTTTTTATTAATAAAACAGCTACATCAACTCATACATTTATTTGCTTTATTGAACATCGAAAACATCAAACATTTCTACAAAAATTTGATTTTTTCTATCAACAGTGCAATAATAACTATAAACATTTCAGCTAAAATTTAAATTTCTGCCAACATTTCAATGACCACTGCAATTTTTATTGTTTAGAATGTTTAGAGTTACAATATCAGTTAAAACTGTCTAATTTCCAACTATCAAATCCATTAACTCAGAAAACATCTTTATATTTTCAAAATTATCAATTAATTGATCAATTATTTATTTATAAATAAAACAGCTACACCAACTTATACATTAATTTGCTTTATTGAACATCGAAAACATCAAACATTTCTACGAAAATTTGAATTTTTTGGTCAAAAGTGCGATAATAACTATAAACATTTCAGCTAAAATTTAAACTTCTATCAACGTTTCAATGACCACTGCAATTTTTATTGTTTAGAATGTTTAGAGTTACAATATCAGTTAAAACTGTCAAATTTCCAACCATCAAATCCATTAACTCAGAAAACATCTTTATATTTTCAAAATTATCAATTAATTAATCAATTATTTTTTTATAAATAAAACAGCTACATCAACTTAATACATTTATTTGCTTTATTGAACATCGAAAACATCAAACATTTCTACGAAAATTTGATTTTTTCTGTCAAAAGGGCAATAATAACTATAAACATTTCAGCTAAAATTTAAATTTCTATCAACGTTTCAATGACCACCGCAATTTTTATTGTTTGGAATGTTCAGAGTTACAATATCAGTTAAAACTGTCAAATTTCCAACTATCAAATCCATTAACTCAGAAAGGATCTTTATATTTTCAAAATTATCAATTAATTAATCAATTATTGTTTTATAAATAAAACAGCTACATCAACTTATACATTTATTTGCTTTATTGAACATCGAAAACATCAAACATTTCTACGAAAATTTGAATATTTCGGTCAAGAGTGCAAAAATAACTATAAACATTTCAGCTAAAGTTTATATTTCTATCAACGTTCCAATGACCACTGCAATTTTTATTGTTTAGAATGTTTAAAGTTACAATATCAGTTAAAACTGTCAAATTTCCAATTATCAAACCCATTAACTCAGAAAACATCATTATATTTTCAAAATTATCAATTAATTAATCAATTATTTTTTTATAAATGAAACAGCTACATCAACTTATACATTTATTTGCTTTATTGAACATCGAAATCATCAAATATTTCTACGAAAATTTGAATTTTTCTGTCAAAAGTGCAATAATAACTATAAACATTTCAGCTAAAATTTAAATTTCTATCAACTTTTCAATGACCACTGCAATTTTTATTGTTTAGAATGTTTGTTGTTACAATATCAGTTAAAACTGCCAAATTTCCAACTATCAAATCCATTAACTCAGAAATCATCTTTATATTTTCAAAATTACCAATTAATTAATCAATTATTATTTTATAAATTAAACAGCTACATCAACTTATACATTTATTTGCTTTAATGAACATCGAAAACATCAAACATTTCTACGAAAATTTGAATTTTTCTGTCAAAAGGGCAATTATAACTATAAACATTTCAGCTAAAATTTAAATTTCTATCAACGTTTCAATGACCACTGCAATTTTTATTGTTTAGAATGTTTAGAGTTACAATATCAGTTAAAACTGTCAAATTTACAACTATCAAATCCATTAACTCAGAAAGGATCTTTATATTTTCAAAATTATCAATTAATTAATCAATGATTTTTTTATAAATAAAACAGCTACATCAACTTATACATTTATTTGCTTTAATGAACATTTCAGTAATATAACACAATCTTACATATCAGTTACTGGACGATTTTCCACCCACTTTTTGATGGCTGGAAGGGCCAAAACTTTACTATGTAAAGCTTTTATATTGGGATATTTAGCCAGTATATCGCCCAACATCACCTCAAATGTTTGCATCAGTGCAGTCATGTACAAATCAGCCCATGTAAGCTGAAATACAAAATTTTACTTACAATTCCTAGAAAATTAATTCAGTAACATTACTTTATTGCAGGCAAGGTGTCCTTTGTTGTTCTTCACCATCTCCTCAAACTTATCAAAGTAATAAGGAACGGTTTGAGTAATGGCTGTATTTTTCAGAGCCGCCTTTTTGGTCTCATCAGTTTCATAGAAATGTTTTGAAACTCCTAAAATTTAAAAGTTAGAAGCATATTGTGTGCTATATTAAATCACTTACTGGTTCTCATGTCTGAAATTGTATCGATGATTCCGTCGATTTCTAAGTCTTCGATGTTGTCCTTTCCCATGAGGTTTGCCTTTTTGGCCACGAATCGACATATAGCAACGTTTTGGTTGTACTGTTTGCCATCGGCTGTCAAAACAGGGAGTGCACCAAATTCGAAACCTAAAACAGAATTCAGATTAAACGTATTTGGCAAGGTTTTTTTTTGTGACTACGCTTTACTTTCTTTCATTTCAGCCCATTGCTCCTTCTGGATGCGTTCATCTTCGTAGTCTATGCCACCGTAGGCAAGTAAAAAGCGTATTGGCTCAGCAAGTCCACGAATGTTGAAGTATGTTAGTTTGTATCCCATTTTGATATCTGCAAATAAGTCATTTGATTGGTTGATTTGTGATGATTATTATTAGGGCAGAAATAGTTATGATTTAAAAATATGAAAAATATGCTTTCATTTATGTTCTAAAAAAAACTGCAAAAAGTCCCTTAAATATTCCCAAACAAAAATAAAATTTGTTATTATTAATTTTATTTTTGTTTGAGAATATTTAAGGGATTTTTTGCAGCTTTTTTTACAGCATAAATAAAAGGATGTTTTTCGAAATGTACGAAAAACATTGTTATGAAATGTTAATAGTATATTATTTAACGAGCACATAATGTAGGCTATAATTCACGTGGATGAAATTTGTATACGAGCCAAGGGCGAGTGTATAATCATCCAAGTCCAATTTTTGTCAATAAGGAACCAAATATATGACGATTCTAGAACCACATAGAATAGGCCACATAGATTTTTTACCACATAAAAAGGCTGCCCTCAAAAACACAGCCAGAATTATTAACAACAAAATGTACATATGTAAATATGGTTGCATAGGATGAATGAAACAAAACAATAACAGTATACATAGGGAAGCGACAAAATAAGAGGCATGAAAAGCGTTACACATAATTGAGAAACCGCATCATGTTGTATCATGAAGTCATAATGCAACCATGTTCTATTATGAAGTCAAAACACAACCATGTTGTTTTATAAAGTATTAAGTTGTATTATGTTACCATAGTTACATAGTTACATAGTTACCATAGTTACGTACATAATGAAAGTATTACTTATGAGTCATAGATAATAGTATATTATACAACGAGCGTATAATGATGGCTATCAATCATAAGAACGACGTTTATGGAGCGAGCCGCCAGGCGAGTGTATTAAACCGTTCGACTGATTTTCGACCGGATTTTGAAAAAAAACAAATGTATAGCTTATAATGTTATAGTATAAAATATTCTTGAAATTCTTGAAATTTCGTAATTATATAATAATAATAATAAAGAATATTTATTAGCAAAAAACGCTACATAATATCAAATTATCAAAAAAAATGGCACTGTCATAATGTTAAATTCTTAATTTATTTAGACTATATATATATTTATAGAAGAGTTTATCAAAAATATATTTGAAAATAATAAACTTTCTGTGTAGCTTTTTGATAATTTTATTCATTACACCCTAACACAACATTTTTTTTTAGATATTAAATATTAATGAAAATTCGGCCAAGATAAAAGAAATTCTTCAAAAATTTGTGATAATTTCACGATTTTATCATTACATTTAGATGGGAATAAAAATTGTAGAAAGTGCCGATTAAAATTTCATGTCTGAAGTTGAATTGTTTTTTCTCGACAATTTTGTCATTATACGAATTTTTATAAAACTTTTCACAGCTTCTTCGAAATTGTTATTCACAATAATATTATAGGAATGCTATAGACATAGAGGCTTATAAAATTGCGAATATTTTATAAAATTTATGATTTCTATGAAATTTATTAATAATAAAAGTTTATTATACCGACGCCAAGGAGCAATCCACCACACTTGGAGTTTTGCCAAGTGTTCAATTTTTTATTAATTATCAGTTATTACTATCAATATTATGAAGATTTCTGTCAAAATTTAATTTATAATTGTCATTTGTCAAAATTTCAATGATTATTGTCAAAATTTCAATGATTATTATCAAAGTATTAATTCTACTGCAATTTCAAATATTATGAGCAAATTTTTAATATTTAATATAATATCAATCAATACAGCAATAATTTCGAAGACTGCTGTCAAATGTTCTACAATTTCTTCAAGTTTTTAATACTTATTACAACTTATTACTACTGTCTAAGTTGCAAATCTACTCACATATAAAAGATTACTGACAAATTTATATTTTTGGTGCTATATTCCAATTATTATTATAATATTCTCAATTATTTTTGTCGATGTTTGTTTATTATTGTCAATTTTTTAATGGTTACTTAATTATTATTAATTATGCCCTATTTTCCCGTTCGCGAGTGAATATTCTTACGAATTATATCGTTGGTATACAAGTGAATGTGGCCATTAAAGTCCATTATTCATCATTTCAAGTTAATTTTTTCATTTTTTATCTTAAAAGATAAGTATGTTTTAGATACATTGACATTAAAAACAAAAATCTTAAAATTTTGGACATAGATACTTTTTCCTGTATACAAATACCAACGAAATATAAATAAAAAAGTAAAAAAGTATGTAATTTTTGAATGTCGTATTTTTTTTTCTCTTTGGGTATGATTTTTTTATTATTATTTGTTCTATTTAAGGACGGCCTATTTCTATTCCTATGGCTAAATACCGTCGCCAAGGAGCAATCCACCACACTTAGAGTTTTTCCAAGTGTTCATTTTTTTAAATTAATTATCAGTTATTACTGTCAATATTTTAAAGATTTCTGTAAAAATTTAATTTATAATTGTCATTTGTCAAAATTTCAATAATAATTATCAAAATTTCAATGACTATTATCAAAATGTCAATGATTATTGTCAAAATTTCAATGATTATTGTAAAAATTTCAATGACTATTATCAAAATGTCAATGATTATTGTCAAAATTTCAATGATTATTGTCAAAATTTCAATGATTATTATCAAAGTTTTCTACTGCAATTTTAAAGATTCCAGGGATATTTTAATTTTTTAGTAAAATATTCAAATGTTGTATATCCTATCATTTCTTCAATTTTTTTGAATATTGCTGCAAAACTGGAATTACTACTGTCTGTTTAAGTTACAAATCTACTCACATATTAAAGATTACTGACAAATTTACATATTTTGTGTCATTATTTCAATTATTAATGTTAAATTTTCAATTATTTGTGTTAATGTTTATTTATTATAGTCAAATTTGTAAAGGTTACTACCAAAATTTCAATAATTTAAGTCATTTTGATAACATTTTCGTTGTTAACTGACAAATTTCTGTTTTTGGTGTATTTTTTTTAAATTATTAATGTCAAATTTTCAATTCTTTCTGTCGATTTTTATGTATTATAGTCAAATTTTTAATGGTTACTATTAAATTTCAATACTTTCTGTCAATTTTGGAAACATTTTGGTTGTTAACAGACAAATTTTTACATTTTTTGTGCCATTTTTTCAATTATTAATCTAAAATTTTCAATTCATTCTGTCAATATTTCAAGGATTACTGTCAAAATTCTAACTATAATTGTCAAAACTAGAATGATTATAGCCAAAGTATTAATTCTACTGCAATTTCAAAGATTATGAGCAAATTTTTAATTTTTAATATAATAACTACAACAATAATTTCGAAGAAAATGTTTGTTTACTATAGTCAAATTTTTGGTTTTTGGTTCAAATGGTTACTATAAAAATTTCAATAATTTATGTCAATTTTGCCAATTTTTTCGTTATTAACTGACAAATTTATAGTTTTGTGTAACTTATTCAATTATTAATCTAAAATTTACAATTGTTTCTGTCAAAATATCAAGGATTACTGTCAAAATTCCAACTATAATTGTCAAAACTACAATGATTATTGTCAAAATATTAATTCTACTGCAATTTCAAAGATTTTGAGCAAATTTTTAATTTTTAGTGTAATATCTACCAATTTTTTCAATTAATAATATAAATTTTTCAAATTCTTTCTGTCAATACTTCAAAAATTACTGTCAAAATTCTAACTTTAATTCTCAAAACTATAATGATTATACTCAAAGTATTAAGTATCAGTACAGCAATAATTTCAAAAACTGCTGTCAAATGTTCTACAATTTCTTCAATTTTTTAATACTGCTGCAAAACTGGAATTACTACTGTCTAAGTTGCAAAACTGTCTAAGTTGCAAATCTATTCACATATCAAAGATTACTGACAAATTTGCATATTTGGTGCCATTATTTCAATTATTAAAGGAAAATTTTCAATTCATTCTGTCAATGTCAATTTTCGAAACATTTTGGTTATTAACTGACAAATTCACAGTTTTGGTGTCATTATTTCAATTGTTAATGTAAAATTTTCAATTATTTCGGTCAATGTTTATATATTATAGTAAATTATCTAATGGTTACTATCAAAATTTTAATAATTTCAATAATTGTTAAAACAACAATGACTATAGTCGAATTATTAATTCTACTGCAATTTTACAGATTAAAAGCATTTTTTTTAATATTTTAGTAAATTATCAATCATTGCAGTAATAATTTCAAACACTATTGTAAATTTTCTATAATTAACTTCAAATTTTTTAATACTGCAGCAAAACTAGAATTATTACTGCCTAAGATTCAAATATACTCAAATATTATAGATTACTGACAAATTTTCATTTTTGGTGTCATTGTTTCAATTATTAATGTAAAATTTTCAACTCCCTCTGTCGATGTTTATTTATTAAAGTCAAATTTTTAATGGTTACTATCAAAATTTCAATAATTTATGTGATTTTGGAACATTTTCGTTGTTAACTGACAAATTTCTGTTTTTGGTGCATTTTTTTTATTATTGTAAAATTTTCAATTCTTTCTGTTGATGTGTATTTATTGTAGTCAAATTTTTAATGTTTACTATCAAAATTTCAATAATTTATGTCATTTTGGTAACATTTTCGTTGTGAACTAACTAATTTCTGTCTTTGGTGCAATTTTTTTAATTATTAATGTAAAATTTTCAATTCTTTCTGTTGATGTTTATTTATTGTAGTAAAATTTTTAATGGTTACTATCAAAATTTCAATCATTTCTGCCAATTTTGGAAACATTTTGGTTGTTAACTAACAAATTTACATTTTGCTGTCATTTTTTCAATAATTTATCTAAAATTTTCAATTATTTCTGTCAATACATAGCGAAATATTTGTGATTTTTTGTGAAATTTCATGGCAAACCTGGGGAAATCTTTGGGATATGGATATGTATGAACATTTCAAATATGTACTATGATAATGTATATATATATATCAATTGAATTTCCTTGAAATGTTCTACAATTGCGAGCATATTTTCGCAAAATTTGAGATTTTTTATATATTTTTTTGGGTCTCATACAAAAATTTCAATTGTCAGGAATATCTGTGGACTTAACAATTTTTTTCTATCTTTTAGAAAGATATGAATGATATTGAATTGCCTATGGTGGATTTTTCCTATATTCTGGATTATTCAATATTATTGAAGATATTTCCTTAAAAATTTGCAGAGATTATAAAATTGATACAAATTACTAAGAAGTTTTCTAGAATTTTCTTATAGTTGGTCTTTTTTTTCCTACAAAAAGTATAAAAAAATTGACCTGCTCATGATTTTGTTGTATTTTGTAGAATATTCAGCATATTAAAAGTTGGAAATTAATTTTATGAAAATTTCTGAAATGTTTGTGGAATTCCCGAATATTTATGAAAATTTCGAAACTATAACTTTCTACACGTTATAAAAATTAAATCCTTGCGAAGATTTGGTTCATAAATTATATTCTGAGCTGTTGTGAAGCAAGCTGGCTGAAATGAGTTAACAATTAACACAAATTATATCATCATTTTATAAACAATTTTACGTGCTTATGAGTTTGTTGTGTATTTTAGAATATTCAGCATATCAAAAGTTAGAAATTAATTTTATGAAAATTTCTGAAATATTTGTGGAATTCCCGTATATTTATGAAAATTTCGAAACTATAAGTTTTTACACGTTATAAAAATTAAATAATTGCGAAGATTTGGTTCTTTAATTTATATTCTGAACTGTTGTGATACAAGCAGACTGAAATGAATTAAGAATTAACACAAATTATATCATAATTTTATAAACAATTTTAATTGCTCAAGATTTTGTTGTATTTTTTTGAATATTCAGCATATTCAAAGTTGCAAATTAATTTTATGAAAATTTCTGAAATATTTGTGGAATTCCCGTATATTTATGAAAATTTCGAAACTATAAGTCTCTACACGTTATAATAAGTAATCATTGCAAAGATTTGGTTCATAAATTATATTCTCTGTTGTTATGCAAATAGACTGAAATGAATTAACAATTAAGACAAATTATATCATAATTTTATAAACAATTTTATGTGCTCAAGATTTTGATGTATTTTTTTTAGAATATTCAGCATATTAAAAGTTGGAAATTAATTTTATGAAAATTTCTGAAATATTTGTGGAATTCCCGTATATTTATGAAAATTTCGAAACTATAAGTTTTTAAACGTTATAAAAATTAAATAATTGCGAAGATTTGGTTCTTTAATTTATATTCTGAGCTGTTGTCATACAAGCAGTCTGAAATAAGTTAAAAATGAACACAAATTATATCGTAATTTTAGAAACAATTTTACGTGCTCAAGATTTTGTTGTATATTTTAGAATATTCAACATATTAAAAGTTGGAAATTAATTTTATGAAAATTTCTGAAATATTTGTAGAAGCACAAATTATGTCAAATTTTTTATCATATGGTTAGTCTATGAAATGTAATTAACTTATAATTTCTATAGAAGTAGGTTTAAAATGTTACTTGTATTTACGTAATACTAATTGCACATTTTTCTACGAAAACAGTACTCTAAACAGTATTAGGAAAATTTGTTTTTGGACAAAAAAATGTGTACGACGTTGTATTATTATTATATTATAACATATATGTTAAAATGTTTTCTGTGTTTATGTGTTTTTAGACTTAGCAAAATTGTTGTAAAAATATATAAAAAAAAACTAAAAATGTGCAAAAAATCTGCAAAATATGTTCCTATATAAATTTATTCTACTATATTATATATTCTTTTATAAAGTAATTGTTAAAATATGCTTTTACATTTTCTTGTATTGAATATTGTATAATATTATTCTGTATAAAATTGTTGTGAAAATATGCTAAAAAAAAAATCTAACAATGTGCAAAAATAGTGCAAAATATGTTCTTATATAAATTTATTCTACTATATTATATATTCTTTTATAAAGTAATTGTTAAAATATGCTTTTACATTTTCTTGTATTGAATATTGTATAATATTATACTGTATAAAATTGTTGTGAAAATATGCAAAAAAAATCTAAAAATGTGCAAAATATGTGCAAAATATGTTCTTATATAAATTTATACTACAAAAAAAAATCTATTAATGTGCAAAAAATGTGCAAAATATGTTCCTAAATAAATTTATTCTACTATATTATATATTCTTTTATAAAGTAATTATTAAAATATGCTTTTACATATATGTACTTGTATTGAATATTGTATTGTATTATATTGTATAGCATATTTTCGTGATAATGTTATAATCAATAGTACCTTACAAATTGAGCTTTTATTTATTATATGAAATAATAATAAGTTATAATGTATTATAACAAATCTGCTACTGTATGTAGTGAATGGTTACTTAGTAACTTCAAACACAAATGCTTCTGTAGAATTATTATTGATCCAAGTCGAACTTGCTTTCAATAATTTAAAGGTGCAAGTTCATTAGTAGAAAAGCAACTTTTTGACAAAACCAAGGTATGAAAACAATGGGAATTAACAGAGATATCAATGATGTTCGTGGTTTCTTAGATTATTTTGTGTTATAATCCTTGTTTTAGTCAAATTTCTAGAAAGTTTCTTATTGTTTAGTTATAAACAAAAATTGACTAAATAAAGATATTTTTTTAAAGTTTAAATATATATTTTGTCCGGGGGAATAATTGATTTGAGTTCCATGTAAAGTTGCTAATCATCTGAAAATTTTGATTCCTGTTTTCTAGAAAGCAATTTGCCATCTTTGAATTATTAAAATTAACTTCGATTTGGATCAATAATATGCAGCAAAAATATTTGTGTCTTGAAATATCTAAGCAACGATGTCACTCCAGAAGTTAATAGTTAATATTTTATATTTTGTTAAAGGTGGACAATATAAAATTTGAAGAATTTTATATTGTTTTGTTTATTACTAAAAACTTTACAATTTGTTTAGAGCAGCAAATATGTATCAAATTAGATCAAATATATAAGCAAATAAAGAAGACAGAAAACCATATAAAATACAAATATAAGTGTTATATACTATTTTACACTAATAAGCACACTATATCAACTTTATCATTATTTGTGCATCAATTATTAATTTATAATAATAATAATAAAGAATATTTATTAGCAAATAACGCTATATAATATTTTAATATTTATTATTAATATAATATTAATTAATATAATATTTATCTTAATTAAGTAGAGAGAATTGCAATTATAAACATTTATTTCAACCCGATTTGACATATCTTAACCGATTGTTAAGACACAAATGTGATAAATATAACTGTTTCCCGAAAATTTGATAAAGTACATTTAGCAGGTAATAAAAATAAAAATTCTAAAATTTCTAAAATTCTTAAGTTTCTAAAAGTTTCGAAAATAAATGATTCAATTACTATTTGACTTAAACAAATACCAACTTATATACAGAATTTTGATTTTGACAGTAAAATAAAGAAATAGAAAGATGGAGAGAAAAAATACAAATATTAACAAAAACCAATTGAATTGTATTATTTATTTACGAAAATTACACTTAAATCTTAATATTGTGTTTGTGGACGTTCCTCTACCCATTTTTTAATGGAAGGTATGGAAAGAACGCTGTTCTCCAACATTTTCAAATTTTCATACTTCGAAAATACATCTGTCCCAATATAATCGTTTATAAGAACCATTAATGGTACAAAATAAATATCTGCCCAGGTTAACTACAATAAACATTAATTAATTTACTTTTAACAAATATTTGGTTGAAATTACTTTTTTGCATGCAAGATGTCCGTTATTTTCCTTCACAATTTTATCCAAACGTTGCAAATAATAAGGAATAGTTTCTTTAATTAGTATATCCTTTCGGGCTGCCTTGACAGATTCATCAGGATCATTATGATTCTGGGCTATTTCTAAAATTATTACAAGTCAGTGGCATACATCTCAATATTTATTAAGTACTCACTAAGTCGCAAGTCTTGAATGGTATCTATAATTGCGTCAATTTCTAAATCTTCCAAATCATCATTTCCTACAAGATTGACTTCTTTAGCAACAAATCGAGCAATTGCCACGTTTTGATTGTACTGCCTACCATTGGCAGTGAGCAGAGGCACTTGCCCAAATGGCATGTCTATAAATAATACAATTTAATCATTGCTAATTTTTATTTCGTGAAACATTCTATTACTTTTGCTGATGTCAGCCCACTGTTCAAGTTCAAATCGATCATCTTCAAATTCAATTCCACCATATTTCAATAGAAAACGTATTGGTTCAGCCATGCCTTTCATGGCGAAATATGTTAGCTTGTACTCAGGTGCCATCTGGAAATATCATATCAAGTATGTACTCAGATATTATCTCTTATATTGATTGAAGGTGATAAGAGATGATCACATTATTGATTAGTAGGTTGTTGACTGTTATAAGTACGTCTGTAGGTTTATATGTACGATTTTTTTTATGCCTATTATCGGTTTTAATTTTGTCAGCAAAACATCAAATCATGGGTAAAATTCAATTCCATATCGCTTATGTAATGACGTTGTTTGTTCACAGATATCAATTTCAAATATTTACTTAATAAAGGTGTTTTCCAATTACCAAGTGTATTTTGTTAGTCCATTAAAACATTAAAAAAATGCATTTCCATTTCTGTTGATCAGTCCAACAGGACAGAGGAGGGACTTCGGTTTTATGTGAAAAGTGACACCTTATCTGGCATCGACTATAGTTTTGAGATTAATGTTGGATGTAACTTGAAATCGTAAAATTTGTATATTGGCTTTCCCCGTTTTGGACTTCAAAAGTGGAGAGTCAATGTCAAGTTTGGAATTTTTCAAATTTTCTTGAAAATTTCAATTCATAACGAGTTCGTATAACAATTATCAAGCTTTTTCACATCCGAGAAAGTCTTCGAGAAAGAGTTTGCAAGAACACATTTTCAAGTGTTTTGGACCTTTCAGTTTCAAACTTTGCACGAATTGTTTCAAATTTCAGTTGCCCCCAATAAATAATAGAAAAAATCTATTTTCTAATGAAGCATTCTTAAAATATTTTATTACCCAAGCTCTAGCATCAACAATTTTATTATTTGCTATTACCATAATCTCTAGAAATTCAATTTTAATTTAAAATATTAATAATCCCCTTAATTGATTATGAAGGTTTTGAGCCACTTCTTTTGAAAATGTAGAAAAATGTTGAGGACCAGACCTAGCATCAACAACTTTATTATTTGCTATTATCCTAATCTCTGGAAATTCAATTTTAATTTAAAATAATAATAATCCCCTTGATTGATTATGAAGCTTTTGGGCCACTTCTTTTGAAAATGTCCAAGGACCAGTCAGTAAAAAAATGGATTTATACTATTTCCTATCGAATTTCGGTTATAGGAAAATGATTTTTTACAAAAAAATGTCGAAAAGTTTCTGTAATTATAGAGTTAATTTGAACTATCTTACCAGCAATTACTTTAATTTTTATTGCATTACTAGCTAAGAATAATCCAGAAATAGTTTGAATTCCTAGACATAAATCTAATAATGAGCCAAAATTTCAGACAGTTTGAATTAAATTTCAGGGGTAATTAAAGTGGTAATTAAAAATTTTCAGTTACAGGAAAGGTTTTAATAACTTTGTATGCAAATTTGTAAATTTGAGTAGTTTCGTTCATTTAAAAAGTTCAAATAATTTGATAATTTCAGTGATTACATTGATTACAAAAGTTTTAGTTTTCAATCATTAGATAAGGTTTTAAAAGCACCTTTATATTAAGGTTCAAGTTCAAGTTTCAAAATTTTAGTTGCATTAAAATCAAAATTCAATTCAAAAATGAGAAAATGTTAGTAGCTAAAGTGCTTAATAAAACGATTTCTAAACGTTTTCGTATCATTGACTCTTAAAACGTTTATTGACTCTAAAAAAGGTTTAAACGAGTTGAAAATGTCAGTAATTTGAATGATTATAAAAGTTTTAGTCTTCAATCACTAGATAAAGTTTTAAACGCAACTCTATATTAAGATTCTAGTTTAAGTTTCAAAATTTTAGTCGCATCCAAATCAAAATTCAATTCAATTTTTTTAAAAATTCAGTGGATGAAGTGCTTAATAAAACTATATCTAAATGTTTTCATTTCATCGATTCTTAAAAAACTCATTGACTCTAAAAATGGTTCAAACCAGTTAAAAAATTCAGTGATTTCATTGATTCTAAAGGTTTTAGTCATCAATCACTAGATAAGGTTTTAAACGCAACTCTATATTAAGGTTCTAGTTTAAGTTTCAAAATTTTAGTCGCATTCAAATCAAAATTCAATTCAAAAATGTTAAAAATTTAGTGGATAAAGTGCTTAATAAAACTATATCTAAATGTTTTCATTTCATTGATTCTTAAAAATCTCATTGACTCTAAAAATGGTTCAAACCAATTATTTTTTTTAGTGATTTCATTGATTCTAAAGGTTTTAATCATCAATCACTAGATAAGGTTTTAAACGCAACTCTATAGTAAGGTTCTAGTTTAAGTTTCAAAAATTTAGTCGCATTCAAATCAAAATTCAATTCAAAATTTTTAAAAATTCAGTGGATGAAGTGCTTAATAAAACTATATCTAAATATTTTCATTTCATTGATTCTTAAAAATCTCATTGACTCTAAAAATGGTTCAAACCAATTAAAAATTTTAGTGATTTCATTGATTCTAAAGGTTTTAGTCATCAATCACTAGATAAGGTTTTAAGCTCTATAGTAAGGTTCTAGTTTAAGTTTCAAAATTTTAGTCGCATTCAAATCAAAATTCAATTCTTTTTTTTTAAATTCAGTGGATGAAGTGCTTAATAAAACTATATCTAAATGTTTTCATTTCATTGATTCTTAAAAATCTCATTGACTCTAAAAATGGTTCAAACCAATAAAAAAATTTAGTGATTTCATTGATTCTAAAGGTTTTAGTCATCAATCACTAGATAAGGTTTTAAACGCAACTCTATAGTAAGGTTCTAGTTTAAGTTTCAAAATTTTAGTCGCATTCAAATGAAATTTCAATACAAAAATGTTAAAAAATCAGTGGATGAAGTGCTTAATAAAACTATATCTAAATGTTTTTATTTTATTGATTCTTAAAAATCTCATTGACTCTAAAAATGGTTCAAACCAGTTAAAAAATTCAGTGATTTCATTGATTCTAAAGGTTTTAGTCATCAATCACTAGATAAGGTTTTAAACGCAACTCTATATTAAGGTTCAAGTTTAAGTGTCAAAATTTTAGTCGCATTCAAATCAAAATTCAATTCAAAAATATTAAAAATTCAATGGATGAAGTGCTTAATAAAACGATTTCTAAACGTTGTCATTTCATTGACTCTTAAAAATTTCATTGACTCGTTTCAAAATTTTAGTCATATTCATATCGAAATTCAATTAAAAATGAGAAAAATTCAGAGGCTGAAGTGCTCAATAAAACGATTTCTAAACGTTTTCATTTCATTAACTTTTGAAAATTTCATTGACTCTAAAAATGGTTCAAATGAGTTAAAAATTTCAGTGATTTCATTGGTTATAAAAAGTTTTAGTCTTCAATCACTAGATAAAGTTTTAAACAAAACTCTATATTAAGGTTCTAGTTTAAGTTTCAAAATTTTAGTCGCATTCAAATCAAAATTCAATTCAAAAATGTTAAAAATTCAATGGATGAAGTGCTTTATAAAACTATTTCTAAATGTTTTCATTTCATTGATTCTTAAAAATCTCATTGACTCTAAAAATGGTTCAAACCAATTAAAAATTTTAGTGATTTCATTGATTCTAAAGGTTTTAGTCATCAATCACTAGATAAGGTTTTAAACGCAACTCTATATTAAGGTTCAAGTTTAAGTGTCAAAATTTTAGTCGCATTCAAATCAAAATTCAATTCAAAAATATTAAAAATTCAATGGATGAAGTGCTTAATAAAACGATTTCTAAACGTTGTCATTTCATTGACTCTTAAAAATTTCATTGACTCGTTTCAAAATTTTAGTCATATTCATATCAAAATTCAATTGAAAATGAGAAAAATTCAGAGGCTGAAGTGCTCAATAAAACGATTTCTAAACGTTTTCATTTCATTAACTTTTGAAAATTTCATTGACTCTAAAAAAGGTTCAAATTAGTTAAAAATGTCAGTGATTTCATTGATTATAAAAAGTATTAGTCTTCAATCACTAGATAAGGTTTCAATAAGTTTTAAATTTTAGTTAGTAAGTAAGAAAATAAGTAGTAAGTTTTAAGTTTTAGTGGCGTTCAAATCAAAAATCAATTCAAAATTCAAAAATTTTTATGGCTTTGAATATTAATGAAATCTAATTTAATTGAATAAAATTATTGGAAATTACATGAAATCTTATACATTTCATAAAATATTACGAAATTAATAATGACATGTAACGAAATTGAATAACTATATATACATTTATTTTGACAAATTTTCGAAATTTCAAGACCTAAATTTTATATAAAGCCACGATTTATTAGTAATCCGTCAAAAATAATGAAATTGGTAAAAAACTCATGTACTGTTCTTAACAGATTTGTTGTTCAATGTAGGAATTGATAAAATCAACTTCAACTTAAACTATATATTGATTTTTTTTTGCTTTTAAAGTATAGACACTCGGAATTAAAGCTACATTACTGAAAATTATAATAATTTATCAGTACTACTTATGATAACGCAAAAATTTACATAACAGCAAACACAAAATTGTTGAAGAAAATAACTTCTAATTTAAAAACACAAAACATTTAAAAATGCAAAGCTAATTTACGAAAATGAAACATTTTAACATGCAAAGCTAATTTACGAAAATAAAACATTTAAAAATGCAGAGCTAATTTACGAAAATAACACATTAAAAAATGCGTTCATTTTTAAATATGTTAAAAAGATTTTGACAGAATCACTATGAGGAATGAAAAATTTTATTAAAAACTGTAAGCTACGAATTTTCAGTCTAAATATACACACAGTATATTAGTATATTAGCTCTGCATTTTTAAATGTTTTATTTTCGTAAATTAGGTATGCATATACTAATATATAAAGTATTAGTATATGCATAGTAAATTTACGAAAATAAAACATTTAAAAATGCAGAACTAATTAACGAAAATAAAACATTTAAAAATGCAGAGCTAATTTACGAAAACAAAACATTTTAAAATGCAGATCTAATTTACGAAAATAACACATTTAAAAATACGTTAATTTTTAAATGTGTTAAAAAGATTTTGACAGAATCACTATGAGGAATGAAAACTTTTATTAAAAACTGTAAGCTACGAATTTTCAGTCAAAATATACACACAGTATATTAGTATATTAGTATATTAGATATTAGATCTGAATTAGGTATGCATATACTAATATATACAGTATTAGTATATGCATAGCAAATTTACGAAAATAAAACATTTTAAAATGCAGAGCTAATTAACGAAAATAAAACATTTAAAAATGCAGAGCTAATTTACGAAAATAAAACATTTAAAAATGCAGGGCTAATTTACGAAAATAACACATTAAAAAATGCGTTAATTTTTAGATGTGTTAGAAACATTTTGACAGAATCATTATGAGGAATGAAAACTTTTATTAAAAACTGTAAGCTACGAATTTTCAGTCAAAATATACACACAGTATATTAGTATATTAGTATATTAGTATATTAGATATTAGATCTGAATTAGGTATGCATATACTAATATATACAGTATTAGTATATGCATAGCAAATTTACGAAAATAAAACATTTTAAAATGCAGAGCTAATTAACGAAAATAAAACATTTAAAAATGCAGAGCTAATTTACGAAAATAAAACATTTAAAAATGCAGGGCTAATTTACGAAAATAACACATTAAAAAATGCGTTAATTTTTAGATGTGTTAGAAACATTTTGACAGAATCATTATGAGGAATGAAAACTTTTATTAAAAACTGTAAGCTACGAATTTTCAGTCAAAATATACACACAGTATATTAGTATATTAGTATATTAGTATATTAGATATTAGATCTGAATTAGGTATGCATATACTAATATATACAGTATTAGTATATGCATAGCAAATTTACGAAAATAAAACATTTTAAAATGCAGAGCTAATTAACGAAAATAAAACATTTAAAAATGCAGAGCTAATTTACGAAAACAAAACATTTAAAAATGCAGAGCTAATTTACGAAAATAACACCTTTAAAAATACGTTAATTTTGAAATGTGTTAAAAACATTTTGACAGAATCACTATGAGGAATGAAAACTTTTATTAAAAACTGTAAGCTACGAATTTTCAGTCAAAATATACACACAGTATATTAGTATATTAGTATATTAGTATATTAGATATTAGATCTGAATTAGGTATGCATATACTAATATATACAGTATTAGTATATGCATAGCAAATTTACGAAAATAAAACATTTTAAAATGCAGAGCTAATTAACGAAAATAAAACATTTAAAAATGCAGAGCTAATTTACGAAAACAAAACATTTAAAAATGCAGAGCTAATTTACGAAAATAACACATTTAAAAATGCGTGAATTTTTAGATGTGTTAAAAACATTTTAACAGAATCATTATGAGGAATGAAAACTTTTATTAAAAACTGTAAGCTACGAATTTTCAGTCAAAATTTACACACAGTATATTAGTATATTAGTATATTAGTATATTAGATATTAGATCTGAATTAGGTATGCATATACTAATATATACAGTATTAGTATATGCATAGCAAATTTACGAAAATTAAACATTTAAAAATGCAGAGCTAATTAACGAAAATAAAACATTCAAAAATGCAGAGCTAATTTACGAAAATAAAACATTTAAAAATGCAGAGCTAATTTACGAAAATAACACATTTAAAAATGCGTTAATTTTCAGATGTGTTAGAAACATTTCAACTCAATCACTAAGAAGAATGAAGACTTTTTAAACTTTTACAGTCAAATAATTACTCATTTTTACAGTACATTTAGTACAGTCATTTACAGGCAAAATATACATACAGTAACTGTTATGATTTGCTCTAGAAGTCACGATAATTACCTAAAACGTTACCTACTGCCTACTGCCTAAAATTACCTACTGCCTAAAATCAGAACTAAAATACGAACAAAAATGAGAATGCAAAATTTGTAAACATCAAGCACTTGATGATTCATCCACAAATTCAACAGTTATAAAACAATTGAAAAACCTTGAGCTGATGGTCAAATAATAATTGTGCAATATATACGTGTATACACTAAACATAAACCATTTTTTCTCATGAAAATATAATTAGAATACTAAATATTAATTAGATTGTATGAATCGGCGGTTAATACTTCGTGAAACATCTTTAAATTAGTATAAATAAAGCACTTGGTTCCTAAAGTCCTAAACTCCTAAACTCCTAAAGTTTTTCTATTAAATTTTTTATTTATACTAATACTAAATTTTAATTGTGAACTGTAAGAAAAATATAACAGGTAATTTGTATTATTTTTATTAGTGTTTTATAATATTATTTATACTTATATTATTATATAAGAATATTAGAAACTTCTTTAAATTAGTATAAATAAAGCACTCAGTTTTTAGTATTAATTAAGCAATTTTTTTTTATAGATAATCTGCTAAAGTTTTTCCATTAAATTTTTTATTTATACTAATACTAAATTTTAATTGTGAACTGTATGAAAAATATAACAGGTAATTTGTATTATTTCTATTAGTGTTTTATAATATTATTTATACTTATATTATTATATAAGAATATTAGAAATATCTTTAAATTAGTATAAATAAAGCACTTGGTTTTTAGTATTAATTAAGCAAGTTTAATTTTTTTTAATAGATAATCTGCTAAAGTTTTTCATTTAAATTTTTTATTTATACTAATACTAAATTTTGATTGTGAACTGTATGAAAAATATAACAGGTAATTAGTATTATTTTTATTAGTGTTTTATAATATTATTTATACTTATATTATTATACACTTATATATTTACATTATTTTGGGACTTATATTATTTAGTAAATATGTATGGAATATTAATGAAATCTAATTTAATTGAATAAAATTATTGGAAATAACATGAAATCTTATACATTTCATGAAATATTATGAAATTAACAATGAAATACAACGAAATTGAATTATTTACTACCAACGTTTTTGTGGTTTTCCAGCATTACATAATATTTGATAAATTAATAAATTTAATAAACTTATATTATTTAGTAACTATGTATGGAATATTAATGAAATCTAATTTAAAGCTATTCTATTTTATTCTACTTAATACTATTTAATAATATTTAATTGAATAAAATTATTGGAAATTACATGAAATCTTATACATTTCATGAAATATTACGAAATTAATAATGAAATACAATGAAATTGAATAATGAACTACCTACATTTTAGTATTTTAACTGCACTACATAATATTTAATAAACGTTTATAAATAATAAATAATGTTATAATATATTAATTATTATATGTATATATTATATGTTATTAATATAATAATGTTAATATGTAATTATAATTACATTGTTTTACAAATAATTAGAATGTATAGGCGGAAAGACCGCAGGTCGATAGCCAATAAAATATTGTTACTGCTACTAATGTTAATAATAATAAATAAAAACAATATTACTTAAAGCTTGTGCCGATTGTTTATAATTTGATGAACAAAAATGTGTTTGGCTCTATAATGTAATAAGCGTTTAAAACATACCTTTACACACCTGTCGTAAAATGAAACTGAATCATTCCTGCATTACTCGTTTCGTTTTATATGTTTGTATGTATTGTAAACGAGATACGTGGAAACAGCCAATAACAGCCAAGGCCAGTTCAATAAATACTTGTAAGTATAGGACACAAGAAATTACTACGTGTTTATGTGTAATTGGAGGATTAAATCTAGAATCAAATTATATTACACTTCAGTTTGGCCAAAAAAAGACACAATCAATACGAATGAAATGTGTACATTCTAACTTTACGTGCAATAATAATATAATTGGTTCATCGATCGATACTCATTGATCGTTATAGAATTGAACTATTGAAATAAATGTAGTATTGCATATGAGATATGTTTTTTAAGATGATTATTTTATATATATATATATATATATATATATATAAATATATACATATATATATATATATATATATATATAAATATATATATATATAAATATATATATATATATATATATATATATATATATATATATATATATTTATATATATATATATGTATATATATATATATATACATATATATATATATATATACAGGGTGTCTCAAAATTGACGCCTGTGCATTTGTGATTTGATTCAATGAGTTAAAACAAATCGAAAATTAAGAGTGGAAAATTTTCCGTTTGTCCCTCGTTATAGAGTTATTGATAAAAATGTAAACAATAACTATAAACATTTTTACGACCACTACTCAAAACAGGATTTTGTTTTATTCATTTTATCAAATATAAGACATAACTGTCAGATTTGACAATTAGTTTGACAGATGTGGACAATATCTTGTTTTGTAATGTTAATAATTTTAATAAAGATTAACACATTCAAAAACTGTCAAATTTTCTATTTTTTCTTCTAGAATTTCATTCATATTTAAGAAAATTTCATGAATTACTAATTATAATCAATAATTTTAGTCATGTTCAACAAAATTTCATTAATCACTGTCAATATTTCAGTAATTACTGTAAAATATGTTCGTTTCTGTGAAAATTTTTATTACTGACATATTTTCAAATATTTCTACCAAAATTTCAGTCCGTTTTTAAGAATTACTGTATAATGTTAATTCGATTCTCATAAAATTTCAATAATTGTAAAATTTTCAATTATTTCTATTAAAATTTTAATATTTACGCAAATTTCATTGTCAACATATCAATAATTCGTGTACATTTTTTTCGTGTAAAATTGTTAATTATGTCAACTAAAATTTTAATCATGTTTAACAAAATTTTATTAATTACTGTCCTATTTTCAGTTATATTTAACAAAATATTAATAATTACTGCCAAAATTTCAATTACTGTAAATTTTCAATTACCTCTACCTTCATTTCAATCATATTTATCAAAATTTTATTAATTATTGTAAAATTTCAAGAATTACGGTATATATTTTTTTGTAATTTCCGTGTAAGTTTCAGTAACTGTAATTTTTTTTAATTATTTCTATAAAAATTCCGAAGATATTTAACAAAATTTCATTAATTATTGTCAGAGTTTCAGTCATATTTCACAAAAGATCATTATTTACTGTCAAAATTTCAACAATTACTGTACACGTAAAATGATTATGAATTTCTCTTCAAATTTCAATAACTGTCAAATTTTCAATTATTTCTACTATAATTTCAATCGGAGTTAACAAAATTTCATTAATAACTCTCAATATTTCAATAATTACTGTAAAATATTTTAATTTCTGTGAAAATTTCAATTACTGACATATTTTCAAATATTTCTACCAATATTTTTAATAATTACTGTACAATGTTAATTCGATTCTCATGAAATTTCAATAACTGTTAAATTTTCAATTATTTCTATTAAAATTTTAATCATATTTAAGAAAATTTCATTAATTACTGTCAACGTATCAATAATTCGTGTACATTTTTTGTCATTTCTATGAACATTTCAATAACTGTGAAATTATCAATTATTTGTAGTAAAATTTCAATCATATTTAACAAAATTTTGTTAATTACTGTCATATTTTCAGTCATATTTAACAAATTATCATTAATTACTACTAAAATTTCCATTACTGTAAATTTTCAATTACTTTTACCTTCATTACAATCATATTTATCAAAATTTTATTAATTATTGTTAAAATTTCAAGAATTACGGTATATATTTTTTTGTAATTTCCGTGTAAGTTTCAGTAACTGTAATTTTTTTAATTATTTCTATAAAAATTCCGAAGATATTTAACAAAATTTCATTAATTATTGTCAGAGTTTCAGTCATATTTCACAAAAGATCATTATTTACTGTCAAAATTTCAACAATTACTGTACACGTAAAATGATTATGAATTTCTCTTCAAATTTCAATAACTGTCAAATTTTCAATTATTTCTACTATAATTTCAATCAGAGTTAACAAAATTTCATTAATAACTCTCAATATTTCAATAATTACTGTAAAATATTTTAATTTCTGTGAAAATTTCAATTACTGACATATTTTCAAATATTTCTACCAATATTTTTAATAATTACTCTATAATGTTAATTCGATTCTCATGAAATTTCAATAACTGTTAAATTTTCAATTATTTCTATTAAAATTTTAATCATGTTTAAGAAAATTTCATTAATTACTGTCAACGTATTAATAATTCGTGTACATTTTTTGTCATTTCTATGAACATTTCAATAACTGTGAAATTATCAATTATGTGTAGTAAAATATCAATCATATTTAACAAAATTTCGTTAATTACTGTCATATTTTCAGTTATATTTAACAAAATATCATTAATTACTGCCAAAATTTCAATTACTGCAAATTTTCAATTAGCTCTAACTTAATTTCAATCATATTCAACAAAATTTTATTAATTACTGTTAAAATTTCAATAATTACGGTAATGTTTTTGTAATTTCCGTGTAAGTTTCAGTAACTGTATATTTTTAATTATTTCTATCAAAAGTTAAATCATATTTAATAAAATTTCATTAATTATTGTCAAAATTTCAGCCACATTTCACAAAAGATCATTATTTACTGTCAAAATTTCGTCATTTCTCTGAAAATTTCAATAACTGTGAAATTATCAATAATTTTTTCTAAAATTTCAATCAAATGTAACAAAATATCGTTCGTTAATTACTATCATATTTTCAGTCATATGTAACGACATTTCGTTAATTTCTGTCAAAATATCAATAATTCGTGCACATTTTTTTGTCATTTCTGTGAAAAAATCAATAACTGTGAAATTATCAATTACATCTACTAAAATTTCATTCATATATGTATAACAAAATTGCGTTAATTACTGTCGTAAGTTGAAATGTTATTTATTTTGTTATTTGTGACAATAACTCTATAACGAGGGACAAACGGAAAATTTGTCAGTCTTAATTTTCAATTTGTTTTAGCTCCCTGAGTCGAATTCCAAAAGCACGGGCGTCAATTTTGAGACACCCTGTATATATATATATATATATATATATATATATATATATATATATATATATATACATATATATATATATATATATATATATATATACATATATATATATATATATATATATATATATATATATATATATACATATATATATATATATACAATGGATTTTATATATTTTTCTTTTATGTACTGATTTTAAATTTGTATTCATTCCGAAATATGCATGACCTGTGTAAAACTTATTGTTGATAGCACCAATAAAGATATTATTATTATGAACAATCTATTTGGGGTATTTCCACCTGTTTTTATTATAATTTGCATATTGTCGTGACTTTTCAGTTTACTTCTATTTATATATTTACATTTATTTCCGCAACATAATTATATTTACAAGTCATGTCTACATGATTACTACATGATTACAAATTACAAAAAAATGCAGACAAATTCTTTTAATATGCAATGGTGATGCATCATGTTGCACAATGTTTATATCAATTTTCTAGACTAATACTGTAATACTGACTAATAATAGCAAACTAATATACTGTAATTGTAACTCATTGCATTACGTGCAATTTTTTTTTAAATCTAAATTGAGTAATTAAGTGATTTTATGACTCTTTAAATTAACACTTGCAATTAACATGCAAGCAAATATCACGTCTCAATGAAAATTTATAGTCAGCATGACTCGAAAACAGAATATGATACATAGAAGCTGATGTAATGTAATGTAATTGACCACATATGCATTTATGTGACAAAAATAGTATTCATCAAAATTTACAGCAATTTTCCCACAATTTAATGACTCCGCGGTTCTTACAGTTACGTTAAATTTACAGAATTACAGTTACAAAATTTAATATTAAAAAAATAAATCTTCCAAATAAGGAATAATATAAAAAACGAAAAGTATAACAAACGCTAAATCATAATATATATATATATATATAACATAATCATAATATTAAATTAAATTTAAGTTTAAGTTAAGTGAGTTTTATTCATGAATCGAGAGTTGTTTGAAATTCTGTTGGCGACCAAAATTATGCAGTTGATTTAAAAAAACATTCAAACTCATTTCAACAAATATTCTTCTAATAAATTAATAGGCTGATATTATTATTATTATTTTTTAAATAATATTCTTCACCTGAAGAAGCCACATTCTGGCGAAACAATTGTAGTGTGAAAAGCAAATGCTAATTTATTTAAGTAAAAAAAAAATTACTGTAATTTATTTATATTAGTAATTTAGAATCAAATATAATAAATAAATATTTTAAAGTTAAAAATAAAGTATTATTAAAGTAGTAATTGTGCTTTTATTAATTTTTTATTTTTTTATTTATTAATAAAGAGTTTCTTCGATTTTGTAAAATTGTACGTGTAAGAATGATACATTGCAATAATTCCTATTCCTTATCAAAGAACCTTGTGCAGTGTATTTATAAACATTGTAATGGATTAATTATTCTATTGTACTATTTTTGTGTGTAAGTCACAAAACCTTAGTCTTGTATTTGAAACTAATTGGGCATTCATTTGATTTTGTGCAATATTTTTGTAGCTTTATCTATAAGAGCTAATGACTCTTCGCTAATTATATGTAAAACTATTAATGATAGTAGATAATGAGAGTATAATATTTTAGCAGCTTTATCTATAAGAGCTAATGACTCTTCGCTAATTATATGTAAAGCTATTAATGAAAGTAACTTAAGTTCTTTTACTTCTTAAGTAACTTAAGAAACAGACTCAGAAAATAAATTGCACTGGGTCATCAAAAATTGACAAATTTTGGTAGATTTTGGCAGTATCTCTTGAAATATTGAGAGTTTTTCACAGATGAAGCTTAGAATTTTACAAATTTTGACAATTGCAATTGAAAATTTGGTACAGTTCTACATTTTTGCACTTGGACATCAAAAATTGATTAATTTTTTGGCAGTATCTATTGAAATATTGACAGGTTTGTACAACTATATCTTAAAATTTAACAAATTTTGACAGTTGCAATTGAAAATTTGACAAATTTCGAAGGTTTTAATTGAAAATTTGACGTATATTGACAAATTCACTTAAATATCTTATAGATTTATACATTTTAACACTGGCATATCAAAAATGTACAAATTTTGACAGATTTGGGCGAAATCTATTGAAAAATTGACAGATTTTCACAGCTGAAGCGTAGAATTTTATAAATTTTGAAGGCCGCAGTTATAAATATTGATCCATTTATAAAGTTGTTAATATCTGAACAGATTTTTACAATTACAATTGAAAATATGGCACAATTTCTGCTGATTTTAGAAGTATATTAAAATGTTGACAGGTTTTCACAACTGAAGCTTAAAATTTAACAAATTTTGACAGTTGCAATTGAAAATTTGACAAATTTCGACGGTTTTAATTGAAAATTTGACATATATTGACAATTTCACTTAAATATCTTATAGATTTGTACATTTTAACACTGGCATATCAAAAATGTACAAAAATTAACAGATTTGGGCGAAATCTATTGAAAAATTGACAGATTTTCACAGCTGAAGCTTAGAATTTTATTAATTTTGAAGGCCTCAGTTATAAATTTTGATCCATTTATAAAGTTGTTAATAACTGAACAGATTTTTACAATTACAATTAAAAATATGGCATAATTTTTGCTGATTTTAAAAGTATATTGAAATGTTAACAGGTTTTCACAACTGAAGCTTAGAATTTAACAAATTTTGACAGTTGCAATTGAAAATTTGACAAATTTCGACGGTTTCATTTGAAAATTTGACGTATATTGACAATTTCACTTAAATATCTTATAGATTGATACATTTCAACACTGGCATATCAAAAATGTACAAATTTTAACAGATTTGGGCGAAATCTATTAAAAAATTGACAGATTTTTACAGCTGAAGTCTAGAATTTTATAAATTTTGAAGGCCTCAGTTATAAATTTTGATCCATTTATAAAGTTGTTAATAACTGAACAGATTTTTACATTTACAATTGAAAATATGGCCCAATTTTTGCTGATTTTAGAAGTATATTGAAATGTTGACAGGTTTTCACAACTGAAGCTTAGAATTTAACAAATTTTGCCAGTTGCAATTCAAAATTAGACAAATTTTGACGGTTTCAATTGAAAATTTGACGTATATTGACAATTTCACTTAAATATCTTATAGATTTGTACATTTTAACACTGGCATATCAAAAATGTACAAATTTTAAACAAATTTGGGAGGAATATTTTGAAAAATTAACAGTTTCACACCTAATGCTTAGAATTTTATACATTTTGAAGGTCTCAGTTTGAAATTTTGGCCCATTTATAAAGTTGTTAATAGTTGAACAGATTTCGATAGTTGCAATTGAAAAATTATCACATTTTTTTGCAGATTTTGGCAGTATATATTGAAATATTGGCAGGTTTTCACAGCTGAAGCTTAGAATTTAACAAATTTTGATTGTTGCAATTCAAAATTTGACAAATTACGACGGTTTTAATTGAAGATTTGACGTATATTGACAATTTCACTTAAATATCTTATAGATTTATATATTTTAACAATAGCATATCAAAAATGTACAAATTTTAACAGATTTCGGCGAAATCTATTGAAAAATTGACAGATTTTCACAGCTGAAGCTTAGAATTTTAGAAATTTTTAAGGCCTCAGTTATAAATTTTGATCCATTTATAAAGTTGTTAATAAGTGAACAAATTTTTACAATTACAATTGAAAATATGGCACATTTTTTGCTAATTTTAGAAGTATATTGAAATGTTGACAGGTTTTCACAACTGAAGCTTAAAATTTAACAAATTTTGACAGTTGCAATTGAAAATTTGACAAATTTCGACGGTTTTAATTGAAAATTTGACATATATTGACAATTTCACTTAAATATCTTATAGATTTGTACATTTTAACACTGGCATATCAAAAATGTACAAATTTTAACAGATTTGAGCGAAATCTATTGAAAAATTTACAGATTTTCACAGCTGAAGCTAAGAATTTTATAAATTTTGAAGGCCTCAGTTATACATTTTGATCCATTTATAAAGTTGTTAATAACTGAACAGATTTTTACAATTACAATTGAAAATATGGAATAAATATGGATTTTGGAAATATATTGAAATGTTGACAGGTTTTCACAACTGAAGCTTAGAATTTAACAAATTTTGACAGTTGCAATTAAAAATTTGACAAATTTCGACGGTTTTAATTGAAAATTTGACGTATATTGACAATTTCACTTAAATATCTTACAGACTTATACATTTTAACACTGGCATATCAAAAATGTCCAAAATTTAACACATTTGGGCGAAATCTATTGAAAAATTGACAGATTTTCACAGCTGAAGCTTAGAATTTTATAAATTTTGAAGGCCTCAGTTATAAATTTTGATCCATTCATAAAGTTGTTAATAACTGAACAGAATTTTACAGTTACAATTCAAAATGTAGCACAATTTTTGCTGATTTTAGAAGTATATTGAAATGTTGACAGGTTTTCACAACTGAAGCTTAGAATTTAACAAAATTTGACATTTGCAATTGAAAATTTGACAAATTTCGACGGTTTTAATTGAAAATTTGACGTATATTGACAATTTCACTTAAATATCTTATAGATTTATACATTTTAATACTGGCATATCAAAAATATACAAATTTTAACAGATTTGGGCGAAATCTATTGAAAAATTTACAGATTTTCACAGCTGAAGCTTAAAATTTTATAAATTTTGAAGGTCTCAGTTGGAAATTTTGATCAATTTATAAAGTTGTTAATAACTGAACAGATTTTTACAATTACAATTGAAAATATGGCACAATTTTTGCTGATTTTGGAAATATATTGAAATGTTGACAGGTTTTCACAACTGAAGCTTAGAATTTAACAAATTATGACAGCTGCAATTGAAAATTTGACAAATTTCGACGGTTTCATTTGAAAATTTGACGTATATTGACAATTTCACTTAAATATCTTATAGATTTATACATTTTAACACTGGCATATCAAAAATGTACAAATTTTAACAGATTTGGGCTAAATCTATTGAAAAATTTACAGATTTTCACAGCTGAAGCTTAAAATTTTATAAATTTTGAAGGTCTCAGTTGGAAATTTTGATCAATTTATAAAGTTGTTAATAACTGAACAGATTTTTACAATTACAATTGAAAATATGGCACAATTTTTGCTGATTTTGGAAGTATATTGAAATGTTGACAGGTTTTCACAACTAAAGTTTGGAATTTAACAAATTTTGACAGTTGCAATTGAAAATTTGACAAATTTCGACGGTTTTAATTGAAAATTTGACGTATATTGACAATTTCACTTAAATATCTTATAGATTTATACATTTTAACACTGGCATATCAAAAATGTACACATTTTAACAGATTTTGGCGAAATCTATTGAAACATTTACAGATTTTCACAGCTGAAGCTTAGAATTTTATAAATTCTGAAGGCGTCAGTTATAAATTTTGATCAATTTATAAAGTTGTTAATAACTGAACATATTTTTACAATTACAATTGAAAATATGGCACAATGTTTGCTGATTTTAGAAGCATTGTGAAATATTAACAGGTTTTCACAACTGAAGCTTAGAATTTTACAAATTTTGACAGTTGCAATTGAAAATTTGACAAATTTCGACAGTTTTAATTAAAAATTTGACGTATATTGACAATTTCACTTAAATATCTTATAGATTTATACATTTTAACACTGGCATATCAAAAATGTACACATTTTAACAGATTTGGGCGAAATCTATTGAAAAGTTGACAGATTTTTGCAGCTGAAGCGTAGAATTTTATAAATTTTGAAGGCCTCAGTTATAAATTTTGATCCATTTATAAAGTTGTTAATAACTGAACAGATTTTTACAATTACAATTGAAAATATGACACAATTTTCGCTGATTTTAGAAGTATATTGAAATGTTGACAGGTTTTCACAACTGAAGCTAAGAATTTAACAAATTTTGACAGTTGCAATTGAAAATTTTACAAATTTCGACGGTTTTGATTGAAAATTTGACGTATATTGACAATTTCACTTAAATATCTTATAGATTTATACATTTTAACACTGGCATATCAAAAATGTACCAATTTTAACAGATTTGGGCGAAATCTGTTGAAGAATTGACAGATTTTCACAGCTGAAGCTTAGAATTTTATAAATTTTGAAGGCCTCAGTTATAAATTTTGATCCATTTATAAAGTTGTTAATAACTGAACAGATTTTTACAATTACAATTGAAAATATGGCACAATTTATTTTTGCTGATTTTAGAAGTATATTGAAATGTTGACAGATTTTCACGACTGAAACTTAGTATTTAACAAATTTTGACAGTTGCAATTGAAAATTTGAGAAGTTTCGACGGTTTTAATTGAAAATTTGACGTATATTGACAATTTCACTTAAATATCTTATAGATGTATGCATTTTAACACTGGTATTTCAAAAATGTACGAATTTTAATAGATTTGAGCGGAATCTATTGAAAAATTGATAGACTTTCATAGCTGAAACTTAAGATTTTATAGATTTTGAAGGTCTCTGTTGGAAATTTTATCCATTTAGAAAGTTTATAATAATTGAACAGATTTTGACAGTTGCAATTGAATATTTGGACAAATATTGCCGAATTTGGCAGTATCTATAGAAATATTGATAGATTTGCACAAGTGAAGCTTGGAATTTGACAAATTTGGACAGTTGCAATTGAATATTTGGACAAATATTGCAGAATTTGGCAGTATCTATTGAAATATTGACTTTTCCAAAGCAATAATTCCCTATGTCAGTGCCATCTATAGGTAGTAAATGGCAAACTGGCAGTTTTTTTGAATCACCCTGTAAATAGGTGGAAATTAAAAACCCCAGATATTTATGGGTTGGCTGCAATGGTTTTTCAAAAATATAAACACGTTTGTTTGGCTGTGACCTAACCAACAAATTGAGGTTATGTTGTGTAAAGAAAATCACATTTAATCAAATAAAATGGCAAATAAAAGCTACTACAACACGATTTTAAGCCAAGTAATATCACCATTCGGAAATTTTCTGGTTGTGGGCGATATTTATGGTGTAATATCGGTATTCAAGTAAGTCTTTTGTATTAACACTAACTCTCACGATTAATAACTTAGTTGAAAGATTGTATGAGTACTGCAAAGATTGAGCATTACTATCTGCAATAATCGTTTTATGCAAGTTGAAATATTGTAAGAGTAAAGATTCTGAATAGATTCTGCAAACATTGAGCATTACTAGCTGCAATAATCGTTTTAGGCTTCACAAGATTATAAACCCCGACACGGGGACCACGAAGCAGGACAGGAAGCCGGTGAACTCGTTCCTGGTCCAGTACAACATACAAATAAACAGCCTGCTGGCGACGGAGAACCACCTCATAGTGGGCACCGTCGGGGAGATCAGTGGCTACAGCTGGAACAACGTGGTCAACTCGAAAGACGTCAAGCCGGCGTGGAAGATCAAGATCCCCAACGCCAACGACACCTTCGAGCGTGTAGACATCAACTGCATGATACACAACAAGAAGACGGGATACGTTTACGCCGGCTGCAGTGCCAACTGCATTTACGTTATCGATATTGATTCCGGCGCTATATTGCATCCGTTGAAGGCGCACACAAACTATATCCATTCCATAGCTAATTTGTAAGTGGTAAATGGGAGGAATTTTGTGCCGTGTTGCACGACTTTTGAGCGTTAGCGTTTTTCCAAGCAATATAAATCCAGCTTTTATGGCGGGAATTGTTAAACTAAATTTGGTTATTTGCAGAGGCAACGATTTAGTATCGGGAGGCGAGGATGGTTTTGTGAACATCTGGGATTTGCGTTCGAAAAATGTAGTCCATAGCATCGAGCCACATAAACACGTGAAAATCCAACGGCCAGAGCTTGGCAAATGGATTGGAGCCGTGGCTTTAAATGATGATTGGCTGGTAATAATTTTTGTCGGGCAATAGATGTGTTCGTTACAGAAAAGTCCGAAGTTACGCATTAAATGAATTTCAGGTGTGCGGAGGCGGTCCCAGGCTCTCGCTTTGGCACTACAGATCGCTGAATGTGTCCACGGTCTTCCCCCTGGACGACAAGGGGGTTCACGTGTCGCTCTTCTATCAGGACAAAATATTGGCAGGGGGGCGCAGCAAGTTCTTCTACCAAATGAATCTAAACGGCGATATCGTCTCGGAAATACCCACGTCATCTGTGAGCATCTACAGTGCCGTGTACCAGGAGGAGCCCTACAAGGCTTTGTGCTTAAGCGGGTCCAGTCCGAACATAGATATCTGCAGTAACTTTAACTACCGGGACCAAGTGCTTACCTTGCGTTCGTAGAATGATTAGCATAGATATCTGCAGTAACTTTAATTATCGGGACCAAGTGCTTACCTTGCGTTCGTAGAATTATTTAAGTTACGACTTGTGCTGTGTTTACAAATAGGCTGCGTTTTCGCAGTTATTACAAACTTTGCAGTCGGTATGCACTTTGTGTTTGCAGTTTTATACTTTTGGTGATTCAATGACTCGTAAAATGTTTCTGAAATTGTGTATTTTGATGTATCTGGAAATGGATCTTTCTGTTGATGTTTCTGAAATTGAGCATTGGTGGACTAAATTAAACATATTAAAGTTTAAATATACTTGAGACTTTTTTTGTGTTAGATTTTATTCTTGACAATGTAATACTCTTGTAAGTCCATTTACATGTAAACTGTACTACTGGACTATTAAAATATATATGCGGATGAAGAGGATTTATTCTTTGGGAGCTGTATTAGTACGATAACGTACGTGGCAATGATATTAACAAAGTTGAAGAGCATGGCGTAGTCGATCTTGAAAAATCCTGCTGCCGTGAAGGAGGGCCATCTGGTTGTTGCCTGGTGGCATAAGACAGTCAATTTCCTGCGGGCAATGTTGTCGTTTGAGTGCCACTGCAGTGCTTGTCCGGTAGCATCAATCGCCCTTTTGCCTTCATCTGCTACTCTCTCGCACAATACTACCAGGATAATTGCGTGAATCTAGAAAAGACGTGCATTTAACGACCCTCGACGAAGTTTGATTTACTTAAGAACTACTAAGTTCATTAGCTTTATAATAATCAACTTATCTAATATCATATAAAGTTGCAATTATTATTGCTAAGTTTGTAATTCTACCAAAATTCCAAAGATTACAGGCAACTTTGCAATTTTTAGTAAAATTTCATTCGTTACAGTCAAAATTTCATAAGTTGTAGCCAAATTTTCAATCGTGCACAAAATTTCAAAAATTACTGACATGTTTTTATTTGGTGTCACATGAAAATTATTAATGTCATGTATCACTTAATGTGTCTTTTAACATGCTGTCCTCAGAATAAGCGAGAGTGAAAAATTATTAGGTTGAAATATATTAACTTCCATAAAAATGTAAATAAAGCAAACTTATGTGAATATTTCTCTTAATAGACATTCAAATAATCTTAGAATCACACAGCATGTATAACTAAATGTGTATTTTAACATCTTATCCTCAGAATAAGCGAGAGTGAAAAATTAGGGGGTCGAAATGTATACAATGTAAATAATGTATATTTATGTATATATTTCTCTTATTAGTTATTCAAATAATCTTAGAATCACACAGCATGTATAAATAAATGTGTATTTTAACATCTTATCTTCAGAATAAGCGAGAGTGAAAAATTAAGCAATCAAAATTTATTAAACCCTATAAAATTGTAAACAAAGTACACTTATGTGAAAATCTCTCTTATTATTCCTTCAAAAAATCACAGAATCACACAGAATGTATAACTAAATGTGTCTTTTAAGATCTTATCCCCAGAATAAGCGAGAATGACAAATTAGGGGGTCGAAATGTATACAAAGTAAATAATGTATATTTATGTATATATTTCTCTTATTAGTTATTCAAATAATCTTAGAATCACACAGAATGTATAATTAAATGTGTATTTTAACATCTTATCCTCAGAATAAGCGAGAGTCAAAAATTAGGGAATCGAAATTTATTAGCCTCTATAAAATTGTAAACAAAGTACACTTATGTGAAAATCTCTCTTATTACTATTTCAAAAAATCACAGTATCACACAAAATGTATAACTAAATGTATCTTTTAAGATCTTATCCTCAGAATTAGCGAGAATGACAAATTAGGGGGTCGAAATGTATACAATGTAAATAATGTATATTTATGTATATATTTCTCTTATTAGTTATTCAAATAATCTTAGAATCACACAGCATGTATAACTAAATGTGTATTTTAACATCTTATCCTCAGAATAAGCGAGAATGAAAAATTAGGGAATCGAAATTTATTAACCTCTATAAAATTGTAAACAAAGTACACTTATGTGAAAATCTCTCTTATTATTCCTTCAAAAAATCACAGAATCACACAGAATGTATAACTAAATGTGTCTTTTAAGATCTTATCCTCAGAATAAGCGAGAATGAAAAATTAGGGGGTCGAAATGTATACAATGTATATAATGTACATTTATGTACATATTTCTCTTATTAGTTATTCAAATAATCTTAGAATCACACAGCATGTATAACTAAATGTGTATTTTAACATCTTATCCTCAGAATAAGCGAGAGTGAAAAATTAGGGAATCGAAATTTATTAACCTCTACAAAATTGTAAAAAAAGTACACTTATGTGAAAATCTCTCTTATTATTCCTTCAAATAATCTTAGAATCACACAGAATGTATAACTAAATGTGTCTTTTAAGATCTTATCCTCAGAATAAGCGAGAATGAAAAATTAGGGGGTCGAAATGTATACAATGTAAATAAGGTATATTTATGTATATATTTCTCTTATTAGTTATTCAAATAATCTTAGAATCACACAGCATGTATAACTAAATGTGTATTTTAACATCTTATCCTTAGAATAAGCGAGAGTGAAAAATTAGGGAATCGAAATTTATTAACCTCTATAAAATTGTAAACAAAGTACACTTATGTGAAAATCTCTCTTATTATTCCTTAAAAAAACCACAGAATCACACATAATGTATAACTAAATGTGTCTTTTAAGATCTTATCCTCAGAATAAGCGAGAATGAAAAATTAGAGGGTCGAAATGTATACAATGTAAATAATGTATATTTATGTATATATTTCTCTTATTAGTTATTCAAATAATCTTAGAATCACACAGCATGTATAACTAAATGTGTCTTTTAACATCTTATCCTCAGAATAAGCTAGAGTGAAAAATTAGGGAATTGAAATTTATTAACCTCTATAAAATTGTAAACAAAGTACACTTATGTGAAAATCTCTCTTATTACTCCTTCAAAAAATCACAGAATCACACAGAATGTATAACTTAATGTGTCTTTTAAGATCTTATCCTCAGAATAAGCGAGAATGAAAAATTAAGGGGTCGAAATATATACAATGTAAATAATGTACATTTATGTACATATTTCTCTTATTAGTTATTCAAATAATCTTAGAATCACACAGCATGTATAACTAAATGTGTCTTTTAACATCTTATCCTCAGAATAAGCGAGAGTGAAAAATTAGGGAATTGAAATTTATTAACCTCTATAAAATTGTAAACAAAGTACACTTATGTGAAAATCTCTCATATTACTCCTTCAAAAAATCACAGAATCACACAGAATGTATAACTAAATGTGTCTTTTAAGATCTTATCCTCAGAATAAGCGAGAATGACAAATTAGGGGGTCGAAATGTATACAATGTAAATAATGTATATTTATGTATATATTTGTCTTATTAGTTATTCAAATAATCTTAGAATCACTCAGCATGTATAACTAAATGTGTATTTTAACATCTTATCCTCAGAATAAGCGAGAGTGAAAAATTAGGGAATCGAAATTTATTAACCTCTATAAAATTGTAAACAAATTACTCTTATGTGAAAATTTCTCTTATTATTCCTTCAAAAAATTACAGAATCACACAGAATGTATAAATAAAATTGTCTTTTAAGATCTTATCCTCAGAATAAGCGAGAATGAAAAATTAGGGGGTCGAAATGTATACAATGTAAATAATGTATATTTATGTATATATTTCTCTTATTAGTTATTCAAATAATCTTAGAATCACACAGCATGTGTAACTAAATGTGTATTTTAACATCTTATCCTCAGAATAAGCAAGAGTGAAAAATTAGGGAATCGAAATTTATTAACCTCTATAAATTTGTAAACAAAGTACACTTATGTGAAAATTTCTCTTATTATTCCTTCAAAAAATCACAGAATCACACAGAATGTATAACTAAATGTGTCTTTTAAGATCTTATCCTCAGAATAAGCGAGAATGGAAAATTAGGGGGTCGAAATATATACAATGTAAATAATGTATATTTATGTACATATTTCTCTTATTAGTTATTCAAATAATCTTAGAATCACACAGCATGTATAAATAAATGTGTATTTTAACATCTTATCTTCAGAATAAGCGAGAATGGAAAATTAGGGGGTCGAAATATATACAATGTAAATAATGTATATTTATGTACATATTTCTCTTATTAGTTATTCAAATAATCTTAGAATCACTCAGCATGTATAACTAAATGTGTATTTTAACATCTTATCCTCAGAATAAGCGAGAGTGAAAAATTAGGGAATCGAAATTTATTAACCTCTATAAAATTGTAAACAAAGTACACTTATGTGAAAATCTCTCTTATTATTGCTTCAAAAATTCACAGAATTACACAGAATGTATAACTAAATGTGTCTTTTAAGATCTTATCCTCAGAATAAGCGAGAATGAAAAATTAGGGGGTCGAAATGTATACAATCTAAATAATGTATATTTATGTATATATTTCTCTTATTAGTTATTCAAATAATCTTAGAATCACACAGCATGTATAACTAAATGTGTATTTTAACATCTTATCCTCAGAATAAGCGAGAGTGAAAAATTAGGGAATCGAAATTTATTAACCTCTATAAAATTGTAAACAAAGTACACTTATGTGAAAATCTCTCTTATTATTCCTTAAAAAAATCACAGAATCACACAAAATGTATAACTAAATGTGTCTTTTAAGATATTATCCTCAGAATAAGCGAGAATGAAAAATTAGGGGGTCGAAATGTATACAATGTAAATAATGTATATTTATGTATATATTTCTCTTATTAGTTATTCAAATAATCTTAGAATCACACAGCATGTATAACTAAATGTGTCTTTTAACATTTTATCCTCAGAATAAGCGAGAATGAAAAATTAGGGGGTCGAAATGTATACAATGTAAATAATGCATATTTATGTATATATTTCTCTTATTAGTTATTCAAATAATCTTAGAATCACACAGCATGTATAATTAAATGTGTATTTTAACATCTTATCCTCAGAATAAGCGAGAGTGAAAAATTAGGGAATCGAAATTTATTAACCTCTATAAAATTGTAAACAAATTACTCTTATGTGAAAATTTCTCTTAATATTCCTTCAAAAAATCACAGAATCACACAGAATGTATAACTAAATGTGTCTTTTAAGATCTTATCCTCAGAATAAGCGAGAATGACAAATTAAGGGGTCGAAATGTATACAATGTAAATAATGTATATTTATGTATATATTTCTCTTATTAGTTATTCAAATAATCTTAGAATCACACAGCATGTATAACTAAATGTGTATTTTAACATCTTATCCTCAGAATAAGCGAGAGTGAAAAATTAGGGAATCGAAATTTATTAACCTCTACAAAATTGTAAACAAAGTACACTTATGTGAAAATCTCTCTTATTATTCCTTCAAAAAATCTCAGAATCACACATAATGTATAACTAAATGTGTATTTTAACATCTTATCCTCAGAATAAGCGAGAATGAAAAATTAGGGGGTCGAAATGTATACAATGTAAATAATGTACATTTAAGTACATATTTCTCTTATTAGTTACTCAAATAATCTTAGAATCACACAGCATGTATAACTAAATGTGTATTTTAACATCTTATCCTCAGAATAAGCGAGAGTGAAAAATTAGGGAATCGAAATTTATTAACCTCTACAAAATTGTAAACAAAGTATACTTATGTGAAAATCTCTCTTATTATTCCTTCAAAAAATCTCAGAATCACACATAATGTATAACTAAATGTGTCTTTTAAGATCTTATCCTCAGAATAAGCGAGAATGAAAAATTAGGAGGTCGATATATATACAATGTAAATAATGTATATTTATGTACATATTTCTCTTATTAGTTATTCAAATAATCTTAGAATCACACAGAATGTATAATTAAATGTGTATTTTAACATCTTATCCTCAGAATAAGCGAGAGTGAAAAATTAGGGAATCGAAATTTATTAACCTCTATAAAATTGTAAACAAATTACTCTTATGTGAAAATTTCTCTTAATATTCCTTCAAAAAATCACAGAATTGCCCAGAATGTATAACTAAATGTGTCTTTTAAGATCTTATCCTCAGAATAAGCGAGAATGACAAATTAGGGGGTCGAAATCTATACAATGTAAATAATGTATATTTATGTATATATTTCTCTTATTAGTTATTCAAATAATCTTAGAATCACTCAGCATGTATAACTAAATATGTATTTTAACATCTTATCCTCAGAATAAGCGAGAGTGAAAAATTAGGGAATCGAAATTTATTAACCTCTATAAAATTGTAAACAAAGTACACTTATGTGAAAATCTCTCTTATTACTCATTCAAAAAATCACAGAATCACACAGAATGTATAACTAAATGTGTCTTTTAAGATCTTATCCTCAGAATAAGAGAGAATGAAAAATTAGGGGGTCGAAATATATACAATGTAAATAATGTACATTTATGTACATATTTCTCTTATAAGTTATTCAAATAATCTTAGAATCACACAGCATGTATAACTAAATGTGTATTTTAACATCTTATCCTCAGAATAAGCGAGAGTGAAAAATTAGGGAATCGAAATTTATTAACCTCTATAAAATTGCAAACAAAGTACCCTTATGTGAAAATCTCTCTTAATATTCCTTCAAAAAATCACAGAATTGCCCAGAATGTATAACTAAATGTGTCTTTTAAGATCTTATCCTCAGAATAAGAGAGAATGAAAAATTAGGGGGTCGAAATATATACAATGTAAATAATATACCTTTATGTACATATTTCTCTTATTAGTTATTCAAATAATCTTAGAATCACACAGCATGTATAACTAAATGTGTATTTTAACATCTTATCCTCAGAATAAGCGAGAGTGAAAATTTAGGGAATTGAAATTTATTAACCTCTATAAAATTGTAAACAAAGTACTCTTATGTGAAAATCTCTCTTATTACTCCTTCAAAAAATCACAGAATTGCCCAGAATGTATAACTAAATGTGTCTTTTAAGATCTTATCCTCAGAATAAGAGAGAATGAAAAATTAGGGGGTCGAAATATATACAATGTAAATAATGTACATTTATGTACATATTTCTCTTATAAGTTATTCAAATAATCTTAGAATCACACAGCATGTATAACTAAATGTGTCTTTTAAGATCTTATCCTCAGAATAAGCGAGAGTGAAAAATTAGGGAATCGAAATTTATTAACCTCTATAAAATTGTAAACAAATTACTCTTATGTGAAAATTTCTCTTAATATTCCTTCAAAAAATCACAGAATCACACAGAATGTATAACTAAATGTGTCTTTTAAGATCTTATCCTCAGAATAAGCGAGAATGACAAATTAAGGGGTCGAAATGTATACAATGTAAATAATGTATATTTATGTATATATTTCTCTTATTAGTTATTCAAATAATCTTAGAATCACACAGCATGTATAACTAAATGTGTATTTTAACATCTTATCCTCAGAATAAGCGAGAGTGAAAAATTAGGGAATCGAAATTTATTAACCTCTACAAAATTGTAAACAAAGTACACTTATGTGAAAATCTCTCTTATTATTCCTTCAAAAAATCTCAGAATCACACATAATGTATAACTAAATGTGTATTTTAACATCTTATCCTCAGAATAAGCGAGAATGAAAAATTAGGGGGTCGAAATGTATACAATGTAAATAATGTACATTTAAGTACATATTTCTCTTATTAGTTACTCAAATAATCTTAGAATCACACAGCATGTATAACTAAATGTGTATTTTAACATCTTATCCTCAGAATAAGCGAGAGTGAAAAATTAGGGAATCGAAATTTATTAACCTCTACAAAATTGTAAACAAAGTATACTTATGTGAAAATCTCTCTTATTATTCCTTCAAAAAATCTCAGAATCACACATAATGTATAACTAAATGTGTCTTTTAAGATCTTATCCTCAGAATAAGCGAGAATGAAAAATTAGGAGGTCGATATATATACAATGTAAATAATGTATATTTATGTACATATTTCTCTTATTAGTTATTCAAATAATCTTAGAATCACACAGAATGTATAATTAAATGTGTATTTTAACATCTTATCCTCAGAATAAGCGAGAGTGAAAAATTAGGGAATCGAAATTTATTAACCTCTATAAAATTGTAAACAAATTACTCTTATGTGAAAATTTCTCTTAATATTCCTTCAAAAAATCACAGAATTGCCCAGAATGTATAACTAAATGTGTCTTTTAAGATCTTATCCTCAGAATAAGCGAGAATGACAAATTAGGGGGTCGAAATCTATACAATGTAAATAATGTATATTTATGTATATATTTCTCTTATTAGTTATTCAAATAATCTTAGAATCACTCAGCATGTATAACTAAATATGTATTTTAACATCTTATCCTCAGAATAAGCGAGAGTGAAAAATTAGGGAATCGAAATTTATTAACCTCTATAAAATTGTAAACAAAGTACACTTATGTGAAAATCTCTCTTATTACTCATTCAAAAAATCACAGAATCACACAGAATGTATAACTAAATGTGTCTTTTAAGATCTTATCCTCAGAATAAGAGAGAATGAAAAATTAGGGGGTCGAAATATATACAATGTAAATAATGTACATTTATGTACATATTTCTCTTATAAGTTATTCAAATAATCTTAGAATCACACAGCATGTATAACTAAATGTGTATTTTAACATCTTATCCTCAGAATAAGCGAGAGTGAAAAATTAGGGAATCGAAATTTATTAACCTCTATAAAATTGCAAACAAAGTACCCTTATGTGAAAATCTCTCTTAATATTCCTTCAAAAAATCACAGAATTGCCCAGAATGTATAACTAAATGTGTCTTTTAAGATCTTATCCTCAGAATAAGAGAGAATGAAAAATTAGGGGGTCGAAATATATACAATGTAAATAATATACCTTTATGTACATATTTCTCTTATAAGTCATTCAAATAATCTTAGAATCACACAGCATGTATAACTAAATGTGTATTTTAACATCTTATCCTCAGAATAAGCGAGAGTGAAAAATTAGGGAATCGAAATTTATTAACCTCTATAAAATTGTAAACAAAGTACTCTTATGTGAAAATCTCTCTTATTACTCCTTCAAAAAATCACAGAATTGCCCAGAATGTATAACTAAATGTGTCTTTTAAGATCTTATCCTCAGAATAAGAGAGAATGAAAAATTAGGGGGTCGAAATATATACAATGTAAATAATATACCTTTATGTACATATTTCTCTTATAAGTCATTCAAATAATCTTAGAATCACACAGCATGTATAACTAAATGTGTATTTTAACATCTTATCCTCAGAATAAGCGAGAGTGAAAAATTAGGGAATCGAAATTTATTAACCTCTATAAAATTGTAAACAAAGTACTCTTATGTGAAAATCTCTCTTATTACTCCTTCAAAAAATCACAGAATTGCCCAGAATGTATAACTAAATGTGTCTTTTAAGATCTTATCCTCAGAATAAGAGAGAATGAAAAATTAGGGGGTCGAAATATATACAATGTAAATAATATACCTTTATGTACATATTTCTCTTATAAGTCATTCAAATAATCTTAGAATCACACAGCATGTATAACTAAATGTGTATTTTAACATCTTATCCTCAGAATAAGCGAGAGTGAAAAATTAGGGAATCGAAATTTATTAACCTCTATAAAATTGCAAACAAAGTACCCTTATGTGAAAATCTCTCTTAATATTCCTTCAAAAAATCACAGAATTGCCCAGAATGTATAACTAAATGTGTCTTTTAAGATCTTATCCTCAGAATAAGAGAGAATGAAAAATTAGGGGGTCGAAATATATACAATGTAAATAATATACCTTTATGTACATATTTCTCTTATAAGTCATTCAAATAATCTTAGAATCACACAGCATGTATAACTAAATGTGTATTTTAACATCTTATCCTCAGAATAAGCGAGAGTGAAAAATTAGGGAATCGAAATTTATTAACCTCTATAAAATTGTAAACAAAGTACTCTTATGTGAAAATCTCTCTTATTACTCCTTCAAAAAATCACAGAATTGCCCAGAATGTATAACTAAATGTGTCTTTTAAGATCTTATCCTCAGAATAAGAGAGAATGAAAAATTAGGGGGTCGAAATATATACAATGTAAATAATATACCTTTATGTACATATTTCTCTTATAAGTCATTCAAATAATCTTAGAATCACACAGCATGTATAACTAAATGTGTATTTTAACATCTTATCCTCAGAATAAGCGAGAGTGAAAAATTAGGGAATCGAAATTTATTAACCTCTATAAAATTGTAAACAAAGTACTCTTATGTGAAAATCTCTCTTATTACTCCTTCAAAAAATCACAGAATTGCCCAGAATGTATAACTAAATGTGTCTTTTAAGATCTTATCCTCAGAATAAGAGAGAATGAAAAATTAGGGGGTCGAAATATATACAATGTAAATAATATACCTTTATGTACATATTTCTCTTATAAGTCATTCAAATAATCTTAGAATCACACAGCATGTATAACTAAATGTGTATTTTAACATCTTATCCTCAGAATAAGCGAGAGTGAAAAATTAGGGAATCGAAATTTATTAACCTCTATAAAATTGCAAACAAAGTACCCTTATGTGAAAATCTCTCTTAATATTCCTTCAAAAAATCACAGAATTGCCCAGAATGTATAACTAAATGTGTCTTTTAAGATCTTATCCTCAGAATAAGAGAGAATGAAAAATTAGGGGGTCGAAATATATACAATGTAAATAATATACCTTTATGTACATATTTCTCTTATAAGTCATTCAAATAATCTTAGAATCACACAGCATGTATAACTAAATGTGTATTTTAACATCTTATCCTCAGAATAAGCGAGAGTGAAAAATTAGGGAATCGAAATTTATTAACCTCTATAAAATTGTAAACAAAGTACTCTTATGTGAAAATCTCTCTTATTACTCCTTCAAAAAATCACAGAATTGCCCAGAATGTATAACTAAATGTGTCTTTTAAGATCTTATCCTCAGAATAAGAGAGAATGAAAAATTAGGGGGTCGAAATATATACAATGTAAATAATATACCTTTATGTACATATTTCTCTTATTAGTTATTCAAATAATCTTAGAATCACACAGCATGTATAACTAAATGTGTATTTTAACATCTTATCCTCAGAATAAGCGAGAGTGAAAATTTAGGGAATTGAAATTTATTAACCTCTATAAAATTGTAAACAAAGTACTCTTATGTGAAAATCTCTCTTATTACTCCTTCAAAAAATCACAGAATTGCCCAGAATGTATAACTAAATGTGTCTTTTAAGATCTTATCCTCAGAATAAGAGAGAATGAAAAATTAGGGGGTCGAAATATATACAATGTAAATAATGTACATTTATGTACATATTTCTCTTATAAGTTATTCAAATAATCTTAGAATCACACAGCATGTATAACTAAATGTGTCTTTTAAGATCTTATCCTCAGAATAAGCGAGAGTGAAAAATTAGGGAATCGAAATTTATTAACCTCTATAAAATTGTAAACAAAGTACACTTATGTGAAAATCTCTCTTATTACTCATTCAAAAAATCACAGAATCACACAGAATGTATAACTAAATGTGTCTTTTAAGATCTTATCCTCAGAATAAGAGAGAATGAAAAATTAGGGGGTCGAAATATATACAATGTAAATAATGTACATTTATGTACATATTTCTCTTATAAGTTATTCAAATAATCTTAGAATCACACAGCATGTGTAACTAAATGTGTATTTTAACATCTTATCCTCAGAATAAGCAAGAGTGAAAAATTAGGGAATCGAAATTTATTAACCTCTATAAATTTGTAAACAAAGTACACTTATGTGAAAATCTCTCTTATTATTCCTTCAAAAATTCACAGAATTACACAGAATGTATAACTAAATGTGTCTTTTAAGATCTTATCCTCAGAATAAGCGAGAATGAAAAATTAGGGGGTCGAAATGTATACAATCTAAATAATGTATATTTATGTATATATTTCTCTTATTAGTTATTCAAATAATCTTAGAATCACACAGCATGTATAACTAAATGTGTATTTTAACATCTTATCCTCAGAATAAGCGAGAGTGAAAAATTAGGGAATCGAAATTTATTAACCTCTATAAAATTGTAAACAAAGTACACTTATGTGAAAATCTCTCTTATTATTCCTTAAAAAAATCACAGAATCACACAAAATGTATAACTAAATGTGTCTTTTAAGATATTATCCTCAGAATAAGCGAGAATGAAAAATTAGGGGGTCGAAATGTATACAATGTAAATAATGTATATTTATGTATATATTTCTCTTATTAGTTATTCAAATAATCTTAGAATCACACAGCATGTATAACTAAATGTGTCTTTTAACATTTTATCCTCAGAATAAGCGAGAATGAAAAATTAGGGGGTCGAAATGTATACAATGTAAATAATGCATATTTATGTATATATTTCTCTTATTAGTTATTCAAATAATCTTAGAATCACACAGCATGTATAATTAAATGTGTATTTTAACATCTTATCCTCAGAATAAGCGAGAGTGAAAAATTAGGGAATCGAAATTTATTAACCTCTATAAAATTGTAAACAAATTACTCTTATGTGAAAATTTCTCTTAATATTCCTTCAAAAAATCACAGAATCACACAGAATGTATAACTAAATGTGTCTTTTAAGATCTTATCCTCAGAATAAGCGAGAATGACAAATTAAGGGGTCGAAATGTATACAATGTAAATAATGTATATTTATGTATATATTTCTCTTATTAGTTATTCAAATAATCTTAGAATCACACAGCATGTATAACTAAATGTGTATTTTAACATCTTATCCTCAGAATAAGCGAGAGTGAAAAATTAGGGAATCGAAATTTATTAACCTCTACAAAATTGTAAACAAAGTACACTTATGTGAAAATCTCTCTTATTATTCCTTCAAAAAATCTCAGAATCACACATAATGTATAACTAAATGTGTATTTTAACATCTTATCCTCAGAATAAGCGAGAATGAAAAATTAGGGGGTCGAAATGTATACAATGTAAATAATGTACATTTAAGTACATATTTCTCTTATTAGTTACTCAAATAATCTTAGAATCACACAGCATGTATAACTAAATGTGTATTTTAACATCTTATCCTCAGAATAAGCGAGAGTGAAAAATTAGGGAATCGAAATTTATTAACCTCTACAAAATTGTAAACAAAGTATACTTATGTGAAAATCTCTCTTATTATTCCTTCAAAAAATCTCAGAATCACACATAATGTATAACTAAATGTGTCTTTTAAGATCTTATCCTCAGAATAAGCGAGAATGAAAAATTAGGAGGTCGATATATATACAATGTAAATAATGTATATTTATGTACATATTTCTCTTATTAGTTATTCAAATAATCTTAGAATCACACAGAATGTATAATTAAATGTGTATTTTAACATCTTATCCTCAGAATAAGCGAGAGTGAAAAATTAGGGAATCGAAATTTATTAACCTCTATAAAATTGTAAACAAATTACTCTTATGTGAAAATTTCTCTTAATATTCCTTCAAAAAATCACAGAATCACACAGAATGTATAACTAAATGTGTCTTTTAAGATCTTATCCTCAGAATAAGCGAGAATGACAAATTAAGGGGTCGAAATGTATACAATGTAAATAATGTATATTTATGTATATATTTCTCTTATTAGTTATTCAAATAATCTTAGAATCACACAGCATGTATAACTAAATGTGTATTTTAACATCTTATCCTCAGAATAAGCGAGAGTGAAAAATTAGGGAATCGAAATTTATTAACCTCTACAAAATTGTAAACAAAGTACACTTATGTGAAAATCTCTCTTATTATTCCTTCAAAAAATCTCAGAATCACACATAATGTATAACTAAATGTGTATTTTAACATCTTATCCTCAGAATAAGCGAGAATGAAAAATTAGGGGGTCGAAATGTATACAATGTAAATAATGTACATTTAAGTACATATTTCTCTTATTAGTTACTCAAATAATCTTAGAATCACACAGCATGTATAACTAAATGTGTATTTTAACATCTTATCCTCAGAATAAGCGAGAGTGAAAAATTAGGGAATCGAAATTTATTAACCTCTATAAAATTGTAAACAAATTACTCTTATGTGAAAATTTCTCTTAATATTCCTTCAAAAAATCACAGAATTGCCCAGAATGTATAACTAAATGTGTCTTTTAAGATCTTATCCTCAGAATAAGCGAGAATGACAAATTAGGGGGTCGAAATCTATACAATGTAAATAATGTATATTTATGTATATATTTCTCTTATTAGTTATTCAAATAATCTTAGAATCACTCAGCATGTATAACTAAATATGTATTTTAACATCTTATCCTCAGAATAAGCGAGAGTGAAAAATTAGGGAATCGAAATTTATTAACCTCTATAAAATTGTAAACAAAGTACACTTATGTGAAAATCTCTCTTATTACTCATTCAAAAAATCACAGAATCACACAGAATGTATAACTAAATGTGTCTTTTAAGATCTTATCCTCAGAATAAGAGAGAATGAAAAATTAGGGGGTCGAAATATATACAATGTAAATAATGTACATTTATGTACATATTTCTCTTATAAGTTATTCAAATAATCTTAGAATCACACAGCATGTATAACTAAATGTGTATTTTAACATCTTATCCTCAGAATAAGCGAGAGTGAAAAATTAGGGAATCGAAATTTATTAACCTCTATAAAATTGCAAACAAAGTACCCTTATGTGAAAATCTCTCTTAATATTCCTTCAAAAAATCACAGAATTGCCCAGAATGTATAACTAAATGTGTCTTTTAAGATCTTATCCTCAGAATAAGAGAGAATGAAAAATTAGGGGGTCGAAATATATACAATGTAAATAATATACCTTTATGTACATATTTCTCTTATTAGTTATTCAAATAATCTTAGAATCACACAGCATGTATAACTAAATGTGTATTTTAACATCTTATCCTCAGAATAAGCGAGAGTGAAAATTTAGGGAATTGAAATTTATTAACCTCTATAAAATTGTAAACAAAGTACTCTTATGTGAAAATCTCTCTTATTACTCCTTCAAAAAATCACAGAATTGCCCAGAATGTATAACTAAATGTGTCTTTTAAGATCTTATCCTCAGAATAAGAGAGAATGAAAAATTAGGGGGTCGAAATATATACAATGTAAATAATGTACATTTATGTACATATTTCTCTTATAAGTTATTCAAATAATCTTAGAATCACACAGCATGTATAACTAAATGTGTCTTTTAAGATCTTATCCTCAGAATAAGCGAGAGTGAAAAATTAGGGAATCGAAATTTATTAACCTCTATAAAATTGTAAACAAAGTACACTTATGTGAAAATCTCTCTTATTACTCATTCAAAAAATCACAGAATCACACAGAATGTATAACTAAATGTGTCTTTTAAGATCTTATCCTCAGAATAAGAGAGAATGAAAAATTAGGGGGTCGAAATATATACAATGTAAATAATGTACATTTATGTACATATTTCTCTTATAAGTTATTCAAATAATCTTAGAATCACACAGCATGTATAACTAAATGTGTATTTTAACATCTTATCCTCAGAATAAGCGAGAGTGAAAAATTAGGGAATCGAAATTTATTAACCTCTATAAAATTATAAACAAAGTACACTTATGTGAAAATCTCTTTTATTACTCATTCAAAAAATCACAGAATCTCACAGAATGTATAACTAAATGTGTCTTTTAAGATCGTATCCTCAGAATAAGCGAGAATGAAAAATTAGGGGGTCGAAATATATACAATGTAAATAATGTACATTTATGTACATATTTCTCTTATTAGTTATTCAAATAATCTTAGAATCACACAGCATGTATAACTAAATGTGTATTTTAACATCTTATCCTCAGAATAAGATAACGTGAAAAATTGGTGAATCGAAATTTATTAACCTCTATAAAATTGTAAACAAAGTACTCTTATGCGAAAATTTCTCTTAATATTCCTTCAAGAAATCCCAGAATTACCCAGAATGTATAACTAAATGTGTCTTTTAAGATCTTATCCTCAGAATAAGCGAGAATGACAAATTAGGGGGTCGAAATCTATACAATGTAAATAATGTATATTTATGTATATATTTCTCTTATTAGTTATTCAAATAGTCTTAGAATCACACAGCATGTATAACTAAATATGTATTTTAACATCTTATCCTCAGAATAAGCGAGAGTGAAAAATTAGGGAATCGAAATTTATTAACCTCTATAAAATTGTAAACAAAGTACACTTATGTGAAAATCTCTCTTATTACTCATTCAAAAAATCACAGAATCACACAGAATGTATAACTAAATGTGTCTTTTAACATCTTATCCTCAGAATAAGCGAGAGTGAAAAATTATGGAATCGAAATTTATTAACCTCTATAAAATTGTAAACAAAGTACACTTTTGTGAATATTTCTCTTATTACTCCTTCAAAAAATCACAGAATCACACAGAATGTATAACTAAATGTGTCTTTTAAGATCTTATCCTCAGAATAAGCGAGAATGAAAAATTAGGGGGTCGAAATGTAAATAATATATATTTATGTATATATTTCTCTTATAAGTTTTTCAAATAATCTTAGAATCACACAGCATATATAACTAAATGTGTATTTTAACATCTTATCCTCAGAATAAGCGAGAATGATAAATTAGGGAATCGAAATTTATTAACCTGTATAAAATTGTAAACAAAGTACACTTATGTGAAAATTTCTCTTAATATTCCTTCAAAAAATCACAGAATCACACAGAATGTATAACTAAATGTGTCTTTTAAGATCTTATCCTCAGAATAAGCGAGATTAAAAAATTAGGGGGTCGAAATATATATAATGTAAATAATGTATATTTATGTACATATTTCTCTTATTAGTTATTCAAATAATCTTAGAATCACACAGCATGTATAACTAAATGTGTATTTTAACATCTTATCCTCAGAATAAGCGAGAGTGAAAAATTAGGGAATCGAAATTTATTAACGTCTATAAAATTGTAAACAAAGTACACTTTTGTGAATATTTCTCTTATTACTCCTTCAAAAAATCACAGAATCACACAGAATGTATAACTAAATGTGTCTTTTAACATCTTATCCTCAGAATAAGCGAGAATGATAAATTAGGGAATCGAAATTTATTAACCTGTATAAAATTGTAAACAAAGTACACTTATGTGAAAATTTCTCTTAATATTCCTTCAAAAAATCACAGAATCACACAGAATGTATAACTAAATGTGTCTTTTAACATCTTATCCTCAGAATAAGCGAGAGTGAAAAATTAGGGAATCGAAATTTATTAACCTCTATAAAATTGTAAACAAAATACACTTATGTGAAAATTTCTCTTAATATTCCTTCAAAAAATCACAGAATCACACAGAATGTATAACTAAATGTGTCTTTTAACATCTTATCCTCAGAATAAGCGAGAGTGAAAAATTAGGGAATCGAAATTTATTAACCTCTATAAAATTGTAAACAAAATACACTTATGTGAAAATTTCTCTTAATATTCCTTCAAAAAATCACAGAATCACACAGAATGTATAACTAAATGTGTATTTTAACATCTTATCCTCAGAATAAGCGAGAGTGAAAAATTAGGGAATCGAAATTTATTAACGTCTATAAAATTGTAAACAAAGTACACTTTTGTGAATATTTCTCTTATTACTCCTTCAAAAAATCACAGAATCACACAGAATGTATAACTAAATGTGTCTTTTAACATCTTATCCTCAGAATAAGCGAGAGTGAAAAATTAGGGAATCGAAATTTATTAACCTCTATAAAATTGTAAACAAAGTACACTTTTGTGAATATTTCTCTTATTACTCCTTCAAAAAATCACAGAATCACACAGAATGTATAACTAAATGTGTCTTTTAACATCTTATCCTCAGAATAAGCGAGAGTGAAAAATTAGGGAATCGAAATTTATTAACCTCTATAAAATTGTAAACAAAATACACTTATGTGAAAATTTCTCTTAATATTCCTTCAAAAAATCACAGAATCACACAGAATGTATAACTAAATGTGTCTTTTAACATCTTATCCTCAGAATAAGCGAGAGTGAAAAATTAGGGAATCGAAATTTATTAACCTCTATAAAATTGTAAACAAAGTACACTTATGTGAAAATCTCTCTTATTACTCATTCAAAAAATCACAGAATCACACAGAATGTATAACTAAATGTGTCTTTTAACATCTTATCCTCAGAATAAGCGAGAGTGAAAAATTAGGGAATCGAAATTTATTAACCTCTATAAAATTGTAAACAAAATACACTTATGTGAAAATTTCTCTTAATATTCCTTCAAAAAATCACAGAATCACACAGAATGTATAACTAAATGTGTATTTTAACATCTTATCCTCAGAATAAGCGAGAGTGAAAAATTATGGAATCGAAATTTATTAACCTCTATAAAATTGTAAACAAAGTACACTTTTGTGAATATTTCTCTTATTACTCCTTCAAAAAATCACAGAATCACACAGAATGTATAACTAAATGTGTCTTTTAAGATCTTATCCTCAGAATAAGCGAGAATGAAAAATTAGGGGGTCGAAATGTAAATAATATATATTTATGTATATATTTCTCTTATAAGTTATTCAAATAATCTTAGAATCACACAGCATATATAACTAAATGTGTATTTTAACATCTTATCCTCAGAATAAGCGAGAATGATAAATTAGGGAATCGAAATTTATTAACGTCTATAAAATTGTAAACAAAGTACACTTTTGTGAATATTTCTCTTATTACTCCTTCAAAAAATCACAGAATCACACAGAATGTATAACTAAATGTGTATTTTAACATCTTATCCTCAGAATAAGCGAGAGTGAAAAATTATGGAATCGAAATTTATTAACCTCTATAAAATTGTAAACAAAGTACACTTTTGTGAATATTTCTCTTATTACTCCTTCAAAAAATCACAGAATCACACAGAATGTATAACTAAATGTGTCTTTTAACATCTTATCCTCAGAATAAGCGAGAATGATAAATTAGGGAATCGAAATTTATTAACCTGTATAAAATTGTAAACAAAGTACACTTATGTGAAAATTTCTCTTAATATTCCTTCAAAAAATCACAGAATCACACAGAATGTATAACTAAATGTGTCTTTTAACATCTTATCCTCAGAATAAGCGAGAGTGAAAAATTAGGGAATCGAAATTTATTAACCTCTATAAAATTGTAAACAAAATACACTTATGTGAAAATTTCTCTTAATATTCCTTCAAAAAATCACAGAATCACACAGAATGTATAACTAAATGTGTCTTTTAACATCTTATCCTCAGAATAAGCGAGAGTGAAAAATTAGGGAATCGAAATTTATTAACCTCTATAAAATTGTAAACAAAATACACTTATGTGAAAATTTCTCTTAATATTCCTTCAAAAAATCACAGAATCACACAGAATGTATAACTAAATGTGTATTTTAACATCTTATCCTCAGAATAAGCGAGAGTGAAAAATTAGGGAATCGAAATTTATTAACGTCTATAAAATTGTAAACAAAGTACACTTTTGTGAATATTTCTCTTATTACTCCTTCAAAAAATCACAGAATCACACAGAATGTATAACTAAATGTGTCTTTTAACATCTTATCCTCAGAATAAGCGAGAATGATAAATTAGGGAATCGAAATTTATTAACCTGTATAAAATTGTAAACAAAGTACACTTATGTGAAAATTTCTCTTAATATTCCTTCAAAAAATCACAGAATCACACAGAATGTATAACTAAATGTGTCTTTTAAGATCTTATCCTCAGAATAAGCGAGATTAAAAAATTAGGGGGTCGAAATATATATAATGTAAATAATGTATATTTATGTACATATTTCTCTTATTAGTTATTCAAATAATCTTAGAATCACACAGCATGTATAACTAAATGTGTATTTTAACATCTTATCCTCAGAATAAGCGAGAGTGAAAAATTAGGGAATCGAAATTTATTAACGTCTATAAAATTGTAAACAAAGTACACTTTTGTGAATATTTCTCTTATTACTCCTTCAAAAAATCACAGAATCACACAGAATGTATAACTAAATGTGTCTTTTAACATCTTATCCTCAGAATAAGCGAGAGTGAAAAATTAGGGAATCGAAATTTATTAACCTCTATAAAATTGTAAACAAAGTACACTTTTGTGAATATTTCTCTTATTACTCCTTCAAAAAATCACAGAATCACACAGAATGTATAACTAAATGTGTCTTTTAACATCTTATCCTCAGAATAAGCGAGAGTGAAAAATTAGGGAATCGAAATTTATTAACCTCTATAAAATTGTAAACAAAGTACACTTTTGTGAATATTTCTCTTATTACTCCTTCAAAAAATCACAGAATCACACAGAATGTATAACTAAATGTGTCTTTTAAGATCTTATCCTCAGAATAAGCGAGAATGAAAAATTAGGGGGTCGAAATGTAAATAATATATATTTAAGTATATATTTCTCTTATAAGTTATTCAAATAATCTTAGAATCACACAGCATATATAACTAAATGTGTATTTTAACATCTTATCCTCAGAATAAGCGAGAATGATAAATTAGGGAATCGAAATTTATTAACCTGTATAAAATTGTAAACAAAGTACACTTATGTGAAAATTTCTCTTAATATTCCTTCAAAAAATCACAGAATCACACAGAATGTATAACTAAATGTTTCTTTTAAGATCTTATTCTCAGAATAAGCGAGAATGAAAAATTAGTGGGTCGAAATGTATACAATGTAAATAATGTATATTTACATATATATTTCTCTTATTAGTTATTCAAATAATCTTAGAATCACACAGCATATATAACTAAATGTGTATTTTAACATATTATCCTCAGAATAAGCGAGAGTGAAAAATTAGGGAATCGAAATTTATTAACCTCTATAAAATTGTAAACAAAATACACTTATGTGAAAATTTCTCTTAATATTCCTTCAAAAAATCACAGAATCACACAGAATGTACAACTAAATGTGTCTTTTAAGATCTTATCTTCAGAATAAGCAAGAATGAAAAATTAGGGGGTCGAAATATACACAAAGTAAATAATGTATATTTATGTACATATTTCTCTTATTAGTTATTCAAATTTTCTTAGAATCACACATTAAAATTCAGAAAAAAACTACAGATTACTTATTTTCATTTTTTTTTTCAATGTTCTGCAAGACAAATGTGTGTGTAATGACTACGTGTGGATAATTTAATAATAATTTACAGGCTTAATAATAATAATTTACTTAACTTACAGTAAATAAACTTACAGTAAAATAAATGTTCCAAAGAGAAAAAGCTAAACTTTCCACAAATATGCCATTGAGTAATGCGTAGATGCTTACAAGCACATTAAAAATCATACGTATCATTATTAGGAGAAAATTCCATTCAACAATTTTATTAAATAATTTCACTATATTATACATTATTTCCGACGTAATTGTGATTTCGTCAATTTTTTTGAGTGAATTCATCGCTGTACTTTTGTCAGTGTATAGCTTTTCAGTTAGGTCATTCGTGATTTCAAACCTAACTTTAATAGCATGAAGCATATTGTATGCTATGAGATTAAATAGCATATCAATGTAATTTTCAATTTCACATATTACAGCGAATTTATTTAATGTGCCGTTCAAAAAACCATCTGCGAAATTCCACAAAAGGCTTGTTAGTGGAACTACAGTAATTAGCACCAGTTGTAAATACTGATACTTCATAGGGCTAATTTTTATACGTTCTGTATCAAATAACACTTTATCAACTTTATCCAGCATATCAAAAATCAATTGCCATTGATTTGTATGTCTTGCTGCGTTGACTGTGCTTAACATGACCTTGGCCATTATCAATGATACAAGAGACATGAGAAGCACTATGAATGCAGGAGAATGCCCTTCAGTAGTCATAAATTCAAAGACTAAATAAATTTGCGTGATTAAATGCAGAACAAAACATATACAAGTACGTAATTTGCGAGATGCAAAAACGCTAGTTGATGTATAGAATGGTAAAACATTTAGAAATGAAGTTATCTTTAGAAGTAAACTTATATCTTTTCGGAAAGACATTTCACAGTCTGGCACTCAAAGTACTACTAGACTGCAAATGGGTCGTCCATGACACAACTAATAAAATTAATTATTAGTTGTAATAGTAAGTAATAAAATGAATGGCGCGATTTACGTTAAATTGTTCACATGAAAAAAAAAACAGTTTCATTTATGTACGTGTTCTAATTACTTTAAATTAAATATGTATAAAGAAAAATCATTTTTTTTTTCTATTTGTGAAAGTAGTAAATTTTCCAGGGCTTACTATACATGAAAGTGATACTATTTTACTCTATCAATACTCTATGATAAATTATGAATTTAGATGTGATAATATATTCACAAATATGTATAAAGAAAAATCAATATTTTTTTCTTTTTATTCTATTATTTTATTTATTATTTATTTATTTTATTCTATTTATTTATATTTGTGTGTGGAACAAAATTCCATGTAAGTATTTAATATTTGATTTGTTTTCAAATCTGGAATTACAAAATATTGCATAATTGTGACATATATCTTGTCTTTGCAGATTACCATCATGCGGTATTCCAGTCTGCTGATAAGAATATCATCGTACCTGTAGATTCATGTGCATAGCATCTGCGAGTAAAATCCGATGTAAGTATACTATATTTAATATAAAAATATTGTTTCGTTTTTTTGCAAATTATGTATTGATATTCTTTAATTTTTGGCGTTGTTATTACTGGTTTTGTTATTGCTGCTTCTGTTTATACAGGTGTAAAAAACTTCGGAAACTCTTTTGTTTCCGAAGAACTAGTTACAGTTGGAAAAACAAAACATTATCTACTTGTTGCCGAATATGAAATAAGGTGTCTTCTAGTATTTCTATAAGTCTTTCATTTAGATAAGTAGAATATCGTTCTGAATTTAATATATCAATGATAACTTTCCATAATTGATAATTATAAGTAGATAATGTTTTGCTTTTCCAACTCTAACTAGAAATTAAACCTACTATTTACTACTCCTTAAATTAACTTTAATATCTTGCAGTTCTGTAACTAATCGGTACTGAGCCTATGTTCATATAATATTTTTTATTTACAAATTGCGGCCCCAACAAGTTGCCAATATTTTTTACACCCATTATAAACCGCCCTAATTGTAGTTGGTATTTTCTGTTATGGTTTTAGTTCGTGTATTTTCATTTTTTGTTTTTGTTGCTGTTTCGGTTTGCTATATTTTTTTCTCAAAGATTTAGATTTTTTTTTAATTTGAATGTGTTGCATATTTTATACTAGGTACCTGCAGAATATCTGCAGAATACTATAGGTGGTATTCTGCAGAATATCTGCAGAATACTATAGATGGTATTCTGCAGAATACTATAGGTGGTATAGGTGGTCTGCTTCCCAAAAATGTATAGTTTGCTATATCTTTATCTCAAAATTTTTGGAATTCTGCACCTGTATTTAAGTAGAACCCTGCATTTTATTATTATTATTATTATAGATTTATCCATCCCTTGTTGTTAATACACACTATAAACTAATAATAGAAAATACAAAATACCTACATTCAGAGATATAAATACGTGATAGTGCAAAAATTTGTTGAGACTAATTGAGATTTCTCTGTAACTCAGTAATACACAGATCTGTGTAGAACACAAATTGGGAGTCTTTGTTGAGTCCAATTGGAAGTTCATTGTTGAGCCCAGTTAAGAGTTATCTGTTATATCTAAGCTCATTGAGCTTATTGATCTATTGCTGGTATTGCATTGCAGATCTCCTTGTTTCACTGATTTTAATTTCATGTATAATTTTCATATGGCATCAAATTTAATTTTACATCCGAAATTCAAGTTGATTTCTAAATAATATTTATAACTTTCGTCTGTTAGTAAGATTGGTTTCATGGCGACTAGATTTTGACTGGTGGTGGTCATTTAATCGAATTATAATTACCATAATAAATAATTAAATAGAACCTGATGAAAATTGAGTTGCCTACTAGTACTTTGAATGCAATAGTCGGACATGTTGAGTCGAATTGTAAGTTCCTTGTTATGCCCAGTTAAGAGATATCTGTTACATCTAAGCTTATTGAGTGCTGGTATTGCATTTCAGATCTCAATTGAGAGTTCCTTGTTTCACTGATTTAAATTTGATGTAAAATGAAAATTTTACATCTGAAATTCAAGTTTATTTCTAAATAATATTTATAACTTTCGTCTGCTAGTAAGATTGATTTTATGGCGACTAGATTTTGACTGGTCGTTGTCATTTGATCTAATTATAATTAACATAATAAATAATTAAATAGAACCTGATGAAAATTGGGTTGCCTACTAGTACTTTGAATGCAGTAGTCGGACATGAAGATAGCGCCATTACCGGTAGAAGTTGTGACGTGTGATGGCGTCGGTTACAAATTACTCCCGAAAATATCAAGATTTTGTGGTAAAATTGACCGCGCGAAGCCGTAATGAGTGAAAAACGTAATCTATGACCGTTTTTGAGTGTGTCCGTGCAAAAATTTGGGGTCATTCGCGTTAATATTAGCGCAAATGGATTTCGATATATGGCTGGTTCAAGACACATGGAGATGCGCGTTGGAGTGAGATAGGGGACATCATTCAGATATGAGCGACAAGGTTCGTGCCATATTATAAATACGGCGGCTAATAATTAGTTTGAATCAATGCAATTAATATACATGAACCAATCAAGTAGTATTTTATACATACATATATGAAACAATTGTATTTGAGAACAAAAAACAAAACAAAAAACATCAGTTCTGATCTATCTGACGTAAGTTTTTTCAAAATGTCGCCAGCTTTTTGATCAGTAATGATAATTATGATTTCTCACGTCCTTAGTGCGATTATTTTCATATTATTAGTTTTCAGATAAAAGTATCAATTGTGATGCAAATCTACATCAATTTTTTTGATTAAAAATTTTAAACTGCAAATCACTGATTAATTTTTCTTTAAGGGCAGTATTGACACAAATAAAATAACAAAAAAATGTCTGTGTTGATCTTGCTGATGCAACTTTTTTCAAAATGGCATCAGTTTTGAAATAAAAAAAAATACAATCATTAGTTCTAATCTCGTCCATACTATTTTTTTTCTTCATGTTATTGGTTTTGAGATAAAAACGTATTAAATATTGTGTACTGGTAGTTACTTACTTTGCAGTTACTTTGTGGAACATTGCCAATGAATAAATTAAACAAAACCACTTTGTTATATCCACTCACACTTTTATTTTAGAAAATATTTAGAAATATTTTCAAAAATGAAAGTGTTAGTGGAAATAACAAAGTTGTTTTATTTAATTTATTCAAAAAAGTATTAATTTTGATGTCTTCAATACGACTTCTCTTCAAATAGTTAACGTATTCTATACGAGTCCAACATTTCAAAATTTTGAAATCATTTTGTCACCCTGCATTGTTCACTGGCTGTGTCTGTATTACAATCTACAGTTTATTTTAACCATAAGTTAATTTCCTTGAAAACATATGTTGAATCAATGGTAGTCATAGCAACTAACCGGGAGCTATAGGTAATCAGCGATTGCACTACTGCTGTTATTAAGATTGATTTCATGGTGACTTTTCAAGTTCAAATTGAGACCAATCAAGTTCAAATTGTGACCAATCAATTTAAAATTGAGGCCAATCAAGTTCAAATTGATACCAATCAATTTCAAATTGAGGCCAATCAGGTTCAAATTGATACCAATCAATGTCAAATTGAGGCCAATCAGGTTCAAATTGATACCAATCAATGTCAAATTGAGACCAATCAATTTCAAATTAAGACTAAACAAAATCGACACTAAACAATATCAAGTTGAGAGTAAACAAATAAACTTTATTATGACAACTTGATACAATTTAGTGTCAACTTGATTTTGTTCAGTCTCAATTTGAAATAGATTGGTCTCAATTAGAAATTGATTGGTATCAATTTGAACTTGATTGGCCTCAGTTTGAAATTGATTGGTATCAATTTGAAGTTGATTGACCTCAATTTGAAATTGATTTGTCTCAATTTGAACTTGATTGGTCTCAATTTGAAATTGATTGGTGTCAATTTGTACTTTATTTGCCTCAATTTGAAATTGATTGGTCTCAATTTGACATTGATTGGTATCAATTTGTACTTAAAAAGATATACATTATCGGTCGGATCTATATTAGTAAATTGTTTTATACATTTTTCAGGGCAACAGTGCAAAGAAATCTTCTTGGTGAACCATGGGCATAATCTTCTGCAGATTTCCCTCCTCTACAGAGAGAAGAGGTTCGTCAGATTTCTGGATCTTCGCCAATTCAACTTTAAACGTAAACTCAAAGGTAGGTAATTTTTTGAGAAGAGCTCCAAGACGCCCCACAGTGAGTACCCTTTTTGATCACCCCCTCGCAACCAAGGTTTGTCTCCTCCACTTACGCCTTACTTGTTGTAAGGTTTCGTAAAAATCAATGGTTTTAGAACTTTACATGTAAGGTTGAATAAAAATGGTGGTTTTGGAACCTTACTTGTTGTAAGGTTTCATAAAAATCAATGGTTTTAGAACTTTACCTGTAAGGTTTAATACAAATGGTGGTTTTGGAACCTTACTTGTTGTAAGGTTTCGTAAAAATCAATAGTATTGGAACTTTTCTTATTGTAAGGTTTCTTAAAAACGACGGTTTTAGAACCTTACTTGTTGTAAGGTTTCTTAAAATCGACCGTTTTCGAACCATATTTGATGTAAGGTTTCTTAAAAATCAATGGTATTAAAACTTTTCTTGTTGTGAGGTTTCTTAAAAACCACGTTAGGTATTTTTTATACATATAACAGTATCTATTGACCAGTAGAAAAATTAAGTGAAATAATGTTTATGGTTTTAGAACCTTACTTGTTGTAAGGTTTCTTAAAATTGATCTTCTTAGAACCTTACTTGATTAAGGTTTCTTAAAAATCAATGGTATTAGAACTTTTCTTGTTGTGAGGTTTCTTAAAAACCACTTTAGTCGTTTTTAATACATATAACAGTATCTATTGACCAGTAGAAAAATTAAGTGAAATAATGTTTATGGTTTTAGAACCTTACTTGTTATAAGGTTTCTTAAAATCGACCTTTTTAGAACCTTACTTGATGTAAGGTTTCTTAAAAATCAATGGTATTAGAACTTTTCTTGCTGTAAGGTTTCTTAAAAACCACGTTAGTAATTTTTAATACATATAACAGTATCTATTGACCAGTAGAAAAATTGAGTGAAATAATGTTTATGGTTTTAGAAACTTACTTGTTGTAAGGTTTCTTAAAATCGAACTTTTTAGTACCTTACTTGATGTAAGGTTTCTTAAAAATCAATGGTATTAGAACTTTTCTTGCTGTAAGGTTTCTTAAAATCGACCGTTTTAGAACCTTACTTGTTGTAAGTTTTCGTAAAAAATGACGGTTTTAGAACTTTATTTGTTCTATACTTTCGTAAAAATGACAGTTTTAGAACCTTACTTGTTGTATGGTTTCATAATAACGACAGATGTATAACTTTATTTGTTGTATTGTTGTACGATTTCGTAAAAAAAAAAACGATTTTATTTCTTCAGTTTTAGAACCTTACTTGCTTAAGGTTTCGTATAAAAAATTACTGCTTTATGAACTTACTTGTTGTAAGGTTTTGTAAAAAATGGAGTTTTTGGTACCTTACTTGTTGTATGGTTTCATAAAAACGACAGCTGTAGAACTTTTCTTGTTGTAAGGTTTCGTAAAAAAACGTTTTTAAACCTTACTTCATTACTTTAATAATATTTTCTTATCACTTTTCTTATCACTATTTTTTTAATTTTTTTTATTTTCCACTACAATGTTTCGCCACACTGTGGCTTCTTCAGGTGAAGAATCTTGATTTACGGTTATTTTTGATTCTTTTGACTGTTGGCATTTCTGACATTAATTGTTGTAAGCTTTTGTAAAAAAAACTATTTTATTTCTTATTAAACTTGGAACTATTTGAGCTCTGAACCACTTCGAACTATTTTACTTCTTATTAAACTTCGCACTATTTGAACTTTGAACTACTTCGAACTATTTTACTTCTTTAGCACATATAACTATACTCTGTTCCATTTTTATTTTTAACTAACCTTACTTGTTGTAAGGTTTCGTAAAAAAATACGGCTTTTAGAAGCTTACTTCTTGTATGGCTTCGAAAAAACGATAGTTCTAGAACCTTAGAACCTGTTTTAAGAACTTACTTGTTATAAGGTTTTGTAAAAAATGGAGGTTTTGGAACTTTACTTGTTGTATAGTTTCGTAAAAACGACAGTTGTAAAACTTTTCTTGTTGTAAGGTTTCTTAAAAACGACGGTTTTAGAACCTTACATGTTGCAAGGTTTCTTAAAATCGACCAACAGTTTTCGTTCAAGTTTTGTTGATCAATTAAAATCGATCAATTATAGTTGATTCGAGAAAATGCAAACTTAATAATTAAGCAGGTATTACAATAGAAAACAATACAAAATATGTGATCTCTTTTTACTGAATGATAACTAACCATATTTTTGATCCACACAAAAGTTGATCAACTCTATTGAAACAAAGTTTCTCACAACAGTTTTCGTTCAACTTTTGTTGATCAATTACAATCGATCAATTATAGTTGATTCGAGATAACGCAAACTTAACAATTAAGAAGATATTACAATAGAAAACAATACAGACTATATGATATATTTTTATTGAACAATAACTAACGATATTTTTGATCCACTAAAAAGTTGATCAACTCTATTGAAACAAAGTTTCTGACAACAATTTTCGTTCAACGTTTGTTGATCAACTACAATCTATTACTTGTAATTGATTCGAGAAAATGCAAACTTAACAATTAAGCAGCTATCACAATAGAAAACAATACAAAATGTGTGATATATTTTTATTTTAAGTTAACATTATACATATTACATACATATTATAGTATACAGTGTTGTATAAAGTGAATAATTTCCGATTAAATTGTTTAACTATTTTTTTAATCGTGCCAGTTTTGTTGGACTGATTCATTTATAAGTGCAAATGAAAAAAAAATGAAATGACGTTTCATTAAAAAAAAAGCAAATTAATTTATTACAAAATAAGTTCATCGCAAACATTTTATTTTGTGTTTTTTTTAATAGCATTACATATTTTTGTGCTTTTGATTTAACAAGGTTTGTATCACGGTTGGTGTGACTTAAATTAATTGATTTAAATCAGCTGATTTTTTTAAAATAAATCATTGATTTAAATCAGCTGATTTTTTAAAATATATTTTTGATTGAAATCAGCTGATTTTTTATAAATATCTCAATGATTTAAATCAAAATTGTTTTTTATTTAATTAATCATTGTAGTTGCACTGTCTATACATTCCAATAGGTGAACAATTAAAAATATAATGTAACTATAGAGTTAGTATGCTTTAAAGTAGATAATTGTAAGTTAACTGAAATATTTTTCCTTTCTTCCATTTTTTTGTCCATCACATGGTACACACAGAAATTTGTTTTTATCATCAATTCTTGTTCAAATTCAAGATTTTTTTTAACAAATCATAGATCATCATCATCATCAAATCAAAAATCATAGAAACTATGACTAAACTATAAAATTTAAACTGTTATGTAATAATTTCAATAATTTTAATTTTAATTAGTCTGTAAATTTTTTTTCTGTCAAAACTGTCAAATTTTCGATAAGTTTTGTTAAATTCTGCCGAAATAATTTTAATGATTTTTATCATAATTTCAATTGTTTTGTCATGATAACTAAAAAAATTTCAGTTCACTTCATCAAAATATTAATTGTTCTTATAAAATTTCTGTATTTCTGATATAATCTCATCTGTTCTATCAAAATTTTATTGTCCTGTATCAAATTTTTACCAAATTCTAAGTCTCAATGATCACTGCAATATTATCACTGAGTTAGAATATCAATGAAAAATGTCAAATTCCAAATTATTTTGGTTAAAAAGATTCGATTTTTAACGTTTATGGTTAGAATTGCCAAATTGTCCATAATTTTTGGTAAAAATATCATTTAAATTTTACAAAATTCCTTATTTCTGTCGAAATTTGAACTGTTCTGTAATAATTTCAATGACTTTTATTATATTTTTAATGGTTTTGTCATGATAACTATAAAAATTTCAGTTCACTTCATTAAATTTTAATTGTTCGTACAAAATTTCTGAATTTCTGATATAATCTCATCTGTTCTAGCAAAAATTGATTGACTAGTATCAAAGTTTTAACCATTTCTATCAAAGTCTCAATGATCACTGCAATTTAAACATTAAAAATTGCAATAGTTAGAATATCAATGAAGATAGCCAAATTTTCATTTCTTTTTGTTAAAAAAATCTGTCAAAATTTTGCTCATTACTAACAAATTTTCAACCTATTATATAAAAGTTTCAATGATCACTTCTATTTTTAATGTTTTGGGTTAGAATTGTCAAAATTTCGATAATTTTTGTTAAAAAAAATTTTTAAATTTTACAAAATTTGTAATTTCTGTCAAAATTTGAACTGTTATAATTTCAATGATTTTTATGATATTTTTAATTGTTTTGTCATGATAACTATAAAAATTACAGTTCACCTCATCAAAATTTTAAATGTTCGTACAAAATTTCGGAATTTCTGATATAATTTCATCTGTTTTATCAAAATTTTATTGTCTAGTATAATTTTTTTAACAATTTCTATCAAAGTTTCAATGATCACTGAAATTTTTAGAATATTTATAGTTAGAATATCAATGAAGACAGACAAATTTTCATTTATTTTTGTTAAAAAAATCAATTATCTGTACTAAACTTTAATTATTTCTGTTGAAATTTTAATTACTCTGCAAAATTTTCAATTATTTAGTAAATGTGAATGATCAATGTCAAAATTTTAATTTACTCAAAAAATCTTGATTTTTCTGTTAACATTTTAATGATTATTTCCAAAATTTCAACGGTTGCTGATGAGTGTTTAAGCGTTTTTACCAACATGTCATTATTGCTTGTATAATTTTAAGTATTCTGTCAAAATTTCGATGTTTACTACCAAATTTTCAACCTATTCTGTAAAAGTTTCAATGGTCACTTCGATTTTTAATGTTTAGGGTTAGAATTGCCAAATTTTCCATATTTTTTGTTAAAAATATTATACAAATTTTACAAAATTCCTAAATTCTGTCGAAATTTGAACTGTTCTGTAATAATTTCAATGATTTTTATCACATTTTCAATTGTTTTGTCATGATAACTATAAAAATTTCAGTACACTTCATCAAAATTTTATACAAAATTTCTGTATTTCTGATATAATCAATCATTTTCATCATTTAAATCAACTGATTTTTATAAATATATCATTGATTCAAATCAATTTTTTTTGTTATATTAATCAATTATATAACTACTAAGTTTTTATTATAATTAGGGAGAGATGATTCAAAACTTTATTTGCTACAACATATTTGTGCCATCCACAAACAATGTTTATTTTGGCAGCTGAATTATCACGATAATGTACGTGGCTGTAATATTCACTAAGTTGAAGAGCATGGCATAATCGACCTTGAAAAATCCTGCTGCATTGAAGGAGGAACAACTGGTGGTTGCCTGATGGCACAAGATGGTCAATTTCTGGCGGGCAATGTTATCGTCTGAGTGCCACTGAAGTGCTTGTCCAGTGGCATCAATGGCCCTTTTGCCTTCTTCTGCTACACCCTCACACAATATTACCAGGATAATTGCATGTATCTGGAAAACACGTACATTTAATCAGCATCAGCTATATAAGATTGATTTACTTAAGAATTACTGAGTTCATTGTATATTGATATTATTATATTATTATATTAATATTAATTATATTAATTGATTGAAAACATTATTGCGACAACTTTTAAGACATCTTTCAAAACTTTTGCACTCAAATCCTATTGCCTGGCAATTTGAAAATTTCTTCAGAGATTTTGGTTATGAAATTTTTCGTGCATTTCCCTCCCGTTAAATTATTGTTATTAAATTATTTTCAGAGATTTCTTTTATTTTAATTTATTTTTCAATTAGATTTTCAGTGATTTTTTTTAATTTTATTTATTTTTCAATTAGATTTTCACAGATTTTTTTTTATTTTAATTTATTTTTCAATTAGATTTTCAGAGATTTTTTTTATTTTAATTTATTTTTCAATTAGATTCAGTTTCAGTTTATTGTTAATCATGTTCTTTACAAACATTACATTTACATGTTACATATTACATTTATGAAAGTTTATGTCGCTGAAGAATATACAATAACTATTATTATTACAGAGTTTTGGTACTAAGATTTATTAATAATATTAATAATAATAATAAAAAGCTTGTTCACTTGTGAATGTGCATTGGAAGTATCAAATGCATCAAATTTTATATTCACAAAGTAATATTTGAATTCACTACATGTATACTAATATAATCACTCCATGATTTGATAATTGGTATATCATTGGATAATTGATAATTGGATAATTGGTAATAGTATTGATTCAGATAAAAATTTAAAAAAAAATAACTTACAGTAAAATAAATATTCCAAATTAAATAGCCCAAACGATCCATAAAGGTACCAGTAAGAAACACGTCGACGGCCAAAAGCACATTAAATATCATACGTATCATTATTAGAAAAAAATTCCATCCAACAGTTTTATTAAATAATTTAATTATATTATATATTCTTGCTGACATAGTTGTGATTTCGTCAATTTTTTTGAGTGCATTCATCTTTGCATATTTAGCAATAGATAGCCTCTCAGTTAAGTTGTTCGTGCTTTCAAACCTAATTTTAATGGCATGCAGAACATTGTAAACTACGAGATTAAACAGCATTTCAATGAAAGTTTCTAATTCATAAATTAATGCATATTTATAAGGTCTTAGTGAGCCCTTCAAATAACCATCAGTTAAATTCCACGAAAAGCTTATTAGTGGAATGATTGTAATTAGGATCAATTGTAAATACTGATTCTTCATTGGGGCAATTTTTATACATTCTGCTTCAAATAAGTCTTTATCAATTTTGTCTATCGTATCAACAATCAATTGCCACTGATTTGTATACTTTACTGCGTTGGATGTGCTTAAAACGACGTTTGCCATTATCAAGGACACAACAGATATATAAAGTACTTTGGTTGTATGGTTTGCCAATGCTGTAGTCATAATATCATATACTAAATAAATATGCAGGCTTACATGTAGAGCAAAACAGATACAAGTACGTAATTTGCGAGTGCCAAAAACGCAGGTTGATGTATAGAATGGCAAAATGTTTAGAAATGAAGTGAACTTTAGAAGTAGACTTATATCTTTTCGGAAAGACATTTCACCGTATGGCACTTGAAACTAATACAACGTAAACAAGGTATACTTTGCCAATAATTGATCATCATTAATCAATTCATGGATAGTTGCTGACACATTTAATAACATTAGTAATAATTGATACTGAATAAAACATTTTTACTTTACTGGTAATTGGTAATAATTACAAAATGGATGGTTCAACTTACGATCTCTGAAGAAGATAAAAGCGTAATTTATAACACTGGGTTTTACCCTATAAGTCAATAACTGTAAAAATTAGCTCTAAACATTATAAACATTAAAAATTGATAGAAATGGTTAAAAATTTCATACCAGTCAATAAAATTTTGATACAACAGATGAGATTATACCGGAAGTACCGAAATTTTGTAAGAACAACTAAAATTTTGATGCAACCATCTGAAATTTTTATAGTTATCATGACAAAACAATTAAAAATACGATAAAAATCATTGAAATTATTACAGAACAGTTCAAATTTCGACAGAAATGAGGAATTTTGTAAAATTTAAATGATTTATTTACCAAAAATTATCGAAAATTTGACAATTCTAATCATAAACATTAAAAATCGAAGTGACCATTGAAACTTTTATAGAATAGGTTGAAAATTTGTTAGTAATCATCGAAATTTTGACAGAATAGTTAAATTATACCAGAAATAATGACATTATGGTAAAAACGCTTAAACACTCATCAGCAACCGTTGAAATTTTGGTGATAATCATTAAAATGTGAACAGAAACATCAAGATTTTCTGAGTAAATTAGAATTTTGACATTAATCATTCACATTTACAAAATAATTGAAAATTTTACAGAGTAATTAAAATTTCAACAGAAATAATTAAAGATTAGTAGAGATAATTGATTTTTTTAACAAAAATAATTGGAAATTCAACAGTTTCCATTGATATTCTACTTCTAAACGTTCTAAATACTGAAAATTACTGTAATCATTAGGACTTTGATAGAAATGGTTAAAAATTTGATACCAGTCAATAAAATTTTAATAGAACAGATGAGATTGTATCAGAAATTCCGAAATTTTGTAAGAACAATTAAAATTTTCATGAAGTGAACTGATATTTTTATAGTTATCATGACAAAACAATTTAAAATATGATAAAAATCATTCAAATTATTACAGAACAGTTCAAATTTCGACAGAAATAAGGAATTTTGTAAAATTTAAATGATTTATTTAGCAAAAATTATCAATAATTTGGCAAATCTAACCCTAAACATTAAAAATCAAAGTGTCATTCAATCTTTTATAGAATAGGTTGAAAAATTATTAGTAATATCGAAATTTTGACAGTATAGTTCAAATTATACCAAAAATAATGACATGTTGGTAAAAACGTTTAAACACTCATCTGCAACCGTTGAAATTTTGGTGATAATCATTAAAATGTGAAAAGAAAAATCAAGATTTTCTGAGTAAATTAAAATTTTTACATTAATCATTCACATTTACAAAATAATTGAAAATTTTACAGAGTAATTAAAATTTCAACAGAAATAATTAAAATTTAGTAGATATTTTGATTTTATTCACAAAAATAATAGGAAATTTGATAGTTTTCATTGATATTCTAACTCTAAAGATTCTAAACATTAAAAATTATAGTGATCATTGAGACTTTGATAGAAATGGTTAAAAATTTCATACTAATCAATAAAATTTTGATACAACAGATGAGATTATACCTGAAGTACAGAAATTTTGTAAGAACAATTAAAAATTTTGATGCAACCAACTGAAATTTTTATAGTTATCGTGACAAAACAATTAAAAACATGATTAAAATCATTGAAATTATTACAGAACAGTTTAAATTTCGACAGAAATGAGGCATTTTGTAAAATTTAAATGATTTATTTAACAAAAATTATCGAAAATTTGGCAATTCTAACCCTAAACATTAAAAATTGAAGTGATCATTGAAACTTTTATAGAATAGGTTGAAAATTTGTTAGTAATCAACGAAATTTTGACAAAATAGTTAAAATTATACCAGAAATAATGACATTTTGGTAAAAACGCTTAAACACTCATCAGCAACCGTTGAAATTTTGGTGATAATCATTACAATGTGAACAGAAACATCAAGATTTTTTGAGTAAATTAGAATTTTGACATTAATCATTCACATTTACAAAATAATTGAAAATTTTACAGAGTAATTAAAATTTCAACAGAAATAATTAAAGATTAGTAGAGATAATTGATTTTATTAACAAATAGAATTGGAAATTCGACAGTTTCCATTGATATTCTACTTCTAAACGTTCTAAATACTGAAAATTACTGTAATCATTAGGACTTTGATAGAAATGGTTAAAAATTTGATACCCGTCAATAAAATTTTAATAGAACAGATGAGATTATATCAGAAATTCAGTAATTTTGTAAGAACAATTAAAATTTTGATGAAGTGAACTGAAATTTTTATAGTTATGACAAAACAATTAAAAATATGATAAAAATCATTGAAATTATTACAGAACAGTTAAAATTTCGACAGAAATAAGGAATTTTGTAAAATTTAAATGATTTATTTAACAAAAATTATCGAAAATTTGGCAATTCTAACCCTAAACATTAAAAATCGAAGTGATCATTGAAACTTTTATAGAATAGGTTGAAAATTTGTTAGTAATCATCGAAATTTTGACAGAATAGTTAAAATTATACCAGAAATAATGACATTTTGGTAAAAACGCTTAAACACTCATCAGCAACCCTTGAAATTTTGGTGATAATCATTAAAATGTGAACAGAAACATCAAGATTTTTTGAGTAAATTAGAATTTTGACATTAATCATTCACATTTACAAAATAATTGAAAATTTTACAGAGTAATTAAAATTTCAACAGAAATAATTAAAGATTAGTAGAGATAATTGATTTTATTAACAAAAAGAATTGGAAATTCGACAGTTTCCATTGATATTCTACTTCTAAACGTTCTAAATACTGAAAATTACTGTAATCATTAGGACTTTGATAGAAATGGTTAAAAATTTGATACCCGTCAATAAAATTTTAATAGAACAGGTGAGATTATATCAGAAATTCAGTAATTTTGTAAGAACAATTAAAATTTTGATAAAGTAAACTGAAATTTTTATAGTTATCATGACAAAACAATTAAAAATATGATTAAAATCATTGAAATTATTAAAGATAATCCAAAGTCCAAATTTCGACAGAAATAAGGAATTTTGTAAATTTTAAATGATTTTTTTAGCAAAAATTATCAATTATTTGGCAAATCTAACCCTAAACATTAAAAATCAAAGTGTCATTCAATCTTTTATAGAATAGGTTGAAAATTTATTAGTAATATCGAAATTTTGACAGTATAGTTCAAATTATACCAAAAATAATGACATGTTGGTAAAAACGTTTAAACACTCATCAGCAACCGTTGAAATTTTGGTGATAATCATTAAAATGTGAAAAGAAAAATCAAGATTTTCTGAGTAAATTAAAATTTTTACATTAATCATTCACATTTACAAAATAATTGAAAATTTTACAGAGTAATTAAAATTTCAACAGAAATAATTAAAATTTAGTAGATATTTTGATTTTATTCACAAAAATAATAGGAAATTTGATAGTTTTCATTGATATTCTAACTCTAAAGATTCTAAACATTAAAAATTATAGTGATCATTGAGACTTTGATAGAAATGGTTAAAAATTTCATACTAATCAATAAAATTTTGATACAACAGATGAGATTATACCTGAAGTACAGAAATTTTGTAAGAACAATTAAAAATTTTGATGCAACCAACTGAAATTTTTATAGTTATCGTGACAAAACAATTAAAAACATGATTAAAATCATTGAAATTATTACAGAACAGTTTAAATTTCGACAGAAATGAGGCATTTTGTAAAATTTAAATGATTTATTTAACAAAAATTATCGAAAATTTGGCAATTCTAACCCTAAACATTAAAAATTGAAGTGATCATTGAAACTTTTATAGAATAGGTTGAAAATTTGTTAGTAATCAACGAAATTTTGACAAAATAGTTAAAATTATACCAGAAATAATGACATTTTGGTAAAAACGCTTAAACACTCATCAGCAACCGTTGAAATTTTGGTGATAATCATTACAATGTGAACAGAAACATCAAGATTTTTTGAGTAAATTAGAATTTTGACATTAATCATTCACATTTACAAAATAATTGAAAATTTTACAGAGTAATTAAAATTTCAACAGAAATAATTAAAGATTAGTAGAGATAATTGATTTTATTAACAAATAGAATTGGAAATTCGACAGTTTCCATTGATATTCTACTTCTAAACGTTCTAAATACTGAAAATTACTGTAATCATTAGGACTTTGATAGAAATGGTTAAAAATTTGATACCCGTCAATAAAATTTTAATAGAACAGATGAGATTATATCAGAAATTCAGTAATTTTGTAAGAACAATTAAAATTTTGATGAAGTGAACTGAAATTTTTATAGTTATGACAAAACAATTAAAAATATGATAAAAATCATTGAAATTATTACAGAACAGTTAAAATTTCGACAGAAATAAGGAATTTTGTAAAATTTAAATGATTTATTTAACAAAAATTATCGAAAATTTGGCAATTCTAACCCTAAACATTAAAAATCGAAGTGATCATTGAAACTTTTATAGAATAGGTTGAAAATTTGTTAGTAATCATCGAAATTTTGACAGAATAGTTAAAATTATACCAGAAATAATGACATTTTGGTAAAAACGCTTAAACACTCATCAGCAACCCTTGAAATTTTGGTGATAATCATTAAAATGTGAACAGAAACATCAAGATTTTTTGAGTAAATTAGAATTTTGACATTAATCATTCACATTTACAAAATAATTGAAAATTTTACAGAGTAATTAAAATTTCAACAGAAATAATTAAAGATTAGTAGAGATAATTGATTTTATTAACAAAAAGAATTGGAAATTCGACAGTTTCCATTGATATTCTACTTCTAAACGTTCTAAATACTGAAAATTACTGTAATCATTAGGACTTTGATAGAAATGGTTAAAAATTTGATACCCGTCAATAAAATTTTAATAGAACAGGTGAGATTATATCAGAAATTCAGTAATTTTGTAAGAACAATTAAAATTTTGATAAAGTAAACTGAAATTTTTATAGTTATCATGACAAAACAATTAAAAATATGATTAAAATCATTGAAATTATTAAAGATAATCCAAAGTCCAAATTTCGACAGAAATAAGGAATTTTGTAAATTTTAAATGATTTTTTTAGCAAAAATTATCAATTATTTGGCAAATCTAACCCTAAACATTAAAAATCAAAGTGTCATTCAATCTTTTATAGAATAGGTTGAAAATTTATTAGTAATATCGAAATTTTGACAGTATAGTTCAAATTATACCAAAAATAATGACATGTTGGTAAAAACGTTTAAACACTCATCAGCAACCGTTGAAATTTTGGTGATAATCATTAAAATGTGAAAAGAAAAATCAAGATTTTCTGAGTAAATTAAAATTTTTACATTAAGCATTCACATTTACAAAATTAAAAAAGTAATTAAAATTTCAACAGAAATAATTATGGTTTAGTAGAGATTATTGTTTTCTTTTCAACAAAATTAAGTGGAAATTTGACAGTTTTCATTCATATACTAACTCTAAACTTTCTAAACATTAAAAATTACAATGATTAAAATTTCAACAGAAATATATAAAGTTTAGTAGAGATAATTGATTTTTTTAAGAAAAATAATTGGAAATTTGACAGTTTCTATTGATATTCTACTTGTAATGTTCTAAATATTAAAAATTACAGTGATCTTTGAAACTTTGATAGAAATGGTTAAAAATTTGATATACTCTGATTTTTCTAAACTGGCGTTTACGTCATCAAAATAATAATCATAATAATGATGGCACAATTTTGAATTAATTAAGATTTCAACATTAATCATTGGCATTTACAAAATAATTGAAAATTTTACAGAGTAATTCAAATTTTAACAGAAATAGTTAAAGTTTAGTAGAGATAATTGATTTTTTTAACACAAATAATTGGAAATTTGACAGTTTCCATTGGCATTCTAACTCTAAACATTCTAAACATTAAAAATTACAGATATCATTGAAACTTTGTTAGAATTGGTTAAAAATTTGATACTAACTTTCTTTAACTTCACCGTTTTCGTAAATTTAAACCTTTCTAGACTAGATTGAAAATTTATTTGAAATCATTGAAATTTTGACCGAATAGTTAAAATTGTGGCTGAAATAATGAAATTGGTAAAAACAATTAAACACTTAACAGGAACTTTTCAAATTTTGGGAATAATCGTTAAAATGTTTGTGTTTGGGAATAATCTGTTATTTTACCACTTGCTGAAAATAAATTTCTGATTTTGGTTCTGGACACTAAAAGTTCTGATCTCTCATTTAAAAGATGAAGGTCTTTAATGAGGTAATTTAAAGCAGTTTAAAGAAGAAGATGATGTTGCTTCAAAATCACTAGCATCACTATCTGCTAGCATTTTTCTATAACATCACTTTACGCATCACTTACATTCAACATATGTCCGAATGATCTGTTATATCATAAATAGTATTAAAACGACCATCTTATGCATATACAGATAGCGCATAAAGTATTAAGATCTGGCTTTATTTTTCCCCTGTATAAATTTTCGAAAAACGCTTCAATAGGTCAAAATGATTTTGACGAATAGGTCAAAATGATTTTCAGGTTGATCAATTTTGTTTTATTTCAATATTTAAAATCCAAGCCTGTTTTCATAATTTTGTTTTAACTGACGTTGTTTTGAATGGTAACTAGATGCATTCTGCACATTGAAATAATAATTTAAAAGTTTTACTTTAACGCACTGTTTTTCAAATTTTTTCAAATGTTACATATTGAAAATGGCATGTTGTTGAAAACATAATAAAAAGTACTATCAAAATCAAAAATCAAATCAAAAAATAGCTCTGACGTCATAACTTCATATGTAAAACAATTGTAATATTTGGACGTTTCATATACTTGGTGTCTTAAGGAATAAAGGTATTATTATAACTTCAAAATGGAGAGATATTGAAAATTGAAACTGGTCTCAAAATATTTGCTTGAAAAAAAATCATTTTGACCTGTTGGAGCATTTTAAAAAAAATTATACAGGGAAAATAAAGCCAGGTCTTAATACTTTATGGGCTCTCTGTATAGAGTGTTTATAGGGAAAAGTGCAAACTTAAAGATTATGCAGCTATCACAAAAAAAAAACAATACAAAATGCGTTTATCTCTTTTTATTTTAAGTCAACAATATACATATTACATACATTATATAGAATACAGTGTGTCAGCAATACATTTTTTTAAGTGCAGGTTTTGTTTTGCTGATTCTCTTGTAAGTTTAATTTACACATTTTCGTGCTGTTGATTAAATAGGGTTTGATTTGTTTATACGACCTGTAAAAATTGCAAAGGTTTATCTAAGATAAATTATGAGAAAGAAAAATATTTACGTTAACAAAATAATTTACGAAAACAAAAGTTCATTGCAAATATATTTGATAGGCCTTTTTGGAAATATTCGAAATTATGCCTTTACAAAGTCGAATGAATTCCACAAACATTTTTGATAGGCCTTTTTGGAAATATTCGAAATTTTGCCTTTACAAAGTCGACTTGGGGTGAATTCCACAACGAACATTTTTAGTTTGTAGTCTTAATGAGTGTGCTCATAACTGTTACAATGCAAATAAAAAAACTAATTAGCAGCAACAAATAGACTTCTGGACAAAATTGAGGGACCACCAAATATACTTAAAATAACTTTTCCAATTTATAAGTTGTCTTCAATAGATTTTTCACATGTCATAAATTGACGTTTATTAAACACTATTATTATTTCTTAGGATTGCATTTATATATTTATTCGGTTCATTAAATGTCGTTATCTGGTTTTAAATTTATTTTTAATTTTACTGGTGGTCCCTTAATTTTGTCCAGAAGTGTATATAACAACTCAGTGTGTATTATCAATAGATAGAGATAATACAAAGCAATCAAATTTTGGTCATTGGTTCTAAACCAGAAATGTCGCTCTTGTGCTTCTCTCGTGTACAACAATTACATTTACTGCAATTGCTGTAATTCTAAACAAGAAATGTCGCTCTTGTGCTTCTCTTGTACTACAATTACATTTGCTGTAATATATTTGTGAATGATGATGATTTTTACTTTGGGAACTGGATTAGTACGATAACGTAAGTGGCTGTGATATTCACAAAGTTGAAGAGCATTGCATAGTCAACGTTGAAAAATCCTGCTGCATTGAAGGAGGAACAACTGGTGGTTGCCTGATGGCACAAGATGGTCAATTTCTTGCGGGCATTGTTGTCGTCTGAGTACCTCTGCAGTGCTTGTCCAGTAACATGAATGGCCCTCTTGCTTTGATCTACTACGCCCTCACATAGTATTACCAGGATGACTGCATGTATCTGAAAAATACTTGCTTCAGCATCAATTGTTTAAAATTGATTTAAGAACTAATGAATTCATTGGCCTTATAATAATTGATTGGTGATGTTATGGCGATATCTTGGGCAACATTGGATCCCTACACGATTAGTTATACCATAAAGTACTTAACCGTTAAAAATGGTTTTGTATCAATATCTCAATTGAAGGAAGAAAAGGAGTGGAGAGAAAAACGATGTAATGGCTGCGAAATATGAGGCAATGGATGGGACTGAGGACCGTCGAAAGTCTGGTAGATACAGCCAGGAATCGAGACGAAATGAATCGTATTGTCGCAAACATCCATTAATGGATATATGCATAAGAAGAAGAAGATTAATACCATCCGAGCTAATGTATAAGGTGTGTTGAATATTCCTAATAAATATTCAAACTTTCTATATTTTGCATGATATTTTATATTTCTTATTCATAGAATAGTCATGCCAAAAATCACTCACTATTTTGAATTTATAGAAAATACTTTTACACTCATTTTTTTTGCCTGAGTAATTTGGCCCGTTCAAACTGACACTTGAAAATTTCTCTCGCCCTTTGGGTACACAAAATTTTCGTGCATTTTGATCCCGTTAAATTGCTAAGCAACAAAGTTTTGGTAGTACCTAGTGTTTCCAAAAATTTCAAAAACTGCTTGCCCACATGTGAATGTGGAATCGAACTACTGAATGCAGAGGATAGTTTAATATTGCTCAAAGCAGTATTTGAATATGTTATATGTTTACTAATATTAATCCTTGATAAATATATAACTATAGGTAATGACCCAAATAATAACTTAAAAAATATAACTTACATTAGTATAAGTGGTCCAAACTAAAGCTGGTAAACTAAAGATAAAGGTACCATCGATTAACGCGTTGGCGCCTATGAGCACACTAAAAATTATACGTGTCATTATGAGGAATAAATTCCATTCAATAATATTTTTGAATAATTTCACTATATTATATATTCTTTCCGACATAATTGTAATTTCGTAAATTTTTTTGATTGAATCCATCGTTGTATATTTGCCAATGCATAGCCTCTCAGTTAAGTCGTTCATGATTTTGAACCTAATTTTAATGGCATACAGTACATTGTAGGATACGAGGTTAAATAGTATTTCAATGTAAGCTTCAAATTCAAAAATGTGTGTATGTACTTTCCTTCTTAATGTGCCTTCTAAATAAAAATTAATAAAATACCACAAAAAGTTTATTAGTGGAAATACTGTAATCATCAGCAATTGTAAATACTGATACTTCATTGGGGCAATTTTTATACATTCTGCTTCAAATAACTCTTTGTCAATTTTATCTAAAGTATCAAAAATCAATTGCCATTGATTTGTATGCCTTACTGCATTGGCGATGCTTAACAAAATGTTGGCCATAATACAGCTCATAACAAACAAGGTAAGTACTATAAATGTTGAAGGTACTTTCATAGCACTTATGGTATGAAATACTGAATAAATATGCAAGCTTAACTGTAGAGCAAAACATATACAAGTACGTAATTTGCGAGTTCCAAAAACGCAGGTTGATGTATAAAATGGTAAAATGTTTAGAAATGAAGTGATCTTTAGAAGTAGACTTATATCTTTTCGGAAAGACATTTCACCGTCTAGCACTTAAAACAAGGTATACTAGAATGCGAAGTAGTCATTGCTGGTTCAACTAATAACATTATTAGTAACTGGCCATAATTACAAAGTGAATGGTTCAATTTGCGATAAGTTGATTTGATTTTGAAGCAAACAACAATGTTATGTATGTATTTACCAAAAACATGACTAGCAGTTAGCAATCTGACAACTAATAAATTACAGTGGATAATGCAATTCCAATAACAATCAAGTGGCACATAAAAACTTACATACAAACAAATTTCACGGGCAACTTGATGCATTTTTAAGACACACATTTGTTTTATGCATCCACTAATAAAATGAACAACTTTGATAATAATGTTAACTTTTTTGAACGCGTCAATTTTGTTTAACTCGTGCATTTATAGGATTTTTATTAATAGCAATACACATTTTCTGATATTGTTAAAAAGGGTTTGTTTTCTTTGTACGACCTGAAAAAATTGCAAAGGTTGTCTGCGAAAAATCTTGGGAAAAATATGTTTACGTTAGTAAAATAATTTATTATAAATATAGGGTCACTGTACAGCCTCACAGAGTCACACTAGTCAATAAAATTTTGATAGAACAAATGAGATTATACCAGAAATACAGAAATTTTGTAAGAACAATTAAAATATCGATGAAGTGAACTGAAATTTATATAGTTATGATGACATAACAATTGAAAATATGACAAAAATCATTGAAATTATTACCGAACAGTTATTTTTTTTTTCAAATTTGAATCATTCATTCTGTCTATTGCCCCGTCATACAAAAAATTTCATTCCATTTAAAAATCTCCATTTAAAAATATACCAAAAACAAAACAAAATCGATAAGAATTCATTCATAATCAGAATGGATCTAAACACTTTTCAATATCAATAAGGAACAAGTAATACAAACATTTTTCATCTCGAGAAAACAATTCAAAATGTGATGGAAATCATTGAAATTATTACAGAACAGTTAATTTTTTTTCAAATTTGAATCATTCATTCTGTCTATTGCCCTGTCATACAAAAAAAATCATTCCATTTAAAAATCTCCATTTAAAAATATACCAAAAACAAAACAAAATCAATAAGAATTCATTCATAATCAGAATGGATCTAAACACTTTTCAATATCAATAAGGAATTAGTAATACATACATTTTTCATCACGAGAAAACAATTCAAAATGTAATAGAAATCATTGAAATTATTACAGAACAGTTATTTTTTTTCAAATTTGAATATCTAGTTCTTTCTATTGCCCCGTTATATAAAAAAATTCATTCCATTTAAAAATCTCCATTTAAGAATATACCAAAAACAAAACAAAATCGATAAGAATTCATTCATAATCAGAATGGATCTAAGCACTTTTCAATATCAATAAGGAATTAGTAATACATACATTTTTCATCACGAGAAAACAATTCAAAATGTAATAGAAATCATTGAAATTATTACAGAACAGTTTTTTTTTCTTTCAAATTTGAATGTCTAGTTCTTTCTATTGCCCCGTCATACAAAAAATTTCATTCCATTTAAAAATCTCCATATAAAAATATACCAAAAACAAAACAAAATCAATAAGAATTCATCCATAATCAGAATAGATCTAAACACTTTTCAATATCAATAAGGAATTAGTAATACATTCATTTTTCATTACAAGAAAACAATTCAAAATGTAATAGAAATCATTGAAATTATTACAGAACAGTTAATTTGTTTCAAATTTGAATCATTCATTCTGTCTATTGCCCTGTCATTCCAAAAATTTCATTCCATTTAAAAATCTCCATTTAAAAATATACCAAAAACAAAACAAAATCAATAAGAATTCATTCATAATCAGAATAGATCTAAACACTTTTCAATATCAATAAGGAATTAGTAATACATTCATTTTTCATCACGAGAAAACAATTCAAAATGTAATAGAAATCATTGAAATTATTACAGAACAGTTAATTTTTTTTCAAATTTGAATCATTCATTCTGTCTATTGCCCCGTCATACAAAAAATTTCATTCCATTTAAAAATCTCCATTTAAAAATATACCAAAAACAAAACAAAATCAATAAGAATTCACCCATAATCTGAATGGATCTAAACACTTTTCAATTTCAATAAGGAATTAGTAATACATACATTTTTCATGACGAGAAAACAATTCAAAATGTGAGAGAAATCATTGAAATTATTACAGAACAGTTAATTTTTTTTCAAATTTGAATCATTCATTCTGTCTATTGCCCCGTCATACAAAAAATTTCATTCCATTTAAAAATCTCCATTTAAAAATATACCAAAAACAAAACAAAATCAATAAGAATTCACCCATAATCTGAATGGATCTAAACACTTTTCAATTTCAATAAGGAATTAGTAATACATACATTTTTCATCACGAGAAAACAATTCAAAATGTGATAGAAATCATTGAAATTATTACAGAACAGTTAATTTTTTTTCAAATTTGAATCATTAATTCTGTCTATTGCCCCGTCATACAAAAAATTTCATTCCATTTAAAAATCTCCATTTAAAAATATACCAAAAACAAAACAAAATCAATAAGAATTCATTCATAATCAGAATGGATCTAAACACTTTTCAATATCAATAAAGAATTAGTAATTCAAACATTTTTCATGACGAGAAAACAATTCAAAATGTAATAGAAATCATTGAAATTATTACAGAACAGTTAATTTTTTTTCAAATTTGAATCATTCATTCTGTCTATTGCCCCGTCATACAAAAAATTTCATTCCATTTAAAAATCTCCATTTAAAAATATACCAAAAACAATACAAAATCAATAAGAATTCATTCATAATCAGAATGGATCTAAACACTTTTCAATATCAATAAAGAATTAGTAATTCAAACATTTTTCATGACGAGAAAACTATTCAAAATGTAATAGAAATCATTGAAATTATTACAGAACAGTTAATTTTTTTTCAAATTTGAATCATTAATTCTGTCTATTGCCACGTCATACAAAAAATGTCATTCCATTTAAGAATCTCCATTTAAAAATATACCAAAAACAAAACAAAATCAATAAGAATTCACCCATAATCTGAATGGATCTAAACACTTTTCAATATCAATAAGGAATTAGTAATACATACAATTTTCATGACGAGAAAACAATTCAAAATGTGAGAGAAATCATTGAAATTATTACAGAACAGTTAATTTTTTTTCAAATTTGAATCATTAATTCTGTCTATTGCCCCGTCATACAAAAAATTTCATTCCATTTAAAAATCTCCATTTAAAAATATACCAAAAACAAAACAAAATCAATAAGAATTCATTCATAGTCAGAATGGATCTAAACACTTTTCAATATCAATACGGAATTAGTAATACAAACATTTTTCATCATGAAAGAACAATTCAAAATGTGATTGAAATCATTGAAATTATTATAGAACAGTTAATTTTTTTTCAAATTTGAATCATTCATTCTGTCTATTGCCCCGTCATACAAAAAATTTCATTCCATTTAAAAATCTCCATTTATAACTATACCAAAAACAAAACAAAATCAATAAGAATTCATTCATAATCAGAATGGATCTAAACACTTTTCAATATCAATAAGGAATTAGTAATATATACATTTTTCATCACGAGAAAACAATTCAAAATGTAATAGAAATCATTGAAATTATTACAGAACAGTTAATTTTTTTTCAAATTTGAATCATTCATTCTGTCTATTGCCCCGTCATACAAAAAATTTCATTCCATTTAAAAATCTCCATTTAAAAATATACCAAAAACAAAACAAAATCAATAAGAATTCACCCATAATCTGAATGGATCTAAACACTTTTCAATTTCAATAAGGAATTAGTAATACATACATTTTTCATCACGAGAAAACAATTCAAAATGTGATAGAAATCATTGAAATTATTACAGAACAGTTAATTTTTTTTCAAATTTGAATCATTAATTCTGTCTATTGCCCCGTCATACAAAAAATTTCATTCCATTTAAAAATCTCCATTTAAAAATATACCAAAAACAAAACAAAATCAATAAGAATTCATTCATAATCAGAATGGATCTAAACACTTTTCAATATCAATAAAGAATTAGTAATTCAAACATTTTTCATGACGAGAAAACAATTCAAAATGTAATAGAAATCATTGAAATTATTACAGAACAGTTAATTTTTTTTTCAAATTTGAATCATTCATTCTGTCTATTGCCCCGTCATACAAAAAATTTCATTCCATTTAAAAATCTCCATTTAAAAATATACCAAAAACAATACAAAATCAATAAGAATTCATTCATAATCAGAATGGATCTAAACACTTTTCAATATCAATAAAGAATTAGTAATTCAAACATTTTTCATGACGAGAAAACTATTCAAAATGTAATAGAAATCATTGAAATTATTACAGAACAGTTAATTTTTTTTCAAATTTGAATCATTAATTCTGTCTATTGCCACGTCATACAAAAAATGTCATTCCATTTAAGAATCTCCATTTAAAAATATACCAAAAACAAAACAAAATCAATAAGAATTCACCCATAATCTGAATGGATCTAAACACTTTTCAATATCAATAAGGAATTAGTAATACATACAATTTTCATGACGAGAAAACAATTCAAAATGTGAGAGAAATCATTGAAATTATTACAGAACAGTTAATTTTTTTTCAAATTTGAATCATTAATTCTGTCTATTGCCCCGTCATACAAAAAATTTCATTCCATTTAAAAATCTCCATTTAAAAATATACCAAAAACAAAACAAAATCAATAAGAATTCATTCATAATCAGAATGGATCTAAACACTTTTCAATATCAATAAAGAATTAGTAATTCAAACATTTTTCATGACGAGAAAACAATTCAAAATGTAATAGAAATCATTGAAATTATTACAGAACAGTTAATTTTTTTTCAAATTTGAATCATTCATTCTGTCTATTGCCCCGTCATACAAAAAATTTCATTCCATTTAAAAATCTCCATTTAAAAATATACCAAAAACAAAACAAAATCAATAAGAATTCACCCATAATCTGAATGGATCTAAACACTTTTCAATATCAATAAGGAATTAGTAATACATACAATTTTCATGACGAGAAAACAATTCAAAATGTGAGAGAAATCATTGAAATTATTACAGAACAGTTATTTTTTTTTCAAATTTGAATCATTAATTCTGTCTATTGCCCCGTCATACAAAAAATTTCATTCCATTTAAAAATCTCCATTTAAAAATATACCAAAAACAAAACAAAATCAATAAGAATTCATTCATAGTCAGAATGGATCTAAACACTTTTCAATATCAATACGGAATTAGTAATACAAACATTTTTCATCATGAAAGAACAATTCAAAATGTGATTGAAATCATTGAAATTATTATAGAACAGTTAATTTTTTTTCAAATTTGAATCATTCATTCTGTCTATTGCCCCGTCATACAAAAAATTTCATTCCATTTAAAAATCTCCATTTATAACTATACCAAAAACAAAACAAAATCAATAAGAATTCATTCATAATCAGAATGGATCTAAACACTTTTCAATATCAATAAGGAATTAGTAATATATACATTTTTCATCACGAGAAAACAATTCAAAATGTAATAGAAATCATTGAAATTATTACAGAACAGTTAATTTTTTTTCAAATTTGAATCATTCATTCTGTCTATTGCCCCGTCATACAAAAAATTTCATTCCATTTAAAAATCTCCATTTAAAAATATACCAAAAACAAAACAAAATCAATAAGAATTCACCCATAATCTGAATGGATCTAAACACTTTTCAATTTCAATAAGGAATTAGTAATACATACATTTTTCATCACGAGAAAACAATTCAAAATGTGATAGAAATCATTGAAATTATTACAGAACAGTTAATTTTTTTTCAAATTTGAATCATTAATTCTGTCTATTGCCCCGTCATACAAAAAATTTCATTCCATTTAAAAATCTCCATTTAAAAATATACCAAAAACAAAACAAAATCAATAAGAATTCATTCATAATCAGAATGGATCTAAACACTTTTCAATATCAATAAAGAATTAGTAATTCAAACATTTTTCATGACGAGAAAACAATTCAAAATGTAATAGAAATCATTGAAATTATTACAGAACAGTTAATTTTTTTTCAAATTTGAATCATTCATTCTGTCTATTGCCCCGTCATACAAAAAATTTCATTCCATTTAAAAATCTCCATTTAAAAATATACCAAAAACAATACAAAATCAATAAGAATTCATTCATAATCAGAATGGATCTAAACACTTTTCAATATCAATAAAGAATTAGTAATTCAAACATTTTTCATGACGAGAAAACTATTCAAAATGTAATAGAAATCATTGAAATTATTACAGAACAGTTAATTTTTTTTCAAATTTGAATCATTAATTCTGTCTATTGCCACGTCATACAAAAAATGTCATTCCATTTAAGAATCTCCATTTAAAAATATACCAAAAACAAAACAAAATCAATAAGAATTCACCCATAATCTGAATGGATCTAAACACTTTTCAATATCAATAAGGAATTAGTAATACATACAATTTTCATGACGAGAAAACAATTCAAAATGTGAGAGAAATCATTGAAATTATTACAGAACAGTTAATTTTTTTTCAAATTTGAATCATTAATTCTGTCTATTGCCCCGTCATACAAAAAATTTCATTCCATTTAAAAATCTCCATTTAAAAATATACCAAAAACAAAACAAAATCAATAAGAATTCATTCATAGTCAGAATGGATCTAAACACTTTTCAATATCAATACGGAATTAGTAATACAAACATTTTTCATCATGAAAGAACAATTCAAAATGTGATTGAAATCATTGAAATTATTATAGAACAGTTAATTTTTTTTCAAATTTGAATCATTCATTCTGTCTATTGCCCCGTCATACAAAAAATTTCATTCCATTTAAAAATCTCCATTTATAACTATACCAAAAACAAAACAAAATCAATAAGAATTCATTCATAATCAGAATGGATCTAAACACTTTTCAATATCAATAAGGAATTAGTAATATATACATTTTTCATCACGAGAAAACAATTCAAAATGTAATAGAAATCATTGAAATTATTACAGAACAGTTCATTTTATTTCAAATTTGAATCATTCATTCTGTCTATTGCCTCGTCATACAAAAAATTTCATTCCATTTAAAAATCTCCATTTAAAAATATACCAAAAACAAAACAAAATCAATAAGAATTCATTCACAATCAGAATGGATCTAAACACTTTTCAATATCAATAAGGAATCAGTAATACATACATTTTTCATCACGAGAACACAATTCAAAATGTAATAGAAATCATTGAAATTATTACAGAACAGTCATTTTTTTTTCAAATTTGAATCATTCTTCTGTCTATTGCCCCGTCATACAAAAAAATTCATTCCATTTAAAAATCTCCATTTAAAAATATACCAAAAACAAAACAAAATCAATAAGAATTCATTCATAATCAGAATGGATCTAAACACTTTTCAATATCAATAAGGAATCAGTAATACATACATTTTTCATCACGAGAACACAATTCAAAATGTGATTGAAATCATTGAAAATATTACAGAACAGTTCAATTTTTTTTCAAATTTAAATGTTAAAACTGAATAAAACAGTAATATGTTTCTACTTTACTAGTAATTGGTAATAATTATAAAATGGATGGTTAAATTTCTATGTCTTTTCAAGTGACAAATTATTAAGATGTGAGAAATTGCAATGGTGTAATGATTAATTTATTTATTTAAAAAAATGAAAAGCTCAGACCAAATTACGTTATTTTATTCACAGAGTAGATCAAATTTTGGATCAATTTTATGCCTAAATATTTCTGCCGCTTTCAATAAATTGAACTTCTTTTCATTTGTGCTTCTATGCAAAATTTATTTTCAAAACTTTCAAAATTTAGGAAATAATTGTTTATTTCCCAAAACCAGGATGGATGATTATTGGTAATAAACCACTGACAATAAGTGATTTTCTCACTTATTTAAAATTTAATCGTGGTCAAATTTTCAGAAATTTCAGTTTCTGATAACTTATACAGCTCAACTCAGAAAATTAATAACTCGATTTTCTCACTTATTTATGTCATATTCGTTATCAAATTTTCAGAGGAATTGTATTCAGGTATACTGTATACAGATCTGGCATAAAATTTTCAAAATATCCATTAGATAAATATTCAGAAATTTCAGTGACTGATAACGAAATTCCTATTAAAATTTTGCCATGTCGATTGTAATTTAAATTTACAAAAAAAATTGCCATGGCGATTGTAATTTAAATTTGCAAAAAAATCGTAATAATCATTACAATATAATATTGTTTGTTGAACCATAAATGGCTATTGTACAATTTGATACGCTTTATACAGAATATTTCATGTTTATATATAAAATTTATCCATCTTTACTACCTGCTGTAAATCTGCTGGAAACAATTTTGAAAAAAGTTGACGATAATTTTATATTGCAAATTTTTATATGAATTTTGTTATGTTTTCAAATTTTGTCTGCAAACGGTAATAAACAATACGCGTATTTAAAGAAAATTATTGCTTTATCGACTTTGAGTCAATTAGGTTTGATAATAAGAATTTTAGCAAATTACAATAAATATAATAAATACTAATAATATAATAATAAATATAAAAATATAACTAATAAATATAATAATATATAATCATTATATCATTATTACATCTCACCAGTAATCAACCCTAGTATACAATATTACGCTTTTTTTTTTTTTTCTTCCAACGAAACTTTCATTACTTTATATTATAATTACATTGTTTTACAAATAATTAGAATGTATAGGCGGAAAGACCGCAGGTCGATAGCCAATAAAATATTGTTACTACTACTATAATAAATACATATATAATAAATACAAGAAATATTGATCAAGTAAAAAAAAACAGTTTCAAGATAAGTGCATTTGAAAATTCTAAACATTGTGATATATCTAATTTTTCATTTCATATTTCATACAAATAAAATATACTATTAACATTATTATACTAATTACTTATTATTATTATTATTACTTATGCTATTACTATATGTTTGTGTATGATGAGGGATTGTCCTTTGGGAGCTGAATTAGTACGATTACGTACGTGGCTATGATATTCACAAAGTTGAATAGTATGGCATAGTCAATTTTGAAAAATCCTGCTGCCGTGAAGCAGGGAAATCTGGTTGTTGCCTGATGGCACAATATAGTCAATTTCCTGCTGGCAATGTTGTCGTTTGAGTACCACTGCAGTGCTTGTCCAGTACCATCAATAGCCCTTTTTCCTTCATCTGCTACTCTCTCACACAATGTTACTAAAACAGTTGCATGACCCTGGAAAAAAAAATGATGAAACTCAAAAAATGAAACTCAATTTTGAAAATTTTGATATTTAATAATGAAACATTCTAAGGAAAATTACGACATTTATCATAATTGACATAATTTGACATAATTTTACATAATTTGACATATTTTGACATAATTTGACATAATTTGACATAATTTGACATAATTTAACATAATTTGACATAATTTGACATAATTTGACATAATTTGACATAATTTGACATAATTTTAATAGTATTGTGAGTACTATGAGTATTGTGGTTTCATTAATTTTTTGCTATGTTAAATAATGTTTCATTTATTTGTAATGAAAATGTAAATGTAGTAAAATTTTGGTACTTATAATAAGAATTTCATAATTTCTAATGAAAATTTTGAAATCTCTAATGAAAAGTTCGTAATTTCCAACTAAGTTTATTTTCATAAAAAATTTCTACAAACAACAGACTATTAACATTTTAACAGCTTCATACAAATTTTGCAAATACAAATAACATTTTGCATTTTATAGTAACATTTTAGCAATTTACAATAAAATTTTCATTATCGCTGCTGAAATGTTGTAATTTATAATACGAATGTTAAAATTGTCCATGATATTTTATATTTTATAATGAAATTTACCAATTTACAATAATATAACATAATAAAGAATATTTATTAGCAAAAAACGCTACATAATATTTTATTACATTTTATTTACAATAAAATTTTCATAAAGCTATTGCAATTTTGTAAGTTAGAATGATCAATGATGAAAGTCACAACGAAAATTACATAATTCCAATGAAACTTATTTATTAGTTAATGATTGTTTTCTAATTCCTTTGAAATGTTGTTTTTATAATATTTTTTTTGCAATTTTCGCTACAATGTTCCAATTTAAATTCAACATTTTACAAATTCTACAAAAATTTTGTAATTTGCAATTAATATTCCATAATTTCTATTGAAATATTGAAATCCACCATCAAAATTTTGTAATATTCATCATAATGTTATTACTATTTATGAGGTTTTTGCAGAAATTTTTGTAATTGGTAGTTAAAGTGGCGAAATCTCATAGTTTTTGTTGATTTTTTCAAAATTTATTATCGACACCAATTTTACACCTTCCATTATATTTTGTGCAAAATTCTATGAAACAGTTAATAACTTTGCAAGGAATATTATTTCTGGGGAAAGATGTTATAATTTCCAATATTTGGTGTAGCAGTTAAAATGACGACAATTTCATAGCTTTTGTTGATTTTTTTAAAATTTATTATCAACACCAATTTTACACCTTCCATTATATTTTTTGCAAATTTCTATGAAATGGTTAATAAATTTGCAAGAAATATTATTTCTGGGAAAAGACGTTATAATTTCCAATAAAAAATAAAATAAAATAAAATTTTGGTAATTAGATTAAAAAATTCTAACGATTTAATTTGTAGAGAAAATGTAATAAAATTGCCATTCATACTTGATTTGTTACCTACAATTTTCACTACAATAGTCCAATTTAAATTCAACATTTTTCAAATTCGACGAAAATTTTGTAATTTATAATTAATATTCTATATTTTCTATTGAAATATTGAAATCCATCATTAATATTTGGTAATATTCATCATATTGTTATTATTATTTATGGGGTTTTCAAAGAATTGTTTGTAATTTGTAGATAAAATGACGAAAATTTCATAGTTTTTGTTGAATTTAAAAAAAATTATTATCAAATCTAATTTTAGATTAGATTTAGATTAGATTAATTTTTTGGTCCGTTACAACAAATATCTGTTTTATACGAGTCAGTACATAATATATATATATATATATATATATATATATATATATATATATATATATATATAATAGTATAATAAGATAATTACGAACTACTAATAAATTGTTTTTTTACACTTTGCATTATTTTTTTTTGCAAATTTCTGTAAAATGGTTAATAACTTTTCAAAGAATATTATGTCTGGGGAAAGACGTTATAATTTCCAATAAAAAAACTCACAGGTTCCATTAATCTTTACAATTTATCAAAATTTTGGTAAATATATTAAAAAGTTCTAATAAAATGTTTGTAATTTCCAATTGAAATTCAACATTCATTGTAATTTACAAGCAAAATTATATCATTTGATTGAGCATTTTGTGGTTTGATAAACTTACAATTTGTAATCAAATTTCTTAATTTGTAGGGAAAATGTAGAAAATTTGCATTCAAAATTTCTCATTTGCAACGAAAATTTCGTAATTTCCATTTGTAATTTTGTAAATAATTTTGTGTTTTCTATTAAAAGTTTTGCAAATTTCTGTCAGAATATTAATAACTTAGCGAGTTTCTTGCTTTGAGGATAAATTCTTTATAATTTATACTCAAAATATCAGGTTTTTATGAAACATTGAAATTTTAAATTAATAATTTGGTATTTACAATAAGAATTCCATAATTTCCAACTAAATTCTATTATTTATCATGACAATTTGTTATTTCTTTTGAGTTTTGGAATTTATAATGCAAATTTTGTACTTTCAATAAAAAAATAGCAAATTCATTATAATTCAGTAAGTTATTAATTTATAATTCATATTTTGGTATTTACAAGAAGAATTGCTATTTATGGGGTTTTCGAAGAAATGTTTGTAATTGGTAGTTAAAGTGGCGAAATTTCATAGTTTTTGTTGATTTTTTCAAAATTTATTATCGACACCAATTTTACACCTTCCATTATATTTTGTGCAAAATTCTATGAAACAGTTAATAACTTTGCAAGGAATATTATTTCTGGGGAAAGATGTTATAATTTCCAATATTTGGTGTAGCAGTTAAAATGACGACAATTTCATAGCTTTTGTTGATTTTTTTAAAATTTATTATCAACACCAATTTTACACCTTCCATTATATTTTTTGCAAATTTCTATGAAATGGTTAATAAATTTGCAAGAAATATTATTTCTGGGAAAAGACGTTATAATTTCCAATAAAAAATAAAATAAAATAAAATTTTGGTAATTAGATTAAAAAATTCTAACGATTTAATTTGTAGAGAAAATGTAATAAAATTGCCATTCATACTTGATTTGTTACCTACAATTTTCACTACAATAGTCCAATTTAAATTCAACATTTTTCAAATTCGACGAAAATTTTGTAATTTATAATTAATATTCTATATTTTCTATTGAAATATTGAAATCCATCATTAATATTTGGTAATATTCATCATATTGTTATTATTATTTATGGGGTTTTCAAAGAATTGTTTGTAATTTGTAGATAAAATGACGAAAATTTCATAGTTTTTGTTGAATTTAAAAAAAATTATTATCAAATCTAATTTTAGATTAGATTTAGATTAGATTAATTTTTTGGTCCGTTACAACAAATATCTGTTTTATACGAGTCAGTACATAATATATATATATATATATATATATATATATATATATATATATATATATATATATATAATAGTATAATAAGATAATTACGAACTACTAATAAATTGTTTTTTTACACTTTGCCTTATTTTTTTTTGCAAATTTCTGTAAAATGGTTAATAACTTTTCAAAGAATATTATGTCTGGGGAAAGACGTTATAATTTCCAATAAAAAAACTCACAGGTTCCATTAATCTTTACAATTTATCAAAATTTTGGTAAATATATTAAAAAGTTCTAATAAAATGTTTGTAATTTCCAATTGAAATTCAACATTCATTGTAATTTACAAGCAAAATTATATCATTTGATTGAGCATTTTGTGGTTTGATAAACTTACAATTTGTAATCAAATTTCTTAATTTGTAGGGAAAATGTAGAAAATTTGCATTCAAAATTTCTCATTTGCAACGAAAATTTCGTAATTTCCATTTGTAATTTTGTAAATAATTTTGTGTTTTCTATTAAAAGTTTTGCAAATTTCTGCCAGAATATTAATAACTTAGCGAGTTTCTTGCTTTGAGGATAAATTCTTTATAATTTATACTCAAAATATCAGGTTTTTATGAAACATTGAAATTTTAAATTAATAATTTGGTATTTACAATAAGAATTCCATAATTTCCAACTAAATTCTATTATTTATCATGACAATTTGTTATTTCTTTTGAGTTTTGGAATTTATAATGCAAATTTTGTACTTTCAATAAAAAAATAGCAAATTCATTATAATTCAGTAAGTTATTAATTTATAATTCATATTTTGGTATTTACAAGAAGAATTGCTATTTATGGGGTTTTCGAAGAAATGTTTGTAATTGGTAGTTAAAGTGGCGAAATTTCATAGTTTTTGTTGATTTTTTCAAAATTTATTATCGACACCAATTTTACACCTTCCATTATATTTTGTGCAAAATTCTATGAAACAGTTAATAACTTTGCAAGGAATATTATTTCTGGGGAAAGATGTTATAATTTCCAATATTTGGTGTAGCAGTTAAAATGACGACAATTTCATAGCTTTTGTTGATTTTTTTAAAATTTATTATCAACACCAATTTTACACCTTCCATTATATTTTTTGCAAATTTCTATGAAATGGTTAATAAATTTGCAAGAAATATTATTTCTGGGAAAAGACGTTATAATTTCCAATAAAAAATAAAATAAAATAAAATTTTGGTAATTAGATTAAAAAATTCTAACGATTTAATTTGTAGAGAAAATGTAATAAAATTGCCATTCATACTTGATTTGTTACCTACAATTTTCACTACAATAGTCCAATTTAAATTCAACATTTTTCAAATTCGACGAAAATTTTGTAATTTATAATTAATATTCTATATTTTCTATTGAAATATTGAAATCCATCATTAATATTTGGTAATATTCATCATATTGTTATTATTATTTATGGGGTTTTCAAAGAATTGTTTGTAATTTGTAGATAAAATGACGAAAATTTCATAGTTTTTGTTGAATTTAAAAAAAATTATTATCAAATCTAATTTTAGATTAGATTTAGATTAGATTAATTTTTTGGTCCGTTACAACAAATATCTGTTTTATACGAGTCAGTACATAATATATATATATATATATATATATATATATATATATATATATATATATATATATATATATATATATATAATAGTATAATAAGATAATTACGAACTACTAATAAATTGTTTTTTTACACTTTGCCTTATTTTTTTTTGCAAATTTCTGTAAAATGGTTAATAACTTTTCAAAGAATATTATGTCTGGGGAAAGACGTTATAATTTCCAATAAAAAAACTCACAGGTTCCATTAATCTTTACAATTTATCAAAATTTTGGTAAATATATTAAAAAGTTCTAATAAAATGTTTGTAATTTCCAATTGAAATTCAACATTCATTGTAATTTACAAGCAAAATTATATCATTTGATTGAGCATTTTGTGGTTTGATAAACTTACAATTTGTAATCAAATTTCTTAATTTGTAGGGAAAATGTAGAAAATTTGCATTCAAAATTTCTCATTTGCAACGAAAATTTCGTAATTTCCATTTGTAATTTTGTAAATAATTTTGTGTTTTCTATTAAAAGTTTTGCAAATTTCTGCCAGAATATTAATAACTTAGCGAGTTTCTTGCTTTGAGGATAAATTCTTTATAATTTATACTCAAAATATCAGGTTTTTATGAAACATTGAAATTTTAAATTAATAATTTGGTATTTACAATAAGAATTCCATAATTTCCAACTAAATTCTATTATTTATCATGACAATTTGTTATTTCTTTTGAGTTTTGGAATTTATAATGCAAATTTTGTACTTTCAATAAAAAAATTGGCAAATTCATTATAATTCAGTAAGTTTTTAATTTGTAATTAATATTTTGGTATTTACAAGAAGAATTACTATTTATGGGGTTTTCGAATAAATGTTTGTAATTTGTAGTTAAAATGACGAAAATTTCGTAGTTTTTGTTGAATTTTTTAATATTTATAGTCAACAATAATTTTACACCTTCTATTATATTTTTTTGCAAATTTCTATGAAATGGTAAATAACTTTGTAATGAATATTATGTCTGGGGAAAGACGTTATAATTTCCAATAAAAAAACTCGCAGGTTCCATTGATCTTTACAATTTATGAAAATTTTGGTAATTAGATTAAAATATTCTAATGAAAATTTTGTAATTTCCAATAGAAACGCATCATTCATTGTAATTTACAAGCGAAATGATATCATTTGATAGAGCATTTTATGGTTTGATAAACTTACAATTTGTAATAAAATTTCTTAATTTGTAGGGAAAATGTAGAAAATTTTCATTCAAAATATCTCATTTGCAACGAAATTTTCGTAATTTCCATTTGTAATTTTGCAAATAATTTTGTATTTTCTATTAAAAGTTTTGCAAATTTCTGTCAGAATATTAATAACTTAGTGAGTTTCATGCTTTGAGGATAAATTCTTTATAATTTATACTCAAAATTTCAGGCTTTAATGAAATATTGAAATTTATAATTAATATTTTGGTATTTACAATAAGAATTTCATAATATCCAACTAAATTCTATTAGTTAGCATGAAAATTTGTTATTTGCTTTGAGTTTTGGAATTTATAATGCAAATTTTGTACTTTCAATAAAAAAATTGGCAAATTCATTATAATTCAGTAAGTTTTTAATTTGTAATTAATATTTTGGTATTTACAAGAAGAATTACTATTTATGGGGTTTTCGAATAAATGTTTGTAATTTGTAGTTAAAATGACGAAAATTTCGTAGTTTTTGTTGAATTTTTTAATATTTATAGTCAACAATAATTTTACACCTTCTATTATATTTTTTTGCAAATTTCTATGAAATGGTAAATAACTTTGTAATGAATATTATGTCTGGGGAAAGACGTTATAATTTCCAATAAAAAAACTCGCAGGTTCCATTGATCTTTACAATTTATGAAAATTTTGGTAATTAGATTAAAATATTCTAATGAAAATTTTGTAATTTCCAATAGAAACGCATCATTCATTGTAATTTACAAGCGAAATGATATCATTTGATAGAGCATTTTATGGTTTGATAAACTTACAATTTGTAATAAAATTTCTTAATTTGTAGGGAAAATGTAGAAAATTTTCATTCAAAATATCTCATTTGCAACGAAATTTTCGTAATTTCCATTTGTAATTTTGCAAATAATTTTGTATTTTCTATTAAAAGTTTTGCAAATTTCTGTCAGAATATTAATAACTTAGTGAGTTTCATGCTTTGAGGATAAATTCTTTATAATTTATACTCAAAATTTCAGGCTTTAATGAAATATTGAAATTTATAATTAATATTTTGGTATTTACAATAAGAATTTCATAATATCCAACTAAATTCTATTAGTTAGCATGAAAATTTGTTATTTGCTTTGAGTTTTGGAATTTATAATGCAAATTTTGTACTTTCAATAAAAAAATTGGAAATTCATTATAATTTAGAAAGTTTTTATATTTATTTATTTATGTGAATATTATGTAAGTTCTCCCGGTAATAAATATTATTATTATTTTCAATATAAATTGGTTTTCGACTAGATTATAAATTTTTGTAGGTAACCTCTAAAAAAAAATTGTATATCAATATCAACTGTTTTTACTATGTTTACTATATGTTTATTAACATTAATCCTTAATGATTTTTTAATTAAATGGTAATGACCCAAACACGAACTTAACATAAATAACTTACGGCAAAATAAATGTTCCAGAGACAAAAAAATAAAGTGTACACAAAGGTACCATTAAGTAATGCGTAGATGGTCATAAGGACATTAAAAATCATACGTATCATTATTAGGAGAAAATTCCATTCAACAATCTTATTAAATAATTTCACTATATTATACATTATTTCCGACGATTTTGCGATTTCGTCGATTCTTTTGAGTGAATCCATCGTTGTACTTTTATCAGTACATAGCTTCTCAGTTAAATCGTTCGTGATTTTGAACCTAATTTTAATTGCGTGCAGCATATAGAATGGTACGAGACTAAACAGCATTCCAATGTAATTTTCTATATCACATATTATAATGAATGCATACGGTTTAAATGTGCCTTCGAGACAAGCATCAGCAATATTCCACAAAAAGCTTATTAATGGAACAGCTGAAATCAGCACTAATTGTAAAAATTGGTACTTCATTGCGGTAATTTTTATTGATTCTGATTCAAATATCTCTTTATCAATTTTATCTAGAGTATCAAAAATCAATTGCCATTGATTTGCATGTCTTGCTGCATTGATGGTGCTTAACATAACATTTGCCATTATCAAGGATAGAAGAGACACGACAAGCACTTTCATTGCATCAGATAGTGCTTTCGTAGTCACACAGTGAAGTACTAAATAAATATGCGTAATTAAATGTAGGGCAAAACATATACAAGTACGTAATTTGCGAGTTGCAAAAATTCCGTTTGATGTATAGCATGGCAAAATGTTTAGAAATGAAGTGATACTTAGAAGCAGACTTATGTCTTTTCGGAAAGACATTTTACCGTCTGGCCCTTATAACAGTACAGAACATAAAAAAGGTACACTGATAATCGGGAATTCCTGACACAGACTAATAATAGTGATTACAAAATGAATGGCGCGATTTACGATAAATTGATACAATAACAAACAAAATAATTTTATTTATGCATGCGTTCTAATTATCTTAAAACAAAGTATGTATAAAGAAGAATCAATAAATTTGCTAGAAATATTACATGGGGCACATTTGTATTTATGTATGCATTGTAATTACCTTAAAACTTGGGTTATACTAACTACATATATAAATATATAACCATTCAGTTGTAACTATACAATACCGGGGTATCATTATAAATTGTAATTAATTTATAAACGTAGAGTGGCTCGTAATCTAAGTGGCGGTACTTCACCTGTGTTTGATTCATGGAATCGTTATAGTGACAAGATCGATGGTTCGTTGATCAAGTATTGTGTCTGTTACGGGGAAAATATCAAATTATACGCATACACAAATATCATCATACAGTAATTTATTCATTCGGTAATTCATATGGTTTTACATTTTAATTTAGCAAGTAAGGTTTGGTTCATTTGGTTATGGTAAATAATACGCTTTACATTTATGTGGTGACTAAGGGTTTATTTAATAAGTAATAACACACAAATAATGACAAATGACGATTTATTCTGAATTAAAGTTTTGTAATGAATTTATCGATTTTTACGTGGTTTTCTGATTATATTTCGTGGTATTCTGACGTGAATTAACGTTATAATTCAAATTCTACTGGTTACTAGTACATGCGATCTGTCCCTGCTAATTGCGGTGTTTTCGTTATGTCATTCATTCCACATGCGTTCGTTCATCCATATTTTTATCTTTTATTTACTTGATTTGATTTATCCTCAGATAAAGTTTAGAAGTGTATTTCCCAGCAAATAACATGCCAGTATTAAGGATGACGATTTACCCTTAATTAAAGTTTCGCAATGCATTTACCAAGCAATAACACCCAAATAATTATATCGTAAATTTCGATCGGTGATTTGTGCACGATGGTCAGTTGTGTCTGGCTAAAGTACATATATCTGATCTCATAGCGAGTCTCATACCCTAACCCTATTACGTCTGACGTGTATGAAACATAAGCCCCTCGTTTGTTTTTGACTCTTTTTATTTTTATTTAATTTTTTTTAATGTATTTTCTTTTGTTTTTAATATTTTCATTTATCTTTAGTTTGTTTTTACTTCGTTTTTGTGATAATTGAATTCACCTAGCGGGTGTGATTCTGCATGATTTTGACTTTGATTCATTCACGGATTTATATCCCTTCTTTACGCATGCTCATGCATGAATTCCATTGATTCGCATTCATTCTTAATTGCCGTTGCGTTTCGTATTTATTAACTTTATTTCTCATCCGATCATGACTTATGACTTGGATTCATTCAATGATTTATCTATAATATCCACATGCTCGTGCTTCAGGAATATACTGACTCGCATTCATTCATTTCTAACTCGCTCACGAATTCAAATATGCAAATACTGACCACATGCATTATCGATGCTGAGGGCTGTTTTATTTCACCGGCATGCAATTACAAATTATTAGTTTGATCACTCACTCGGCTGATTGATTAGTGATATTAACTACGCAACGCTAATTACCAGGATTTAGTGATTTGGTATGACATGATGATATTTGCTGATTTTTGTAATAATTATTGACCTTCACGAATACCGGTTATTTTGGTTCCCGTTGCGATCGCTACCTGGGAAATCCCTTGAGTTTGTATCTGTTTAAATACCTTCCTGAACTAAGCTCTTTCCCGAATCCCTTGCTAATAAAATATAAATAATAATTAAAACGCATGATAATCGAATATTGGTGGTGGTTTATGTGGAGTAGCAACACTTATCATACGTGACAATATTACGAAGAGAACCATACACGTTGTGGGGTGTGATTGGTTAATATGTTCGACCCGAACACATCAAGGGGTTAGAGCGATATTTGTAGTCTGCTTCTAGCGCGCCCTAGTGTTTCAAAGTGCGTCGCGAAACCCACAGATCGCTCTAATTACGAAGAGAAACATACATGTTATCGTATGAGATTGATGAATGCGTTCGGTCCGCACATACCAACGGGTAAGAGCGATTTTGTAGTATGCTTCCAGCGCGCCCTTCTATTTCAAAGTGCGGCGCGAAACCCACAAATCGCTCTCATTGCGAAGAGGATCACACACCTTTGCGCCAGTTTGGGCGTTTTGTTCTTTCGTAATTTAGTCACAGGATATTTTCCGGCGGATTGCCGAATTAAGTTACTTGACACGCGTAATGACTTGTCTGCTAAATGTTTCGCAGTGCCCTTCGAAATTGGCAGTTTGATTCGTTTTACTCGATCATCAATTGCGTCAGTACTCACTCATTAACCCTTCCTATCTCTTGCCTGCTGGATAGCCGTACTGATGTCCTAGTGGCCCTTGCGCTTGGTGTTGTTTTAATTACTTCGCGGTCTCCCCGAAAATATCTAACTGGTTCAATACTGCCCTAATTGAATTATCAATTTCCCTGACTGTTTATACTAATTGCGCCCCCGTTTACACTCTCGTGATTTGTCTCGTGCCCTCGGCCGTCCAGCACTAAGTGACCTCCCCCCTGCTTTCGCAGATTCTTATATGTTTACCTCCCCATTTTCCCCGAGCCCCTGGCCCAAACACTGCCGTCCCCGATCTTCTACGGTGGTTTACTCCTCTTGGCTAAGTGCCTTTTTCGATGCCTGCGCAATAATTTCTTTCACATGTTTACGCCACTCGATCTTTTGCTGGCGGATTTGTGTTTGCTACCAATACAAATCATGTCCCTCCGTGGCGTGAGTTATCCAGGCCAAATGGGCCCTGTTCCAAGAATTTCGGTACGCGTGCATGTATCTGGTGCTGTTTTTATGGTACTTAAGTTAATGATTCTATGGGCCGTAATATTATACTTTCGGTTTTGAACTCCCCGGAATCGCTCACTGTCGGTCAGTGGCACATCCCCTGTCTCGTCTCAAGTAATTTATATTTCCATGAACTGTTGATATTTCCGCCCGACTAGTAAACTCTTGTTACAAAATTTTCATTAATTCCTTTGAAGCTTTTAATAATTTCTTCTAAGGTTTCAATTATTTTGTTAAAATTTCAATTATTCTGTCAAAATTTCAATGAATGCTCAAAATTTCATCTATTATTATAAAATTTTCTATTTTCTGGCAAATTTCAATCGTTACTGCCTAATTTTCACTGATTCCTGTGAAACCTTTAATTATTTATTCTAAGGTTACAATTATTTTGTTAAAATTTCAATTATTCTGTCAAAATTTCAATGAATACTCAAAATTTCATCTATTATTGTAAAATTTTCTATTTTCTGGCAAATTTCAATCGTTACTGCCTAATTTTCACTGATTCCTGTGAAACCTTTAATTATTTATTCTAAGGTTACAATTATTTTGTTAAAATTTCAATTAGTCTGTCGAACTTTCAATGAACACTAAAAAATGTATTTGTTATTATAAAATTTTATATTTTCTGACAAATTTCAATCATTACTGCACAATTTTCACTGATTTTTGTGAAGATTTTAATTATTTCTTCTAAGGTTTTAATTATTTTGTTAAAATTTCAATTATTCTGTCAAAATTTCAATGAATACTCAAAGTTTCATTTATTATTGTAAAATTTTCTATTTTCTGACAAATTTTAATCATTACTGCAAAATTTTCACTGATTCCTATGAAACTTTTAATTATTTAATCTTAGGTTTCAATTATTTTATTAACATTTCAATTATTTAGTCAAAATTTCAATGAATACTCAAAATGTCATTTATTATTGTGAAATTTTCTATTTTCTGAGAAATTTCCATCTTTACTGCAAAACTTTCACTGATTCCTGTGAAACTTTGAATTATTTCTTCTAAGATTTTAATTATTTTGTTAAAATTTCAATTATTCTGTCAAAACTTCAATGAAAACTCAAAATTTCATTTGTTATTGTAAAATTTTCTATTTTCTGACAAATCTCAATAATTACAGCAAAATTTTCACTGATTCCTGCGAAACTTTTAATTATTTATTTTATGGTTGCAATTATTTTGTTACAATTGCAATTATTCTGTCATTATGGCAAGAATAATATCCAAACTTAGAATGAAACAAATTTACGATGATATTATGAAATATTAATTATATCTTAAAATATCAATAATTTATCCAAAGAATTGGATCTCCCAATAGCCCATCGATGAAAATAATGCTTGGAAAATTATTATGGGCACTTTATATGGGGCAATCCATCGTAATATGTATTTTCATCGAGTTCAATTATATCCTGAAATTACTTTAGTAATCGTCTATTTTTAACCAAAAGAAATATTTCACTTAGCACAAATATACTTTCCTTCATTTGTACGCTTAACGTACACATATATACGTCGTACATTATAATTAATTGGTTTTTCAATACGTTCACATTGACAGAAGCCAAACGTAATTGATCAGTACTGGTAATGGACTTCATATCGCAGCATCAACTGATTATGAACTATGTTGCATATACCGGTTTACTTCCACATTTTAATGTTGAAACACGGAAATTTGTACGCACAACAAGGCTAAATGTAATGTACATCATATTGTATGTTGTAATATATGTTGCTTGTAGTTATGTTAAATTTTGGAAACAGCCAATTATTACACTGACCGAGATTAATTTGCTGTTTGCAATGTCGACTATTACGACAATCATGAGCATTCTGTATATTGGAAAATTCGCTTTCGTTTTTCAAAATATTGCCAAATTTGAATGCTTCATGCAAAGTTTCGAGGAATTTGATAGAATTTGCATGTATTCAGATAAATGTAATGTACCCAAAGCGAATTTCAAAATAAATGTAATTGTAATTATACATGTGGCAGCAACTATAACAGAGAATTTAGTTTGGTACAAAGATGTACAAAACATTTTCTATAATCTCAACTTCATTTCTGATTGTATACAAATTAATAATAACTTATTAATGACTATATTATTATACTATATATTGAAGGAAATTAAGTTAAGATACATTGTATTAAACCAAATGATTAAAAATATAGGTTTTCGTAGCAATGACATAAATAATCATGGCGTTGATATGCATTCTTCCATTGATACAGTTTTGGAGCTGCATAATATCTTATGTGATATGGTGAAATATTTCAACTACTTTTTTGCAGGATATATGTTATTACTAACGGTTTATACCATAATAAGCATTATAGGGACCATTGGAATGTTTATACTTAAGTTACATGAGCACGGAATTTTAGTTATCTTTTGTATAGGTGTTTGGACATTTTCCAGAATTGTAAGTATTCTTGAAATTCTAAATAATTCTAAATTCTAAATAATTGTAATTTTTTTTTGCGCAATATATTTTCAATATTGATTTTTAATAAAAATATGGCTTTATGTGTACTACTACAACTGGATACCGGTTTCGACCTATTGGGTCTCATCAGTCCTCTAGTTTAATTTTTGAATAAACGAATAACGAATAAAGTTTTAATTCTTGTGACATAATAAATAACCAAAATATTCAATTTCCATTCAACACCAGTTATTCCAAAATTACGATTGTTTTAGGCACAGGTATTGTTTCTTACAACAATGTTCCAGTTAATAGTCAATGAGGGAAACAAAACCATTGATATATCATACAATAAGCTTTGCAGATTTTCAAATAGAATACTGATGAGGGATAAGCTGATAATACTTGCAAGTCAGGCATCTGCAAGACGGCCTTATTTTACTGCAGCTGGATTTTTCATGATGGACTATTCGACACTTTTTATGTTTGTGAATTTAGTTACAACTTATCTAATTGTACTCATACAGTTAACTTAAATATAATTAATAAATATTGTATTGTATAATATGTCCAGAGGAGATTACAGATAAATTATATTAACAATTACAATTACAGGTATTTGTATACCTTTGTACCAGATTTGACCTGTGACCAATTATTATTATTATTATTATTATTAAATAGACTAAAAACCCGATTAATTCGACTTAACGCTCGCTAATACGATAATCAGCAGTATTAGGGGAGGGGAGACGAATGAATCAACGCGCCAGGGTGCTATTGTAGGCAACCACGCAATCTCCACTGTACGCTCCAAATCAAACGTTACAACTGTAAATTCTCTACAATAAATTCATTCAATTAGATTTCGCATGAGTTTTTATGTCTAAATTTCTGATTTGGCAACCTTCTCTTGTGAAAAAGAAACTTCTCAGGTTTCTTCTTTTCGTGCAATTGCATGAATGTCATTAAATTTTGAAAAACTTATAAGTGATTTAGTAAGTTGCTTTCTTTTCGTGCAATGGCATCAATTTCATTAACTTTTGAAAAACTCCTAAGTGATTGTTTCGGCAAATTTTAGACTTTTCCAAATTTCTAGAGAATTAGGTACTACAATAGATCTAAGAAAATGCTTAGACGTTTAAAAAAATCAATGATATTGACATTTTACACAAATTATCGATTTTTATAATGTAACCCATTTTAATGTCAAATGTTAATGTTGAAAAATTGACGTCAAGAATTACTGAAATATTTCCAAGAACGTGACATTTGACACAAATTATCGATTTTTATAATTTTGACCATTTTAATGTCTTTCAAATTACTGAAAATTTAGTAAGAAATGTCTCGACAAATACAAATATTCAATCAGTAATACGTATGGTATTATCCAGTAAGTGCATTATCAATTTCTGAAATATATGTCTAAGTAAATGTTTTAGCAACTTTTCAAAATTTACGTCAAGAATTACTGAAATATTTTCAAGAAATTGACATTTTACACAAATTATCGAAATTTAATACACAAATTAATATTTTGAAAAACTTCTAAGTGATTTAAGCAAGTTTCTTTCTTGACGTCCAATGGCATCAATTTCATTAAGTTTTGAAAAACTTCTCAGGTTTCTTCTTTTCGTGCAATTGCATGAATGTCATTAAGTTTTGAAAAACTTATAAGTGATTTAGCAAGTTGCTTTCTTTTCGTGCAATGGCATGAATTTCATTAAGTTTTGAAAAACTCCTAAGTGATTGTTTCGGCAACTTTTTAGACGTTTCCAAATTTCTAGAGAATTAGGTACTACAATTCATACAAGAAAATACTTAGACATTTAAAAAAATCAATGATATTGACATTTTACACAAATTATCGATTTTTATAATGTAACCCATTTTAATGTCAAATGTTAATGTTGAAAAATTGAAATCAAGAATTACTGAAATATTTCCAAGAACGTGATATTTGACATAAATTATAGATTTTTATAATTTTGACCATTTTAATGTCTTTCAAATTACTGAAAATTTAGTAAGAAATGTCTCGACAAATACAAATATTCAATCTGTAATACGTATGGCATTATCCAGTAAGTGCATTATCAATTTCTGAAACATATGTCTGAGTAAATGTTTTAGCAACTTTTCAAAATTTACGTTAAGAATTACTGAAATATTTTCAAGAAATTGACATTTTACACAAATTGTCGAAATTTAATACACAAATTATTATTTTGAAAAACTTCTAAGTGATTTAAGCAAGTTTCTTTCTTGACGTCCAATGGCATCAATTTTATTAAGTTTTGAAAAACTCCTAAGTGATTGTTTCGGCAACTTTTTAGACGTTTCCAAATTTCTAGAGAATTAGGTACTACAATAGATACAAGAAAATACTTAGACATTTAAAAAAATCAATGATATTGACATTTTACACAAATTATCGATTTTTATAATGTAACCCATTTTAATGTCAAATGTTAATGTTGAAAAATTGAAATCAAGAATTACTGAAATATTTCCAAGAACGTGATATTTGGCACAAATTATCGATTTTTATAATTTTGACCATTTTAATGTCTTTCAAATTACTGAAAATTTAGTAAGTATTGTCTCGACAAATACAATCATTCAATCTGTAATACGTATGGTATTATTCAGTAAGTGCATCATCAATTTCTGAAATATATGTCTGAGTAAATGTTTTAATAAATCTATCTATCTATCTATCTATCTATCTACCTATCTATATATCTATCTATCTATCTATCTATCTATCTATCTATCTATCTACCTATCTATCTATATATCTATCTATCTATCTATCTATCTATCTATCTATCTATCTATAAATGAACATATTCCTGCCTAGATTTCGCTGTTAATTGAAATATAGCAATAACATAGGTAATAATAATATTGAAGAAAGTGAACAACGTAGATAAATTCATATCAAAAAATCTTGCAGCTGTAATTTTACACTCCCTACTTTTTGTTTGGCTCGTCAGGATATAAAGTTTAATTGGCGCAATTTCCAAAAATCCACTTTTTTGAAATATATTGCAGGATTGAATTTTCGATTTACGCCCTTCTTTTGCCACTAAATGAGCTTCAGTTGCGATCAAAGATATCTGGCACTAAAATCGAAAATTAGTATTAAATGTAAACGCGAATATCAAATTTGTTGTTAATAGTGATTTTATTAATAAAAAAATTATTGTTACTTACAAAAAGAAACACAACCCACATTAACGTAAATAGTTGTTTTAAAGCCACAAACGAATCTTTCACTGCTAATAAAACTGGAATATCTAACAAAATCTGCAATACATTGTATGATACCAATAAAAATATGTGCCATTCAAATATGTTTGAATACGCATTGGTCAGATCACACAACATATTGTGCGAAAATATCAATTTTTCAATTTGAAAAATCAAAAAAGAGCCTGATTTGCCTGAGATTATTGTAAGAGCACGATTAAAATGTACCCAACGCAATCTCAAACATCTCAAAATATCAGATTGAAGCAAAAACATAGTAATTATGTAATGGTAAAACGCATAATCTAAAATGTAATACCATTTTAGCCCTACATCATTCACAACATACCAAATTACATAATCTATAATTGTATACACAGTGAATACTAAATACGTTATAATGTAGCACAAGTAACTTATTTTTAGCTCAGGATATTTATGTTTGCTTAATAATTCCAAATGCAAATCGATTTTGTTCAAGTCGGTGACAAATTTTTGCAATTTCTTCGATTTTGATAAGTCGCAAATTGCAAAACTGATTAAACCAAATGCGCAACTCGTTACAATAATATTGCACACTTTTGTGGACGTATTAAATCTATGATCTAGATTTAGTTTTCCGTATAACGAGAAACATGTCGCGAGAAACCAGAAAATTATTAAGCAAGATCTGTTTGTCGGAACAAATTGGTTATTTTGAAAATTTATTATTCCCAAAAAAGATGCCCATTTGAGTAATATTTTAAAGTTTGTTGGAAGGTCAGCCATTGCTGCATGCTTTTCAACTGGGCATATGTAGGCATATATACTAAAAGGTTTATTCAATTATGGTTATCGATGGCTTTCATTAAAATTTAATTAGGTATAAATGTTTCATGTCTAATTATCTTTAGCCCTCTTTAGTTAATTATGTAGTTTTCATTCTTACGTCTCAATTAGATTCTGATTTAGACAATATAATGAAATAGAATTAAGAAAAGATAATTAACATTTTAAAAAGAAATAAACAAATATTTATTAGCTGAAAAGCTACATAATAAATGCGTTCTAATGATCATCTTATTTCCAGGTTTAAAGTTTGTCTCATTCAGTTTACAGTTTTTATGCCCCAGATGACAAATTTTCAGGTGTATGGAAAAATATTTCAGGAAATTTTATAATAAATATAATAATTTAAGGAATTGCCTTGTAGTATTGAAAATAATACAGAGTACTACTATAATAATACGAAATATTAAGAATTAGGAAAATTATTTTATTTTTATTAGGAAATTGATGACAGATGACAAATTTTCCGGTGTATGGAAAAACATTTCAGGAAATTTTATAATAGATATAATAATTTAAGGAACTTTCTTGTAGTATTGAAAATAATACTTAGTACTACTATAATAATACGAAATATTATGAATTAGGATTTTTTTTTATTAGGAAACTAAACAATAATCAATAAAATGTTGACAAAACAATTGAGATTTTTATATAAATAAATAACATTTTGAAAATAAATAAATAAATAAATAAAGAATATTTATTACCAGAAAAGCTACATAATAATTGACAGAAATAATTGAAAATTGAACTGTAGAGAATTTAACATTCATGATAATAGAACAGAATAATATAAATTGTGATATAAATAATTGCAAATCATTAAAAATTTGAAATTTATCAGCATAATTGCTATTTTTATAGAAATAATTGATATTTGGCAGTAATCATCAATAAATGCATTTAATAACTTCATATTTTGGACAAATTACAGGAATTTGAGAAATAATTGCAGTGTTGATAATAATCATCAAAAATTGGATAAAAACAATCTTAAATTTCATAGTTATCCTCGACATGTTGGGAGAATAATTGAAATTTGAATAGAATAATTGAAACTTAGGCAGAAATAATTTATATTTTCACAGGAAACAGTTGAAATTTTATCACTAAATTAAAATCTTTCTGGTAATAAACGAAATTTTGATAAAAACATTTGACACAAATCATTAAAAATTTGACATTCATTATTGAAATTTTGACAGCATAATTGAGATTTTTATACAAATAATTCAAATTTGACAGTAATTATTGGTAGATACATTTTATAACTTCATATTTTTGATAAATTATAGGAATTTGAGAAATTATTGAAAAGTTGATAATTTGATAGAAACTATCCTAAATTTCATAGTTAAGACATTTTGGCAGATTTAAAATTTACCAAAATAATTGAAACATTGGTAGAAATAATTAATATTTTCACATGAAACAGTTGAAATTTTATCACCAAATTAAAATCTTTACAGTAATAAATGAAATTGTGAAGAAAAAACATAGCAAAATTGACACCAATCATTAAAAATTAATTAAAAAATAATTGAAAATTTCAATTATGGAGAATTTAACAGTTATGATTAACATTTTGTCAGAATAAATAAAACTGAATAATTGAGATTTTTATAGAATTAATTAAAATTTGACAACAATCATTGATAGATACATTGTAAATTTTCATACTTTGGAGAAAATATTTAAATTTTGAAAAATAATTGAAAAGCTGACAAGAATCATCGAAAATATGATAATGATCATCGAAAATTTAACAGTTTTCCTTGACATTTTGATATCGAAATTTGCAGTGACAATTTTGCAATGATGAGGGAAAATTGAAAAATTTACAATATTAAATGAAATGTTGAGTTATATTTGAATACTTGGTAGAATAATTGAAATTTTTGAGAAAAAAATTTGACAACGATCATTACAATTTTGAGATTCATCGTCAATAATTTGACAGAACAATTGACATTTTGATAGAAAATAACATGTAATAAATGATCCTGCAATTAATTGTGAGCTGATGTGAAACAATATACAAGTTTATAAACAATAGCTTCAAAATATATATTTTGGGTAATTTAACACTTTTGGAATTTGTAAGCGTTTTATGGAAGTTGAAAATAAAAACTTTCAGGAAGTATATTCAAATTATCTGAAATCTGCAAACAAAATCTGAAAATTTCGAAATCTGGAATTTTCGACTCTTTTAGAATTCGTTTAGGTTTAATGGAAGTTAAAAAAATTAAAACTTTTAGGAAGTATATACAAATATTCTGAAATCTGGAAATTTTGTAATCTGGAATTTTCTTGTAGTGTTGGTAATATTGTTTAATTCTTAGGGAACTTCTGTGCCTTACTGAAATCTTTGTAAAACTTGTTTGTTGTGTAAAGACGATCTACTGAACTTTTACTAAATTCTGTAAAATTAATTTAAAACAAATCGAAAGTTCTGTAATCTTTATGTAACAGCTCGAAGAGTTCTGTAATCTTCTCTTAACAGTTCAAAATTTTATTAGAGACCCATTTCATGGGTTCGAATGGAATTTTAAGTTTTCCTGAAAAAAATGGTGTGTGGATCATAGGTTGATAGTATAATAATAATAATAATAATAATGTGGACATTTAGGTTATTCTGAAAAAAAAATGGTTGCATGGATCATAGGTTGATAGTATAATAATAATGATAATGATAATGATAATGATGATAATGTCTTGAATTAATTAGCACGTCTTAGGCGATTCGCGTAGGCAACCTCGCTACCGTCAACGTACGTAAAAATTATAACGTTACAAACAGTACTGTCAAATTTCACCATCTAAACTTAAAATATAAATTGCTATTTAAATTAAATCTTAATAACGTCATAGTCTGAGAGTATGATGTTGGTGTCAAACTGTCAAACTGTCAAATTTTACCATATAAATCAAAAATATATATTGCTATTTAAATTCCATCTTAATAACGTCATAGTCTGAAGGTATGAGGTTGGAACGTACGTAAAAATTATAACGTTACAAACAGTACTGTCAAATTTTACCATCTAAACTTAAAATATAAATTGCTATTTAAATTAAATCTTAATAACGTCATAGTCTGAGAGTATGGTGTTGGTGTCAAACTGTCAAACTGTCAAATTTTACCATATAAATCTAAAATATATATTGCTATTTAAATTCCATCTTAACAACGTCACAGTCTGAAGGTATGAGGTTGGAACGTACGTAAAAATTATAACGTTACAAACAGTACTGTCAAATTTTACCATCTTAACTTAAAATATAAATTGCTATTTAAATTCAATCTTAATAACGTCATAGTCTGAGAGTATGATGTTGGTGTCAAACTGTCAAACTGTCAAATTTTACCATATAAATCAAAAATATATATTGCTATTTAAATTCCATCTTAATAACGTCATAGTCTGAAGGTATGAGGTTGGAACATACGTAAAAAATATAACGTTACAAACAGTACTGTCAAATTTTACCATCTAAACTTAAAGTATAAATTGCTATTTAAATTAAATCTTAATAACATCGTAGTCTGAGGGTATGATGTTGGTGTCAAACTGTCAAACTGTCAAATTTTACCATATAAATCTAAAATATATATTCCTATTTAAATTCCATCTTAATAACGTCATAGTCTGAAGGTATGAGGTTGGAACGTACGTAAAAATTATAACGTTACAAACAGTACTGTCAAATTTTACCATCTAAACTTAAAATATAAATTGCTATTTAAATTTAATCTTAATAACGTCATAGTCTGGGAGTATGATGTTGGTGTTAAACTGTCAAACTGTCAAATTTTACCAAATAAATCTAAAATATATATTGCTTTTTAAATTCCATCTTAATAACGTCATAGTCTGAAGGTTGGAACGTACGTAAGAATTATAACGTTACAAACAGTACTGTCAAATTTTACCATCTAAACTTAAAATATAAATTGCTATTTAAATTAAATCTTAATAACGTCATAGTCTGAGAGTATGATGTAGGTGTCAAACTGTCAAATTTTACCATATAAATCTAAAATATATATTGCTATTTAAATTCCATCTTAATAACGTCATATTCTGAAGGTATGAGGTTGGAACGTACGTAAAAATTATAACGTTACAAACAGTACTGTCAAATTTTACCATCTAAACTTAAAATATAAGTTGCTATTTAAATTGCATTTTAATAACGTCATAGTCTGAGAGTGTGATGTTGGTATCAAACTGTCAAACTGTCAAATTTTACCATATAAATCTAAAATATATATTGCTATTTAAATTCCATCTTAATAACGTCATAGTCTGAAGGTATGAGGTTGGAACGTACGTAAAAATTATAACGTTACAAACAGTACTGTCAAATTTTGCCATCTAAACTTAAAATATAAATTGCTATTTAAATTAAATCTTAATAACGTCATAGTCTGAGAGTATGATGTTGGTGTCAAACTGCCAAACTGTCAAATTTTACCATATAAACCTAAAATATTAATTGCTATTTAAATTCCATCTTAATAACGTCATATTCTGAAGGTATGAGGTTGGAACGTACGTAAAAATTATAACGTTACAAACAGTACTGTCAAATTTTACCATCTAAACTTAAAATACAAATTGCTATTTAAATTAAATCTTAATAACGTCATAGTCTGAGAGTATGATGTTGGTGTCAAACTGTCAAACTGTCAAATTTTACCATATAAATCTAAAATATATATTGCTATTTAAATTCCATCTTAATAACGTCATAGTCTGAAGGTATGATGTTGGAACGTACGTAAAAATTATAACGTTACAAACAGTACTGTCAAATTTTACCATCTAAACTTAAAATATAAATTGCTATTTAAATTAAATCTTAATAACGTCATAGTCTGAGAGTATGATTTTGGTGTCAAACTGTCAAACTGTCAAATTTTACCATATAAATCTAAAATATATATTGCTATTTAAATTCCATCTTAATAACGTCATAGTCTGAAGGTATGATGTTATAACGTACGTAAAAATTATAACGTTACAAACAGTACTGTCAAATTTTGCCATCTAAACTTAAAATATAAATTGCTATTTAAATTAAATCTTAATAACGTCATAGTCTGAGAGTATGATGTTGGTGTCAAACTGCCAAACTGTCAAATTTTACCATATACACCTAAAATATTAATTGTTATTTAAATTCCATCTTAATAACGTCATAGTCTGAAGGTATGAGGTTGGAACGTACGTAAAAATTATAACGTTACAAACAGTACTGTCAAATTTTGCCATCTAAACTTAAAATATAAATTGCTATTTAAATTAAATCTTAATAACGTCATAGTCTGAGAGTATGATGTTGGTGTCAAACTGCCAAACTGTCAAATTTTACCATATAAACCTAAAATATTAATTGCTATTTAAATTCCATCTTAATAACGTCATATTCTGAAGGTATGAGGTTGGAACGTACGTAAAAATTATAACGTTACAAACAGTACTGTCAAATTTTACCATCTAAACTTAAAATACAAATTGCTATTTAAATTAAATCTTAATAACGTCATAGTCTGAGAGTATGATGTTGGTGTCAAACTGTCAAACTGTCAAATTTTTCCATATAAATCTAAAATATAAATTGCTATTTAAATTCCATCTTAATAACGTCATAGTTTGAAGGTATGATGTTGGAACGTACGTAAAAATTATAACGTTACAAACAGTACTGTCAAATTTTGCCATCTAAACTTAAAATATAAACTGCTATTTAAATTAAATCTTAATAACGTCATAGTCTGAGAGTATGATGTTGGTGTCAAACTGCCAAACTGTCAAATTTTACCATATAAACCTAAAATATTAATTGCTATTTAAATTCCATCTTAATAACGTCATAGTCTGAAGGTATGAGGTTGGAACGTACGTAAAAATTATAACGTTACAAACAGTACTGTCAAATTTTACCATCTAAACTTAAAATACAAATTGCTATTTAAATTAAATCTTAATAACGTCATAGTCTGAGAGTATGATGTTGGTGTCAAACTGTCAAACTGTCAAATTTTACCATATAAATCAAAAATATATATTGCTATTTAAATTCCATCTTAATAACGTCATAGTCTGAAGGTATGATGTTGGAACGTACGTAAAAATTATAACGTTACAAACAGTACTGTCAAATTTTACCATCTAAACTTTAAATATAAATTGCTATTTAAATTAAATCTTAATAACGTCATAGTCTGAGAGTATGATGTTGGTGTTAAACTGTCAAACTGTCAAATTTTACCATATAAATCTAAAATATATATTGCTATTTAAATTCCATCTTAATAACGTCATATTCTGAAGGTATGAGGTTGGAACGTACGTAAAAATTATAACGTTACAAACAGTACTGTCAAATTTTACCATCTAAACTTAAAATATAAGTTGCTATTTAAATTGCATTTTAATAACGTCATAGTCTGAGAGTGTGATGTTGGTATCAAACTTTCAAACTGTCAAATTTTACCATATAAATCTAAAATATATATTACTATTTAAATTCCATCTTAATAACGTTATAGTCTGAAGGTATAAGGTTGGAACGTACGTAAAAATTATAACGTTACAAACAGTACTGTCAAATTTTACCATCTAAACTTAAAATATAAATTGCTATTTAAAATAAATCTTAATAACGTCATAGTCTGAGAGTATGATGTTGGTGTCAAACTGTCAAACTGTCAAATTTTACCATATAAATTTAAAATATATATTGCTATTTAAATTCCATCTTAATAACGTCGTAGTCTGAAGGTATGAGGTTGGAACGTACGTAAAAATTATAACGTTACAAACAGTACTGTCAAATTTTACCATCTAAACTTAAAATATAAATTGCTATTTAAATTAAATCTTAATAGCGTCATAGTCTGAGAGTATGATGTTGGTGTCAAACTGTCAGATTTTACTATATAAATTTAAAATATATATTGCTATTTAAATTCCATCTTAATAACGTCGTAGTCTGAAGGTATGAGGTTGGAACGTACGTAAAAATTATAACGTTACAAACAGTTCTGTCAAAATTTACCATCTAAACCTAAAATATATATTGCGATTTAAATTCCATCTTAATAACGTCATAGTCTGAAGGTATGAGGTTGGAACGTACGTAAAAATTATAACGTTACAAACAGTACTGTCAAATGTTACCATCTAAACTTAAAATATAAATTGCTATTTAAATTCCATCTTAATAACGTCATAGTCTGAAGGTATGAGGTTGGAACGTACGTTAAAATTATAACGTTACAAACAGTACTGTAAATTTTTACCATTTATGCAACGTATTAAGGCTCCAGCATCTTAATTCCCTATCTGTTATATGTCCTGTATAACTATCAGAAATCCATTATTTGTACTTACATATGGTTTTATTTATTTATAAACTGAATTATTACAATAATATAAGTTGTAATTAAGTTTATGAAAGTAAATAGCATTGAGTAATTGATATTAAAAAATCCAGCTGCTGAAATTGTTGGACACCTGACCAAAGCTTCGTCGGCCAAAACCAAAAATGTCTTGGTCAATTCGGGATACATGTAAAATCTTTCCATAGCTTTGTAACATATTGATATTAGGTGTTTTCCTTCTACATTAATTCGTTCACACATAGCTGCTAAAACGACTGTCTGCATCTGAAAAACAAATTTTCAAGTAATTAGCCAACACAAAAACAAAACACATGTAAGTGGTATTTTATTGATTGGGCATTAGGCTTATAAAATAATTCATAAGAATTACACATTCATTAAGTCCATTTTATCTGTATGTAAAATTATATATTTTTTTACTTACATAAATACAAGTAATCCAAAAAAACATTTCTACCATTTGCATCCCAGTCTTGAAACCATCATGAATTAAAATCTGTGCAGTCATTATTACATTTGAAGTAACATATAATATACTTAAGAATGCTATCCATCCAAATATCTTATTACATATGCCCACCATATGCCATAAGGCTTCATAAACAGTCCATAAGTTTTCTAATCTCAACATAACAATTTGATTTGCTCTTATGTCACTGTAACTGTATAATTTGATCATTACATTTGCTGATAATCTAAAACGCAATTCTAATGATTTTAATATGTAATATTGTACTATTAATATACTGTAACTAAAGATATACTGTAGATATATATTTAGAGTGAAAACATCAGTTTGCTCTCCACCGATTACTCCCCATGTATAACCGTCGATTATAACACTGATTATAAGAAACGCATAAATAAGAGGTATGTTTACACACATGTATTTCACAGGGGGCACATTATTTCGTGTTAATAGTGAAATATGTTTATCAATAATATTTGTGCAATAAAATAACTCCTGGTAAAGATTACTGTGCCATCTTGCTGATGCAAATATTGTAACTATATTCAATAATGTCATCAGTACCGTCAGCAAAGCAGAAATTGCGAAATATAACTTATCAGACGAAAAGTATTGCGTATAATTTACATATAGCCCATATGATTCTGCAGTGAGATGAACTATTATATTCCCCAATGGAATATATGTATTTGCCTCAAATTTTTTGGTTTTCACATTGAAATACGGCACGATTCCAAAATAACAAAAAAATCTCAACGGGCCGAATAAATTGTCGATCAGTTGCATATTTTCGAGCACTAATTACTCAAACATTGTTATTACTCGACACACTCATTGAACAGAATAACGTGGAAAAACATATTTACTCCTCAACTCATCGATTTCGATATCGTCATTGGTAATATTTGTAGCAAAATATGTACCAATGATTAATTATAGGGCAAATAAAATTTTAGGTCAACATAGAAGCTATGTGATTTCTTAAATATGCGAGTATTACGATTTGTTGAGTTAATCGTTTATTGGTTTGAAGTATATTGAGTAAAACTATGTAGATTAAACACAAATATGAAAACACTAGGAATGAATGGAGAAAACTATTCCATAACATGTTGGATAATAGATTATCGAAGGATTACTCTTTTTCACCGTAATTAGCCACAGCAGCAGGAGTAAGCCGTAAGAAATAATAATAATAATAAATTATAACATATGGGCGCACCTAGGTTGTAATTAGGGCAGGGATATGATCTGAAAATATGCATTCATTTATGCTATAAAAAAAAATTTCCTTAAATATTCTCAAACAAAATTGATTAAAATTTACATTTTTAATAATAATACAAGTCGAAAAAAAACCTATATCATGTTAAGATATATTAAAGATTAATACCTAATGATATTTGTATATCATCTTTTTATAATCTATTTAGTGTTTAGCAGATTTTCAAGCAAATCTATGGAACACTCCAGAATATGTATGAAAATTTTGAAAACATGGAATTTATACACTTACAATTATACACTCAATTATATTCCAGAAATTTTATACATATTCCTTCATATATTCGAGATATTTGAAAATTTATATAATTCTGTAACTTCCAACTTGAAGTTTATAAAAAGCCAACTAGTGTAAATATGCATGAAATAATGAGTTTTAACATATTGTCTTGAAAAAAATAATATTCACTCACTCTTTTTCAAAATCTGAAGATATTTTGGAAAAAAATTATATTGGTTCTAATGAATTAGTACATCATGTTTTTTTAATTTTGTTCTGTAGTTTTGTTTTGTTGTTTCTTTAATTGTTGTTTTGTTAATTTCGTTCTAATAATATTTACACATCATGTTTATTAAAATCTCTTTGATTTTTCGATTTCCTACTAAATATGAAACACTCTATTTATGAAAATTTTGAAAACCATGGAATTTGTACACTTTATTTATAATCGAGAAATTTTCTACATTTTCGAGATATTTGCAAATTTTTATAATTCTGTAACTTCTAAATTGCAATTTATAAAAAGCCAACTACCTAAATTATGCACGAAAGAATTAATTTTTACATATTGTCTTGTAATAATAACTTACTCTCTATTTCAACATTTGAAGATATTTTGGAAAAACATATGTACGTTCTAATGATATTTATATGTTTTTTTAAAATCTCTTGATTTTTAGATTTCTTAGCATATCTATGGAACACTCATAATATTTATGCAAAGTTTAAAACCATGGAATTTGTACACTTCAATTATATTGAAGTAATTTTCTACGTTTTCCGAAAACTATAGAACTTGTACATTTCAAATAAATTTTAGCGAAATTTTCTACATTTTCCGTCATATTTTCGAGATATTTGCGAATTTATTCTGTAACTTCCAATTTGAAGTTTATAAAAAGTCAACTACTGTAAATATGCATTAAAGAATTAATTTTGGAATAGTGTATTGAAATAATAACTTTCTCTCTCTGTTTCAAAATTTTCAGATATTTTGGAAAAAAAATAGGTTTGCTCTAATGATATTTGTATATTATGTTTTTTTAAATCACTTTGATTTTTAGATTTCCTAGCAAATCTATGGAGCACTGCATAATATTTATGAAAATTTTGAAATCCTTGGAATTTGTACACTTAAATTATAACAATTACAACAATAAATTATATTCGAGAAATACATTTACATTTTCCGTCATATTTTCGAGATATTTGTAACATTTTGGAAAAAAAATATGTTCGTTTCATTGATATTTGTATATCATGTTTTTTTAAATCTCTTAAATATTTAGATTTCCTGGCAAATTCAGGATCCTAATAACTTTCCAGAATAATTAAGAAAATTTTGAAATCCACGAATTTGTACACTTCAATTAAATTCGAGAAATTTTATTCGTTTTCCGTCATATTCTCGAGATATTTCCGAATTTTTATAATTCTGTAACTACCAACTTGCAGTTTATTAAAAGTCAACTACTGTAAATATACACGAAAGAATGAGTTTTAGCGCATTGCCTTGAAATAATACTATCTCTCTGTTTTTCAAAATCGGAAGATATTTTGGAAAAATAATCACATTCGTTTTAATGATATTTGTGTATCATGTTTTTCAAAATCTCTTTGGTTTTTAGATTTCCTAGCAAATCTATTGAACACTCCATAATATTTATGCAAAGTTTAAAACCATGGAATTTGTACACTTCATTTATATTGAAGAAATTTTCTGTTTTCCGAAAACCATAGAATTTGTACATTTCAATTAAATTTTCGAGAAATTTTCTACATTTTCCGTCATATTTTCGAGATATTTGCGATTTTTTTCTGTAACTTCCAATTTGAAGTTTATAAAAAGTCAACTACTGTAAATATGCATGAAAGAATTAATTTTGGAATAGTGTCTTGAAATAATAACTTTCTCTCTATTTTTCAAAATTTTCAGATATTTTGGGAAAAAAATAGGTTTGCTCTAATGATATTTTTATATTATGTTTTTTTAAATCACTTTGATTTTTAGATTTCCTAGCAAATCTATGGAACACTCTATAATATTTATGAAAATTTTGAAATCCTTGGAATTTGTATACTTAAATTATATCAATTACAACAATAAATTATATTCGAGAAATACATTTACATTTTCCGTCATATTTTCGAGATATTTGTAACATTTTGGAAAAAAAATATGTTCATTTCATTGATATTTGTATATCATGTTTTTTTAAATCTCTTAAATTTTTAGATTTCCTGGCAAATTCAGGATCCTAATAACTTTCCAGAATAATTAAGAAAATTTTGTAATCCACGAATTTGTACACTTCAATTAAATTCGAGAAATTTTATTCGTTTTCCGTCATATTTTCGAGATATTTCCGAATTTTTGTAATTCTGTAACTTCCATCTTGCAGTTTACAAAAAGTCAACTAATGTAAATATAAATGAAAGAACGAGTTTTAGCGCATGCCTTGAAATAACACCATCTCTTTCTTTTTCAAAATCTGAAGATATTTTGGAAAATTAATCACATTCATTCTAATGATATTTGTATATCATGTTTTTCAAAATCTCTTTGATTTTTAGATTTCCTAGCAAATCTATTGAACACTCCATAATATTTATGCAAAGTTTAAAACCATGGATTTGTACACTTCAATTATATTGAAGAAATTTTCGACGTTTTCCGAAAACTATAGAATTTGTACATTTCAATTAAATTTTTAAAAAAAATTCTACATTTTCCGTCATATTTTCGAGATATTCGCGAATTTATGTAATTCTGTAACTTCCATCTTGCAGTTTATAAAAAGTCAACTACTGTAAATATGCATGAAAGAATGAGTTTTAGCGCATTGCCTTGAAATAATACCATATCTTTCTTTTTCAAAATCTGAAGATATTTTGGAAAAATAATCACATTCGTTCTAATGATATTTGTATATCATGTTTTTCAAAATCTCTTTAATTTTTAGATTTCCTAGCAAATCTATGGAACACTCCATAATATTTATGCAAAGTTTAAAACCATGGAATTTGTACACTTCAATTATATTGAAGAAATTTTCTACGTTTTCCGAAAACTATAAAATTTGTACATTTCAAATAAATTTTCGAGATTTTTTTTACATTTTCCGTCATATTTTCGAGATATTTGCGAATTTTTATAATTCTGTAATTTCCAACTTGCAGTTTATAAAAAGTCAACTACTGTAAATATGCATGAAAGAATGAGTTTTAGCGCATTGCCTTGAAATAATACTATCTCTCTCTTTTTCAAAATCGGAAGATATTTTGGAAAAATAATTACATTCGTTCTAATGATATTTGTATATCATGTTTTTCAAAATCTCTTTGATTTTTAGATTTCCTAGCAAATCTATGGAACACTTCATAATATTTATGCAAAGTTTAAAACCATGGAATTTGTACACTTCAATTATATTGAAGAAATTTTCTACGTTTTCCGAAAACTCTAGAATTTGTACATTTCATTTAAATTTTTGAGAAATTTTCTACATTTTCCGGCATATTTTCAAGATATTTGCGAATTTTTGTAATTCTCTAACTTCCAATTTGCAGTTTATAAAAAGCCAACTAGTGTAAATATGCATGAAATAATGAGTTTTAACATATTGTCTTGAAATAATAACTTTCACTCACTCTTTTTCAAAATCTGAAGATATTTTGGAAAAAAATTATATTGTTTCTAATGAATTTGTACATCATGTTTTTTTAATTTTGTTCTGTAATTTTGTTTTTTTGTTTCTCTAATTGTTGTTTTGTTAATTTCGTTCTAATAATATTTACACCTCATGTTTATTAAAATCTCTTTGATTATTAGATTTCCTACTAAATATATGAAACACTCCAGAATATTGATGACAATTTTGAAAACCATGGAATTTGTACATTTCAATTAAATTTTTGACAAATTTTCTACATTTTCCGTCATATTTTCGAGATATTTGCGAATTTTTATAATTCTGTAACTTCCAACTTGAAATTTATAAAACGTCAACTACTGTAACTGTGCATAAACGAATGAATTTTAGCATATTGTCTTGAAATAATAACTTTCTCTCTCTTTTTCAAATTTGAAGATATTTTGGAAAAAAAAATCATGTTCATTCTAATGGTATTTCTAAATCATGTATTTTTTATTCTCTTTGATTTTTAGATTTCCTAGCAAATCTATGGGACACTCCATAATATTTATGAAAATTTTGAAAAGTTTTCCGGTATATTTTCGAAATTTTTAAGAATTTTTATAAATCTTTCCAAGATTTTTGCGGAACTATCCTGGTTATTTATGAATCTTTAAAAAATCATGAAACTTTTACTAAATTTTATTAAAGAAATTCTGTTTTTTCAGGGTTGGTGTGACTTAAATCAATTGATTTAAATAATGACTAAGTTTACAGATTTTCATATTTTTTTAAATTTTCGTATTAGACTCGAAACAATTTATAAAAATTCTCAAATTAAACAAATCATGATGTAAATCTAAATCGACTAATTTTTTTAAATAAATTAATATTCAGAATTCAAATAATTATTCTTTTTGCACTGTTTGTACATTTCAATAAGAAACAATTATTAAAAACATAATGAAACTAGAATTAGCATGCTTTATAGTTGATAATTGTAAGTGAAATAATTTTCTCTTACATTTTTTGGTCCATTACATATTACACAGAAATTTGTTTTAATCATTAATTCTTGTTCAAATTCAAGAATTTATAAAAAAATCATATGATTTACATCGTGATGTAAATCAATTCATTTGAATCACAGGTACCTTGAAAAAAAAGATCAGAAATATGAAATAATCAAAATATCAAATAAATCATGTTTTTTTTATTTTTTTAAATCATTGTTTTTTGATTTTTTCTATATCATTGATTTTTGATTTTTTTTAAATCATTGATTTTTTATTTTCTTTTAAATCATGGTTTATTCCAACCTTGGTTTTTTCCTGGAATATGTACTGAGTTTGTTAATACAATTGAACGAATATCATCAAAAATGTACAGGGGTTATAAAGATAATAAAAAATACCAAGAAGTTTTCTAGAATTTCCAAAATATTTTCTTAATAGTTGGGCATATATGTTATTTTTTCCTACAAAATTTATAAAAATTTGGCCATAATTGTGTCATATTTTCTATAATATTCAGCATTCACAGCTTCAGAAAGTTTGAAGACTGCAAAGAGTTTTTCAAAATTATATTAAAGAAATTCTGTTTTCCCCTGTTCTCTTTTTTTTCTTGAATATGTATTTGTACGGGTTTTGTTAATACAATAGAACGAATTTCATCAAACATTTACTGAGATTATAAAGATGATTGAAAATACCAAGAATCTTTCTAGAATTTCCATAATGTTTTCTTGATAGTTGAGCATATACGTTCTGTTTCTATTTAATATTTATCCACTCTTCTTTTTTTATACAAAATTTATAAAACTGAGGTCATAATTATGTCGTATTTTCTACAATATTCAGCATATTAATAGTCGGAAATTAGTTTTAAGGAATTTTCTTAAATATTTGTGGAATTTCCGAATATTTATGAAAATTTCACAAACTATAAAAAGTTTTACACTTCATTGTTTTCAGAATAGTTTAGCACTTGTTTAGTACATTTAGGCACTTTGTGCGGTTTTTGCAAATATTTATGAAAATTCAATGACCACAATTTTCATATTTTTTAATTTTTCCTTATAATTTCCTACACATTTTCGAAGTATTTGGGAATTTTTAGGAAATTCTGTAGCAAACCGGGGAAATTCTTAGCGATACGGATATGTATGAACATTTCATCTACCATGAAAATTTGTACCCTTCATTTCAATTTTCTGGAAATGTTCTACAATTTCCCGCATATTTTCGCGAAATATGAAAATATTTATAAATTGTTTCGAGTCTAATACTAAAAATTCAAAAATAATGAAAATCTGTAAACTTGGCAAACTTTTCCAAGACTTTTGCGGAACTGTTCCAGATATTTACGAAACTTCAAAAATCATGAAAGTTTGAAGATTTAAAAGAATTTTTCCAAATTATATTAAAGAAATTCTGTTTTTCCCTATTCTCTTTTTTGCTGTGATTTCCAAATCATGAAGGTTTGAAGACTTCAAAGAGTCTTTCAAAAGTTTATATTTTCCCTATTCTCTCTTTTTTCCTGGAATATGTACGGATTTTGTTAATACAATCGAATGAATATCATCAAAAATTTGCAGATGTTATAAAGATGATAAAAAAACTATTGTAAATTGTTTCGAGGCTAATACTAAAAATTCAAAAATAATGAAAATCTGTAAACTTCGCAAATTTTTCTAAGACTTTTGCGGAACTGTCCCGGATATTTGTGAAACTTCAAAAAATCATGAAAGTTTGAAGACTTCAAAGAGTTTTTCAAAATTATATTAAAGAAATTTGGTTTTTTCCCTATTCTCTTTTTTCCTGTGATTTCCAAATCATGGAAGTTTGCAGACTTTAAAGAGTCTTTCAAAATTCTATTAAAAAAAATGTATTTCCCCTATTCTCTGTTTTCCCTGGAATATGTACGAATTTTGTTAATACAATTGAAAGAATTTCATCAAAAAGTTATAGAGGTTATAAACATGATAGAAAATAATAAGAAGCTTTCTAAAATTTCCAGAATATTTTCTTATTAGTTGAGAATATATGTTCTTTTCCTTTGTCCTATTTTTCCTTTCTTCGTTTTATAAGGTTTTTATACGGTTATAAAGCTAATAGAAAATACCTAGAAGTTTTTTAGAATTTCCAGAATATTTTCTTATTTGGGCACATATATTCTTTTTTCCTACAAAATTTATAAAAATTTGATTATAATTGTGTCGTATTTTCTATAATATTCAGCATATTAAAGAGTCGGAAATTATTTTTAGGACTTTTCTGATATATTTGTGGAATTTCCGAATATTTATGAAAATTTGAAAAACTATAAACGTTTCTACACTTCATTTCTTTTCAGAATAGTTAAGCACAAGATTGATGCATTTGGGCACTATTTGTGCTTTATCCAAATACACTATTCAAAAAAATTATCGCGTATTCCAAACAAAAAACCTTTATTTTTGTAGGTAGAAAGCAAAAAAAATAGAAAAATATGCGATAATTCTTTTGAGTTGTGTATTTACAAAAAATCAATGACCACCATTTTGGGTTAGTTTAAATTTTCTATAATTTCCTACATATTTGCGAAATATTTGGCAATTTTTATGAAATTTTCTTGTAAATCAGAGAAATTCTTTGGGATACTGATATGTGTAAAACATGTGAAATACCATGAGAATTAGTGCACTGCAATTGAATTTTCTAGAAATGTTCTATAGTTTCCCGCATATTTTCGCGAAATTTGATAATTTTTATAAATTGTTTCGAAAATACGAACATTTCAAATATGAAAATCTTGAAACTTCACAATTTTTTTTTTCAAAATTCTAATAAAGAAATTCTGGTGTATTTTCCATATATTCTGGAATATGTTTTGTCACTTGTTTGGTACATGTAGTCACTTTGTGTAGTTTGTCCAAATATTTACGAAATCATTCAATGACAACAATTTACATTTTTTTTTATTCCTTATAATTTCCTACATATTTGCGAAATATTTGGGAATTTTATGAAATTTGCAAGCAAACCTGGAGAATTCTCTGGGATACGGATATGTGCAAACAACTGAAATACTATGACAATTAGTACCCTTCAATTAAATACTCTAGAAATGTTCTATAATTTCCAGCATGTTTTCACGAAATTTGAAAATTTTGATAAATTTTTTCGAGCCTAATACGAAAATTTCAAAAATAATAAAAATCTTGAAAGTAAACAATTTTTTTAATAAATTCTATAGAAGATATTCTGTCTATCTTCCATGTATTCTGGAATATGTTTGTCACTTGTTAGGTACATTTAGGCACATTGTGTGGTTTTTCCAAATATTTACGAAAATTCAATAACAACCATTTCCATTTTTTTTAATTTTCTTTAATTTCAAATGTGTAAGTCGTATGACGACAGCCATGCAAATTTATTCTATTCTTTTCTATTCTACTTTATTCTATACTTTACTACATTTTTGCGAAATATTAGGCAATTTTTATGTAATTTTCTAGCAAACCTGTGAAATTCTTTGGAATATAATATAATAATAATTGTATTTTTTATTCAAAACTCAATTATTGCTTGCACAGAAAGAGATTTGACAGCGTCAACAATTACAGATAAATATACAAAATTACAAATAATTCATTACAGATAACATCTCCTTTGACTCGTGTAAAACCTTGTTATTAGCACCAAATAAATATTATTATAACATGCTCATACAAATTACAAATTAAAAATTACAAATTACAAAATTACAAATTAAAAATTACAAATTACCAATTAGAAAATTACGGATATGTGTAAATGTTTGAAATACTATGACAATTAGTACACTCCAATTGAATTTTCTAGAAATATTCGACAATTTCCTGCATATTTTCCCGAAATTTGAGAATTTTTATAAATAGTTTCGGGCCTAATACGAAAATTTCAAAAATAATGAAAATCTGTCAACTTCGCAAATTTTAATAAAGAAATTCTGATGTATTTTCCATATATTTTTGAATATATTTTTTTAATATTATTAAAGAAATTTCCTCATAAATATGTTTCTTGTAAATATGTTACTTAAAGAGAACTTGTAGATAATATGTTGGCGCTTCTATTTAAAGCATTAACTTCTTCTACTTCTAATAATGATCATCTTCGCTATTACTTGAAGATGTAGATAATGTGTTGGTGCTTCTAGTTCCAGCATTAACTTCTTCTACTTCTAATAATGATCATCATCTTCATCATTACTCGAAGATGAAGATAATTTGTTGGTGCTTCTATTTCCAGCATTAACTTATTCTTCTTCTAATAATGATGATCATCTTCGTCATTACTTGAAAATTTAGATAATGTGTCGTTGCTTCTATTTCCAGCATTAACTTCTTTTACTTCCAATAATGATTATCATCTTCATCATTACTCGAATATGAAGATAATGTGTTGGTGCTACTAGTTCCAGCATTAACTTCTTCTACTTCCAATAATGATCATTATCTTCATCATCACTTGAATATGTAGATAATGTGTTGGTGCTTCTATTTCCAGCATTAACTTATTCTTCTTCTAATAATGATCATCATCTTCGTCATAACTTGAAGATGTTGATAATGTGTCGCTGCTTCTATTTCCAGCATTAAGTTTATCTACTTCTAATAATGATCATCATCTTCGTCATTACTTGAAGATGTAGATAATGTGTTGTTGCCTCTATTTCCAGCATTAAGTTCATCTACTTCTAATAATGATCATCATCCCAGTCATTACTTTAAGATGTAGATAATGTGTTGTTGCTTCTATTTCCAGCATTAAGTTCATCTACTTCTAATAATGATCATCATCCCAGTCATTACTTTAAGATGTAGATAATGTGTCGGTGCTTCTATTTCCAGCATTAACTTCTTCTACTTCCAATAATGATCATTATCTTCATCATCACTTGAATATGTAGATAATGTGTTGGTGCTTCTATTTCCAGCATTAACTTATTCTTCTTCTAATAATGATCATCATCTTCGTCATAACTTGAAGATGTTGATAATGTGTCGCTGCTTCTATTTCCAGCATTAAGTTTATCTACTTCTAATAATGATCATCATCTTCGTCATTACTTGAAGATGTAGATAATGTGTTGTTGCCTCTATTTCCAGCATTAAGTTCATCTACTTCTAATAATGATCATCATCCCAGTCATTACTTTAAGATGTAGATAATGTGTCGGTGCTTCTATTTCCAGCATTAACTTCTTCTACTTCCAATAATGATCATCATCTTCATCGTTACTCGAAGATGAGGATAATTTATCGGTGCTTCTATTTCCAGCATTAACTTCTTCTACTTCCAATGATGATCATCATCTTCATCATTACTCGAAGATGAAGATAATTTGTTGGTGCTTCTATTTACAGCATTAACTTCTTCTACTTCTAATAATGATCATTATCTTCGCCATTACTTGAAGATTTGGATAATGTGTCGATGCTTCTATTTCCAGCATTAACTTCTTTTACTTTTAATAATGATCATCATCCTCGTCATTACTTGAAGATGTAGATCATGTGTCGTTGCTTCTATTTCCAGCATTAACTTCTTTTACTTCTAATAATGATCATCATCCTCGCCATTACTTGAATACGTAGATAATGCGTTGGTGCTTCTATTTCCAGCATTAACTTCTTTTACTTCTAATAATGATCATCATCCTCGTCATTACTTGAATACGTAGATAATGCGTTGGTGCTTCTATTTCCAGCATTAACTTCTTCTACATTCATTCTACAATTCATCTTCTTATAATGATCCATTCATGCAATATGCGACTTGATATAGTGCACCTTTTCCTGTAGGCGATTGCTCATCATTTAAAAGAATCCTATGCATTGAACCTGCATAAGTAGCAGCCAATCAAAACATATGTTTTCAGCCATTTCTTCTCTTCTTTTCATTAATTCATAATTCATAATTTATTGGTGATGGTACAATAAGTTACTATTATATTCTGGAATATGTTTTTCACCTGTTAGATACATTTATATAATTTTATATATTACAAGTCAAGATTGAAGTTACATCAGCAATTAATCCTGCGGTTTGAGAGAAGCAAAAAAATAAACTTTTCCCCTTCTTGCAAATTTGTGCCGGAAGTTAAACCTTCGGCTTGCAACTTTTTAGTCGCTGCATTTCATGCAATTGTTCTGCAATTCTGCAACTGCAATTCTTCTGAAATTATGCAACTTCAATTCTTTTAATTCTGCAATCTGAATCCACTGGAAATTCGGTAATGTGTGACTCTTGGATTTGGTATGTTTATGTCTGTGAATTCCACAATGAACATTTCTAGTTTGAAGACTCGATGATTGTACTTATGGACTTCAACTGGCAAATCAATAAACATAGTACCAGTTTAACAATTATATAACCACAATGAAACTTTATTTGCTATAATATATTTGTGGATGATGACAATTTTTACTTTGGGAGCATAACCCCAATTAAACTTTATTTGCTATAAGTAGTTATACAACAAGGGTTCTACTCCACCCCCCGCGAAGATTTCGATTAATTTAATCCGCGCTTTGTTTCGCTGTTTGATTCACGTAAGTAGAGCAATTTGGGCGTAATTAGAGCAATTGTATGCAAATACCGCGGATAATCGCGTAATTAGAGCAATTGTATGCAAATACCGCGGATAATTACCGCGATTATCCCATTAAAACGCGAATCCGCCGCTTTAATGCTCTAATTACCCCCTAATTGCTTTACTTACGTGAATCAAACAGCGAATCAAAGCGCGGATTAAATTAATCGAAATCTTCGCGGGGGGTGGAGTAGAACTCTTGTTGTATAGCTACTGCTATAATACATTTGTGGATGATGACGATTTTTACTTTGGGACCTGAATTATCACGATAACGTACGTGGCTATGATATTCACAAAGTTGAAGAGCATGGCATAGTCAACGTTGAAAAATCCTGCCGCGCTGAAGGAGGAATAACTGGTTGTTGCCTGATGGCACAAGATAGTCAATTTCCTGCGGGCAATGTTGTCATCTGAGTACCTTTGCAGTGCTTGTCCAGTAACATGAACAGCCCTTTTGCCTTGATCAGTTACACCCTCACACATTATTACCAGGATGACTGCATGCATCTGGAACATAAATATATTTGAATATGTTTTATGTTTATTAATATTAATCCTTGATGAATTTATAACTACAAGTATTGGCCCAAATAAGAAATATACTTACAGTCAAATAACTGCCCCAAATTAACATTCGTAAACTATCCATAAATCTACCATTGAGTAATACGTCTACATCTAAAAGCACGTTAAAAATTATACGTATCATTATTAGGAATAAATTCCATTCAACAATTTTATTAAATACTTTTACTATATTATATATTCTTTCAGATATATTTGTAATTTCGTAAATTTTTTTGATTGGATCCATCGTTGTGTATTTTGCAATGCATAGCCTTTCAGTTAAGTTGTTCGTGATTCGAAACCTAATTTTAATGGCGTACAGCACGTTGTAGAATACGAGGTTAAATAGCATTTCAATGTACGTTTCGAAGTCAAATATTATAGCCATTTTAATAGATCCTAATCTAGGTTTCAAAAAATAATTAATATAACGCCACGAAAAGCTTATTAGTGGAAAAACTGTAATCAGCAACAATTGTAAATACTGATACTTCATTGGGGCAATTTTTATACATTCTGCTTCAAATAACTCTTTGTCAATTTGATCTAAACCATCAATAATTAATTGCCATCGATTTGTATATCTTGCTGCATTGGCAATGCTCACCAGGACATTTGCCAATTTCAAGATCACAAGAGACATATAAAGAACCAGGAATGTGGCAGGTGGTACTGCCCTAGTCATCATAAAATCAAATATTATGTAAATATGCGTGATTGCATATAGAGAAAAACATATACAAGTACGTAATTTGCGTGTTGCAAAAACCCCGTTTGATGTATACCATGGTAAAATATTTAGAAATGAAGTTATCTTCAGCAGAAGACTTATATCTTTTCGGAAAGACATTTCACCGTCTGGCACTTAAAACTGTACATAACGTAAACAAAATGCCCTTGACCAATGATTGTTCATCATTGATCAATTGGTGGATCGTCGCAGACACAACAAATAACATTATTTTTAATTAATACTGAATAAAACATGTTTTTACTTTGTAATAATTGGTAATAATTACAAAATAGATTATAATTACATAATTACCAAATGAATTGGCATCGTTAGCATCATACTTAGCAATACCTATTCGATTCGTGGACCGCCAAAATTCTCAATTTTATTACTCTTCTTAAATAGGGAGAAATTTAAGATTATGATTTAAAAGATTCTTAAGAAATCTAAATTGGTATGCCATAAAATAATTGTAGATTTAGGGCAAATTTAAAAATATGTTATTAAGTAAACAACCATGTAAAGTCATGCTCACACAAATCTAGTACAAAAAATTAGCTTACAATAGCAATTTTATATAGCAATATCAATTTGTTTGTACTAGATTTATGTGAGCATGCTATATCTACTTCGTTAATTAAAATTAGTAATTGCTTTTGTGTGACCGGTTTCAAGTAATTAATTGGTCATCATCAGGAATAATTGCCTAAAACTAAAAACTGTATTTTTAGTTTTAGACAATTTTGCCTGATAGCCGATAGCCCAATAAAGATCGATTATATATATATGCACAAAAGAATGAATTTTAGCATATTGTCTTGAAATAATAACTTTCTCTCTCTTATTCAAAATTTCAAGATATTTTGGAAAACATCATATTCGTTCTAATCATATTTGTACATCATGTTTTTTAAAATCTCTTTAATTTTTAGATTTTCCACTAAATATATGAAACACTCAAGAATATTTATGAAAATTTTGAAAACTATGGAATTTGTACATTTCAATTAAATTTTCGAGACATTTTCCGACAAATTGTTAGGATATTTCCGAATTTGTGTATATAAAAAGTCAAGTACTGTAAATATGCATGAGAGAATGAATTTTAGCATATTGTCTTGAAATATGTTTTGAAAATAATTTCGTAGGAAATATGAAAATTGTATGTATTTTATTGTATTTGACCTATGTAAGCTTCTAAAATGTAAAGACATTAAAAAAAAATCTATCTAAATAATAACTCTCTCTCTCTCTCTCTCTCTCTCTCTCTCTCTCTCTCTCTCTCTCTCTCTCTCTGTTTTCAAAATTTGAAGATATTTGGAAAAAATAATATTCGTTCTAATCACATTAGTATATCACGTCTTTTTAAAATCTCTTTATTTTTATATTTCCTAGCAAATCTCTGGTACACTGCATAATATTAGTGAAAATTTTGAAATTCATGGAATTTGTACACTTAAATTATATTCGAGAAATGTTATACGTTTTCCGTCATATTTTCGAGATATTTGCGAATTTTTATAATTCTCTAACTTTCAATTTGAAATTTATAAAATGTAAAATACTGTAACTGTGCATGAAAGAATGAATTTTGGCATATTGTCTTGAATTAGTGAATTAGTAACTTTCTCCTTCTTTTTCAAAATTTTAAGATATTTTGGGAAAAAGAATTGTTCGTTCTATTGATATTTGTATACCATGATTTTTAAAATCTCTTCAGTTTTTAGGCTTCCTACCAAATCTATGGAACACCCCGTAATATTTACGAAAATTTTGAAAATCATGGAATTGGTACAGTTCAATTAAATTTTCAAAACATTTTCTGGCATATTTTCGAAATATTTAAGAATTTTTAGAAATCTTTCCAAGACTTTTGCGTAACTGTCCCGCACATTTATGAAACTTTGAAAAATCATGAAAGTTTGAAGACTACAAAAGGTTTTTCAAAATGTTATTAAAAAAATTCTGCTTTTCACCGGTTAGTGTATTTGAAATCAGATAATTTAATGATTCAGTTAAAAAAAATCAATTCTGATATAAATCAATGATATATTTAAAAAAAACAGTTGATTTAAATTGTGAATTAAAACATGATTTTAATCAATTGATTCTGATTTCAATCTTTTCATTATTAGGTTTCCTAGCACATCTATGGAACACTAACTAAATATTTATAATACTTATGAAAATTTTGGAAATCATTGAATTGGTACAGTTTAATTAAATTTTCAAAACATTTTCTGGCATATTTTCGAAATATTTAAGAATTTTTAGAAATCTTTCGAAGACTTTTGCGTAACTGTCCCGCACATTTATGAAACTTTGAAAAATCATGAAAGTTTGAAGACTACAAAAGGTTTTTCAAAATGTTATTAAAAAAATCCTGCTTTTCCATGGTTGGTGTATTTGAAATCAGATAATTTAATGATTCAGTTAAAAAAAAATCAATTCTGATATAAATCAATGATATATTTAAAAAAAACAGTTGATTTAAATTGTGATTTAAACCATGATTTTAATCAATTGATTTTGATTTCAATCTTTTGATTTTTAGGTTTCCTAGCAAATCTATGGAACACTCCTTAAATATTTATAATATTTATGAAAATTTTGAAAATCAATGAATTGGTACAGTTCAATTAAATTTCCAAGACATTTTCTGGCATATTTTCGAAATATCAAAGAATTTTTACAAATCTGTTCAAAACTTCTGCGGAACTGTCCCGCACATTTATGAAACTTTGAAAAATCATGAAAGTTTGAAGACTACAAAAGGTTTTTCAAAATGTTATTAAAAAAATCCTGCTTTTCCATAGTTGGTGTATTTGAAATCAGATAATTTAATGATTCAGTTAAAAAAGAAATCAATTCTGATATAAATCAATGATATATTTAAAAAAAACAGTTGATTTAAATTGTGATTTAAATCATGATTTTAATGAATTGATTCTGATTTCAATCTTTTCATTTTTAGGTTTCCTAGCAAATCTATGGAACACTCCTTAAATATTTATAATATTTATGAAAATTTTGAAAATCATTGAATTGGTACAGTTCAATTAAATTTCCAAGACATTTTCTGGCATATTTTCGAAATATCAAAGAATTTTTACAAATCTTTTCAAAACTTCTGCGGAACTGTCCCGCACATTTACGAAACTTTGAAAAATCATAAAAGTTTGAAGACTACAAATTTTTTTTCAAAATGTTATTAAAAAAATTCTGCTTTTCCATGGTTGGTGTATTTGAAATCAGATAATTTAATGATAACTAGACTAAAAACTGATTTTTGGTTTTTGACAATTTTGCCTGATGATGACCAATTAATTTGTCAAAACTTGATCGCAAAAGCAATTAAAAATTTTAATTAAGGAAGTACATGTTTTTTTACTAAATATTCTACATACCTTAATATGAGTCAAATACAAGAAGTTGAAAATATTTCTCCAAAATTTGAAAGTGGTAGAAAATTTTTGCAATATTCCTAAATTTGAACTTGCCAAATTTGGAAATGTGCTAAAGGTTGTATTGTCAATTTTCAATAAGTAGATTATAATTCTCCAAAATTATGATTTTCACCAAAATTGGACATAATTTTGACTGTATTTTAAGACTGAATATTTAATTTTATACAATTTTGCATGATCATGACCAATTAATTGGTCGAAACCGGTTGCAAAAGCAATTCAAAATTTTAATTAAGGAAGTACAGTTTTTTTTTTACTAAATAATCTAAATACCTTAATCTGAGTCTAATACAAGAAATCACAAATATTTCTCCAAAATTGGACTGTGGCAAAAAATTTGGTATATTCTTACGTATGAAACTGCCAAAATTAGAAAGGTGCTAAAGTTTGTATTGACAATTTTCAATAATTAGATTATAATTCTCCAAAATTATAATGATTTCTGTCAAATTTGGAAATAATTCTGACTGTATTTTTAGTTTTAGACAATTTTGCCTGATAATGACCAATTAATTGGACGAAATCGGTTGCAAAAGCATTTTAAAAAAATTATTAAGGAAGACATGTTTTTTTTTACTTAATAATCAAAATACCTTAATATGAGTCTAATACAAGAAATTACAAATATTTAAAAAAATAACATCATTTTTCTGCAGTTGGATGAAAATATTCACAGTTAACTCCAAACATATTTGAATATTTAAACTGCAAAATATCTGTAAAAACTTCGAAATCATTTCAAAAAACCCTGAGTAAATTAAAAATCGAATTTTGAAACAAAATAACTGTATTCAAATTCTGATCTTTCGTTAGGTTAAAAAAATCTATCAAAAATCACAATTTTGCCAAAATTGCATGAAAAATATTCCCAGTTAACTCCATTTCTCCGAATATTGAAATTACAAAAACAAAAACATAAAAAACATCATTTTTCTACAGTTGTATGAAAATATTCACAGTTAACTCCAAACATATTTAAATATTTAAACTGCAAAATATCTGTAAAAACTTCGAAATCTTTTCAAAAAACCCTGAGCAAATTAAAAATCGAATTTTGAAACAAAATAACTGTATTCAAATTCTGATCTTTCGTTAGGTTAAAAAAAATCTATCAAAAATCACAATTTTGCCATATAATATTTTGCCAAAATAACTGCAAATTCTTTTATTAGGCTCAACAAAATCTATCAAAAATCATAATTTTTCCGCAGTTGCATCAAAAATGTTCGCACTAGCAAAACTCCATATTTTCGAATTTTGAAATTACCAAACTTCTGCCAAAACTTCGAAAACATTTTTTGAACATTTAATAATACCAGTTTGGTATTATTTGGTATTATTGGTTGGTTGGTATTATTTGGTTGGTGTGATGTAAATCAACTGTTTTTTTTTTAATAAATCTTTGATTTAAATCAAAATTGTTTTTTTTTAATTAATCATATTTTTTGCACTGTTTTCGCACTCCATTAGGTGAACAATTAAAAATATAATATAACTATAGAGTTGGCTTGTTTTAAAGTAGATAATTGTTAGTATGTAAAATATTTTTCTTTTCTTCCATTTTTTGGTCCATCACTTGGAACAGATGCACACAAATTTGTTTTAATCATCAATTCTTGTTCAAATTCAAGAATTTCGTTTCAAATCTGATATCATTTTAATCGTGATGTAAAGCAATTGATTAAAATCACACCAACACTGGCAAAAACTGATCAAAAATATAAAAAAGCAAATGAATCATGATTTTTAAAAAAAAAATTGTCTTCTCTCCTGATTAGGTGTCCTGGCCATTGTAATTATCTATTTTCTATCTGTTTATCGAGTTCTACCATTTCTAGTTCTTTTATGAAGTCATATATAATTTTTTTTTTTAATATATCATGATGTTTTCCAACCCTGGATAATACTAATAACGTATTTTAATTAACTAACTAATTAACTAATTAACTAATAAATTTTATTTAACGTTTATTAATATTAGTAGATAGGCTACGACAGTTCTGGGCCACTTTCCCATAAGGTTTACATGTGGGGTATAAATTCACATTTCTCACCCCCTGTGGACTTAGCCGAACTAGGTGAGCCTATTTTGCTCCCCATCTAAATTCACATTTCTCACCGCCTGTAAAATTTTATTGAAAACTTATTTTATAAAATTTAATGTTGACTAAAACAATAGCCCATGAAACATAAACGGATTTTTTACTTATAATTGTCAAATTTGCTTTTTGAAGAAATTTGATTAACCTAACTTTTAAGGGCGTGTGAATTCATTACGCCCTCTTATTACGCCCCGGTTGTTATTGTCAAATTTAATTAACCTATTTTTGAATAGCATAATGAATTCATTATGCCCTCTTATTACGCCCCGGTTGTTATGGACATTTTTACATATCTCGTATCCTAGGAGATTATTCTAGGAATTATAGTATAGTGAAAAATGAAAATAAAACTGCAGTTTTTAGTATCAAGTGAAATTATTGTTATTGCTTAAGTTTCTGAAATGAACATTTGATATGAAAATTAATTTGTTTCTTGTAAGTAAATTATTCTTTTCTTTCATCATTTCTCTGCATCCTTATGTCGCCTATCATCGGCACGATGATTTTTCTCTCGTTTACTATTTTTTTGTTAATTATTATTTTGTTGCTAATTATTGTTACGATGTTAATTCTTATGTCGACAATTCTTGTTTCGATGTAAATAATTATTTGGTTGCTAATTTTTGTTTGGTTGTTTGGTTTTTGGTTATTTGGTCTATTCTTACGACGCTAATTCTTGTTTTTTGAATTTTTGTTACGACGTTAATTCTTATGTTGTTGACAGTTCTTGTTTCGATGTAAATAAATATTTGGTTGCTAATTTTTGTTTGGTTGTCTATTCTTACGACGTTGCTAATTCTTGTTTTTTTATAATTATATTGTTGCTAATTTTTGTGTTTCGATGTAAATAAGTATATTGTTGCTTATTGCTGTTTTTTTTCGTAATTCTCATTTTTGTTTTGTTGGTAATTCTTATGACGTTGCTAATTCTTGTGTTTTAATAATTACGATGTTAATTCTTATGTCGACAATTCTTGTTTCGATGTAAATAATTATTTGGTTGCTAATTTTTGTTTCGTTGTCTATTCTAGCGACGCTAATTCTTGTTTTTTGAATTTTTGTTACGACGTTAATTCTTATGTTGTTGACAGTTCTTGTTTCGATGTAAATAATTATTTGGTTGCTAATTTTTGTCTGGTTGTCTATTCTTACGACGTTGCTAATTCTTGTTTTTTTATAATTATATTGTTGCTAATTTTTGTGTTTCGATGTAAATAAGTATATTGTTGCTTATTCATGTTTTTTCGTAATTCTCATTTTTGTTTTGTTGTTAATTCTTTGACGTTGCTAATTCTTGTGTTTTAATAATTATTTTGTAGCTAATTTTTGTTTCGATGTAAATAATTATTTTGTAGCTACTTCTTGTTTTGTTGCTAGTTCTTATTACGTTCTTTGTTAATAATTATTTTGTACCTAGACATTCTTACGACGCTAACTCTTGTTTTTTGAATTTTTGTTATGACGTTAATTCTTATGTTGTTGACAGTTCTTGTTTCGATGTAAATAATTATTTAGTTGCTAATTTTTGTTTGGTTGTCTATTCTTACGACGTTGCTTATTCTTGTTTTTTATAATTATATTGTTGCTAATTTTTGTGTTTCGATGTAAATAAGTATATTGTTGCTTATTGATGTTTTTCTCGTAATTCTCATTTTGGTTTTGTTGGTAATTCTTATGACGTTGCTAATTCTTGTGTTTTAATAATTATTTTGTTGCCAATTTTTGTTTCGATGTAAATAATTATTTTGTAGCTAATTCTTGTTTTGTTGTTAGTTCTTATTACGTTCTTTGTTAATTATTATTTTGTACCTAGACATTCTTACGACGCTAACTCTTGTTTTTTGAATTTTTGTTACGACGTTAATTCTTATGTTGTCGACAGTTCTTGTTTCAATGTAAATAATTATTTGGTTGCTAATTTTTGTTTGGTTGTCTATTCTTACGACGTTGCTAATTCTTGTTTTTTTATAATTATATTGTTGCTAATTTTTGTGTTTCGATGTAAATAAGTATATTGTCGCTTATTGATGTTTTTTTCGTAATTCTCATTTTGGTTTTGTTGGTAATTTTTATGACGTTGCTAATTCTTGTGTTTTAATAATTACGATGTTAATTCTTATGTCGACAATTCTTGTTTCGATGTAAATAATTATTTGGTTGCTAATTTTTGTTTGGTAGTCTATTCTTACGACGTTGCTAATTCTTGTTTTTTTATAATTATATTGTTGCTAATTTTTGTGTTTCGATGTAAATAAGTATATTGTCGCTTATTGATGTTTTTTTCGTAATTCTCATTTTGGTTTTGTTGGTAATTTTTATGACGTTGCTAATTCTTGTGTTTTAATAATTACGATGTTAATTCTTATGTCGACAATTCTTGTTTCGATGTAAATAATTATTTGGTTGCTAATTTTTGTTTGGTAGTCTATTCTTACGACGTTGCTAATTCTTGTTTTTTTATAATTATATTGTTGCTAATTTTTGTGGTTCGATGTAAATACGTATATTGTTGCTTATTGATGTTTTTTTCGTAATTCTCATTTCGGTTTTGTTGGTAATTCTTATGACGTTGCTAATTCTTGTGTTTTAATTATTATTTTGTTGCTAATTTTTGTTTCGATGTAAATAATTATTTTGTAGCTAATTCTTGTTTTGTTGCTAGTTCTAATTACGTTCTTTGTTAATTATTATTTTGTACCTAAACATTGTTTCGTTGTTAATTCTTATTTTCTTGCTAATTCTTGTTCCTAGTTAATTATAATTTTGTTGCTAATTCTTGTTTCGTTGTTAATTCTTATGTTCTTCTTTTGTTGTCAATTCTTATTGTCTTACTAAATCTTGTATGTTATTTTAGCTATGATGATTACTATAGATGCTTGTTCTTCTTTGGGGCTTTTTCTGGCCGCTCTGGCCCCTTCTCTCCTGCTGCTTCTGGTAACTTTTCTCCTGCTCCTTCTGGTTCCTTGTGTTCTGCCGTTTCTGGTTCCTTTTCTGCTGCTTCTTCTGGTTCCTTTTCTGCTGCTTCTTCTGGTTCCTCCTCTCCTGCCGCTTCTGCTCCCTTTTCTCCTGCTCCAGTGCTTTCTCCTTGGCCATCCTCTTCTCTTTGTCCGACTCGCTCTCAAATTTCGGGGTGTACTTGTACTTTGTATACTGAGCCAGGCGATTGGTTCTTTCCGTGATCGCATACTTCAATGCACTCTTCTTCACCTTGTCCCAGTTCTTCTTGTAGTGATAGTCTACGCGCTTCTTCGGCTTTGCCAGTTCTCCAACTCTTGGAGAAGCTGAAAGCATAAGTTTAGAAAATTACGACGAAATTGTGAAAAGTTTTCCCAATCACAACTTTTCGTACTACTATAGTAGTACTGCAACTGTAGTAGTAGTCGTGCTAACATAGTGTAGTATCTACTCGATACTACACCAATTAGTATTGGACTATCTTGAATAGTTTAATTTATATGGATACAATTGCGTTAACAAATTGTATCCTAGCTAAGTGAACTAGAATCTTTGTTAATCAGAGATTTTCATCTACTCGACACTACACCAATTTGTATCAGATTACTTTTAATCTTAGTCCAATTTCCATGGATACTATTGCATTAACAATTGTATCCTAGGCAAGTGAACTAGAATCTTAGTTAATCGGAGATTTTCATTACTTGATACTATACCAATTTGTATTAGATTATCTTTAATCTTAGTTCAAATTCCATGAATACAATTGTATCCTAATCCTAGTTGCATTAACAATTGTATCCTAGGTAACTGAACTAGAATCTTAGTTAATCGAAGATTGTGTAATGAAACAATGAGAGCAGTACTAGAATATTGATTTGGAGGGCAAATAATTTACAATTTCCAATACACAGCTAAGACTACTATAGTGGCATAGACTGTAAATGGCATAAGATCTATAATTGATTGTACCAGAAGTTATGAAAATGTAATCTGCTGCACATTAATATTTTTTTCAGGCTTCAATAATTTATGAAAAACGTTCTTCAGTAAGTACCTGTAGCATTTAGAGCTGCCTTCTTTACATGAGGTGTCTTTGGATGTTTGTATTTCTTCCCCTGTTTACTCTTTGCACATTTTGCAAGCTGTTTCGTCCTTTCCGTTGCCTTATATTTCAAGGCACGTTTTGAGACCTAAACAAACAGGCAAATATATTAAATATGCTCATTTATTGAACGAAATTATCTATTATTATAATTATATTGTAATTATATTATAATATAATTATAATATAATTATTATTATATTATTATATTTAATTTATTTAAATTTCTTCTAATAAACATTCTTTATTATTATTATTATTATTATTATTATTATTATTAAATGGCATACTTGAGTTCCACTTGGCCTATTTGGAATGTAAAAGTCTCTTTTGGGCTGTGACATTTCCAATGTTCTTTTGGTAGCTTTGTATGTCAGTGCTTTAGGGTCCACCTGAAACATTTCAAGAATTAATACAAGTTCCGAATAAGATATTTTCATTAAATTTATACCTATAAAATTAATTTTAGAAAAGTAAAATCAATATTAGAAAAAGTAGAATAAAGTTCAGAGAATGTAATATCAATTTCAGAAAAAAGCAGTTAAAGTTTAGAAATTGTAAAATCAGTTTCAGAAAAATAGCAGAATACATTTCAGAAAATGTGAAATCAATTTCAGAAAAAAGTAGAATAAATTTCAGAGTATGGAAAATCTATTTCAGACAAATTAAAAACAATTTCAGGAAAGTAACATTTAATTAAGTAAAAGTAGAATACATTTCAGAGAATGTAAAATCAATTTCAGACACATTAAAATCAATTTCAGATTAGTAACATCACATTAAGAAAAAGTAGAATAAATTTCAGAGAATGCAAAATCAATTTCAGAAAAGGTAGAATACATTTCCGAGATTGTAAAATCAATTTCAGAAAAAGTACAATAAACTTCAGAGAATGTAAAATCAATTCCCGAGAATGTAAAATCAATTTGAGACAAATTGAAATCAATTAAGAAAAAGTAGAACAAAGTTCACAGAATGTACTATCAATTTCAGAAATAGGAGATAATTTTTTTAGAAATTGTTAAATTAATTTTAGAAAAAAAGTAGAATAGATTTCAGAGTATGTGAAATCAATTTCAGAAAAAAAGTAGAATATACTTCAGAGAATGTAAGATTTATTTCAGACAAATTAAAAAGAATTTGAGAAAAGTAACATCAAATTAAGTAAAATTAGAATACATTTCAGAGAAATTAACATCAATTTAAAAAAAATAACATCGACTTCAGAAAGTCTAATTTCTATTTCAAAATTGTTTTGGTTAAAAACTAATATCTTGAATATATTACGTATAATTTACAACTTATTTAAAAATATTCAGAACTAGACTCGAGCAACTTTGTTATTCATTTATAAAATGTCAACTCCAATTTCAGAAAAAGTGAAGTCAATTTTGGAAAAGAGTAAAATTTCAGAGAATGTGAAATCAATTTCTGAAAAAGAAGAATCAATTTCAGAGAATCTAAAATCATTTTAAGACTAATTAAAATCAATTTAAGAAAAAGTAGAATACATTTTAGAGAATGAAGAAAGTGTAGACATCCAAATCATCAAATGAAGAAAAAGTAGAATAAATTTTAGAAAATGTAAAATCAATTTCATAAAAAATAGAATAAGTTTCAGAGAGTGTAAAATCAATTTCAGAAAAAGTAGAATAAACTTCAGAGAATGTAAAATAAATTTTAGACAAATTAAAATCAACTTCAGATAAGTAAAATCAAATTAAGAAAAAGTAGAATAAAGTTCAGAGAATGTACTATCAATTTCAAAAAAAAGAGATTAAATTTTAGAGATTGTAAAATCAGTTTTAGAAAAAAAAGTTGAATAGATTTCAGAGTATGTGAAATCAATTTCAGAAAAAAGTTTAATATATTTCAGAGAATGTAAGATCTAATTCAGGCAAATTAAAAACATGTTCAGAAAAGTAACATCAAATTAAGTAAAATTAGAATGCATTTCAAAGAACATAACATAAATTTTAGAAAAAATAACATCGACTTCAGAAAGTCTAATTTCAATTTCAAAATCGTTTCTGTTTAAAAATTAGTATCTTGAATATATTACCTATAATTTACAACTAAGAATATACATAACTAGACTCAAGCAACTTTGTTAATCATTTATTAAGTGTTTTAACATAAATGTTAAAATTAAAAAACTAATTCGAAAAGGTATTTTCACTAACGTTTTTCTCGTAATGGTCAAAAATTAATATTAGTAATTTTTAAAATGTCAATTTTACTCCAATTTCAGAAAAAGTGAAGTCAATTTTGGAAAAGAGTAAATCAATTTCAGAAAAAAGTGCAATCGTTTTCAGACAAATTAAAATAAATTTCTGAAAAGTAACATCAAATTAAGAAAAAGCAGAATACATGTCAGAGAATGTAAAATCAATTTTAGAAAAAAGTAACATCAACTTCAGAAAGGGCAATTTCTATTTCAAAATTGTTTTTGTTTAAGAAACAATATCTTGAATAAATTACCTATAATTTACTACTTAGTTAAGAATATTCTGAACTAGACTTAAGCTACTTTATTAATCATTTATAAAACTACTTCTTCTGAAGTCGATGTTAATATTTCTAAAATTGATTTTACATTGTCTGAAATTTATTCAACTTTTTCTAAATTTGATGTTAACTTTTTCCTGAAATTGATTTTGATTTGTCTGAAATTGATTGCACATTTTCTGAAATTGCTTTACCCTTTTGCGAAATTAACTTCACTTTTTCTGAAATTTGATTTCAAAAGATTTATTTGATCCTTATTATTTGAGTTGAAACGGTATAGTTTGGCTCATTTCTGAATTTGATGTAACATTAGTAACCCCAAATTAAGAAAAAAGTAGAATAAATTTCAAAGAATGCAAAATCAATTTTAGACAAATTATAATAAATTTCAGAGAAATTATAATCAATATCAGAAGAGTAACATAAAATTAAGTAAAAGTATAACAATTTCAGAGAATGTGAAATCAATTTTAGAAAGAGTAAATTCGACTTCAGAAAGTGTAATTTCTATTTCAAAATTGTTTTTGTAAATAACTAATATCTTGAATAAATTACCCATATTAATTAAGAATATTCAGTACTAAGTCTTCAGTACTTCAGTACTAAGCTACTTTGTTAATCATTTATAAAATTACTTTTTCTGAATTAATCTGTTACTTTTTCTAACATCGATTTTACATTCTTTGAAATTTATTCTATTTTTTTTTTAATTTCTAATCCTTATTTGATGTTACTGTTCTGAAATTTATTTTAATTTGTATTAAATTGCTTGCACCTTAAATAGATGTTCCTTTTTTAAATTGACCTCACTTTTTCTGAAATTGGGGTTGAAAAGGTATAGTCCAGCTCCTTTTTGAATTTGATGTTAGTGTTTTTCTAACATTGATTTAACGTTCTCTGAAATTTATTCTACATTTTCTTAATTTGATGTGCAAATACTTTACTTTACTGAAATTGATTAAAATTTGTCTCAAACTGATTGCACTTTTTCTGAAATAGATTTACTTTTTTCCGAAATTGATATCATTTTTTCTGAAATTGGAGTTGAAAAGGTATAGTCTGCTTGCTTTCTGAATTTGATGTTCCTTTTTCTAAAATTGATTTTACATTCTCCGAAATTTATTCTACTTTTTCTTTATTGGTGTTCAGCAACTGTATAGTTTTACACACAAGTCAAAAGAAGAATATTCTTAATTTGATGTTACTTTTCTGAAATAGATTTTAATTTGTCTGAAATTGATCGAACTTTTTCATAATTTGATGTTGCTTTTCTGAAATTCACTTTACTTTTTCTGAAATTTGAGCTGAAACGCTATAGCTAGATCCTTGCTCATTTATTTCTTTCTACACAAGTCAAAAGAAGAATATTCTTAATTTGATGTTACGTTTCTGAAATTGATTTAAATTTGTTGGAAATTGATTGCACTTTTTCTGAAATTGATTTAGCCTTTTTCGAAATTTACTTCACTTTTTCTGAAATTGGAGTTGAAAACGTATAGTCTGGTTGCTTTCTGAATTTGATGTTACTTTTTCTAAAATTGATTTTACATTCTCTGAAATGTATTCTACTTTTTCTTTATTGGCGTTTAGCAACTGTACAGTTTTACACAAGTCAAGTGAAGAATATTCTTAATTTGATGTTACTTTTCTTAAATTGATTTTAATTTATCTGAAATTGATCGCACTTTTTCTTAATTTGATGTTGCCTTTCTAAAATTGGAGTTGCAAAGGTATAGCTAGATCCTTGCTCATTTTTTTCTTTCTACACAAGTCAATAGAAGAATATTCTTAATTTGATGTTACGTTTATAAAATTGATTTTAATTTGTCTGAAATTGATTGGAAATTGGAGTTGAAAAGGTAAAGTCTAGCTCCTTCTTGAATTTGATGTTTGTGTTTTCCTAAAATTGATTTTACATTCTCTGAAATTTATTCTACGTTTTCTTTACTGGTGTTCAGTAACTCTACAGTTTCACACTTGTCAAAAGAAGAATATTCTTAATTTGATGTTACTTTCCTGAAATTGATTTTAATTTGTCTGAAATTGATTGCGCTTTTTTAAATTTGATGTTGCCTTTCTGAAATTAACTTCACTTTTTCTGAAATTGTAGTTGAAAAGGTATAGTCTAGCCTCTTTCTGAATTTGATGTTAGTTTTTTTTCTAACATTGATTTAACCTTCTTTGAAATTTATTCTGCATTTTCTTAATTTGATGTTACTTTTCTGAAATTGATTTAAATTGGTCTGAAATTGATTTTAATTTGTCTGAAATTGATTTAGCGTTTTCCGAAATTGACTTAATTTTTTCTAAAATTGGAATTGAAAAGGTACAGTCGGGTTCTGATTTTTATGTTACTTTTTTTTAAATTGATTTTTCGAAATTGATTTAGCCTTTTCCAAAATTGACTTCAGTTTTTCTAAAATTGGAGTTGAAAAGGTATAGTCTAGCTACTTTCTGAATTTGATGTTACCTGTTTTTAAATTGATTTTAATTTGTCTGTAATTCATTCTACTTTGTCTGAAATTCATTTAGGCTTTTCCAAAATTGACTTCACTTTTTCTGAAATTGGAGTTCAAAACATTTGATCTTACTTTTTTTAAATCGATTTTAATTATTCTGTAATTGATTCTACGTTGCCTGAAATTTATTTAGCCTTATCCGAAATTGACTTTGCTTTTTCTGAAATTAGAGTTGAAAAGATATAGTCTAGCTACTTTCAGAATTTAATATTACTTGTTTTTAGATTGATTTTGTTTTGTCTGAAATTGATTCCACTTTTTCTGAAATTGATTTACCCTTTTCCGAAATTAACTTCACTTTTTCTGAAAATGAAGTTCAAAGCGTATAGTCTGGCTCCTTTTTGAATTTGATGTTATTTTTTTTTTTAATTGACTTTAATTTTTCTGTAATTGATTCTACGTTGTCTGAAATTTATTTAGCCTTTTCCGAAATTAACTTCGCTTTTTCTAAAATTGGAGTTGAAAAGGTATAGTCTAGCTACTTTCTGAATTTAATGTTACTTATATTTAAATTGATTATTATTTTTCCATCATTGATCCTACTTTTTATGAAATTAATTTAGCATTTTCTGAAATTGTCTTCACTTTTTCTAGAATTGGAATTGAAAAGGTACAGTCCGGTTCTGAATTTGATGTTACTTTTTTTAAATTAATTTTAATTTGTCTGTAATTGATTCTACTTTGTCTGAAATTCATTTAGCCTTTTCCGAAATTGACGTCACGTTTTCTGAAGAAGGAGTTTAAAACGTATAGTCTGGCTCCTTTTTGAATTTGATGTTACTTTTTTTAAATTGATTTTGATTTTTCTGCCATTGATTCTAGTTTTTTCTGAAATTGATTTAGCCTTTTCCGAAATTAACTTTACTTTATCTAAAATTGGAGTTGAAAAGGATAGTTTAGCTCATTTCCGAACTTGATGTTACTTATTTTGGATTGATTTTAATTTGTCTGAAATTGATTGCACTTTTTCTGAAACTGACTTACTCTTTTCCAAAATTAACTTCCCTTTTTTCTGACATTGGAGTTAAAAAGGTATAGTCTGGCTCCTTTCTGAATTTGATGTTACTTGTTTTTAAATTGATTTTGATTTTTCTGTCATTAATTCTATTTACTTTTTCTGAAATTGATTTTGCCTTTTCAGAAATTGACTTCACCTTAAGTTGGAATTGAAAAGGTATAGTCTGGTTCTGAATTTGATGTTCCTTTTTTCAAATTGATTTTAATTTGTCTGTAATTCATTCTACTTTGTCTGAAGTTGATTTTACCTTTTCCGAAATGGACTTCACTTTTTCTGAAATTGGAGTTCAAAACGTATAGTCTGGCTCCTTTTTGAATCTGATGTTACCTTTTTTAAATTGATTTTAATTTTTCTGTAATTGATTCTACGTTGTCTGAAATTTATTTAACCTTTTCCAAAATTGACTTCACCTTTTCTAAAATTGGAATTGAAAAGGTATAGTCTGGTTCTAAATTTGATGTTTCTTTTTTGAAATTGACTTTCATTTGTCAGTAATTCATTCTACTTTGTCTGAAGCCTTTTCCGAAATTGACTTCACTCTTTCTGAAATTGAAGTTCAAAACGTATAGTCTGGCTCCTTTTTCAATTTGATGTTACTTTTTTTAATTGATTTTAATTTTTCTGTATTTGATTCTACGTAGTCTGAAATTTATTTAGCTTTTTCCGAAATTGACTTCGCTTTTTCTGAAATTAGAGTTGAAAAGATATAGTCTAGCTACTTTCTGAATTTGATGTTACTTCTTTTTAAATTGATTTTGATTTGTATGAAATTGATTGCACTTTTTCTGATATTGATTTACCCTTTTCCGAAATTGACTCAACTTTTTCTGAAATTAGAGTTGAAAAGGTTTAGTAGCTGCTTTCTGAATTTGATGTTTCTTTTTTTAAATTGATTTTAATTTGTCTGTAATTGATTCTACTGTTTCTGAATTTTATTTAGCCTTATCCAAAATTGGCTACACTTTTTTCTGAAATTGGAGTTGAAAAGGTATAGCCTAGTTCCTACCATTGTTGAACCTTTATAATAAAATACCTACCATCTATCGATTCAAGTTTAAATTCATTTACCACAATTATTGCTAGGAATAAAAATCACTGTACCTTCATAATAAAATACCAGTTCTCTGTTGGATCTGTCCGTGGATCAATATACCTCCTTCGAGGCGAAGACTTTGCCAGTACCTTGATTCGTTTGGATGCATTGTACGCCAAGGTTTTAGGTTTTATCTAAAAACAATAATAATAACTCTTACAATACGAAATTTATCAAAGGAATTAGTTTATCAGATTTAATTATTGATAAAGAAGGTACTTCAACACGAAACGAGATCATCAAAAGTTTATGAATGTTTGTACAACATTGTACAAAAGATGTAAAACCAATACATATTTTGGTAATGAGGTGCAAATATTCGTTACAAACAGAAAAGTTTCGTTGAAACTTTGAAACTCAAATATTTTGAAAAATTAGCTTGAGGTACACTGAACACAAATCTAATATTGAATATAGTAACAATATATGTATTGGGCTTTCGGTTGAAGATGTTGATGTACATGCACCTGGATGTACCTAATAGATGTACCTGTAGGTAATATATGTACCTGTGCCTAGATGTACCTTATAGGTCCATGTACCTATTGATCTAACTACTAATCTAATAATTGGGAAGTCTAGAAAATACCTCTGCTGGGATCTCCCTGCACTGGTCAACGTAAAAGCTCTTCCTCGGAACCGCCAGCTGAAGAATTCTGGGAAGCAGCTTCTTCAGCTTGACCTTCAAACCTCGCTAAAAACATGGGCAAATCACAAACCAAGGCCATTCATAGCTAACCATTCCTCACGTGAATCTTTGGAGGCTTGCAAGGTGCTTTTGGGACAGACCTCAGCTCGCACCAGGCAAGCAGTGAGGCCCTTATCTTCGGCGCCATTGTGCCTCAGGAGCTTTACTTCCGGTGTTAAGTTGATTGCGTTACTTCCGGTGTTAAGTTGGTGGCGTTACTTCTGGTGTTAACTTGAGGCGTTAACTAATCTCGTTCTTTTGGCTTCGAGAGCTCAATTATCCTTGGTGTAGCTACGTACTTAAGCGCATTAGGGCTGATCTTGAAGGCCTCATCGTTGTAGTCACTGTCGAGGGCCGTGGCCTTGGGCCTAGGCACCGAAAGTTCGATGACCCTTGCGGTGGCTGCGAAAGGATGAGAGTGATGATGAGGATGGGACACTTGAAATTTTGACACCGATTTTGAAGTTTTCTCGCTTGTTTTTCCAAAGCTGTTTGCTCTAATTTTTGCTGTAGAAAAAGTGTGAAGGGACAAAAAACTTCCCAGTTTTTCTTTTGCCCATTTACATCTTCCACATTCTTTCTACAATTGATATCCATAAGGACCTAACACACATTTTTGCTGTAGAAAGAGTGTGAAGGATGTGAACGGACTTCTTCTTCCGAAGTTCTTCGGACTTCGGAAAAAAGCTTCTTAGTTTTTTTTTGCCCGTTAACATCTTCCACACTCATCCTACAATTCATATCCATAAGGACCTAACAAACATTTTTGCTCTAGAAAGAGTATAAAGGATGTGAACGGACAAAAAACTTCGTAGTTTTTCTTTTGCTCGTTTACATCTTCCACACTCCTTCTACAATTCATATCCACAAGAACCTAACACACATTTTTGCTGTAGAAAGAGTGTGAAGGATGTGAACGGACTTCTTCTTCCGAAGTTCTTCGGACTTCGGAAAAAAGCGTCTTAGTTTTTTTTTGCCCGTTTACATCTTCCACACTCATCCTACAGTTCATATCCACAAGGACCTAACAAACATTTTTGCTCTAGAAAGAGTATAAAGGATGTGAACGGACAAAAAACTTCGTAGTTTTTCTTTTGCTCGTTTACATCTTCCACACTCTTTCTACAATTCATATCCAAAAGGATCTAACACACATTTTTGCTGTAGAAAGAGTGTGAAGGATGTGAACGGACTTCTTCTTCCGAAGTACTTCGGACTTCGGAAAAAAGCTTCTTAGTTTTTTTTGCCCGTTTACATCTTCCACATTCTTTCTACAATTCATATCCATAAGGACCTAACAAACATGTTTGCTGTAGAAAGAGTATAAAGGATGTGAACGAACAAAAAACTTCTTAGTTTTTATTTTGCCCATTTACATTTTCCACATTCTTTCTACAATTGATATCCATAAGGACCTAACAAACATTTTTGCTGTAGGAAGAGTGTGAAGGATGTGAACGGACTTCTTCTTCCGAAGTTCTTCGGACTTCGGAAAAAAGCTTCTTGGTTTTTTTTTGCCCGTTTACATCTTCCACACTCATCCTACAATTCATATCCACAAGGACCTAACAAACATTTTTGCTGTAGAAAGAGTATGAAGGATGTGAACGGACAAAAATCTTCTTAGTTTTTCTTTTGCCCATTTACATCCTCCACACTCTTTCTACAATTCATATCCATAAGGACCTAACACACATTTTTGCTGTAGAAAGAGTGTGAAGGATGTGAACGGACTTCTTCTTCCGAAGTTCTCCGGACTTCGGAAAAACCTTCTTAGTTTTTTTTTGCCCGTTAACATCTTCCATACTCCTTCTACAATTCATATCCATAAGGACCTAACACACATTTTTGCTGTAGAAAGAGTGTGAAGGATGTGAACGAACAAAAAACTTCTTAGTTTTTCTTTTGCCCATTTACATCTTCCACACTCTTTTTACAATTCATATCCATAAGGACCTAACAAACATTTTTGCTGTAGAAAGAGTGTGAAGGATGTGAACGGACTTCTTCTTCCGAAGTTCTTCGGACTTCGGAAAAAAGCTTCTTAGTTTTTTTTGCCCGTTTACATCTTCCATACTCCTTCTACAATTCATATCCACAAGGACCTAACCAACATTTTTGCTCTAGAAAGAGTATAAAGGATGTGAACGGACAAAAAACTTCGTAGTTTTTCTTTTGCTCGTTTACATCTTCCACACTCTTTCTACAATTCATATCCATAAGGACCTAACAAACATTTTTGCTGTAGAAAGAGTGTGTAGGATGTGGACGGACTTCTTCTTCCGAAGTTCTTCGGACTTCGGAAAAAAGCTTCTTAGTTTTTTTTGCCCGTTTACATCTTCCACATTCTTTCTACAATTCATATCCATAAGGACCTAACAAACATTTTTGCTGTAGAAAGAGTATGAAGGATGTGAACGAACAAAAAACTTCTTAGTTTTTATTTTGCCCATTTACATTTTCCACATTCTTTCTACAATTGATATCCATAAGGACCTAACAAACATTTTTGCTGTAGAAAGAGTGTGAAGGATGTGGACGGACTTCTTCTTCCGAAGTTCTTCGGACTTCGAAAAAAAGCTTCTTAGTTTTTTTTTGCCCGTTTACATCTTCCACAATCATCCTACAATTCATATCCATAAGGACCTAACAAACATTTTTGCTTTAGAAAGATTATAAAGGATGTGAACGGACAAAAAACTTCGTAGTTTTTCTTTTGCTCGTTTACATCTTCCACACTCTTTCTACAATTCATATCCATAAGGACCTAACAAACATTTTTGCTGTAGAAAGAGTGCGAAGGATGTGGACGGACTTCTTCTTCCGAAGTTCTTCGGACTTCGGAAAAAAGCTTCTTAGTTTTTTTTGCCCGTTTACATCTTCCACAATCATCCTACAATTCATATCCATAAGGACCTAACAAACATTTTTGCTCTAGAAAGAGTATAAAGGATGTGAACGGACAAAAAACTTCGTAGTTTTTCTTTTGCCCATTTACATCTTCCAAACTCTTTCTACAATTCATATCCAAAAGGACCTAACAAACATTTTTGCTGTAGAAAGAGTGTGTAGGATATGGACGGACTTCTTCTTGCGAAGTTCTTCGGACTTCGGAAAAAAGCTTCTTAGTTTTTTTTTTGCCCGTTTACATCTTCCACACTCTTTCTACAATTGATATCCATAAAGACCTAACAAACATTTTTGCTGTAGAAAGAGTATGAAGGATGTGAACGAACAAAAAACTTCTTAATTTTTCTTTTGCTCGTTTACATCTTCCACACTCTTTCTACAATTCATATCCAAAATGACCTAACAAACATTTTTGCTGTAGAAAGAGTGTGAAGGATGTGAACGGACTTCTTCTTCCGAAGTTCTTCGGACTTCGGAAAAAAGCTTCTTAGTTTTTTTTTGCCCGTTTACATCTTCCACACTCTTTCTACAATTCATATCCACAAGGACCTATCAAACATTTTTGCTGTAGAAAGAGTATGAAGGATGTGAACGAACAAAAAACTGCTTAGTTTTTCTTTTGACCGTTTGCATCTTCCACACTCTTTCTACGATTCATATCCAAAAGGACCTAACACACATTTTTGCTGTAGAAAGAGTGTGAAGGATGTGAACGGACTTCTTCTTCCGAAGTTCTTCGGACTTCGGAAAAAAGCTTCTTAGTTTTTTTTTGCCCGTTTACATCTTCCACATTCTTTCTACAATTCATATCCATAAGGACCTAACAACCATTTTTGCTGTGTGTGTGAGTGTGAAGGATGTGAACGGACTTCTTCTTCCGAAGTTCTTCGGACTTCGGAAAAAAGCTTCTTAGTTTTTTTTTGCCCGTTTACATCTTCCACACTCATCCTACGATTCATATCCATAAGGACCTAACAAACATTTTTGCTCTAGAAAGAGTATAAAGGATGTGAACGGACAAAAACTTCTTAATTTTTCTTTTGCTCGTTTACATCTTCCACACTCTTTCTACAATTCATATCCAAAAGGACCTAACACACATTTTTGCTGTAGAAAGAGTGTGAAGGATGTGAACGGACTTCTTCTTCCGAAGTTCTTCGGACTTCGGAATAAAGCTTCTTAGTTTTTTTTGCCAGTTTACATCTTCCACACTCCTTCTACAATTCATATCCATAAGGACCTAACAAACATTTTTGCTGTAGAAAGAGTTTGAAGGATGTGAACGAACAAAAAACTTCTTAGTTTTTCTTTTGCTCGTTTACATCTTCCACACTCTTTCTACAATTCATATCCAAAAGGACCTAACACACATTTTTGCTGTAGAAAGAGTGTGAAGGATGTGAACGGACTTCTTCTTCCGAAGTTCTTCGGACTTCGGAAAAAAGCTTCTTATTTTTTTTTTGCCCGTTAACATCTTCCATACTCATCCTACAATTCATATCCATGAGGACCTAACAAACATTTTTGCTCTAGAAAGAGTATAAAGGATGTGAACAGACAAAAAACTTCGTAGTTTTTCTTTTGCTCGCTTACATCTTCCACACTCTTTCTACAATCAATTCATATCCAAAAGGACCTAACACACATTTTGGCTGTAGAAAGAGTGTGAAGGATGTAGACGGACTTCTTCTTCCAAAGTTCTTCGGACTTCGGAAAAAAGCTTCTTAGTTTTTTTTTTGCCCGTTAACATCTTCCATACTCATCCTACAATTCATATCCATAAGGACCTAACAAACATGTTTGCTCTAGAAAGAGTATAAAGGATGTGAACGGACAAAAAACTTCGTAGTTTTTCTTTTGCTCGTTTACATCTTCCGCACTCTTTCTACAATTCATATCCAAAAGAACCTAACACACATTTTTGCTGTAGAAAGAGTGTGAAGGATGTGAACGGACTTCTTCTTCCGAAGTTCTTCGGACTTCGGAAAAAAGCTTCTTAGTTTTTTTTTGCCCGTTAACATCTTCCATACTCATCCTACAATTCATATCCATAAGGACCTAACAAACATTTTTGCTTTAGAAAGAGTATAAAGGATGTGAACGAACAAAAAACTTCGTAGTTTTTCTTTTGCCCATTTACATTTTCCACATTCTTTCTACAATTGATATCCATAAGGACCTAACAAACATTTTTGCTGTAGGAAGAGTGTGAAGGATGTGGACGGACTTCTTCTTCCGAAGTTCTTCGGACTTCGGAAAAAAGCTTCTTAGTTTTTTTTGCCCGTTTACATCTTCCTCACTCATCCTACAATTCATATCCATAAGGACCTAACAAACATTTTTGCTCTAGAAAGAGTATAAAGGATGTGAACGGACAAAAAACTTCGTAGTTTTTCTTTTGCCCATTTACATCTTCCACACCCTTTCTACAACTCATATCCAAAAGGATCTAACACACATTTTTGCTGTAGAAAGAGTGTGAAGGATGTGGACGGACTTCTTCTTCCGAAGTTCTTCGGACTTCGGAAAAAAGCTTCTTAGTTTTTTTTGCCCGTTTACATCTTCCTCACTCATCCTACAATTCATATCCATAAGGACCTAACAAACATTTTTGCTCTAGAAAGAGTATAAAGGATGTGAACGGACAAAAAACTTCGTAGTTTTTCTTTTGCCCATTTACATCTTCCACACCCTTTCTACAACTCATATCCAAAAGGATCTAACACACATTTTTGCTGTAGAAAGAGTGTGAAGGATGTGAACGGACTTCTTCTTCCGAAGTTCTTCGGACTTCGGAAAAAAGCTTCTTAGTTTTTTTTTTGCCCGTTAACATCTTCCATACTCATCCTACAATTCATATCCATAAGGACCTAACAAACATTTTTGCTCTAGAAAGAGTATAAAGGATGTGAACGGACAAAAAACTTCGTAGTTTTTCTTTTGCTCGTTTACATCTTCCACACTCTTTCTACAATTCATATCCAAAAGGACCTAACACACATTTTTGCTGTAGAAAGAGTGTGAAGGATGTGAACGGACTTCTTCTTCCGAAGTTCTTCGGACTTCGGAAAAAAGCTTCTTAGTTTTTTTTGCCCGTTAACATCTTCCATACTCATCCTACAATTCATATCCATAAGGACCTAACAAACATGTTTGCTCTAGAAAGAGTATAAAGGATGTGAACGGACAAAAAACTTCGTTGTTTTTCTTTTGCTCGTTTACATCTTCCACACTCTTTCTACAATTCATATCCAAAAGGACCTAACACACATTTTTGCTGTAGAAAGAGTGTGAAGGATGTGAACGGACTTCTTCTTCCGAAGTTCTTCGGACTTCGGAAAAAAGCTTCTTAGTTTTTTTTGCCCGTTAACATCTTCCATACTCATCCTACAATTCATATCCATAAGGACCTAACAAACATTTTTGCTCTAGAAAGAGTATAAAGGATGTGAACGGACAAAAAACTTCGTAGTTTTTCTTTTGCCCGTTTACATCTTCCAAACTCTTTCTACAATTCATATCCAAAAGGACCTAACAAACATTTTTGCTGTAGAAAGAGTGTGAAGGATGTGAACGGACTTCTTCTTCCGAAGTTCTTCGGACTTCGGAAAAAAGCTTCTTAGTTTTTTTTGCCCGTTTACATCTTCCACACTCATCCTACAGTTCATATCCATAAGGACCTAACAAACATTTTGGCTGTAGAAAGAGTATAAAGGATGTGAACGGACAAAAAACTTCGTAGTTTTTCTTATGCTCGTTTACATCTTCCACACTCTTTCTACAATTCATATCCATAAGGACCTAACACACATTTTTGCTGTATAAAGAGTGTGAAGGATGTTGACGGACTTCTTCTTCCAAAGTTCTTCGGACTTCGGAAAAAAGCTTCTTAGTTTTTTTTTGCCCGTTAACATCTTCCATACTCATCCTACAATTCATATCCATTAGGACCTAACAAACATTTTTGCTCTAGAAAGAGTATAAAGGATGTGAACGGACAAAAAACTTCGTAGCTTTTCTTTTGCCCGTTTACATCTTCCAAACTCTTTCTACAATTCATATCCAAAAGGACCTAACAAACATGTTTGCTGTAGAAAAAGTGTGAAGGATGTGGACGGACTTCTTCCGAAGTTCTTCGGACTTCGGAAAAAAGCTTCTTAGTTTTTTTTTTTGCCCGTTTACATCTTTCACACTCTTTCTACAATTTATATCCACGAGGACCTAAACGAATCCACACTTTTTCTACAATTCATATCCATAAGGACCTAAATGAAGTATTTATAAAAAAAACTTTAAATTACCTCATTGGAGACCTTCATCTTTCAAAAGAGGGATTACAACTTTTAGTGTTAAGAACTACAGACAGAAATTTACTTGCTACAAGTAGTAAAATAACTGATTATTCCCAAACACAAAAAAGATTTTTAATCAAAATTGTATTGACTGGTATCAAATTTTTAACCATTTCTATCAAAGTATCAATGTTCACTGCAATTTTTAATGTTTATAATGTTTAGAGTTAGAATATCTCTTTATCAAAATTTTAATTGTTCTTGCAAAATTTTTGTTTTTCTGGTATAATCTCATTTTTTGCTTACGTTTGGCCGTTAGGGCATTGGGCTCCACAAATCCGGGGATGAAGGGCTCCTCGAAGATTTTCCTCCTCTTGGGGACCTCCGCAAGCTCCTTGACCCTCTCCGTTGGGATGCACTTCAGAGTTTCCCGTTTGATCTAAAAGAATAACCAAATCATAAATTTGGTGGTACATAAATTTGCACCAATTTGGCTATACCTTGTTGCGGTTTACTATGTTCATCGAATCTTTTGATGGCCTCTTGTAGAAGTACCGTGGTTTTGCAAGAAGTTTCATTTGTCGCGATAGATCTTCTATGTTGCCAATCATACCTCTCTGCAACATAAAGGGTACATAAAACCTTACGATTTGTACAGTAACAACAATTCTTAGTGGTAGAAGTATACCTCTCTGCAACATAAAGGGTACATAAAACCTTACGATTTGTACAGTAACAACAATTCTTTGTGGTAGAAGTACTCAATCATCAGTCTTTTAGTTATCTGATGTAAAAATCTCAGTACACAGTTGGCCAAAAAAACGGTACAAATTGGAAATATTGAAATTTTCAAAAATAATTAACGCATTAAATATTTCATTTAAAAACAAAATGTTTACACTTAGTAAAATTTATGTATGTTAAAATCTTGATCTTGATCTTGATCTTGATCTTGATCTTGAAGGGACTGTCATCAAAATGTATAAGAGGTACTTTCCAATTTTCACAGAAAAGTAGTAATTTATCCTTAATATTTTAAATAGTCATAAAAGTGCAAAAATGCAAAAATGAATAATTGCATATTTTTTTTATCAACGATATTTCGTACTAATGAAAGCTCTGTAAGACAACTTGTACTGTTTTTTTGCCCACTCTGTATATATTACGTCAATTTTTTTAGGCTTGTGGATTTTCTTGGGCTTGGCATTCTTCAGGCACCACTCGATTGCTTCCTTCAGCAAATCCTTCTTTGACTTCTTCGTTTTCAGTGGCACTGCTTTGGTGCTGGACTTGCTCTTTTTGCCCTTGAGCTTGGAAGGTGTAGTACTTCTTTTACGGCGCTTCTTATCCTTCTTTTCCCGTCTGCAAGCAAAACGAGCAGACTCACTTGAGTAATATTCTTTGAGTATCATTCATAAATATGCAGATAAATATCTGTTACAACTATAATTAAACAACTATAATTAAACAACTATAATTAAACTGGATTTATTCAATAGGACATCAATAACAAAATACACGATTAGAAATACACATATCCATTGATACCTACTCCATTCTCACTCTTGCACGTCCATACTCATTGTAGATGGAGGCGTAAGCAGTGTTCATTCTGGTTTCCATGCGGTCTTGGAACTTCTGGCCACATAATTTGGTGAACAGCTTCTTCTGAACCTGGTAGAACCTGTAACCCAATCAATATGATTACCACAAGAACTTGAATATTTTTATTTTCTACGACTTTCGAAAACTAAGATTTTCAACTTTTATCTGAAGAGAATCTAATAGATCTGAAAGAATCTTGGAAAGGATAATGATGAAATTATGAAGATTTGTGACAAAATATTCTTGCCCAAAAAAAGGTTATATTATAATAATTATGACAAAAATATCAATTCTAAAAACATAAGATGAAATTATGAAGATTTTATGACAACATTTTCTTGCCTAAATAAAGACTATATTATGACAATTATGGCAAAAATATAAATCTTAAAAATTAAGATGAAATTATGAAGATTTGTGACTATATTATGACAAAAATATCAATCCTAAAAAAATAAGATAATTTTATGAAGATTTGTGACATTTTCTTTCCTAAATAAAGACTATATTATGACAATTATGACAAATATCAATCTTAAAAGATTACGATGAAATTGTAAAGATTAGAAAATTTTCTCACTATTTCTTGCCAAAATGAAGAATATATTCTCTATGACAATGACAAATATATCTTTCCTAAAAAATTAGGACCATTTATACTGAATTTGGGAGAATTTATGACAAAATTATTAATTTACTATTCTCAAAATTCAAGAAGTTTTCGATTATGGCTAATTTTCAAAAAAAATCACAATGACAAATTTATCTATCCTAAAAAATTCGGACCATTTATACCGAATTTTTGAGAATTTGACAAAATGATTAATTTACTATTCCCAAAATTCGAGAACTTTTCGATTATGGCGAATTTTCAAACCAAATGACAATGACAAATATATCTATCCTAAAAAATAAGGAGCATTTATACCGAATTTGAGAGAATTTACGACATAATTATTATTTTACTCTTCTCAAAATTCGAGAACGTTTCGATTATGACGAATTTTCGAAATTAATGAAATAATCATATTGGGTGATTATTACCCAATTAAAAAAAACAATGCTGTACACTTTTTTGTAAAATTGTGACACTAATTATATCTATAGGGCAAAATTGGCATTAGAAATAATAGATTTTACTAAAGCTTATGAAAATTTTCCAAAATTTTAGACAATTTTCATAAATTCAAACAAAAAACAGTGAAAGCAACAAAATTATAAGATCATAATTTTGTTTTAAATGCGACAAAATTGCAGAATATTAACAAAAAATAAATATCTTGAGTAAACCTCTATCTCTCAATGGCCTAGTTAATAAAACATTTACAGAACATTTTGAAAATACGCAACAATTTAATAAACTTGTACAAATTGAACCAAAAATCAATTTTAGAAATGCAAAATTCGCAATTTAATTAAAAACATTATACATATTTAGGAATATTTTAGAAAATTGATGAAAAATCACTAGTATTTGGTATTTCAACCTTGATTAGGGGTTCATTGTCCTAATTATTACTTCTACTACTAAACTTATTACTATTTACGTACTACTAAAATTATTTTTATTATTACTATATCCATAATCAAAATTTGGGTAAATTTATACAAATTCAAGTGAATCTCAATTCTTGAAATAAAAAAAAATGAATATTGATGAAAAATCACTATAGCTTTTGTATGTGATGATGACCATCACAGAAGATAGAACAATTTGGAATAATAATACATATAAGTAAGAAAAAATTTACAAAATTGCGATAAAATTCCGGAAAATCCATACAATTTCTAGTAGAACTAAAATTCTGAAATGCAATGTTAACAAAAATTACAACATTTTTTGACAATACAATTAAATTGCAGAAAAGTTGCATGACGTTTCATATCATTTCATTTCGTTTCATCATTTATTAGTGTATTTATAAGTTCATCAATAAACAAAAAAGCAATATCTGTTGCAATTGAATCTCAATTTTTGAAATTAAAAAAAAATGAATATTGATGAAAAATCATTTTTTCTATGTGACGATGACCTTCACAGAAGATAGAACAATTTTATAATAATACATATAACTAATAAAAAATGGACAAAATTGCGATAAAATTCCAGAAAATCCATACAATTTCTAATAAAATTCAAATTCTTAAATGCAAGGTTAACAAAAAAATACAAAATTTGTTGACAGTACAATTAAATTACAGAAAAGTTGCATGAAGTTTCATATCATTTCATTTCGTTTCAGCATTTATTAGTATATTTATAAGTTCATCAATAAACAAAAACGCAATATCTGTAATCCAAAATAAGCAATTAAATTATACGATTATATTTTTTTTATATAAATTTGATAAGCTTGCAGAAAATTCAAAAAAGTTTACAAAAATTATATACAACGTTTTCAAAATTCGGCACAATTAAAAACATTAGAAATTCAAAAATCGATCTTTTACATGAAAACTTGGCAATTATGATAAAAACATTACTGATATTTTAACAAAATTTAGAACATTTATAAAAAGTCACTATATATATTTTTTTTTAAAATGCAATGAACTTGCAGAAAATTAAAAAAGTTCAGGTCAGGTTAGGTTAGGTCAGGTCAGGTTAGGTTAGGTTAGGTCAGGTTAGGTCAGGTTAGGTCAGGTTAGGTTAGGTTAGGTTAACAGAAATTATACATAACATTTTCAGCATTCAGTACAATTAAAAAAAATACAACCTACAAGAAAAAAAAATCTTTGAAATGCAACATTGGCAACATAAATAATTAAAAAACCATTACAAAATTTTTAAAAAGCGCTGAAAAATCACATTTTTTTAAATTTTAACCTTGATTTATTAAACCCCTAATGATTACTTCAATAAAATTGCGGAAAAGTCGCATAAAGTGTATAAAAAAATAAAAAAAACAATGTCTGTAATGTGGAATTGCTATCAAAAGACAAAAAAAAAACTTTGAAATGCAACATTGGCATTAATAATAAAAAACCATTACAAAAATTTTAGAAAATTGCTGAAAAACTACACAACACAATTGAAAAAGTCATGCAAATTTAAAAATAAAACAATCTCAGAAATGCAAAATTGGCAATAATAATTAAAACATTACACAAATTTAAGAAAATTTTAGAAAACTGATGAAAAATCACTTTTTTCTGTATTTCAAGCTTGATTTAATAAACCACTGATGATTAATTCAATAAAATTGCGGAAAAGTTGCATAAAATGTATCAAAAAATTAAAAAAAACAATGCCTGTAATGCAAAATAAACAATCAAATTACGGATCATAATTCATACCAATTCATTGATTTATGATTAAAAATTATATTTTTTTTATAAATTCGATTAACTTGCAGAATATAAAAAAGTTAACAGAAACTAAATAGAACATTATCAAAATTCGGCACAATTAAAAAACTACGAATTACTACAAAAAATAATCTCTGATATTGAACATTGGCATTAATTTTAAAAAATGATTACAAAAATTTTGGAGTAATGATGAACATAATTAAAAAAATCGTACAAATTTCAATAAAAATAAATCGTGGAAATGCAAAATCTTCAATAATTATTAAAACATTACACAAATTTAAGCAACCTTTAGAAAATTGGTGGAATATTACTGTTCTTTGTATTTCAACCTTAATTTAATAGACCTGTAATGATTACTTCTACTACTAAACTGATTACTACTTACTACTAAAATTATTATTGTTATTATTAAGTTTAAGGTTTTATCCATAAATTACCAGTTATGTATTTAAGATTGTTGCTGGTAAACGTATCAGTAAGTACCAAATAATATTATAACAACCTTAAATTATTATTATTATTACTATGTCCATAGAAAAATGGACAAAATTAGGCAAAAATTTATACACATTCAAGTGAAACTCAATTTCTGAAATGGAAGGTTAATAGAAAATACAAATTATTTTAAAGTACAAAAAAATTACAGATAAACAGCGCAAATTTCACCAAAAGTGCTGAAATTTGAAACTTTTAATGAAAACATTAAAAAAACGTCTTTTGTAAGCACTTGAGTTAATTATACTTGAAAATATTGTTTAAAATTCGAACTTACTAAAACTTTTAAAACCTTTAGTGCGGAGGTGGATCAGATCTTTTTCAAAGCCTTTAAAACTCGAAAAACATTTATTAAAATTCTTATGCTCTGCAATTACTACAGCTTTTGCAACTTTTGCAAATATTTAAAAAAAAATCTTCTTGAAATTTTTGATTCAAACTTATAACTAAAGTTTTGATATAAATTCTTTTAAACTAATTTTGTTACTAACTAGTCTAAAAGTTTTGAAAATTTTCAATACATATCTTACGTAATTACTGAAATTTGAAAATTTTAATCAAAACTCGCCAATTCAACTTGAAAATATTGTAATAAATAAAGCACTTAGCTTAGTTTCGGAAATGTTTTAATAGAAAAAGTCTACAATTAATAATAATAATAATAATAATAATAATATCTTCAATAATAATATCAATTACATCGGTCTCACGACCATTATCAAGAGACAAATAAAACTAAAAAATTGTAGAGTTTTTCTATTAAAAAAAATTGTGAAACTTTATCAAGTGTATTATTTATACCAATATTTTCAAGTTAAATTGGCGAGTTTTGATAAAAAAAAACATATTTCAGTAATTATGTTAGATATGTTTCAAAATTTTCATAACTTTTAGACTAGTTAGTAACAATATTGGTAAAATGAAACTTAACCAAGTGCTTTATTTATACTAATTTACAGATGTTTCACCAAATATTAACCACCGATTCATACAATCTAATACTGAAAATATAGTATCAAATTCGAAATTACTAAAACTTTTAAAACCTCAAGTTGGACCAGACAATTTATAAACCCTCTAAAGCCCGAAAAATATTTATTCAAAATACTATTCTTTGCAATTATTTTAGCTTCTAAAGCTTCAAATCAGACAATTTATAAAGCCTCTAAAGCCCGAAAAATATTTATTCAAAATACTATTATTTGCAATTATTTCAGCTTCTACAGCTTCAGATCAGACAATTTATAAAGCCTTTAAAGCCCGAAAAATATTTATTCAAAATACTATTATTTGCAATTATTTCAGCTTCTACAGCTTCAGATCAGATAATTTATAAAGCCCTTAAAGCCCGAAAAATATTTATTCAAAATACTATTCTTTACAATTATTGCAGCTTCAACAACTTATGAAAAAAAAACCAATTGCATCTTGAAATTTTGGATTCAAAGGTATTAAAAACTATTTAAATTATCTTCGAATTATTCGTATCTCACAACATTCAATTTCAACAAAATGTTGACCAGTTAGTCAAGTAAACTACCACCTAATAGTCTTCTGCTGAATTCAAAAAAATGAGCAATGATGGAACCTTGGGGTGGCAGTGGCCATGTCCTTGATTCTATTAAGCCTCTGCTGATCCTCCAGCAATGGAATTTTATGCCTTGATTTGTTGATCTGCACCACTTCAGGTTCGCTCCTTTCATCTTTGTCTGACTTGCGGAAGAGCTCGCATTTCTCCCTCTGATTTTTAGGTATGGCGAGCATATCTATGCGCCAGTTATGCCTGAAGCGTTTGTCCACCTTGGGAGCTGCAGATATTTTATCGTTGGCGTTTTTTTCACTCGACTTCCTGCGCAGCTTTTCATCCTTATCTTCCGTCATTGCCTATGATAATTAAATTACTTACTGTGATTATGTACTATGAATTTATGATAGGAACCGATAGACATTTACTGAAATTGAACTGAAATTTTGAAATGTCACATTTTTTTTATACAGGGCAACCTGATCACTTTTACGTCGAATATTTAAATTTTCAGAAACATAACTCATTATTATTGCGTTTATGTGCCTCACAGGTCTTTTTCTATTGCCACATTGAAATTAATATTGTATGTGAGAAAAACAACTTTTTAAAAACTTATTTTGCTACAATTATTCTTACATATCCAAAATTTGGATAGTCCAAAATTTAAAGATTTTGATTTTTAATTTTGATCAATGTAGAATATATATATATATATATATATATATATATATATATATATATATATATATATTTTATTACTTAATGTTACAATCTAGTCATTTGGAGTCATTTCAGCGGGATAAGCCCCGAAAAGAAAATATAGGTTGGTATACATGAGAAATTGGCTATGTCCATTATTCATCATTTCAAGTCCATTTTTCTAAGATCTTTTTTTTTAATACAGGAATTTTTCAAAATTTCAGGAAATTTACTGAAATTCATGTAGTCCTCAATCTCTCAAATGCCAAATTAATAGAAATTATACACTACATTTTGAAAATACGGCATAATTTAATAAATTCGTTCCATTTCAAACATAGAACAAATTTTGAAATGCAAAATTGGCAATTATAATAAAAACATTACAAAACTTTTGGAAATTTCGGAAATTTTTAGAAAATTGATAAAAAATCACTGTTTTTTTGTATTCCAGCCTTGATTTAATAGACCCTCATGATTACTTTTATACTTAATGATTGAAGATTACTTCAATCAAATTACTTCAATCAAAATTTCGGGAAATTTACTGAAATTCATGTAGTCCTCAATCTCTCAAATGCCAAATTAATAAAAATTATACACTACATTTTGAAAATACGGCATAATTTAATAAATTCGTTCAATTTCAAACAAAGGACAATTTTTGAAATGCAAAATTGGCAATTATAATAAAAACATTACAAAACTTTTGGAACTTTCGGAAATTTTTAGAAAATTGATAAAAAATCACTGTTTTTTTGTATTCCAGCCTTGATTTAATAGACCCTCATGATTACTTTTATACTTAATGATTGAAGATTACTTCAATCAAATTACTTCAATAAAAATTTCAGGAAATTTACTGAAATTCATGTAGTCCTCAATCTCTCAAATGCGAAATTAATAGAAATTATACACTACATTTTGAAAATACGGCATAATTTAATAAATTCGTTCCATTTCAAACATAGAACAAATTTTGAAATGCAAAATTGGCAATTATAATAAAAACATTACAAAACTTTTGGAAATTTCGGAAATTTTTGGAAAATTGATAAAAAATCACTGTTTTTGTGTTCCACCCTTGATTTAATAGACCCTCATGATTACTTCTATACTTAATGATTGCAGATTACTTCTACTATTGAACGTATTACTACTTACTACTAAAATTATTATTATTATTATTACTATGTTCATAGAAACATTGACAAAATTAGCGAAAGTTTATACAGATTCAAGAGAAACTTAATTTTTATTTAAAAAAAATAGAATTTGACGAAAAATCACTTGATTTTTTTATGTGATGATGACCATCAATGAAGACCATTTGGTGTAATAATACATATGATATGTGATGATGACCATCAATGAAGATAGAACCATTTAATGTAAGAATACATATGACTAATAAAAAATAATTCAAATGCATGTAAACTCAATTTATAAAATGCAAGGTTAACAGAAAATACAACATTTTTTGACAGTAGAATGAAATTGCAGAAAAGTTCATCAATAAATAAATAATAATATTTGTAATGCAAAATAAGCAATTAAATAATTGTATCATTTTTTTTATATAAGTTGAAATGCAAAAGAAGCAATTAAATTGCAGCATCATAATTGTTTTTATAAATTGTATAAACTTGCAAAAAAAAGTTAATAGAAATTATACAGCACATTTTCAAAAATCGGCATAATAAAAAAAATACAAATGACTAAAAAATAATAATTTTTGAAATGCAACATTGGCATTAATAATGAAAACGATTCAATTTTTTTAGAAATTTGCTGAAGAACACAATAATTAAAGAAAATCGTAAAATTTCAACATAACTTATAACTCTAGTTTAATAAATAATGAAAATAGTACATACTGCAGGCGAAAAAGCACAACTAGAATAAAAAATATTTTACCTCTCTATAACATAATATACATTTATTTTCCATGATTTGTCACATTTTCATTGCAATTTACAAATATAACTCGGCTTTTAAACCATATATTCTTAATTAATTAACTTAATTATAACTAACTACAGATACAAGTAAAACATAATATAGAAGATGCAATAAAATTACTAATAACTTTTATAAATACTAAATTATCTTTTATATTTCGAATTGCATTGAATCAATCAAACATAATTAATATAAATTCATAGAACCAATTCAATTTAATTTTGTCAATCAAACATAATTAATTAATATACACTTATAGAACCAATTCATTTTAATTTTAATTAATACTATAAAATTCTACAATAAATTTAAAAAAATAAATAAAATCTTTATATTTATAGTGCCAAATATCGATAATTAGCATAAATTAGCATCTTAATTTAGTCTTATTAAGAATAATATTTTAACTATTCAAGCTTATAATTTGTTTGTAGCTTACTACAAATTGAACTATTCAAGCTTAGGCTTAATTTGTAGCTGACTACAAATTCAAGCTTAGGATTAATTTGTAGCTTACTACAAATTCAAGCTTAGGCTTCATTTGTAGGTTACTACAAATTGAACTATTCAAACTTAGGCTACATTTGTAGGTTACTACAAATCGAACTATTCAAAGTTAGGCTTCATTTGTAGATTACTACAAATTGAACAATTCAAGCTTAGGCGTAATTTGTAGTTTACTACAAATTCAAGGTTAGGCTTCATTTGTAGCTAACTACAGATTGAACTATTCAAACTTAGTCTTAATTTGTAGCTTACTACAAATTCAAGCTTAGGCTTCATTTGTAGCATAATACAAATTGAACTATGCAAGCTTAGGCTTAATTTGTAGCTCACTAAAATTTCAAGCTTAAGTTTAATTAGTAGCTCACGACAATTTCAAGTTTAGGCTTAATTTGTAGCTCACTACAAATTCAAGCGTAGGCTTCATTTGTAGCTTACTACAAATTCAAGCTTAGGCTTCACTTGAAGCATAATACAAATTGAACTATGCAAGCTTAGGCTTAATTTGTAGCTCACTACAATTTCAAGCTTAAGCTTAATTTGTAGCTCACTACAATTTCAAGTTTAAGCTTAATTTGTAGCTCATTACAAATTCAAGCGTAGGCTTCATTTGTAGCTTACTACAAATAAACTATTCAAGCTTAGGCTTCATTTGTAGCTTAAAACAAGTTGAACTAATCAAGCTTAGGCTTCATTTGTAGCTTCTACAAATTGAACTATTCAAACAGGCTTAATTTGTAGCTTACAAGAAATTGACTTATTTAAGCTTAGGTTTCATTTGTAGCTTACTACATATTGAACTGTTCAATCTTGGGCTTCATTTTTAGCTCACTACAAATTCAAGCTTAGGCTTTATTTGTAGCTAACTACAAATTGAACTATTCAAGCTTATGCTTAATTTGTAGCTTACTAGAAATTCAAGCTTAGGCACCATTTGTAGCTTACTACAAATTAATCTATTAATGCTTAAGCTGCATTTGTAGTTTTCTACAAATTGAACTATTCAAGTTTAGGCTTCATTTGTAGCTTACTACAAACGTATGCTTCATTTGGAGCTTACTACAAACTTTTGCTTCATTAGCTTACAAGAAATTGAACTTTTCAAGCTTAGGCTTCATTTGTAGCTTACTACATATTGAACTGTTCAACCTTGGGCTTCATTTTTAGCTTACTACAAATTCAAGCTTAGGCTTTATTTGTAGCTAACTACAAATTGAACTATTCAAGCTTAGGCTTAATTTGTAGCTACTAGAAATTCAAGCTTAGGCATAATTTGTAGCTTACTACAAATTAGACTATTAATGCTTAAGCTGCATTTGTAGCTTTCTACAAATTGAAATATTCAAGCTTAGGCTTCATTTGTAGCTTACTAGAAACTTAGGCTTCATTTGGAGCTTACTACAAAGTTTTGCTTCATTTGGAGCTTACTACAAAGTTGTGTTTCATTTGGAGCTTACTACAAAGTTTTGCCTAATTTGGAGCTTACTACAAATTGAACCATTCAAGCTTAGGCTTCATTTGTAGCTACCAACAAATTGCTAAATTGCCACCTAAATCTTCGGATCGCTCTCCTTCAGATTGCACAGCTTCTCAGATGCCTCCCAAAGCTTCTTGGCTTTATCCATATCTCTAGCTCCTGAGCTTAATCCTCGTTCTCTGCAATCCATAAAGTACTTTCCTGAGACCTGAGCTAACTGCTCGGATGTGGCCAGATGTACGCTGGTCTGGCATCCTTGAAGAGGTGTCTTGAAGAAGCACTTCACGATCAGCAGCAGTGGCCAGCTCAGAGGTGCTGGAACGTTCCTCCAGATTCCAGAGTCTATCATTCCTGGATGAAGGCAGTTGGCTGTGACTCCTGTACCTTCCAATCTTCTTGCTAGCTCGTTGGTGAAGCATATGTTGGCATACTTTGAGACGTAGTAGAGATATACTGGGAAGTAGGTGTCTGTGGGGTTTAGGCGGTTTAGGTTTAAACCTGAGAGGCGGTAGAGTTCAGATGCTACTACTACTACTCTGCTTGGGGCTGACCTCTTCAGCAGATCTAGAAAAAAGAAATACATTGATAAGTACAAGAATTCTTTACAGTCTTTTTGATTTGGTTTTCCCTTTTTGTCAATTGGTTCCAATTGTTGACTCTTTATCAAATGACTTTGCAGTTTATAAAATTTATAGAAACACCCTGTATATAAATTTGAATAGTTGAGCATTACAGGATGTATTTATCCAAATATACAAAGAAATTTAAAAATCATTATAAAAGTATGTGCCTTAAAGAGAAAAATACTTTTACGAAGAGGAAGCAGGAAACGTAAATACCGATTAATCTTGTAGAGTTATTTTGCCATCAACATTGATTACCTATTTCCATCTGAACCTAATTAAATATGAATTTGTGCGATTGGAGATCTCTTAATGATACTGCAGTATATGACTGAATCATATTGTAAAGATTTCTATGTTCATTAAGTGTTGATTATTTATTAGTGATTATCTACCGAAAAACGTTGGAAATAGTTATTTGTAGGTTAAAGTTGTGAGATTGACACTTACATGTAGTGTCCTACATTTTTTCGGAATCAACATAATTATATATTTTAAGTACAAAATTCTGAAAGTAATAAATTCTGAACATTTTGAGCACAAATGCAGAAATTTGATTACATTTTATGAATTGTTTTTGAAAAGTTTGCCAAAAAAATTATCTGAAAGAACAAAATTCTGAAAGATTAATGTAATAAATTCTGAACATTTTGAGCACAAATGCAGATATTTGATTACATTTTATGAATTGTTTTTGAAAAGTTTCCAAAAAAAAATTATCTGAAAGAACAAAATTCTGAAAGATTAATGTAATAAATTCTGAACATTTTGAGCACAAATGCAGAAATTTGATTACATTTTATGAATTGTTTTTGAAAAGATTGCCAAAAAAAAATTATCTGAAACTACAAAATTCTGAAAGATTAATGTAAAAAATTCTGAAAATTTTGAGCAAAAAAGCAGAAATTTGATTATATTTTATGAATTGTTTTTGAAAAGTTTGCCAAAAAAATTATCTGAAACTACATAATTTGTATATATTTTATTACTCTATTTATTATAAAAACGTTTTTTTAAATATCTAAAAGGCAAAAATTGAAAGAATTTGCTTCATTTAATGGAATTATATAAGAGTCAAATTCAATGTTTTTGAAATCTGAATATTCACAAGATCAATATCATTTTTGTCCAATAGTTTTGATTGTATAAAAATGTTATTCCAATAATGACATGAATTCCCGTTTACTATATTATTCTCTATTTGGAGGTTTAATGTTTTAATATTAAATTCGTTAAGTGATAGTTTTCCAGAAAACTGTTATACACAATTCTCTAACTTTAACATATAAAATTATAAGAGTTAGAAGTAAAAAATTCTGTAAAATTACGTGATAGGTTCTGAACATTTTAAAGAAAATGCAAGTTTCTAGATTAAAATTCTGAAAGTTTAAATACATAATTCTTTAGGTTTAAGATGTAAAATTATGAAAGTCTAAAGTACAAAGTACTGAAATATGAATATAATGAAGTCTGAACATTTTTAGTTCCGAAATTTAAAAATACACGTACAGTCATGCACACATAAATCTAGTACAAGAAATTAGGTTACAAAAGCAATTTTACATAGCAATGTAAAATTTTTTGTACTAAAAACTTTATAATTGATTATGAAATAATTACTAAAAAAAATAATACTGTCGTGGGGCTTATTGAATTTTTACAGAAATAATTGAAAATTTGATAAAATTAATTGAAAATTTGGTAAAAATCGCTTAAGTTTTAACAAAAACATTGAAGTTATGACATGTACTGAGTGCTAGTAATCAAATTATAGTAAAAATTTTGATATATGCAAACTTAATCATTGATCATGAAATATTGACTGAAATATTTAATTGTATTGATTTGTGTGGCAGAAATAAGGAAATAATTGAAAATTTGGTCAATTTAATTAATAATTTTGAAAAAATCATTTAAATTACAACATAAATATTGAAGTTTTGACGTGCATTCAGCACTTGTAATCAAATTACAGTTAATTTTTTGATATGTGCCAACTTAATTATTGATCATGAAATATTGACCGAAAAATTTAAAAAAAATGATGGTTGTTATTGAAATTTTCACAGAAATAATCGAAATTTTGGTCAAATTATTTGAAAATTTGGTAAAAATCGCTTATGTTTCAACAGAAACATTGAAGTTATGACATGTACTGAGTACTAGTAATCAAATTATAGTAAAAAATTTGATATATGCAAACTTAATCATTGATCATGAAATATTGACTGTAAAGTTTAATTGTATTGATTTTTGTGTCAGAAATAATGAAATAATTGAAAATTTTGACAAATTAATTGACAATTTTATAAAAATCATTTAAATTTCAACATAAACATTGAAGTTTTGACATGCATTGAGTTTGAAAATTTTGACAATTCTATAAAAATCTCTTAAATTTCAATATAAACATTGAAGTTTTGACATGCATTGAGTTCTAGTAATCAAATTACAGTTAATTTTTTGATATGTGCAAACTTAATTATTGATCAAAGAATACTGACAAAAAAAAAAAAAAAAATGGTTATTCAAATTTTTACAGAAAAAAATTGAATAACAACCATATTTTGGTAAAATTTATCAAATAAACTGATAAAAACGATTGAAATTTTGATAGAAACATTGTAGTAAGTAACAATATTAATATGAGTATCAATAACAAATTTTCAAGTTATTTTTTTTAATATATAGAACCTTAACAATAATCATGAAATATTGACTGAATATTTTGATAATTGATTTTTTTACAGATATAGGAAAATAATTGAAAATTTGGTCAAGATAATTTGATTAAAAAACCCTCAATTTTTAACAGAAACATTCAAGTTTTGAAATGCATTGAGTGATAATAATCAAATTAGTAAAATTTTTGATATATGCAAACTTAATCATTGATCATGAAATATTGACTGTAAAGTTTAATTGTATTGATATTTGTGGCAGAAATTAGAATATAATTGAAAATTTGGTCAAATTAATTGATAATTTTTTAAAATCATTTAAATTTCAACATAAACATTGAAGTTTTGACATGCATTGAGTTCTAGTAATCAAATTACAGTTAAATTTTTTATATGTGCAAACTTAATTATGCATCATGAAATACTGACTATTAAATTTAAAAAAAAAATGGTTGTTATTGAAATTTTTACAGAAATAATCGAAATTTTGATAAAATTTATCAAGAAAACTGATAAAAACGATTGAAATATTGATAGAAACATTGTAATAAGTATCAATATCAATATGAGTATCAATAACAAATTTTCAAGTTATTTTTTTTTAATATATAGAAACTTAACAATAATCACGAAATATTGACTGAATATTTTGATAATTGATTTTTTTACAGATATAGGAAAATAATTGAAAATTTTGTCACGATAATTTGATAAAAAAAACCTGAAATTTTAATAGAAACTAGATTTAACAGAAAAGATAGTAATCAAATTATAGTTACATTTTTGATATATGCAAACTTAATCATTGATCATGAAATATTGACTGTAAAGTTTAATTGTATTGATATTTGTGGCAGAAATAAGAATATAATTGAAAATTTTGTCAAATTAATTGATAATTTTATAAAAATCATTTAAATTTCAACATAAGCATTGAAGTTTTGACATGCATTGAGTACTTGTAATCAAATTACAGTTACATTTTTGATATGTGCAAACCTAATTATTGATCATGAATTACTGACCAAAAAAATTAAAAAAGAATATGGTTGTTATTGAAATTTTTACAGAAATAATCGAAATTTTTGAAAAATTTATCAAAAAAACTAATATAAACGATTGAAATTTTGATAGAAACATTGTAATAAGTATCAATATCAATATGAGTAGCAATAACAAATGTTCAAGTAATTTTTTTTTTATATATGGAAACTTAACATTGATCATGAAATATTGACTGAACATTTTGATAATTGATTTTTTTACAGATATAGGAAAATAATTTTATTTAAATTTTGTCAAGATAATTTGATTAAAAAAACTCTGAAATTTTAACAAATTTTCAAGTTTTGAAATGCATTGAGTACTAGTAATCAAATTATATTTAAATTTTTGATATGTGCATACTAAATTATTAATCATCAAATATTGACTTTGGTCAATCTGATTGAATTTTTGTCAAATTTATCAAGAATACTGATAAAAACCATTGAAATGTTCACGTTTTGACATGCATTTAATATCACTAACAAAATTAATTATTAAGTTAATTATTTGAAATTTGCAAACTTAATCGTTGATCATGAAGTATTATGATCTATCTTATCTCTATCTTTATTGACTGAAAAATAAAAATATAGATGATTGTTATTTTTTTTTTTACTAGAACAGTTTTAGTAGTTTCAGTAAAATGAATTAAAAATTGACAAAATTGACATTGATATTTTGACAGAAACATTGTTATAAGTATCAATATCAATATGAGTGTCAATAACAAATTATAAAGTTATTTTTTTGATATTTAGAAACTTATCATTGATCATGAAATATTGACTAAAAAATTTGATTATTGATTTTATTACAGAAATAGGAAACAAATTGAAAATTTTATCAAATTATTTGATAATTTGATAAAAAATCACTGAAATTTTAACAGAAACACTCTAGTTTTGACATGAATCGAGAGATTGATTAAAAAAATTGATTATTGATTGTTTTACAGAAATAGGAAACAATTGCAAATTTTATCAAATTATTTGATAATTTGATAAAAAATCACTGAAATTTTAACAGAAACACTCAAGTTTTTACATGCATTGAGAGCATGTAATCAAATTATAATTAAAATTTTGATATGTGCAAACTTAATTATTAATCATGAAATATTGACTGAAAAATAAAAGAAAATTGATGGTTTTTATTGAAGTTTTTACAGAAATAATTGAAATTTTGGTCAAATTTATCTTAAAAACTGATAAAAACCATTGAAATTTTCACGTTTTGACATGCATTAAGTATCACTAACAAAATTAAAGTTAATTATTTGAAATTTGCAAACTTATGCAAGACTTTATGATCAACGATTAAGAAAGTATTATGATCTATCTTCTCTCTATTTTTACTTACTGAAAAATAAAAAAATATATAATTATATTTTTTTTACTGAAACAGTTTTAGTAGTTTCAGTAAAATTAATTAAAAATAAAATAAAGTAATTGACCGTTTTAATTAAATATATTCCCGTTGATATGTGAAATTCGAAAATTGCCACGTCAGTAATACGTTTCCGATAAACTTGATTATAACATGAAAACCATATAAATTATTGATACATATTACAGTCACTCGTCATGGTAATTAATCATACTATTATTTCATGGAATATCGTTTATTACTTAACTACCTGGAATCATGGAAAATAAAAATGAAATCAAAGTGTGTTTTCCTGGAAAAAAACTGTAGTTGTGCATTCTAATATTTGATTATTCAATAATGACTGATCATAATCCAACAAATGATGTTTTCATAGAGAGAATAACTACTATAAAACTTGTGTCACTATTAATACCGTAGGATAACATTTTTTTATACATAATTGATATAATATAATATAATTAATAATTCATATAATAATCATAATAATGATACGATATAATTCACCATTAAACATTACTCTGTCATATTTCTGATATTAGATTCATTAAGTTCATTAAGGTTAATTAATTCAATTTTTTTTGTAATAATGTACGTCCATAATCTAATATTACTCTATTAGATTAAGGACATACATTATCAGTTATCATTGAAATTATAAACATTGTCCATTATTTTGTGTGGAACTCGCAAAAGAACTGACAAGAAAAACAAAGTGACTTACTAATAATAATAATTATATTTATTGTGTGTTATTACGGAAAACTCAAAAGTCAAAACAGGCACACTTATATAAGTAATATTTAGGCTTTTCAATACAAAACATCTTTTTTTTCTAATAAATCTACACAACATAAAATAGCCATGTTGTGTAGATTTATTAGAAAAAAAAGATGTTTTGTATTGAAAAGCCTAAATATTATTTTGATAATAAATTGAAAAATGGAAATGCCTTTCATTAAAATATTCAGGTTTTCGATATATCAAAATATAATTTACATTTTCGACGGTGTTATCATGCAATGGCAAAAAAACTTATATCTGCAAAACTAAAAACATAAAAAACAGTCAGCACGAAATTATATTGACATCAAATTTAATTGATAAATATTTAATAATTCTCAAAATAATGATTTATTTCGCGAAATAATTTATTATTATATGTATACAGTGTACAAAACACCAAAAAAGCACTGTACCTGCTCTCCTGCAGAGCCATCTTTAATTTGACATATCTTCGATAAAAAAACCTTCAAAAATGCAATTAATCATTTTTCCAATCCACAATATGTAAACATTTTGTTTTTCAAAGGAATCTATAATGCGTTAATTATTAGAAAATATGACTATTTGAAATTGGTACCATTTTTTTTTTGCCGACTGTGTATAGTAGAATAATTACAAGGTCAAATAAAAATAGCACTTCGTAAATGGTGTCACATCTACAATTATTATCAATTGATATTTTTTTTTTAATTATTATGATTAGTTTTAATGGTTTCATTTGATTATTTGTTCAATGGTTATTTGCAATACTATTTCTTGTGTGTCAATTACTGTAAGGTAATATTATAGACAATGTTAGTGCAATTTGTTTCTACAACAATTAATTTCATTAATAGCACTGAAGGTTTCAATTTACTTATAAAAAATGTTTACCGTTCTACACAAAACCAAATATGATATGAAACTGAAATATTGAGAAAAAAGTGTTGCTGATTTATTGGTTAGCACTGATTCTCCTTGTAATCTTGCTATAAAAAAATTTAAATTGTCATTCTGTTCAGCTGTTGTTCAACGAAATATGGTTATATTTCTGTCAAAAAATATAATAAAGCAACTTTTTCTTGACTGATTTGTTTTCAAATTTTTGGTTTTTGTAAAATGTTGACTATTTCCTCTTTTGAGTTCAGAATTTTCTCTTTAGAGTTTTGAATTTTTAGAATTTGAAAAATATTTTACTACCTCTTTTTAGTTTTGAATTGTTGAAATTTACAAAATAATATTATTTCCTCTTCTGAGTTCTGAATTTTCTCTTTTGAGTTTTGAATTTTTGGAATTCGCAACATATTTAACTTCCTCTTTTAAGGTTCTGAATTTTCTCATTTGAGTTTTGAATTTATGGCATCTACAAACTACTTTACTTTCTGGTTTGGGTTCAATTTCGAATATAACACATGATTTAAGAATAATTTAATTTCTTTAATTTTTTACTCAAATTTTCATTTTGGAGATTAAAGATTTCCAAAATAAAATAATATATATAAACTACTCTCTGAACCTACACCAAACTATTAATGTCTTGGGTTCATCTTTATTTAAGCAATCTGGAAACTTGTAACGAAGTTATAGGTTCATCTTTATTTAAACAATCTAGAAACTTTTAACGAAGTTATAAAATTTGGAGTCCATACATGGATCAAAATATTTATTAACTCTTCTACGGTTCTCTTAGATGTTCATCTTATTTTAAACGTTAACTTCAAAGTATAAGTATTTTAAGCTCTTGATATTATCTACAGAACAGAACTCTGCAGCTTATTTTAGTGAATATTTATTGTTCCTACATTTAGAATTAGTACTTGTTTCTATGTAGGCTAAATTGGTATTACCGTAATAAAGATTATTATTATTACTATAACACACACACACATGCTAAAACGAGGATAAACAGAGTAGTGAGGCATAAGAAACACAAATAGATGAAGTTTCTGAACACAAAGAAGGAAAAAAAACTACCAAGATTGCACAAAGCAGAAAAAGTTGCTAAAGAAGCAGCGAAGAAGGCAAAAATAAAATTTGGGAAGATTTTGGTGTACAGATCAAAGAATAAAAGATCAAGATTACAGATCTTAAAATTATTTTTAAAAAACTAAATTTGCTTTATAGCACAGTAAAGAAATGTAAGACGCAAAAACCAGAAAAGTTTTTAAACCCAACAAGAAAGAAAACTACAAAGATTATACAAAGCAGAAAAAATTTGCTAAAGAAGCAGTGAAGAAGGCTAAAATAAAATCTTGAGAAGATTTTGGTGTCTCAGATTTTTCGTAAGAATCAAAAACCAGAAAAGTTTTTGAACACAAAAAAGGGAGAAAACTACAAACATTATACAAATCAGAAAATATTGCTAAAGTATCAGTGAAGAAGGCAAACATAAAATTTGTGAAAGTTTTGGTGTACAGATTAAATAAATTATTAAGAAAAACTGAAATCTGCTTTATAGCACAGTAAAGAAATGTTAGAATCAAAACCCAGAAAAGTTTCTGAACACAAAAAGGATGAAAAGTACAAATACTCTACAAAGCAGAAAAAATTATAAACGAGCAGTAAAGAAGGCAACAATAAAATTTGGGAAGATTTTGGTGTACAGATCAGAGACATTATTAAAAAAAAACGAAATCTGCATTTTAGCACAGTAAAGAAATGTAAGAATCAAAACCCAGAAAAGTTTCTGAACACAAAAAGGAAGAAAACTACAAAGATTATACAATACAGAAAAAAATGCTAAGGAAGCAGTGAAGAAGGCAAACATAAAATTTGGGAAGGTTTTGGTGTACAGATCAAATAAATTATTAAGAAAAACTGAAATCTGCTGTATAGCACAGTAAAGAAATGTAATAATCAAAATCCAGAAAAGTTTTTGAACACAACAAGAAAGAAAACTACAAAGATTGTACAAAGCAGAAAAACATTGCTAAAGAAGCAGTGAAGAAGGCAAAAATAAAATCTTAGGAAGATTTTGGTGTATCAGATTTTTTGTTAAAATCAATAACCAGAAAAGTTTCTGAACACAAAAAGGAAGAAAACTACAAAGATTATACAAAGAAGAAAAAATTGCTAAAGAAGCAGTGAAGAAGGCAAAAATAAAATTTGGGAAGATTTTGGGGGTAAGAATCAAAAACCAGAAAAGTTTCTGAATACAGAAAGGAAGAAAACTACAAATGTTGTACATAGCAGAAAAAAATGCTAAATGAGCATTGAAGAAAGCAAAAATAAAATCTTGGAAAGATTTTGGTATATCAGATTTTTTTAACAGAATTTTAAAAGTAGCTCATTTTCAATCAAATTAATATATTTATTAAGTTATGAAGCTTTGAGTTTATCATCGCTCAAGATATAAGATAGAAGCTTAGGCTTCAAACTCAAGGAAAATCAAGCCTTGAGTTTATCATCGCTCAAAAGATAAAATAGACTTGAAGCCGTTCATGTAAGGCAAATATATAAAGTCCGTTTTTTCAAAGATCCACCAACATAGCAATTTCTCTCATTGCTCTCAATTTTTCTTACAATTCTCTCAATTCTCTGAATCCAGTATTACCATTTTTATTAATGAAAGTATTATAACATGTGATTAAAAAAATGTTTCATCAAAGCTTTGGCCTTAAAAAAGGCAAAAAATTACGTATATCTGAACTACTTTTCTGCTGAATTTATCAAAGTGAACTATCACTTCTGGAAAAGTTTTTTTGAAATCTTCAAATGCTTTACCTGTCGAATAAACTTATTGCCCATCAACATTTACACCGGTCATAACCATAACGTTAAGATCAATAAGATTTCACATATTGATTTCACAAATAGTTCCACTACTATGTCACAATGTACTGCCTAATTTTAAGTAATCCATTGTAATATCATTAGTATGTATGACCTGTGTAAGAGTATATGTTGTAAGCACCAATAAACCATTATTATTATTATTATTACATTCGGACTCTGACAAATTGTCAAGTTTGACAACTATAAGCTAAGACATGCATTTTATATCTATCCTTTTTGTCATTGGAACTTTGATGAAAGTTTTTTTGAATCACTCGATACTTTCAAGAGAAATTGCGATGTTAATAGACCTTCATAAAATGACTTTCAATGACTTTCAATGAAACTCTCTTGAACAACAATAGTTATAGAACTTTCTTAAAGAATAATTTAGAATGGAAGCAATAAATAAGAAGTCCATAATTACCTATTAATAAGTGTGTTAAGAGGAAAGGTCCAAAATGATTAGTCGCCATTGTAAGCTCGAGTCCATCCTCAGTCACTTTGGTCTTCGTTTCTGCTGTGCCTGCATTATTAACAAGCACATCAAGCCTCCTCTCAGTCCTGTTGATGTCTTCAGCAAACTCACGAATTGACTTCTGGGATGACAGATCAAGTTTCTTAACCACCACATTGTTGTTACCAGTAGTTTTGATAATATTCTCTGCAAAAAGAAAAAACATCAAATTTCTTCAAAAAATAAGATTTTTTAATAAGAATCCATAGGAAATGTTCCCTAGAAATATATTTCATAAATTATTTCAAAACTAAAAGGGAAAAAATCAAATTTGTTCAAAAAAGAAGATTTTGCCCAAATTTCAAACCTTTCTTGATTATTAAATTGGCACTTTTCCAAAGTGATCAAATTTCATTATAAATAAAAGTAAACAGAGCTAATAATTAAACTAGGTAATATTGTTGAAATAAATTGCAATTGAAATATAAATAACATGTAAACTATATTATAGCAGTTATTCATTAAATATTTTTTTTACATTTTGAAATAAATTCAGGAAAATTCTTAAACGTTGCCATATAAAATATTCCCTAGAAATCAATTCCATAAATTAGTTCAAAACTATTTCATTTTAAAACAAACCAAATTTAATATTTACGTATTACGGTTAAACTATATTCACGATATTTATGGGAAGAATTTGGTAGAAGATAATATTCTCTGCAAAAAGGGAAAAAACAAAATTTCTTCAAAAAAGAAGATTTTGCACAAATTTCAAACCTGTTTTTGATTATTAAATTGGCACTTTTGCAAAGTGATCAAATTTCATTATAAATAAAAGGAAACAGAGCTATTAATAAAACTAGGTAATATTGTTGAAATAAATTGCAATTGAAATATAAATAACATGTAAACTATATTATAGCAGTTATTCATTAAATATTTTTTTTACATTTTGAAATAAATTCAGGACGATTCTTAAACGTTGCCATATAAAATATTCCCTAGAAATCAATTCCATAAATTAGTTCAAAACTATTTCATTTTAAATCAAACCAAATTTAATATTTACGTATTACGGTTCAACTATATTCACGATATTTATGGGCAGAATTTGGTAGAAGATAATATTCTCTGCAAAAAGGGAAAAAAACAAAATTTCTTCAAAAAAGAAAAGTTTGCCCAAATTTCAAACCATTTTTGATTATTAAATTGGCACATTTATGAAGTGATCAAATTTCATTATAAATAAAAGTAAACAGAGGTTATAATAAAACTAGGTAATATTGTTGAAATAAATTGCAATTGAAATATAAATAACATGTAAACTATATTACAGCAGTTATTCATTAAATATTTTTTGTACATTTTGAAATAAATTCAGGAAGATTCTTAAACGTTGCCATATAAAATATTCCCTAGAAATCAATTCCATAAATTAGTTCAAAACTATTTCATTTTAAATCAAACCAAATTTAATATTTACGTATTACGGTTAAACTATATTCACGATATTTATGGGCAGAATTTGGTAGAAGATAATATTCTCTGCAAAAATGGAAAAAAACAAAATTTCTTCAAAAAAGAAGATTTTGCACAAATTTCAAACCTTTTTTTGATTATTAAATTGGCACTTTTCCAAAGTGATCAAATTTCATTATAAATAAAAGGAAACAGAGCTATTAATAAAACTAGGTAATATTGTTGAAATAAATTGCAATTGAAATATAAATAACATGTAAACTATATTATAGCAGTTATTCATTAAATATTTTTTTTACATTTTGAAATAAATTCAGGAAGATACTTAAACGTTGCCATATAAAATATTCCCTAGAAATCAATTCCATTAATTAGTTCAAAACTATTTCATTTTAAAACAAACCAAATTTAATATTTACGTATTACGGTTAAACTATATTCACGATATTTATGGGCAGAATTTGGTAGAAGATAATATTCTCTGCAAAAAGGGAAAAAAACAAAATTTCTTCAAAAAAGAAGATTTTGCACAAATTTCAAACCTTTTTTTGATTATTAAATTGGCACTTTTCCAAAGTGATCAAATTTCATTATAAATAAAAGGAAACAGAGCTATTAATAAAACTAGGTAATATTGTTGAAATAAATTGCAATTGAAATATAAATAACATGTAAACTATATTACAGCAGTTATTCATTAATTATTTTTTTTTACATTTTGAAATAAATTCAGGATGATTCTTAAACGTTGCCATATAAAATATTCCCTAGAAATCAATTCCATAAATTAGTTCAAAACTATTTCATTTTGAATCAAACCAAATTTAATATTTACGTATTACGGTTAAACTATATTCACGATATTTATGGGCAGAATTTGGTAGAAGATAATATTCTCTGCAAAAAGGGAAAAAAACAAAATTTCTTCAAAAAAGAAAATTTTGCACAAATTTCAAACCTTTTTTTGATTATTAAATTGGCACTTTTCCAAAGTGATCAAATTTCATTATAAATAAAAGGAAACAGAGCTATTAATAAAACTAGGTAATATTGTTGAAATAAATTGCAATTGAAATATAAATAACATGTAAACTATATTACAGCAGTTATTCATTAATTATTTTTTTTTACATTTTGAAATAAATTCAGGATGATTCTTAAACGTTGCCATATAAAATATTCCCTAGAAATCAATTCCATAAATTAGTTCAAAACTATTTCATTTTGAATCAAACCAAATTTAATATTTACGTATTACGGTTAAACTATATTCACGATATTTATGGGCAGAATTTGGTAGAAGATAATATTCTCTGCAAAAATGGAAAAAAACAAAATTTCTTCAAAAAAGAAGATTTTGCACAAATTTCAAACCTTTTTTTGATTATTAAATTGGCACTTTTCCAAAGTGATCAAATTTCATTATAAATAAAAGGAAACAGAGCTATTAATAAAACTAGGTAATAGTGTTGAAATAAATTGCAATTGAAATATAAATAACATGTAAACTATATTATAGCAGTTATTCATAATTTTTTTTTTACATTTTGAAATAAATTCAGGAAGATACTTAAACGTTGCCATATAAAATATTCCCTAGAAATCAATTCCATAAATTAGTTCAAAACTATTTCATTTTAAATCAAACCAAATTTAATATTTACGTATTACGGTTAAACTATATTCACGATATTTATGGGCAGAATTTGGTAGTAGATAATTTCTCTGCAAAAAGGGAAAAAACAAATTTCTTCAAAAAAAGAAGATTTTGCCCAAATTTCAAACCTTTTTTTGATTATTAAATTGGCACTTTTCCAAAGTGATCAAATTTCATTATAAATAAAAGGAAACAGAGCTATTAATAAAACTAGGTAATATTGTTGAAATAAATTGCAATTGAAATATAAATGACATATAAACTATATTATAGCAGTTATTCATTAAATTTTTTTTTTACATTTTGAAATAAATTCAGGACGATTCTTAAACGTTGCCATATAAAATATTCCCTAGAAATCAATTCCATAAATTAGTACAAAACTATTTCATTTTAAATCAAACCAAATTTAATATTTACGTATTACGGTTAAACTATATTCACGATATTTATGGGCAGAATTTGGTAGAAGATAATATTGTCTGCAAAAAGGGAAAAAAACAAAATTTCTTCAAAAAAGAAGATTTTGCACAAATTTCAAACCTTTTTTTGATTATTAAATTGGCACTTTTCCAAAGTGATCAAATTTCATTATAAATAAAAGGAAACAGAGCTATTAATAAAACTAGGTAATATTGTTGAAATAAATTGCAATTGAAATATAAATGACATATAAACTATATTATAGCAGTTATTCATTAAATTTTTTTTTTACATTTTGAAATAAATTCAGGACGATTCTTAAACGTTGCCATATAAAATATTCCCTAGAAATCAATTCCATAAATTAGTACAAAACTATTTCATTTTAAATCAAACCAAATTTAATATTTACGTATTACGGTTAAACTATATTCACGATATTTATGGGCAGAATTTGGTAGAAGATAATATTCTCTGCAAAAAGGGAAAAAACCAAATTTCTTCAAAAAAGAAGATTTTGCACAAATTTCGAACCTTTTCTTGATTATTTAATTGGCACTTTTCCAAAGTGATCAAATTTCATTATAAATAAAAGGAAACAGAGATATTAATAAAACTAGGTAATATTGTTGAAATAAATTGCAATTGAAATATAAATAACATGTAAACTGTATTATAGCAGTTATTCATTAAATATTTTTTTTTTTACATTTTGAAATAAATTCAGGACGATTCTTAAACGTTGCCATATAAAATATTCCCTAGAAATCAATTCCATAAATTAGTACAAAACTATTTCATTTTAAATCAAACCAAATTTAATATTTACGTATTACGGTTAAACTATATTCACGATATTTATGGGCAGAATTTGATAGAAGATAATATTCTCTGCAAAAAGGGAAAAAAACAAAATTTCATCAAAAAAGAAGATTTTGTCCAAATTTCAAACCTATTTTTGATTATTAAATTGGCACTTTTCCAAAGTGATCAAATTTCATTATAAATAAAAGGAAACAGAGCTATTAATAAAACTAGGTAATATTGTTGAAATAAATTGCAATTGAAATATAAATAACATGTAAACTGTATTATAGCAGCTATTCATTAAATATTTATTTTACATTTTGAAATAAATTCAGGACGATTCTTATACGTTGCCATATAAAATATTCCCTAGAAATCAATTCCATAAATTAGTTCAAAACTATTTCATTTTAAATCAAACCAAATTTAATATTTACGTATTTCGGTTAACCTATATTCACGAAATTTATAGGAAGAATTTGGTAGAAGATTCTCTGCAAAAAGGGAAAAAAACAAAATTTCTTCAAAAAAGAAGATTTTGCACAAATTTCAAACCTTTCCTGATTATTAAATTGGCACTTTTCCAAAGTGATCAAATTTCATTATAAATAAAAGGAAACAGAGCTATTAATAAAACTAGGTAATATTGTTGAAATAAATTGCAATTGAAATATAAATAACATGTAAACTATATAATAGCAGCTATTCATTAAATATTTTTTTTACATTTTGAAATAAATTCAGGAAGATTCTTAAACGTTGCCATATAAAATATTCCCTAGAAATCAATTCCATAAATTAGTTCAAAACTATTTCATTTTAAATCAAACCAAATTTAATATTTACGTATTACGGTTAAACTATATTCACGATATTTATGGGCAGAATTTGGTAGAAGATAATATTCTCTGCAAAAAGGGAAAAAAACAAAATTTCTTCAAAAAAGAAGATTTTGCCCAAATTTCAAACCTGTCTTGATTATTAAATTATCACTTTTCCAAAGTGATCAAATTTCATTGTAAATAAAAGGAAACAGAGCTATTAATAAAACTAGGTAATATTGTTGAAATAAATTGCAATTGAAATATAAATGACATGTAAACTATATTATAGCAGTTATTCATTAAATATTTTTTTTACATTTTGAAAGAAATTCAGGACGATTCTTAAACGTTGCCATATAAAATATTCCCTAGAAATCAATTCCATAAATTAGTTCAAAACTATTTCATTTTAAAACAAACCAAATTTAATATTTACGTATTACGGTTAAACTATATTCACGATATTTATGGGCAGAATTTGGTAGAAGATAATATTCTCTGCAAAAAGGGAAAAAACAAAATTTCTTCAAAAAAGAAGATTTTGCACAAATTTCAAACCTTTTTTTGATTATTAAATTGGCACTTTTCCAAAGTGATCAAATTTCATTATAAATAAACGGAAACAGAGCTATTAATAAAACTAGGTAATATTGTTGAAATAAATTGCAATTGAAATATAAATAACATGTAAACTATATTATAGCAGTTATTCATTAAATATTTTTTTTACATTTTGAAATAAATTCAGGAAGATACTTAAACGTTGCCATATAAAATATTCCCTAGAAATCAATTCCATTAATTAGTTCAAAACTATTTCATTTTAAAACAAACCAAATTTAATATTTACGTATTACGGTTAAACTATATTCACGATATTTATGGGCAGAATTTGGTAGAAGATAATATTCTCTGCAAAAAGGGAAAAAACTAAATTTCTTCAAAAAAGAAGGTTTTGCCCAAATTTCAAACCTTTCCTGATTATTAAATTGGCACTTTTCCAAAGTGATCAAATTTCATTATAAATAAAAGGAAACAGAGCTATTAATAAAACTAGGTAATATTGTTGAAATAAATTGCAATTGAAATATAAATAACATGTAAACTGTATTATAGCAGTTATTCATTAAATTTTTTTTTTACATTTTGAAATAAATTCAGGGAGATTCTTAAACGTTGCCATATGAAATATTTCCTAGAAATCAATTCCATAAATTAGTTCAAAACTATTTCATTCTAAATCAAACCAAATTTAATATTTACGTATTACGGGTAAACTATATTCACGATATTAATGGGCAGAATTTGGTAGAAGATAATATTCTCTGCAAAAAGGGAAAAATACAAAATTTCTTCAAAAAAGAAGATTTTGCACAAATTTCAAACCTTTTTTTGATTATTAAATTGGCACTTTTCCAAAGTGATCAAATTTCATTATAAATTAAAGGAAACAGAGCTATTAATAAAACAAGGTAATATTGTTGAAATAAATTGCAATTGATATATAAATGACATGTAAACTATATTATAGCAGTAATTCATTAAATATTTTTTTTACATTTTGAAATAAATTCAGGAAGATTCTTAAACGTTCCGCATTATCCGATTCCTCTGGCAATTTCTCACCTTTGCGATTCCTCTGGCAATTTCTTACCTTTGGCTTCGTTGCCGGTCTCCATATTTCTGCATGCCATGATGACCCTGGCACCTCTCTTGGCCAGCTCCCTGGCAGTCTCCTTGCCGATGCCGCCGTTGGCTCCGGTCACGATGACCGTCTTGCCCTCCATCTTGCTGCCGTTCTTGCACCGTCCGCAGGTCACGTGAGCGAAGATCTTCAGCAGCACGAGGACGAGGAACCCTCCGGCAAGCAGAGCGCTTATTACACAACACACGTCTATCCCTAGCACCAGCATTCTGCCCAAAAATAAAAGAAAACGAAGCGTTTCGGTACCAAACCGGTATCTTAACGATGTTACTTACCTTGAGTCTTCAGCGCAAGAGTTATTGAGGAAGTGCGTGCGATGGATTGGCTAATGGGCGAGGAACTGCAATTTAATGGGTTTTTAGTTTATGTGCCGTTGGGCTAATTGGCAGAGAAAGTGCAATTTAAGCCGATTTGGAAATATATAAAATGTGAATTAATAACTACTTATTTGTAGGTATAAAGTATATAAAGTCCCAAGGTCAATAATACATGCCTATAGTTCGCATATTATGACATTTAAACGAAAATCGCAGAACAAAAGTTAAACAGTAGAAAAAACACAATGAAACCGCAAACCCCTGTTGCATAATGACGTCATAATATAACATATGTATAATGTGTGTGAGTTGTATAATTAAGTCATTATACAACTCCTATTATATAATGTCTTCTTTATATCTCTTAGTTGTATAATGAAGTCATTATACAACTCCTATTATATCATCTCTTCTTTATATCTCTTAGTTGTATAATGAAGTCATTATACAACTCCTATTATATAATCTCTTCTTTATATCTCATAGTTGTATAATGAAGTCATTATACAACTCCTATTATATCATCTCTTCTTTATATCTGTTAGTTGTATAATGAAGTAATTATACAACTCCTATTATATAATCTATTCTTTATATCTCTTTACACATTTGCGGCTTTCCTCTTTACATAAATTGTCTTCTACATACACAAATACTACAATACAAACAATACCAACACATGAAAATCGTATATGAAGAGCAGGACTATCAGATAAAGATAAAGTTTGTCTTTAGTTTGCATGGACTAGTTTCGGCATGGTAAACTAAAGACAGCCTTCATCTTTACCTAATGGTGCTGCCCTTCACATACGAAATTACATACAATCAGAATGGATGGCAACATATGAAAATATTACATATTTTATATTTCTGAATTTTTCTCATGTATGGTGAGAACAATGCTGTAAAAAGTGGAAACGACAATGGAATTGGCTTTCCATTGCAGTTGCTTTCTATTTAAAGAAAGCTCGTAATGTATGCGCAGTTTAATGTCAACAGCTGCAATTGCAGTAACTAATGATCAGAAATTTACAATGTATTTTAATGGTAGTTAAATCCTCTTTTGCAGAAACTAAGGATTTATTTATGAAAAATTAAAATATGATAAAACTGAAATCTGAAGTCAACCACTTTCAGTTGTTTTATTTCTTTAATAACCTTTTCAACTTAAAATTATCAAAAACATCGAATAGCTTTTGTTTTGGTCAGCATATTAGTTTCTCCACATTATTGAGAATAAAGTTATGAAAATCAAATTTCAAAATAGTTATACTAAAGTCTGAAGTCAACCACTTTTAGTTGTATTATTTCATTAGAAACCTTGTCAACTTAAAATTATCAAAAACATCGAACAGCTTTTGTTTTGTTCAGAACATTAGTTTCTTCACATTATTAAAAATAAAGTGATGAAAATCAAATTTCAAAATAGTTATGTTCTTAAAGCAAGAGTGCTATGTAATTTAGTTTCTTATAAAACAACGGATTCGTTTTAAAAATTCAAACAATTCTACACCCGAAAGGGTAGAAGAATTATAATTATAATTATAATAATAATAATAATGAAACAACGTAACATAAAATTTTTGAACTCTAAAATTAATATTAAACTCTATAAGGTCTTCTAGTCTTTTAAAATTAGCTTTAGGAGAATATAATTTAGCTTTTTTTTCATTTATTGACTCATGCTTTATTTAAAGCAACTTTTTAATGTATTTAATAAAGGCATTTGAATGGGGTTAAATGTTTCAAAAAAAAAAAAAATTCAATTCAATTTTTTTTATTGATGTTAAAATCTGTTAAAATTGTAAGCTCAATTGTCTCTGGTTTGAGGAGCCATGAATAGCACCACTGCTATTCTTTCTTGCTAATTATAATTATATAATTATTACGTATATAATTATAATAATTAATAAATTAATGTTTTTAATGAAGGCTTCACTTGCTGCAATTATTGGTCTTATGAAGGTCAATTTTTTGGAAATCACTATACATTTTTCAGAAACATTACTTTTGTTCTGTAGACACTTTTACGAGACATGTTACAAATACTATTGTCTCGATCTATCGAATTTTCAATTGCAAATTTGAAATCCGTTAAATCTTTGACTGAAACAATAAAAATCTAATGCAGGTAATTTTTTTTTATAAGTAACAGTCAAAATATTTGGAATTTTCAATTGAAAATGATGAAATTTGATAAATCTGTACGATTTTCTTAATACATATAATACAATATACAGAACTATATTGATATATGATGTGATACATGATATATGGAATGGGCTATCGACTTTCGTCTAATTTCGTCAAATTTTTATAAGCTTTGACTTAATCAACATATTCCAATATGCGTAATTTATTTTCTTTATTCGTCATTTTTTTTATAGAACGACTAAATTCGTTAATATCTGTGAAATATTTGACCCCAGTAGTCAAATATTCATAAGCTATGTCTCACTTTGTCAATATTTTCTAATAATCATCATTTTTTATATATAACAGTCCAAATATCTAGAATTTTCAATTGAAAACGACTAAATTCGTTCAAATCTGTAAAATATTTGTCAAAATATTCCATTATACGTCTTTTTTTATATGTAACAGTCCAAATCTTTGAAATTTTCAATTGAAAACGACCAATTTCGTTAAAATCTGTAAAATATTTGACTGCATCAGTCAAATTTTCATAAACTATGCCTCACTTTGTCAACATTTTCCAAAATTCGTAATTTTTTTATATGTAAGAGTTCATATCGTTGGAATTTTCAATTGAAAACGACTAAATTTATTAAAATCTGTAAAACATTTTACTGCAATAGTCAAATTTCCATAAGTTATGTCTCACTTTGTCAACGTTTTCCAGTAATCATCATTTTTTTTCTATGTAACAGTCAAAATCTTTTGTATTTTCAATTGATAACAACACGTTTTATAATCTTGTAAAAAAAATTATAAAATATTTGTCACCAATAGTAATTTTTTTATAAGCTATGCCTTACTTGTCAACATTTTCCAATATTCATAATTTTTATAGGCGACTAAAAACGATTATATTCGTTAAAATTTATAAAATATTTGACTGCAATTGTCAAATTTTTATAAGCTATGGCTCACCTTGTCAAAATTTTCTAATATTCGTCATTTTTCATATGCAACAGTTCAAATCTTTGGAATTTTCAATTGAAAACGACTAAATTTGTTAAAATCTGTAAAATATTTGACTGTATTAATCAAATTTTCATAAGCTATGCCTCACGTTGTCAACCTTTTCCAAAATTCGTCATTTTTTTATATGTAAGAGTTCATATCGTTGGAATTTTCAATGCAAAACGACTAAATTCATTAAAATCTGTAAAACATTTGACTGCAATAGTCAAATTTCTATAAGTTATCCCACATTTTTTCAATGTTTTCCAAAAATCATCTTTTTTTTATATGTAACAGTCAAATTCTTTGGCATTTTCAATTGATAACGACTAAATTCGTTAAAATTTGTAAAATATTTAACTGCAATAGTAAAATTTTTTATAAGCTATGCCCCACTTTGTCAACATTTTCCAATATTTGTCATTTTTGTTAATATTTTCAATATTCATAATTTTTTTAGATGTAATACTCCAAATCTTTGAAATTTTCAATTGAGAACGACTAATTTCATAAAAATCTGTACAATATTTGACTGCATTAGTCAAATTTTCATAAGCTATGCCTCACTTTATCAACATTTTCCAAAATTTGTCATTTTTTTATATGTAAGAGTTCATATCTTTGGAATTTTCAATTGAAAACGACTAAATTCATTAATATCTGTAAAACATTTGACAGTAATATTAAAATCCCTCACTTTGTCAACGTTTTCCAAAAATTATCTTTTTTTTATATGTAATAGTCAAAATCTTTGGCATTTTCAATGTAAATCACTAAATTCATCAAAATTTGTTAAATATTTGACTGCAATAGTAAAATTTGTATAAGCTATGCCCCACTTTGTCAACATTTTCCAATATTCGTCATTTTTGTCAATATTTCCAATATTCATAATTTTTTTATATGTAATAGTCCAAATTTTTGAAATTTTCATTTGAAAGCGGCTAAATTTGTTCAAATCTGTAAAATATTTGTCAAAATATTCCATTATTCGTCTCTTTTTATGTGTAACAGTCGAAATATTAGGAATTTTCAATGGAAAACTACTAAATTCGTTAAAATCTGTAAAATGTTTTAATAAAATAGTCTCAGGTTTCTACAGTATTGTTTAAAATATTTTCAAAGTACTATACACTACTATAAAAATGTAAAATATTTTCCAATTTCTATACTATATAATGCAGTCTTTCCAAAATACTGAGTAGTTCTAGAATTTTATAATATTGTGCTAGTCTGCACTGAATACATTTGTTTTCAAAACTTTGTGGTAGGTATTCCAAAATTAACAACAATTTAAAGGTCCAAATTTGTTGAATTTTCTATTGAAAACGACTAAATTTGATAAAATCTGTAAAATATTTGACTGCAATAGATAAATATTTTCCAATATTCGTCATTTTTTTTATATGTAATAATACAAATCTTTGGAATTTTCATTTGAAAATGACTAAATTCATTAAAATCTGCTACATATTTGCAAATAACTGTCTCAATCTATCGAATTTTCAATTGCCAATTTGAAATCCGTTAAATTTTTGACTGAAACAATAAAAATCTAATGCAGGTAATTTTTTTTTGCCAAATTTTCAATAGAATAGTCAAATTTTTATAAGCTATGTCTCACTTTGTCAACTAAGTTCCGGAGTTTGTCAGTATTTCTCACTTTTTCAACATTTTTCTTTATTCGTCATTTTTTATATGTAACAGTCCAAATCTTTGAAATTTTCAATGGAAAACGACTAAATTGGTTAAAATCTGTAAAATATTTCAATAAAATAGTCTCACGTTTCTACAGTATTCTTTAAAATGTTTTCAAAGTATTATACACTACTATAAAAATGTAAAATATTTTCCAATTTCTGTACTATATTATGCAGTCTTTTCAAAATACTGAGTAGTTCTAGAATTCTATAATGTTGTACTAGTCTGCACTGAATACATTTATTTTCAAAACTTTGTGGTAGGTATTCCAAAATTATCAACATTTTAAAAGTACAACTGTCCAATTTTTTTGTATTTTCTATTGAAAACGACTAAATTTGTTAAAATCTGTAACATTTTTGACTGCACTTTGTCAATATTTTCCAATTTTCGTCATTTCTTTATATGTAAGAGTACAAATCGTTGGAATTTTCATTTGAAAATGACCAAATTTGTTAAAATTTGCAAAATATTTGCATATTTACTGTCTCATTCTATCGAATTTTCAATTGCAAATTTAAAATCCGTATATAGTCCGACTGCAATAGTCAAATTTTCATAAGTTATCTTTCACTTTGTCAAGTTTTCCAAAAATTATCTTTTTTTTTATATGTAACAGTCAAAATCTTTGTCATTTTCATTTGAAAATGACTAAATTCGTCAAAATTTGTAAAATATTTGACTGCAATAGTAAAAGTTTTTTAAGCTATGCCCCACTTTGTCAACATTTTGCAATATTCGTCATTTTTGTCAATATTTACAATATTCATAATTTTTTTATATGTAATAGTCCAATTCTTTGAAATTTTCAATTGGAAACGACCGAATCGTTAAAATCTGTAAAATATTTGACTGTACTAGTCAACTATTTATAAGCTATGTCTCACTTTGTCAACATTCCAATATTCGTCATATTTTTATATGTAAGAGTTCTTACCTTAGAAATGTTCAATTGAAAACGACCAAATTTGTTAAAGTCAATAAAATATTTGACAGCAATAGTCAAATTTCTATAAGCACGCCTCACTTTGTCACAATGTTCCAATATTCTAGATCAAAGCGTATAATTGATCTATTGATTGAGTAAAATTTTCAATAACAACTATCCTAATCTATCGAATTTTCAATTGCAATTGTATCTGTTAAAAAAAAATGAACGAAAGTTCAATGACACAAATCTAAAACTCGCAGTATAATAAATATTGTTAGCCACAATTACGTAATACTTAATATTCCATAGATTTTGCTGATACTATTTTATCGTATCTATTGAAATTTTCACAGGATTTATCTTCATTTAAATGCCCTAATATTCTATAAACATAAAGTACACATTTGTAATGAGATTTTGTATAAATCTACGTACGTTTGCAATTGAATGCGCTCAAATCCACGCTCAGAGGCACACAAACACACACTTCTTTGCCTTGCACGTAACGGAATAATACGTTTCGTCAGACTGCTGTTGCTGTAATACAGGTGAATGCCTCTCCTGCCTCATTCAAGAAACCACGTAGGCATGCAAAAGTGAGCACTGGAAACCTTGGCAATGAGATTTAACACTTCTTCGCTTCTGCACCAATCAGCAAGACGTATTTCTGCCGAGTAATTACAGGTTTTCTATCGGGAAATTGCGTTATAAAGGAGATAAACACTTCTCGTATTTTAAATCGATTACATAATTATTGCGAAATATCGACGTGCATCGATGCTGTTTCTCGGTGCAGTTTTTCATTCATGTCGTGGCTTGTGGCTGAAAATTGTATTATGATTTTGCTACGCTGTAGAATATTTAAAATGTCTACAGCATACTACAAAGTTTTGAAAATTATCATAGATTCTATAGATTTTTTGAAAAAATGTATAGCATATCATATAATTTTGAGAGTATTATGAATTTGGTCATTTTCAATTGAAAAATCTAAATTTTCGCAATTACATTTAAAAAAATTGAGATAGCATATCATATAATTTTGAGAGTATTATAAATTTGGTAATTTTCAATTGAATATTCTAAATTTTCGCAGTTACATCTAAAGAAATTGAGTAGCACTCAATACTGGAGTCGAAAATTTTACATACTTTCACATCTGGTGCCAAAAACTACATATTTTTTTGCAATTATTATTTGTAATGTAACAATTTTGTCAATAGAGGTTTAAAATAGACCATTGTTTACTGCTGAAGCTTAGCATTTTACAGTTTTGACCAGTTGCAGTTAAAAAACTGATAGATTTTGACTGCTTCGGTAAAATATTTGACACATTTAGACATTAGCTAAAAAAATTGAAAAATTTGACACAATTACAAATTTTACTGATTTTTACAATTTCACACATTTATCTAAACTAATGATAGATATTGACAAAATGAGGAATAATTTGACAGTTAGAGCGAAATTTTGTTACAGATTTTCACAACTGGTGTTAAAAAATAGTGCCAAAAACTTCACAGATTTTGACAGTCACTGTTGTTAATTTGGCGACATAAGCCGGTGCTGTTTAAGACTGATAATTTTTTATTGCTGAAGCTAAAAATTTGAGAGATTTTACAAGTTGGAGTGATCAATTTTTATTGCTGAAGCTTAAAATTTGAGAAATTTTACAAGTTGCAGTGATCAATTTTTATTGCTGCAGCTATAAATTTGAGAGATTGTGCACGTTAACGTGATCAATTTTTATTGCTGAAGCTTAAAATTTGAGAAATTTTACAAGTTGCAGTAATGCATTTTTATTGCCGAAGCTTAAAATTTGGGAGATTTTACAAGTTAAAGTGATCAATTTTTATTGCTGAAGCTTAAAATTTGAGAGATTTTACAAGTTGTTGTGATCATTTTATATTGCTGAAGCTTAAAATTTGAGCGATTGTCCAAGTGATCAATTTTTATTGCTGAAGCTAAAAATTTGAGAAATTGTACAAGTTGCAGTTGAGACTTTGATTATTTGATAATTTTTATTGTGTTACTTACTAGGTAATATTATCTACATTAGATTTAGATTTTTTCACTCAAAAATTTAATGGATATAACATTTGCAATTGAAAATTCGATTGATTTTCAATTTTAATTTTCAATAGCAACTATTGAATACAAACAGTTTGAAAATTTGAGTGAATTTTACAATTTCACGCTTTGATTTAGAATATTGGACAATTTTAACAAAGTGAGGCATAGCTTATGAAAATTTTACTATTGCAGTCAAATATTTTACAGATTTTAACGAATTTAGTCGTTTTCAATTGAAAATTCTAAAAATTTGTACAGATACATATGAACAGTGACGATATTGGAAAATGTTGAAATGTTGACAAAGTGAGGCATAGCTTATGAAAATTTGACTATTGCAATAAAATATTTTACAGATTTTAACGAATGTAGTCGTTTTCAACTGAAAATTCTAAAGATTTGAACTGTTACATATAAAAAGTAACGACTTTTCAAAAATGTTGAAATGTTGACAAAGTGAGGCATAGCTTATGAATATTTGACTATTGCAGTCAAATATTTTACAGATTTTAATGAATTTAGTTGTTTTCAATTGAAAATTGCAAAGATTTGAACTGTTATGTATTAAAAAAGTACGAATATTGGAAAATGTTAACAAAGTGAGGAATTTAGTTGACAAAGTGAGACATATGTAGGTTATGAAAATTTGACTTTTGAAGTCAAATATTTACAGATTTTAATAGATTTAGTTATTTTAAATTGAAAACTGTAATGATTTGGAATGTAACATATAAAAATATTACGAATATTGGAAAATGTTGACCAACATTGAGGCACAGCTTGTAAAAATTTTACTACTGCAGTCAAATATCTTACAGTTTTTAACAAATTTGGTCGGTTTAAATTGAAAATGCCAAAGATTTGGACTGTTGCATATAAAAACTGACGAATATTTGAAAATTTTGATAAAGTGAGGCACAGCTTAGGAAAATGTGAGTATGTCAGTCAAATATCTTACAGTTTTAACAAATTTGGTCGGTTTCAATTGAAAATGCCAAAGATTTGGACTGTTACATTTAAAAAATGACGAATTTTTGAATGAAAATTTTGACAAAGTTAGGCACAGCTTAGGAAAATGTGATTATGTCAGTCAAGTCAAGAAAATTGCAAAGATTTGAACTGTTATGTATAGAAAATGACGAATATTGGAAAATGTTGACAAAGCGAGGAATTTAGTTGACAACGTGATACAGGTTATGAAAATTTAATTTTTGAAGTCAAATATTTTACAGATTTTAATGAATTTAGTCATTTTAAATTAAAAATTGTAATGATTCGGAATGTAACATATAAAAATATTACGAATATTTGAAAATGTTGACCAACATTGAGGCTCAGCTTGTAAAAATTTTACTACTGCAGTGAAATATCTTACAGTTTTTAACAAATTTGGTCGATTTCAATTGAAAATGCCAAAGATTTGGACTGTTACATATAAAAAATTACGAATATTTGAAAATTTTTACAAAGTGAGGCACAGCTTAGGAAAATGTGATTATGTCAGTCAAATAGTTTACAGCGAGTAACGATTTTAGTCGTTTTCAATTGAAAATTCTAAATATTTGGATTGTGACATAAAAAATTACGAATATTGGAAAATGTTGACAAGGTGAGAAAAACTAACAAGTCAGGTAGTTAGTTGACAAAGTAAGACATAGCTTATGAAAATTTGATGATTACAGTAAAATATTTTACAGATTTTAACGAATTTCGTCGTTTTCAATTGAAAATTGCAAATATTTGGAGTGTTATGTGTAAAAAAAATACGAATATTGGAAAATGCTGACAAAGTGAGGCATATGAAAATTTGACTGATGGTCAATTTTTTGTACAGATTTTAACAAATTTAGTCGTTTTCAATTGAAAATTCTAAATATTTGGATTGTTACATATAAAACAGTGATGAATATTGAAAAATGTTGACAAAGTGAGGCATAGATTATAAAAATTTGAGTATTGCAATGAAATATTTTACAGATTTTAACGAATTCGTCGTTTTCAATTGAAAATTGCAAAGATTTGGAGTGTTATGCATAAAAAAAATGACGAATATTGGAAATTGTTGGCAAAGTAAGGTATAGCTTATAAATATTTGTCTATTGCAGTCAAATATTTTACAGATTTTTACAAATTTTGTCGTTTTCAATTGAAAATTATAAAAAGTTGGACTGTTACATATAAAAAATTACGAATATTGTATATTGTTGACAAGGTCAGAAATACTGACAAAATGAGAAAGTTAGTTGATAAAGTGAGACATAGCTTATCAAAATTTGACTATTGCAGTCAAATATTTTACAGATTTTAACGAATTTAGTCCTTTTCAATTCAAAATTGCAAAGATTGTTATTGCAATTTATAAAAAAATAACAAAATTGGAAAATGTTGACAAAGTGAGGCATAGCTTATAAAAATATGATTATTGCAGTCAAATATTTAACAGATTTTAACAAATTTAGTGATTTTCGATTAAAAATTCCAAAAAGTTTGACTGTTAGATATAAAACAATGACCAATATTGAAAAATGTTGACAAAACAAGACATAGCTTATAAATATTTATCTATTGCAGTCAAATACTTTACAGATTTTAACGAATTTAGTCGTTTTCACATATATTCACAATTATTATTGATAATGTTGCGATTTTCTCAGTAGCAATTTAAAATAGTCAATAGACATCAGTAGCAGATTTAAATAGACATTTTTTTACTGCTGGGGCTTAGCATTTGACAGATTTGACCAGCTGCAGTTGTTCAACAGTTCAACATCTATCAACTGATAGATGTTGACTGTTCAGTCAATAATTTTACAGATTTATACATTTGCAAATTTAAAAAAAAAAACAAAAATCTGACAGTTGAAGTTACAAATTGACTGATTTTTACAATTTCATACTTTTATATAAACTAATGACAGACATTGACAAAATGGGGAATAATTTGATAGTTAGTCGAAAACTTTACAGATTTTCATAACTAGTGGCGAAAACTATACCTTTTCAAGTTCAAATTGAGACCAATCAAGTTCAAATTGAGACCAATCAATTTCAAATTGAGGCCAATCAAGTTCAAATTAAGACCAATCAATTTCAAATTGAGACTAAACAAAATCAAGTTGACACTAAACAATATCAAGTTGAGAGTAAACCAATAAAATTTATTATGACTACTTGATATTGTTTAGTGTCAACTTGATTTTGTTTAGTCTCAATTTGAAATTGATTGGTCTTAATTTGAAATTGATTGGTATCAATTTGAACTTGATTGGTCTCAATTTGAAATTGATTGGTCTCAATTTGAACTTGAAAAGGTATAGTGCAATCTTCACAAATTGTGAGATTAGATTAGATTAAATCACAGTTGATAATATGACGATTTTAACCGGTGCAGTTTAAGAATGATCAATTGTTATTGCTGAAGTTTGAACATTGAGAGATTGTGCAAGTTGCAGTGATCAATTTTCATTGCTGAAGCTTAAAATTTGCGGTCAAATATTTTACAGATTAAACGAATTTAGTCGTTTTAAATAGAAAATTCCAAAAATTAGGACAGTTGTACTTTTATTTGTTATATATTTTTGAGTACCTACTAAAAAGTTTTGAAAATAAATGTATTTTGCGCAGATTTGTACAATATTATAAAATTCTAAAACTACTTGGTATTTTGCAAAGAATCCATCGTAAAATTCCAAAAAGTTGTACAGTTGTACTTTTAAATTATTATATATATTATATATTTTTGAGTACCTACTACAAACTTTTGCAAATATATGTATTTTGTGCAGACTTGTACAATATTATAAAATTCAAAAACTACTTGGTATTTTGCAAAGAATCCATCGAAAAACTCCAAAGTGTGTATTCTTAAATTGTTATATATGTTTGAGTACCTACTACGAAGTTTTGAAAATAAATGTATTTTGTGCAGATTTGTACAATATTATAAAATTCTAAAACTACTTGGTGTTTTGCAAAGAATCCATCGTAAAATTCCAAAAAGTTGTACAGTTGTAGTTTTAAATTATTATATATTTTTGAGTACCTACTACAAACTTTTGAAAATATATGTATTTTGTGCAGACTTGTACAATATTATAAAATTCTGAAACTATTTGATATTTTGCAAAGAATCCATCGAAAAATTCCAAAATTTGTACTCTTAAATTGTTATATATTTTTGAGTACCTACTAAAAAGTTTTGAAAATAAATGTATTTTGTGCAGACTTGTACAATATTATAAAATTCTAAAACTATTTGGTATTTTGCAAAGAATCCATCGAAAAATTCCAAAATTTGTACTTTTAAATTGTTATATATTTTGAGTCAAAAAATCATCAAAACAAAGTTTTGAAAATAAATGTATTTTGTGCAGATTTGTACAATATTATAAAATTTTAAAACTACTCGGTATTTCGAAAACAGTCCATATTATAGTATAGAAATTGTATTTTTTTTAAATATTTTTATAGTACAGTACAGTACTTTGAAAACATTTGAAATATAGAAATTTGAGAATATTTTATTGTGTAGTAGCATTAGTATTAGTAATATGCTACATTTTTTTTTTAACTTTCTTGTATTCTATTATATTTTGGAAATGTATGTTAGAGGAATTCTAAAACATTGTATAGTGTACTATACAATTTCGGTAGTATTTAAAAGTATTTACTTAAAGTAATTATTTTAAGTATTTTAAGTATATTTTAAGTATATTTAAAGTATTTATTTAAAGTATTTAAAAGTGACGAAATTTTAGAAACTTTAGAAACTATAGTTTATCACAGTAATTTCGATACTTTTCACAGAATAGTTGAAAAATTTGAAGATATTAAGTATGTATTACTACATATTAGTATTAAAGTAAATAATTATAATACGTACTTACGATAGGATTTGCGAATTTAATGTAGGCAACCGAATATAATCCTACAATAATGGGCTACTTTATTGTCGATTAATCGCACCTCATTAACGAAAAAAAAACTGTATTTTTTCGGTTCCAATTTAATAAAAAAATTCGACCTAATTCTCCGGCATTCAAATCATTCCAGCATTCCAGCATTCCAGCATTCATTTTCTTTATTAGAAAATGAGAAAATGAAATGAAAAAATGAATGAAAATGTGAAAATGTTTAATGGAGATTTTTCAATCTGCATAAAGTGATATTTTAATTATTTAATACAGGAATTGCCTACAGCTCTAATTAATTTTGTAAAAGTATCTCGTGGTCATGGGATCATATATGTTTCAATTTAACCAATAATCAGAGTCTGTTGTGGTAAAAAAATGTATATATGTGATGGGGATTATCATTAAACACTCATTCTTCAAATATAAAATATATATTAATCATTGGTTTGACATTAATAATAGATTTTCTATGTGATTGCATGAGCCCAGCAAAGAATCGATAAATCGACATATTATAGCAATTGTTGATAACTGAATATAACAATAAATACTAATGAAAAAACATATATCAAATGATCGTTTAAATTTCAGCTAGTTCTCAGTTCTTCAGCTAGTTATTCAGCTACCTGTAGTTATCCATGGATATTTTCGCCCATTGAGACGCAGGCAACGCAGGGCAGCGCAGTGCAGTTATTTTCACAGCCAATAAGAAAGGTGAGATTTGTAATCTCGACTTTCTTATTGGCTGCTTAAATTTCCATGGATAACTAGAGCTGAAATTTAAATGATCACTCGGTATACACTCCCTTTTTGATTCCCTGTGATGCGTTTCGCCCCTCCAAATTTAATCCATTTTTTCGTGCTCTTTCAAGCCAACCAATTCTTCGCTTTTTTCCCACATCAGTATTGCCAAATTCATGTCTGAACATGATGCATAAAGTATGATTCGGTGGCACTCATCGTACAATTCTCCAGACACTTTTTCCAATTCCTTTGCAACCGCACAGTGTATAGTTGTCTGTGCACCTTCCTCTGGTGTCTGAAATATGAAGAAAATCAACTAACATAAAATTGGCAAAATTTGACATTTGCAGTGTCATTTTCAAAATTGTTATTATAAATTTCCAATTTGTTTCCAAATTGACGAGGTAATTTTCTAGAATTTGATTCTCAATTAAAGCTATTTTCGTTACTTATCAGTGTAATTATTGTCTACAGACTTTTCAATTTTCGAATGTTCCAGTTTTGATGGGAAGTTACAAGAGAATGTTGATGACTTAGAATTTTGAGTTTTAAAAGACTATTGCAGTTGATGAATTATAATCCTTTTCTACCAATACCAGTACCTCTACCAATAATTTTGTACCTTTTTTGCCCAATATATTGTACATACTTTGAAGAAGAAGTTCATGAAAACGTAAGCTGGCCTTTTCATCTTCTCCGGAAGGTTCTCCCAAAAACCGGTGGTAACCATACCGGGATTCAAAGAATAGACTGTGACGTCACTTCCGGACAAACGTTCGGCTAGCTGCCTCGAGAATAAGATGTTGGCCAATTTCGTGCTCCAATACACTGATATTCCAGAAAATGCAGATTTACTCTCAGGAGATGTGCTCATAGCTTCGATGTCCAATGTGCCTTGCTGTGCAGCCATCGAGGCTACATTTACAATACGACTTGCACCAGATTTCTTCAGTTTTTCTAAAAGAAAATAACAATCTTAATGGGCAAAGTTACAAAAGATTATAATTGGTATAAAACACATCATTGACTCTGGACAATGAAGTATACAGTGTGGTTCAACGAAGAAGCATTAGGCGTTTTTTTGAGGTTATTATTTTAACTATCATGCTTCAACCTTTTTTTGAGGTTATTCTTTTAACTGTCAAGCTTCAACCTTTATTTGAGGTTATTTTTTTAACTGTCAAGCTTCAACCTTTTTTTGAGGTTATTCTTTTAACTGTCAAGCTTCAACCTTTTTTGAGGTTATTCTTTTAACTGTCAAGCTTCAACTTGACAGATCGACTTCGAAATCGAATCGAAATTGGCCGATTGTGTTTGGTTTGGCATATATATATATGGCTATGCTATGCTATATATGGGTATTTTGCACATATCTCTTCTCCCTCTATGTTTCTCTCCCTCTCTTCTTCTCTCTTTCTCGCTCTCTCGCTCTTTCTCTCTCTGTGTCTCCCTCCCTCCCTCTCTTCTTCTCTCTTTCTCGCTCTCTCGCTCTTTCTCTCTCTGTATCTCCCTGCCTCCCTCCCAACCTCCCACACTCCCGCCCTCTCTCTTACTCACTCTCTCACTCTGTCTCATACTCTCGCTCTTTCATACTTGTTCATTCTATTCTCCACTGTTTCTTGCCTGCAAAGGAAGATGAAGAAGATAAAGAAGATGAAAATGAAGAAGATAAAGGAAGAAGAAGGAAAGCAGAAAAAGCATTTCTGCTTTCTTCTAATTTTCATCTTTCTTCCGTATTCTCTTAACTAGCTTGATCTCTTCTTAATTTTCATCTTTCTTCCGTATTCTCATTCTTAACTAGTTTGATCTCTTCTTAATTTTCATATTTCTTCCGTATTGTCGTTCTTAACTAGTTTGATCTCTTCTTAATTTTCATCTTTCTTCCCTATTCTCTTTCTTAACTAAATCTCTTCTTTCAGCGAATTATTCATACTTATCAGCAAAATGGTGAGCAGGAAAGGTGACAAGTGATTGACCTGCCAGGTGCTTTGTAGCCCATCTTCTGTGATATCATTGATATCCCCCCAAATCCCAGCATTGTTTACGAGTATATCCAGTCTTTCTTCGTTGTCATTAATATCTTTGCAGAAGTTGCGCACAGATTTGAACAGTGCAAGATCCACCAGTTTAACGACAACATTTGCATTTCCTGTGGCTGCAATTATCTTTTCTCGAGCTTCTTGAGCTCTTGACTCATTTCTGCAAGCCAAAATCACTCTTGCTCCACGTTTCGCAAAATCCTGGGCTGTGAAATATCCGATTCCTGCAAAAAATAACTTTACAGAATTTTGCTAACAGTTCAACAGTTTGTTTATGGTTGTTTAACTACTATATTCTCGATTAGTTTTGAAGGCAATTAAAATCCATAGAATTTGTGTGAAAAAATGAAGTTAATCAGAGATTTTAGGTGCTCATTTGATTCATGTTAGGGAGATACCATTGGGAATTTTAGATATCTATTTAGGTGTTCATTTCCAGAGCTGAGTTACAACTTAGTTAACTACTGAACTGAGTTAGTAACTTTTTGACCTTCTAGATAAAAAGTGCTTATTTAATCCCTTTTAGGCGAGTGAAGTTTGCTATCTTGTTCATACTTGCGCAAAGTTTCGAACAAAAATAGAAACTTTGCAGAATTATGCTAAGATCAGTGCAACAGTTTGTTTATGATTGTTTAGGTAATATTCTTTCGATTAGTTTTGAAGGCAATTCAAATCCATAGAATTTGTGTGAAAAATGTAGTTCATCAGAGATTTTAGGTGCTCATTTGTAGAGCTGAGTTATAACTTAGTTAACTATTGAACTTAGTAACTTATTGCGCTTTTTGAACAAAAATTGCTTATTTAATCCCTCTTAGGCGAATGATGTATAATATCTAGTTCATACATGCCCAAAATTTTGATCAGATTTTATTATCATATTATATATATTATTATTATTATTATTATTATTATTATTATTAGCTTACCTCCGTTTGCTCCAGTTACAATTGCTGTCTTTCCGATTAAGCACGTGTGACTATCACTCCATTTTGTACGAAGTTTTACGTATAACTTAAAACATATCAGAGCTACTGATATGAAAATGCTGGCGATTAATAACAAATTACATATCATGGTTAAATTATTCAGAATAAACAAATACAATCAAATTTGGTTAAATAGCCAAAATAATGTAACACAAATATAAATTGTTATTAATTAATGATGCACTTGTACTTATCACAAGAACACAAACCTTCTGCTCAGCAGTTAATGTACTTGTGGCTCCAAATTATCACATTTTGTATATAATTAGCCTAGATTTACATTCTTAGATAATGCTGTGTGAATATTGTGCATAGGATTTGGTTGTCGCATATGTTTTTTGTCACTTTTTTAACGTTTTAGTTCACTTACTGTAAGATATGAGAAAGCATAATGAATCAAATTTAAGAATTCTGCATTTATCCCGAATATTAAAGATTTCGGAAATTTTCATGATTAATTGCTTTCGTTTACTAAGTTTACTTCATGGAAACAAAATTAGCTGTGAATTTTTAATTGTGTCGAAAACATTGATGAAATTGCTCGATTATTGCAGATGCAAGCTTCTTCCCATCTTTTATATCAAAATAATTTGAATTAAAACAAGAACACTTTCAGCTACAAGATTTGCCAAAAACGTACTTTAAAGTCATAACACTTCGTCAAATCTAGCAAATATTATAACTATATGACTGTATTTGTTCGAAACGTGCATGAAAAATATGTTCTTTTTTTTTAATTCTATAGAATCTTGTATAGTTTTTTATAAGGATTCAAAAATCTAAATTTGTCATGAAAAATCAATATGAATTTCAGGACTCATCGTAATAATAACTATCGATCATTGGTAATTAACTTTTTATTTATTACTCGAAGGATGAAATACATTCTAGAATGATACATTTCGGTTTTAACACAGTAAACTTCTCATGTATTTTCATGATATAGCCAAATAGTTTATCTTTCTGAAACCTTTGTATTTTATTGTCATAGATTATTATTTTATTTTACTGACATAGCCAAGTAGTTTATCACACTGAAAACTTTTTATTTTATTGACATAGAGTACTATTATTAACAATAATATTCCATATTGTATGAAGAATTTCTTCCAGAATATAGCAAATTAACTTTTCTGTTAACAAATTTGTCAAATCTCTTTCTTTGTTAACATAACATTAGTAGGTGTGTATTTATTCCATCTTTTCATGTTCCGTCATGTGAACTAATTCCTCGCACTTTTTCCATAGCCTTTTGGCCAATTCCATGTCTAAACATGACTCATAATGTGGTATCTCTTGGCATTCATCATAGAATTTTCCGGATACATTTTCCAGTTCCTTGGAGACTGCGCAGTATATGGTTGTTTGAGCACCTTCCTCTGGTGTCTACAAATAATAAGAAGGAATTAAGAACTGTTTTGATTGGTTTATTTCAAATTTTGCGCCAAAAAAAATTGATATTGTGATTTGGTTGAAGCAAAAGAAAGCAATATTTTTTGGTCCGCAACTTTGTCTTCGAACAACTGTCAAAAAATTACAAAATATGACAGAAAACAACCACAGCATGAGAAAAATCAAAGGAAGGAATCAAAATCCTTGGATTAAGTAATTGATTTTTCAGTTTTTGCAAAGGAACAGTTTCATACAAAGACTATTGTCCTGTAAAATTCATTAAGTAATATTGCTCAGCTGATCGATATCATGTTTTGAATATCATTTTCATCATCATTTTATATCATTTTATATCATGTATCATTTTTGATGAATTTAATATTCATCATTATTGAATATTGAAGTGAATATTTTATACTGACTGACGACAACTGTAATATTTTTGAGTTAAATAAATATCATTATTTTTATTATCAATAGGGAGGTACTTATAGTTTCTATTGCATAAAATATGCGTTTAGCAGAACAAAATACAATCATAACAAAAATCAATAACATCCAAACAAAACAATCATAACATGCTTTTCAACCACAACATAAATACAAAGAGTTAAAAATTGCCAAATTAACCGTATTTTGTGATTATTTTATGGATGGAAAAATTTTAAGTTTACAGAAACTTTAGATACTTAATCTGCTTAGAAATGAAAATTTCGTTAACGTTAGATACTTAATCTGCTTAGAAATGAAATTTTCGTTAATGTAACAACATCTAACTATTTTGTTCCAAATTTTTCTTCAAATAATACAACAATTTTGCCAATTTCAATCAAAAACTTTTAGTGTCCTACTCATCAAATATTTTCAGATTTTTCTAACTGGAAAATTTCAATTTTCACATTTTTACTTATGCTCAAAATTGATCAAAATATGATACTATTTTTTCTTAACATTTACATTAAAGGTTGCAATCCTCAATTTATGATCATATTTAACAAAAAATGATCAAGATGATTTTCGACGAAAATTATTATATTTCGTAATCATTTCATTCACCAACAACTTTGATGTTAAGATTATTAAATTTTTAAAACATGTAGTTTTAAAAATAAAATATTTAAGTAAAATTTGTAAATATTCGATCATAGCTTCAAAATCAAAATCATAGCTTCAAAATCAATAAACAGGTAACAGTCAATATTATAATGTAAAGCTTAAATTGATCACATTTTGGATCATCTAGTTAGAACAATTTGCAAATATTTATTAATGCAACAAAAAAGGTAAAGAGTAGAAATTTTTGAAATAGTGTACGTATGAAAAATTATCAAGGTTATTAAATATCTATTTTCAATAAGACAAATCTGAAAATATTTGATGAGTAAACCATAAAGTTTTGATTGCAGTTGCCAAAATTGGTATGTTTTGTGATAATTTTGTTTCGTAAAAATATTTTGCAAATATTAATTAATGGGTAAATGGGCAAATTATAGGTAAAATTGTGGAAATGGGTAAATGAGTAATTGATAAAAAAATATAACAAGTATGTATTTTAGGAATAGCTTGCTTATAAAAAATTAGCAAGGTTGTCAAAATTGAAATTTTCCAGTTAGAAAAGTCAGGAAGTATTTGATTCGTATACTTAAAGTTTTTGATTGAAATTGCCAAAATTGTTGGATGAAAAATTGAACAATCGGAAAAAAATCTTCTCAAAATTTCGAATTACAAATCTGATTATAATTACAATTAACTACTCCTAATGATAAATTCAAATGAAATCGTCGGATAATGAATGGCATTTAAGAAATATTTTTCTCAATTTTGTGTTATCCGAAATCATGTAGAAATAAATGAATATCAAATAAAATATCAAAAATATTGAACTGAAGGATTTGCGTGATCCCAAACTGAAGATAATGGATTTGGATTATTTTTGCTAGAAACTCCACAAATATTTTATCGCCTGTTTAACAATGAAAACAATTGTGAAAATTGAAATTTTCCAGTTAAAAAAATCTGGTATTATTTGATGAGTAGGACACTAAAAGTTTTAGATTGAAATTGCCAAAATTGATATATTTTTGGAAGAAAAATTCAACAAACAAAAAATATTTGACGAGTAAACTATAACGTTTTCATTGCAATTGCAAAATTTGGTGTGTTTTGTGAATAATTTTTGTTTTTCCAAAATATTTTGCAGATATTGGTTAATGGGTAAATACGCAAATAATAGGTAAAATTGTGTAAATGGGTAAATGGGTAATTGATAAAAAGATATAATAAGTCTGTATTTTAGGAATAGCTTGCTTATAAAAAATTAGCAAGGTTATCAATTATTAAAATTGAAATTTTCCAGTTAGAAAAGCCTGGAAGTATTTGATTCGTATACTTAAAGATTTTGATTGAAATTGCCAAAATTGTTGGATGAAAAATTTAACAAATGGAAAAAGAAAATCTTCTCAAATTTTGAATTACAAATCTGAATATAATTACAATTACCTTCTAATGATAAATTCAAATTAAATTGTCGGATAATGAATGTCATTTAAGAATATTTTTTTCTCAATTTTATGTTATCCGAATTCATATAAAAATGAATGATTATTATCTATTTTGAGCAATTCTTGTAATACGTACTTTGAAGAGTAACCTAAATAAGAAGTATACTGGTCGTTCAAATACTGCTGGAAGCCCCTTCAATATTTCGGTAGCAATAAAACCCGGATGTAAAGAATGCACGGTGACGTCACTTCCGGATAAACGTTCCGAAAGCACCCTCGAGAACAAAATGTTGGCCTGCTTCGTACATCCGTAAACATTCATTTCTGATACGTGTTTAGCATCAGGATACGTCTCTAGGCCCAATTTACTTGTCTTGCCAGCCAATGAAGATACATTTACAATGCGACTTGGAGCAGATTTCTTCAGTTTACCTGAAAAAATAACCAAGAATAAAACATTTAAAGCATTAAAGAGTGGGATGCATGTAAAATATGGAATGGATAAATGGTGACATACCACACAATATATGTCAGACGGATAATTTGTTTGCTCATCAAAAAAGAAAGGTTATGTGAGAGCGAGTGAGCCGTGTTGACGTGCATCAAAAAACGTTAAAAGTAACGTATACAGTATGTGGCAACATCGCATTCAAATGTCAAATGCTATTACGTCATAATTGCATATGACATTTGAATGCGATGTTGCCACATACTGTATACGTTACTTTTAACGTTTTTTATATGCAATACACCTGATTATTTTGTTAGAATTGCTCAATCAAAGTACGTTGCGTTCAATGTAGCTTAGCAACTTCAAATATAAATATGTAATTGATTTCTTTAAAAAAATACACGCGATTCTTTAGGCATATGTTTAAAGTGTTTCCAGATTATAAAATATTTAATTTGATATCTGTATTTGTAATCCATAGTGTGGATAATTGTTTGATAAATACTTCAGATTTTGTTATCTCTTCAAGTACGTTCTTAATTATGTATCTCAAAGTAATGCACTGCAAATGTACCTACTGATAAGTAATCTGTCTATTATTCTTACCTAATAGTAGAATGGTGAGCAGAAAAGGCGATAAGTGATTAACCTGCCACGTCACTTGCAGCCCATCTGTGGTAAAATCGTCCACAGATCCTATAATTCCTGCATTATTCACGAGAATATCCAGTCTCTCCTCATTTTCGTTAACATCTTTGCAGAAATCACGGACTGATTGGAATCGCGTATAATCCACCAGTTTAACGACAACATTTGCATTTCCTGTGGCTGCAATTATCTTTTTCCGAGCTTCTTGAGCTCTGGAATCATTTCTGCAAGCCAAAATCACTCTTGCTCCACGTTTTGCAAAATCCAATGCTGTGAAATATCCGATTCCTACAAAAAATAACTTTACAGAATTTTGCTAACAGCTCGACAATTTGTTTATGGTTTCTTAACTACTATATTTTCGATTAGTTTTGAAGGCAATTAAAATCCATAGAATTTATGTGAAAAATGAAGTTAATCAGAGATTTTAGGTGCTCATTTGATTTATGTTAGGGAGATACCATTGGGAATTTTAGATATCTATTTAGGTGTTCATTTCCAGAGCTGAGTTACAACTTAGTTAACTACTGAACTGAGTTAGTAACTTTTTGACCTTCTACATAAAAAGTGCTTATTTAATCCCTTTCAGGCGAGTGAAGTTTGCTCTCTAGTTCATATTTGCGCAAAGTTTCGAACAAAAATAGAAACTTTGCAGAGTTATGCTAAGATCAGTGCTACAGTTTGTTTATGGTTGTTTAGGTAATATATTTTCGATTAGTTTTGAAGGCAATTCAAATCCATAGAATTTGTGTGAAAAATGTAGTTCATCAGAGATTTTAGGTGCTCTTTGTAGAGCTGAGTTATAACTTAGTTAACTATTGAACTTAGTAACTTATTGCGCTTTTTGGACAAAAATTGCTTATTTAATCCCTCTTAGACGAGTGATGTATAATATCTAGTTCATACATGCCCAAAGTTTTGATCAGATATGATTATAATATTTTATTTATTATTATTATTATTATTATTATTAGCTTACCTCCGTCTGCTCCAGTTACTATTGCCGTCTTTCCGATTAAGCACGTGTTACTATCACTCCATTTTGTACGAAGTTTTATGTATAACTTAAAATATATCAGAGCTACTGATATGAAGATGCTGGCGATTAATAACAAATTACATATCATGGTTAAACTATTCAGAATAAACAAATACAATCAAATTTGGTTAAATAACCAAAGTAATATACCACAAATATAAATTGTGATTAATTAATTATGCACTTGTACTTATCACAAGAACACAAACCTTTCGCTCACCAGTTAACGTACTTGTGGCTCCAAATTATCACATTTTGTATATAATTTAGATTTACATTCTTAGATAATGCTGTCAGAATATTCTGCATAGAATTTGGTTGTCACATATGTTTTTCGTCACTTTTTTAACGTTTTGGTTCACTTACTGTAAGATATGAAAAAGCATAATGAATCAAATTTAAAAATTCTGCTTTTATCCCGAATATTAAAAATTTCGAAAATTTTCATGATTAATTACTTTCGTTTACTAAGTTTACTTTATGGAAACAAAATTAGCTGTGAATTTTTAATTGTGTCGAATACATTGATGAAATTGCTCGATTATTGCAGATGCAAGCTTCTTCCCATCTTTTATATCAAAATAATTTGAATTAAAACAAGAACACTTTCAGCTACAAGATTTGTCAAATACATACTTTAAAGTCATAACACTTCGTCAAATCTAGCAAATATTATAACTATATGACTGTATTTGTTCGAAACGTGCATGAAAAATATGTTCTTTTTTTTAATTCTATAGAATCTTGTATACTTTTTTATAAGGATTCAAAAATCTAAATTGGTCATGAAAAATCATTATAAATTTCAGGACTCATCGTAATAATAACTAACGATCATTGGTAATTAACTTTTTATTTATTACTCGAAGGATGAAATACATTCTAGAATGATACATTTCGGTTTTAACACAGTAAACTTCTCATGTATTTTCATGATATAGCCAAATAGTTTATCTTTCTGAAACCTTTGTATTTTATTGTCATAGATTATTATTTTATTTTACTGACATAGCCAAGTAGTTTATCATACTGAAAACTTTTTATTTTATTGACGTAGAGAATTATTATTAATAATATTATTCCATATTGTATGAAGAATTTCTTCCAGAATATAGCAAATTAACTTTTCTGTTAACAAATTTGTCAAATCTCTTTCTTTGTTAACATAGCATTAGCAGGTGTGTATTTATTCCATCTTTTCATGTTCCGTCATGTGAACTAATTCCTCGCACTTTTTCCATAGCCTTTCGGCCAATTCCATGTCTAAACATGACTCATAATGTGGTATCTCATGGCATTCATCATAGAATTTTCCGGATACGTTTTCCAGTTCCTTGGCGACTGCGCAGTAAATAGTTGTCTGAGCACCTTCTTCTGGTGTCTACAAATAATACAAAGGAATTAAGGACTGTTTTGATTGGTTTGTTTCAAATTTTGCGTGAAAAAAAATTGATATTGTGATTAGGTTGAAGCAAAAGAAAGCAATATTTTTTGGTCCGCAACTTTGTCTTCGAACAACTGTCAAAAAATTACAAAATATGACAGAAAACAACCACAGCATGAGAAAAATCAAAGGAAGGAATCAAAATTCTTGGATTAAGTAATTGATTTTTCAGTTTTTGCAAAGGAACAGTTTCATACAAAAACTATTGTCCTGTAAAATTCATTAAGTAATATTGCTGAGCTGATCGATATCATGTTTTGAATATCATTTTCATTATCATTTTATATCATTTTATATCATGTATCATTTTTAATGAATTTAATATTCATCAATATTGAATATTAAAGTGAATATTTTATACTGTCTGACGACAACTGTAATTTTTTTGAGTTAAATGAATATTATTATTATTACTATCAATAGGTACAATTTTCGTCGAAAATCATCTTGATCAAAAATTTATATATTTTTTTTATATATGATCAGAAATTGAGGACTGCTGAGAACCTTTAATGTAAATGTTCAGAAAAAATAGTTTCATAATTTGATCAATTTTGAGCATAAGTAGAAATGTGAATATTGCAATGTTCCAGTTAAAAAACTCTGGAATTATTTGATGACTAGGACACTAAAAGTTTTAGATTGAAATTGCCAAAATTGTTATGTTTTTGGATGAAAAACTTAAACGAAACAAAATCATTTCTTCCCAAATTTTGAATTACAAATCTGAATAGAATTACAATTAACGTCTCCTAATGATAAATTCAAATTAAATCGTCGGATAATGAATGTCATTTAAGAATTTTTTTTCTCAATTTTGTGTTATCCGAAATCATGTAAAAATGAATGATTATTATCTATTTTGAGCAATTCTTGTAATACGTACTTTGAAGAATAACCTAAATAAGAAGTACGCCGGTCGTTTAATTATTGCTGGAATGCCCTTAAATATATCGGTAGCAATTATACCCGGATGTAAAGAATGCACGGTGACGTCACTTCCGGATAGACGTTCCGAAAGCACCCTCGAGAACAAAATGTTGGCCTGCTTCGTACATCCGTAAACTTTCGTTATTGATACGTGTTTAGCATCAGGATACGTCTCTATGCCCAATTTACTTGTCTTGCCAGCCATTGAAGCAACATTTACAATGCGACTTGGAGCAGATTTCTTCAGTTTACCTGAAAAAATAACCAATAATAAAACATTTAAAGCATTAAAGAGTGGGATGCATGTAAAATATGGAATGGATAAATGGTGACATACCACACAATATATGTTAGAGGGATAATTTGTTTGCTCATCAAAAAAGAGAGGTTATGTGAGAGCGAGTGAGCCGTGTTTACGTGCATCAAAAAACGTTAAAAGTAACGTATACAGTATGTGGCAACATCGCATTCAAATGTCAAATGCTATTACGTCATAATTGCATATGACATTTGAATGCGATGTTGCCACATACTTTATACGTTACTTTTAACGGTTTTTATATGCAATACACCTGATTATTTTGTTAGAATTGCTCAATCAAAGTACGTTGCGTTAAATGTAGCTTAGCAACTTCAAATATAAATTTGTAATTGATTTTTTTTTTAAATTACGCGCGATTCTTTAGACACATGTTTAAAGTGTTTCCAGATTATAAAATATTTAATTTGATATCTGTATTTATAATCCATAGTGTGGATAATTGTTTGATAAATACTTCAGATTTTGTTATCTCTTCAAGTACGTTCTTAATTATGTATCTCAAAGTAATGCACAGCAAATGTACCTACTGATAAGTAATCTGTCAATTATTCTTACCTAATAGTAGAATGGTGAGCAGAAAAGGCGATAAGTGATTAACCTGCCAAGTCATTTGCAGCCCATCTGTGGTAAAATCGTCCACAGATCCTATAATTCCAGCATTATTCACGAGTATATCCAGTCTCTCCTCATTTTCGTTAACATCTTTGCAGAAATCGCGGACTGATTGGAATCGTGTATGATCCACCAGTTTAACGACAACATTTGAATTTCCTGTGGCTGCAATTATCTTTTTCCGAGCTTCTTGAGCTCTGGAATCATTTCTGCAAGCCAAAATCACTCTTGCTCCACGTTTTGCAAAATCCTGGGCTGTGAAATATCCGATTCCTGCAAAAAAAAACTTTACAGAATTTTGCTAACAGCTCAACAGTTTGTTTATGGTTTCTTAACTACTATATTTTCGATTAGTTTTGAAGGCAATTACAATCCATAGAATTTGTGTGAAAAAATGAAGTTAATCAGAGATTTTAGGTGCTCATTTGATTTATGTTAGGGAGATACCATTGGGAATTTTAGATATCTATTTAGGTGTTCATTTCCAGAGCTGAGTTACAACTTAGTTAACTACTGAACCGAGTTAGTAACTTTTTGACCTTCTAGATAAATAGTGCTTATTTAATCGCTTTTAGGCGAGTGAAGTTTGCTATCTAGTTCATACTTGCGCAAAGTTTCGAACAAAAATAGAAACTTTGCAGAGTTATGCTAAGATCAGTGCAACAGTTTGTTTATGGTTGTTTAGGTAATATTCTTTCGATTAGTTTTGAAGGCAATTCAAATCCATAGAATTTGTGTGAAAAATGTAGTTCATCAGAGATTTTAGGTGCTCATTTGTAGAGCTGAGTTATAACTTAGCTGTGAAATCCTATACCTGAAAGAAATAATGTATTGGTAACACATTTCAGACTCACAGTTGTAATGTCACTTGTACATCAAATGTTCATCAAATGAACCAAAAATGGTTATTAACCATATAAGTTTGTATTTATGATCACTGAAAAACTGAAAAAATTAGAGACTTCACAGAATTGAATGTTTATAAACTTCTTTTGTATTATTGAATGTTGATTTTGAGGTTAAATTTGATGCAAAATTCTATTTTTGTTTTTAAATTGGTGTGTGAATGAATTGTGTGTTAAACTTATTTTTCACACAGTGAAAAAATAATAATTAAAAAAAATCTACAGCAGTGCGTAAACTAAGCTTTTACGCACACGGTGTGTAAACTAAGCTTTTACGCACTTGTACTAAAAAGAATCACTTTACGCACTGTGTGCGTAAAAGCTTAGTTTACGCACTGTGTGTGTAAAAGCTTAGTTTACGCACTGTCGTAGATTTTTTTTTATCTTAGCTAAGTTTACACACGAAGTGGGTAAAAGCTTAGTTTACGCACTGTCGTAGAATTTTTTTTAATCTTTGCTAAGTTTACGCACGAAGTGCGTAAAAGCTTAGTTTACGCACTGTCGTAGAATTATTTTCATGGTAGCTATTTATACGACATTAGGCGAATCAATTAATATTGTTAATTAGAGTTAATAGTCGAATACACCAATGCATAAAAGGCATTTTATTTGCGGACTTAGTAATGGAAATTTTTGAACTTCCGCTGAGGAATTATATTTAATAACATTTTTGTAAATTCTGTCAGTTTTCTTATTGCTTCTGTGAAACACATTTCACAAGTCACATGCAATTATACCTATGTAAACATATTCTAATTTGGCACGAATACAATTACTATTATCTTTAGCCATGGTTACTAACTCGAGCCGTTTTACTTAGTAAACTTGGTCCAGATGAAGTATTAAATAAAATACGAAATATATATTCCAAAATCACTGTAAAGGCTTTACAAATCATAATACATACAAAAATGTAATACAAAACATAATAGACAATTAAACGTTGGAATATTATATTGTGATGTTCATGATCATGATTGTGATGTTCATGATGATGATTATGATGTTCATGATCATGATTGTGATGTACATGATGATGAATATGATGTTCATGATCATGATTGTGATGTTTATGGTGATGATTATGATGTTCATGATCATGATTGTGATGTTCATGATGATGAATATGATGTTCATGATCATGATTGTGATGTTCATGATGATGATTGTGATATTCATGATCATGATCGTGATGACATTATATTTGATTGTGAATATTGTTTGTTATATTGCAATGAATAAACAATTGTGAGGTAATAAACAGAAAAATTATTAACCCGAATAAAAATATGAACTACATTAATTATGTATCACCTGAATTGATAATAATTGATTGTATTGGTGAGATAATAGTAATAATTCATTGTATTGGTGAGACTTTCAATTCTTGGATTTTAGCAGTTTATCTTTCACACTTACAGTTGGAATGTTTTATTTAATTTTTGAAAGTATTTCGATTAAAATTTCATTGTTTACTCTCAATCTTAGATATTTCAGTAAAAAAATTCATCAATTCTGTCAAATTTCATTGATTAACTGTCAAATTTTCAATTGCTCTTTCAACTTTAAGTGACTAACTCACTTCATTTCATTTCATGCCCCTTCTCAACTATTATTGAATCGGAATCAAAATGTTAAAATTTCATCGTTTATTGTCAATCTTTCTAATATTTCGCAAACATGACAATTGTTCTATAAAATTTTCTTGTTCAACTGTCAATTTTTCAATTAGTCCTATTAAAATTCCATTGTTTAGTATATATTTTCAAATGTTTCTATAAAAAGTTCAACTATTTCGTTGATCAACTGTCAATTTATCAATTATTTTTATGTGAAATTGCAATTATTAAAATTTAGTATTTTTTTTTGGTAATTTCGCAGATTTTGATGGAAATTCAATATTGATTCCTTATGAATTATGCAGAATTTCAATAGAATATTCCTGAAATTTATAAATTTGCAAGATATTGGGCATATTGGAGACAAAATTGAATTGTAATTGTATCAATGGAATGTTTTTAATATTTTTTTAGAAACAGGATTTTTGAGTGTACCAAAATTTTATTTCATACATATTATTTGAAGTTGTGTTTCTTTCCATAATTTCAATAAAAACCATGCATCACATTTGTTTCAAACAAATATACAAAAATGTGAATGTTGCTATCATTGTTTCATGAATCTTCATAGTTTTGCAGGATTTCAATAAAATGTTTATGTAAAAAATTCCTGAAATTTTTAAATTTGCAACAATTTGGGCATATTGGAGACAAAATTGTATTGTATTAAAGAAATGTTTTAAATATTTTTTTAGATATTAGATTTTTTAGTCTAACAAAATTTTATTTCATGCATATTATTTCAAGTTGCGTTTCTTTCCTTAATTTCAATAAAAACCATGTATCACATTTGTTACATACAAAAATACCAAAAATGATTCATGAATTTTCATAGTTTTGCAGAATTTCAATAAAATGTTCATGAAAAATATTCCTGAAATTTTTAAATTTGCAACATTTTGGGCATATTGGAGACAAAATTGTATTGTATTAAAAGAATGTTTTAAATATTTTTTTAGATATTAGATTTTTTAGTCTAACAAAATTTTATTTCATACATATTATTTGATGTTGTTTTTCTTTCCTAAATTTTAATAAAAACCTTGTATCGCATTTGTTACATACAAAAATACTATGTATTGATTACAATTGATTGTATTGGTGAGATAATAGTAATAATTCATTGTATTGGTGATACTTTCAATTATTGGATTTTACCAGTTTATCTTTCAACTTACAGTTGGAATGTTTTTAATTAATTTTTGTCACCTACTTACCTGTATTTGCTCCAGTAACAATTACTGTCTTTCCTATTAGGCAGGTGTAACTATTACTCCACTTTGTACGTAGTTCAATGAATAATTTGAAGCCACAAGAACCAGTAATATAAAGCCACATATATAAGTTAACAGAGTGCACAACATGTTGAAATATATTTTCAAAAATAAATATAAAGTAACAAAATATAAAGTATTTCGATTAAAATTTCATTGTTTACTTTCAATCTCAGATATTTCAGCAAAAATGTCATCGATTCTGTCAAATTTCATTGAATAACTGTCAAATTTTCAATTGCTCTTTCAACTTTAAGTGACTAACTCACTTCATTTCATTTCATGCCTCTTCTCAACTATCATTGAATCGGAGTCAAAATGTTAAAACTTCATCGTTTATTGTCAATCTTTCTAATATTTCGCAAACATGACAATTGTTCTATAAAATTTTCTTGTTCGACTGTCAATTTTTCAATTAGTCCTGTTAAAATTCCATTGTTTAGTGTAAATTTTCAAATGTTTCTATAAAAAGTTCAACTATTTCGTTGATCAACTGTCAATTTATCAATTATTTTTATGTGAAATTGCAATTATTAAAATTTAGGTTTTTTTTTGTAATTTCGCAGATTTTGATAGAAATTCAATATTGATTCCTTGTGAATTATGCAATCGAATATTCCTGAAATTTATAAATTTGCATGATATTGGGCATATTGGAGGCAAAATTGTATTGTAATTGTATCAATGGAATGTTTTAAATATTTTTTTAGAAATAGGATTTTTGAGTGTACCAAAATTTTATTTCATACATATTATTTGAAGTTGTGTTTCTTTCCGTAATTTCAATAAAAACCATGCATCACATTTGTTTCAAACAAATATACAAAAATGTGAATGTTGCTATCATTGTTTCGTGAATCTTCATAGTTTTGCAGGATTTCAATAAAATGTTTATGTAAAATATTCCTGAAATTTTTAAATATGCAACATATTGGGTATATTGGAGACAAAATTGTATTGTATTAAAGGAATGTTTTAAATATTTTTTTAGATATTAGATTTTTGAGTGTAACAAAATTTTATTTCATACATATTATTTGATGTTGTTTTTCTTACCTAAATTTTAATGAAAACCATGTATCACATTTGTTACATACAAAAATACTATGTATTGATAACAATTGATTGTGTTGGTGAGATAATAGTAATAATTCATTGTATTGGCGAGACTTTCAATTATTGGATTTTACCAGTTTATCTTTCAACTTACAGTTGGAATGTTTTTAATTAATTTTTGTCACCTACTATTAAATCAATAATAATAAGTCAATTTTTGAACAATAACATTTAGCATTAAAATAGGTTACATTATAAAAATCGATAATTTGTGTCAAATGTCAATATCATTGATATTTTTAAATGTCTAAGCATTTTCTTGTATCTATTGTAGTACCTAATTCTCTAGAAATTTGGAAAAGTCTAAAAAGTTGCCGAAACAATCACTTAGGAGGTTTTCAAAACTTAATGAAATTGATGCCATTGCACGAAAAGAAAGCAACTTGCTAAATCACTTATAAATTTTTCAAAACTTAATGACATTCATGCAATTACACGAAAAGAAGAAACCTGAGAAGTTTTTCAAAACTTAATGAAATTGATGCCATTGGACGTCAAGAAAGAAACTTGCTTAAATCACTTAGAAGTTTTTCAAAATAATAATTTGTGTATTAAATTTCGATAATTTGTGTAAAATGTCAATTTCTTGAAAATATTTCAGTAATTCTTGACGTAAATTTTGAATAGTTGCTAAAACATTTACTTAGACATATATTTCAGAAATTGATAATGCACTTACTGGATAATACCATACGTATTACAGATTGAATATTTGTATTTGTCGAGACATTTCTTACTAAATTTTCAGTAATTTGAAAGACATTAAAATGGTCAAAATTATAAAAATCGATAATTTGTGTCAAATGTCACGTTCTTGGAAATATTTCAATAATTCTTGATGTCAATTTTTCAACATTAACATTTGACATTAAAATGGGTTACATTATAAAAATCGATAATTTGTGTCAAATGTCAATATCATTGATATTTTTAAATGTCTAAGCATTTTCTTGTATCTATTGTAGTACCTAATTCTCTAGAAATTTGGAAAAGTCTAAAAAGTTGCCGAAACAATCACTTAGGAGGTTTTCAAAACTTAATGAAATTGATGCCATTGCACGAAAAGAAAGCAACTTGCTAAATCACTTATAAATTTTTCAAAACTTAATGACATTCATGCAATTACACGAAAAGAAGAAACCTGAGAAGTTTTTCAAAACTTAATGAAATTGATGCCATTGGACGTCAAGAAAGAAACTTGCTTAAATCACTTAGAAGTTTTTCAAAATAATAATTTGTGTATTAAATTTCGATAATTTGTGTAAAATGTCAATTTCTTGAAAATATTTCAGTAATTCTTGACGTAAATTTTGAAAAATTGCTAAAACATTTACTTATACATATATTTCGGAAATTGATAATGCAACTGAATAATTTTACTTACCTGTATTTGCTCCAGTAACAATTACTGTCTTTCCTATTAGGCACGTATAACTATTACTCCACTTTGTACGTAGTTGAATGAATAACTTGAAGCCCACAAGAACCAGTAATATAAAGCCACATATATACGTTAACAGAGTGCAGAACATGTTGAAATGTATTTTCAAAAATACAGAAATACTAATACTACTACTACTAATACTACTAATACAGAAAATGTGTCTCAACGCACTGCTTTTCGTCGGAGAAATGAATACTAGCCAAACAAACACATTGGGGCAGTCTATATTTGATAATCGTATGAAGTTTTAGGAGAGGGGGCCTTAGAATTATAATCACAATTCACATAATCACAAGTCCAACTCTCAATAGTTACTGAGATAATGAGATAAACACCTGTATTTATAAAATTGTTGTTCCACTTTAAATTTGTCTGATGCTATGAAATGCACCAACTCATAACTTCCAAATGAATCTTTTTTTTGATTAATCAATGAAGGATTTTTTATCACAGTTTTAACGGTTGAGATATTTTGAAAATGTTATGCCAGATTTGGATACAGTATGCCTGAAGATATATCCTCTGAAAATTTGGTGAAAGTTGTGAAGAAAACAAGTGAGAAAATCGGACAGATAACTTTCCCAGTTGACAGGTATCGCTATATCAGTCACTGAAATTTCTGAAAAATTGTCGAATGGATATTTTGAAAATTGTATGCCAAATTTGGATACAGTATGCCTGAATATATATCCTCTGAAATTTTGACGAAGTTTATGAAGTAAATAAATGAGATAATCGAACATATAACTTTCCCAGTTGACAGGCAACGCTATATCTATCACTGAAATTTCTGAAAATTTGTCTAATGGATATTTTCAAAATGTTATACCAGATTTGGATACAATAATTGAAATATTGAGAGTTATTAATGAAATTTTGTTAACTCTGGTTAAAATTATAGTAGAAATAATTGAAAATTTGACAGTTATTGAAATTTGAAGAGAAATTCATAATCATGTTACGTGTACAGTAATTGTTGAAATTTTGACAGTAAATAATGATCTTTTGTGAAATATGACTGAAACTCTGACAATAATTAATGAAATTTTGTTAAATATCTTTGGAATTTTTATAGAAATAATTCAAAAAATTACAGTTACCGAAACTTACACCGAAATTACAAAAAAATATATACCGTAATTCTTGAAATTTTAACAATAATTAATAAAATTTTGATAAATATGATTGAAATTAAGGTAGAGGTAATTGAAAATTTACAGTAATTGAAATTATGGCAGTAATTATTAATATTTTGTTAAATATAACTGAAAATATGACAGTAATTAACAAAATTTTGTTAAATATGATTGAAATTTTACTACAAATAATTGATAATTTCACAGTTATTGAAATTTTCATAGAAATGACAAAAAATGTACACGAATTATTGATACGTTGACAGTAATTAATGAAATTTTCTTAAATATGATTAAAATTTTAATAGAAATAATTGAAAATTTGTAGTTATTGAAATTAGAAGAGAAATTCATAATCATTTTACGTGTACAGTAATTGTTGAAATTTGGACAGTAAATAATGATCTTTTGTGAAATATGACTGAAACTCTGACAATAATTAATGAAATTTTGTTAAATATCTTTGGAATTTTTATAGAAATAATTAAAAAAATTACAGTTACTGAAACTTACACGGAAATTACAAAAATATATATACCGTAATTCTTGAAATTTTCACAATAATTAATAAAATTTTGATAAATATGATTGAAATGAAGGTAGAGGTTATTGAAAATTTACAGTAATTGAAATTTTAGTAGTAATTAATGATAATTTGTTAAATATGACTGAAAATAGGACAGTAATTAATAAAATTTTGTTAAATATGATTGAAATTTTAGTTGACATAATTAACAATTTTACAATTATTGAAACTTTTACAGAAAAGACAAAACATTTACACGAACTATTGATATGTTGACAGTACATAATGAAATTTTCGTAGATATGATTAAAATTTTAATAGAAATAATTGAAAATTTTAAAATTATTGAAATTTTATGAGAATCGCATTACATTATACAGTAATTCTTAAAACAGGACTGAAATTTTGGTAGAAATATTTGAAAATATGTCAGAAATAAAAAAATCACAGAAACGAACATATTTTACAGTAATTACTGAAATATTGACAGTGATTAATGACATTTTGTTGAATATGACTCAAATTATTGATTATAATTAGTAATTCATAAAATTTTGTTAAATATGAATGAAATTCCAGAAGAAAAAATAGAAAATTTGACAGTTATTGAATGTGTTAATCTTTATTAAAATTATTAACATTACAAAACAAGATATTGTCCACAGCTGTCAAACTAATTGTCAAATCTGACAGTTATGTCTTATATTTGATAAAATGAATAAAACAAAATCCTGTTTTGAGTAGTGGTCGTAAAAATGTTTATAGTTATTGTTTACATTTTTGTCAATAACTCTATAACGAGGGACAAACGGAAAAATTTCCACTCTAAATTTTCGATTTATTTTAACCCCCTGAATCGAATCACAAATGCACAGGCGTCAATTTTGAGACACCCTGTATATATATATATATATATAAAATTATAATAATTATTAATAAATATTTAAATAAAATAAAAATAAAACAATTTTCACAATTGTTTTCATCGTTAAATAATTGCATTTGGCGATAAAACATTTGTGAAGAAAACAAGTGAGAAAATCGGACAGATAACTTTCCCAATTGACAGGTATCGCTATATCAGTCACTGAAATTTCTGAAAATTTGTCTGACAGATATTTTGAAAATTTTATGTCAGATTTGGATACAGTATGCCTGAAGATATATCCTCTGAAAATTTGAGGAAGTTTATGAAATAAATAAGTCAGAAAATCGAACATATAACTTTCCCAGTTGACAGATATCGCTATATATGTCCTGAAATTTCTGAAAATTTGTCTAATTTATATTTTGAAAATTTTATGCCAGATTTGGATACAGAATGCCTGAAGATATATCCTAACTTTAGTAGATAACTTGTTTATATATTTGCTTACTTCATTGCTCTGACCAGAAATCTTAAGATTTTTCGTATAGTTTACTTAACTTTTAAATACTTACTGCACTTACTGTGACTTCATTTGTATTTGTAATTTGCATTGAAGTAAAGATTTAATTCATTGGATAAATTAAGAAAATAACAATTATAAAGATACATTTTTAAAACGCAATTAATAATATATTATAATGAATGGTAAGTGAATAATTATGACCTTCAAAGTTAAGACTGAGCCTCATTCCTATGTTAATTTAGGTTAATAGGACCCACTATCACAAATTAATTAATCGTTAATTTTATACAGCGATAACGTATTTGTATAACTCTTTTTACCCAACAAAAACGCACAGAATTGAAACAAATTTTCTGCATTAAGCTATTCTTGAAAATACATTTAAACATGTTGTATACTCTGCTAAAGTATACATGCAACTTTATATTACTGGTTCTTGTGGGCTTCAAGTTATACATTAAACTACGTACAAGATGGAGTAATAGTTATACCTGCTTAATAGGAAAGACAGTAATTGTTACTGGAGCAAATGCAGGTAAATAGGTGATAAAAATTAATCAAAAACATTCCAACTGTAACTTGAAAAATAAACTGATAAAATCCAAGACTTGAAAATAATTAAAATTACTTAAACCCATTTCAACTTCTGAAGATCTTGCCAATATTTCTTTAGGTATTGGATATTTCACAGCATTGGATTTTGCAAAACGTGGAGCAAGAGTGATTTTGGCTTGCAGAAATGATTCCAGAGCTCAAGAAGCTCGGAAAAAGATAATCGCAGCCACTGGAAATGCAAATGTTGTCGTTAAACTGGTGGATCATTCGCTATTTCAATCAGTCCGTGATTTTTGTAGAGACATTAATGAAAACGAGGAGAGATTGGATATACTAGTGAATAATGCTGGGGTTTGGAGGGATATCAGAATCTCCAAAGATGGGCTGGAAAATACGTGGCAGGTGAATCACCTATCACCATTTCTGCTCACCATTTTACTATCACGTAAGAATAATACGTGGAATAATATAAGATAAACTGGCTTGATTTTATAATTAATAATATTATAATATAGTATCTGATACCTACACTAATTGGTAGAAGGTGTAATGATAAATATATATATATATATATATATATATATATATATATATATATATATATATATATATGTATGTATATGTATATATATATATATATATGTGTGTATATATATATATATATATATACAGGGTGTCTCAAAATTGACGCCTGTGCATTTGTGATCTGATTCAGGTGGTTAAAATAAATCGAAAATTAAGAGTGGAAAATGTTCCGTTTGTGCCTCGTTATAGAGTTATTGATAAAAATGTAAACAATAACTATAAACATTTTTACGACCACTACTCAAAACAGGATTTTGTTTTATTCATTTTATCAAATATAAGACATAACTGTCAGATTTGACAATTAGTTTGACAGATGTGGACAATATCTTGTTTTGTAATGTTAATAATTTTAATAAAGATTAACACATTCAATAACTGTCAAATTTTCTATTTTTTCTTCTAGAATTTCATTCATATTTAACAAAATTTTATGAATTACTAATTATAATCAATCATTTGAGTCATATTCAACAAAATGTCATTAATCACTGTCAATATTTCAGAAATTACTGTAAAATGTGTCCGTTTCTGTGATTTTTTTTATTTCTGACATATTTTCAAATATTTCTACCAAAATTTCAGTCCTTTTTTAAGAATAACTGTATATTGTTAATTCGATTCTCATAAAATTTCAATAATTGTAAAATTTTCAATTATTTCTATTAAAATTTTAATCATATTTACGAAAATTTCATTAATTACTGTCAACATATCAATAATTCGTGTACATTTTTTGTCTTTTCTGTAAAAGTTTCAATAACTGTAAAATTGTTAATTATGTCAACTAAAATTTCAATCATATCTAACAAAATTTTATTAATTACTGTCCTATTTTCAGTCATATTTAACAAATTATCATTAATTACTACTAAAATTTACTGTAAATTTTCAATTACCTCAACCTTCATTTCAATCATATTTATCAAAATTTTATTAATTATTGTTAAAATTTCAAGAATTACGGTATATTTTTTTGTAATTTCCGTGTAAGTTTCAGTAACTGTAATTTTTTTAATTATTTTTATAAAAATTCCAAAGATATTTAATAAAATTTCATTAATTATTGTCAGAGTTTTAGTCATATATCACAAAAGATCATTATTTACTGTCAAAATTTCAACAATTACTGTACACGTAAAATGATTATGAATTTCTCTTCAAATTTCAATAACTGTGAAATTTTCAATTATTTCTACTATAATTTCAATCAGAGTTAACAAAGTTTCATTAATAACTCTCTATATTTCAATAATTACTGTAAAATATTTTAGTTTCTGTGAAAATTTCAATTACTGGCATATTTTCAAATATTTCTACCAATATTTTTAACAATTACGGTACAATGTTAATTCGATTCTCATGAAATTTCAATAACTGTTAAATTTCCAATTATTTCTATTAAAATTTCAATCATATTTAAGAAAATTTCATTAATTACTGTCAACGTATCAATAATTCGTGTACATTTTTTGTCATTTCTATGAAAATTTCAATAACTGTGAAATTATCAATTATTTGTAGTAAAATTTCAATCATATTTAACAAAATTTTGTTAATTACTGTCATATTTTCAGTTATATTTAACAAAATATTAATAATTACTGCAAAAATTTTAATTACTGCAAATTTTCAATTAGCTCTAACTTAATTTCAATCATATTCAACAAAATGTTATTAATTACTGTTAAAATTTCAATAATTACGGTAATGTTTTTGTAATTTCTGTGTAAGTTTCAGTTACTGTATTTTTTAAATTATTTCTATCAAAATATATATATATATATATATATATATATATATATATATATATATATATATATATATATATATATATATATATATATATATATATATAATATATGTATACAGGGTGTTTCAAAATTGACGCCCGTGCTTTTGGAACTAGCCTCTGGGGGCCAAAACAAATTGAAAATTAAGAGTGACAAATTCTCCGTTTGTCCCTCGTTATAGAGTTATTGTCACAAATAACAAAATAAATTACATTTCAACTTACGACAGTAATTTACGCAATTTTGTTATACATATATGAATGAAATTTTAGTAGATATAATTGATAATTTCAGTTATTGAATTTTTCACAGAAATGACAAAAACTGTGTACGAATTATTGAAATTTTGACAGAAATCAATGAAATATTGTTACATATGACTGAAAATATGATAGTAATTAACGAACGAAATTTTGTCAAATTTGATTGAAATTTTAGAATTGATAATTTCACAGGTATTTAAATTTTCAGAGAAATGATAAAAAATGTACATGAAATATTGAATTTTTTACAGGAAATAATGATCTTTTGTGAAATGTGGCTGTGATTTTGACAATAATTAATGAAACCTTGTTAAAAATGATTGAAATTTTGATAAAAATAATTTTAAAGATACAGTTACTGAAACTTACACAGAAATTACAAAAACATTACCGTAATTATTGAAATTTTAACAGTAATTAATAAAATTTTGTTGAATATGATTGAAATTAAGTTAAACCTAATTGAAAATTTGCAGTAATCGAAATTTTGGCAGTAATTATTAATATTTTGTTAAATATAACTGAAAAAATGACAGTAATTAACAAAATTTTGTTAAATATGATTGAAATTTTACTACAAATAATTGATAATTTCACAGTTATTTAAATTTTCATAGAAATGACAAAAAATGTACACGAATTATTGATACGTTGACAGTAATTAATGAAATTTTCTTAAATATGATTAAAATTTTAATCGAAATAATTGGAAATTTAACAGTTATTGAAATTTCATGAGAATCGAATTAACATTGTACAGAAATTGTTAAAAATATTGGTAGAAATATTTGAAAATATGTCAGTAAATGAAATTTTCACAGAAATTAAAATATTTTACAGTAATTTTTGAAAAATTGAGAGTTATTAATGAAATTTTGTTAACTCTGATTGAAATTATAGTAGAAATAATTGAAAATTTGACAGTTATTGAAACTTGAAGAGAAATTCATAATCATTTTACGTGTACAGTAATTTTGACAGTAAATAATGATCTTTTGTGAAATATGACTAAAACTCTGACAATAATTAATGAAATTTTATTAAATATCTTATGAATTTTTATAGAAATAATTTAAAAAATTACAGTTACTGAAACTTACACGGAAATTACAAAAAAATATATACCGTAATTCTTGAAATTTTAACAATAATTAATAAAATTGTGATAAATATGATTGAAATGAAGGTAGAGGTTATTGAAAATTTACAGTAATTGAAATTTTAGTAGTAATTAATGATAATTTGTTAAATATGACTGAAAATAGGACAGTAATTAATGAAATTTTGTTAAATATAATTGAAATTTTAGTTGACATAATTAACAATTTTACAGTTATTGAAACTTTTACAGAAAAGACAAAAAATGTACACGAATTATTGATATGTTGACAGTAATTAATGAAATTTTCGTAGATATGATTAAAATTTTAATAGAAATAATTGAAAATTTTACAATTATTGAAATTTTATGAGAATCGAATTAACATTATACAGTAATTCTTAAAAAAGGACTGAAATTTTGGTAGAAATATTTGAAAATATGTCAGAAATAAAAAAAATTCACAGAAACGAACATATTTTACAGTAATTACTGAAATATTGACAGTGATTAATGACATTTTGTTGAATATGACTCAAATTATTGATTATAATTAGTAATTCATAAAATTTTGTTAAATATGAATGAAATTCCAGAAGAAAAAATAGAAAATTTGACAGTTATTGAATGTGTTAATCTTTATTAAAATTATTAACATTACAAAACAAGATATTGTCCACAGCTGTCAAACTAATTGTCAAATCTGACAGTTATGTCTTATATTTGTTAAAATGAATAAAACAAAATCCTGTTTTGAGTAGTGGTCGTAAAAATGTTTATAGTTATTGTTTACATTTTTGTCAATAACTCTATAACGAGGGACAAACGGAAAATTTTCCACTCTTAATTTTCGATTTATTTTAACCCCCTGAATTGAATCACAAATGCACAGGCGTCAATTTTGAGACACCCTGTATATATATATATATATATATATATATATATATATATATATAAAATTATTATAATTATTAATAAATATTTAAATAAAATAAAAATAAAACAATTTTCACAATTGTTTTCATCGTTAAATAATTGCATTTGGCTATAAAACATTTGTGAAGAAAACAAGTGAGAAAATCGGACAGATAACTTTCCCAATTGACAGGTATCGCTATATCAGTCACTGAAATTTCTGAAAATTTGGCTGACGGATATTTTGAAAATTTTATGCCAAATTTGGATACAGTATGCCTGAAGATATATCCTCTGAAAATTTGACGAAGGTTATGAAATAAATAAGTCAGAAAATCGAACATATAACTTTCCCAGTTGACAGATATCGCTATATATGTCCTGAAATTTCTGAAAATTTGTCTAATTTATATTTTGAAAATTTTATGCCAGATTTGGATACAGTATGCCTGAAGATATATCCTAACTTTAGAAGATAACTTTTTTATATATTTGCTTACTTCATTGCTCTGACCAGAAACTTAAGATTTTTCGTTTAGTATACTTAACTTTTAAATACTTACTGCACTTACTTTTACTTCATTTGTATTTGTAATTTGCATTGAAGCAAACATTTAATTCAATACATAAATTAAGAAAAGAACAATTATAAAGATACATTTTAAATACGCAATTAATAATATATTATAATGAATGGCAAGTGAAAAAAAAAACTGTTACGTCATAATGAGTACGATGTAATTATTTCTATATGTTAAACAATTTTTGTTTCTGTCTTTTGTTTCTTATTGTCTGACTTATCACATCTGAAAAAAACAGCTACGTGAATAAAATACTTATTATTATTATTATTATTATTATTATTATGACTACCAAAGTTAAAACTGGGCCTCATTCTTATGTTCATTTAGGTTAACAGGTTAACCCCTTATCACAAATTAATTAATCGTTAAGTTTATACAGTGATAACGTATTTGTATAACTCTTTTTACCCAACAAAAACGCACAGAATTGAAACAAATTTTCTGCATTAAGCTATTCTTGTAAATACATTTTACCATGTTGTGTACTCTGCTAAAGTATACATGCAACTTTATATTACTGGTTCTGGTGGGCTTCAAGTTATACATTAAACTACGTACAAGATGGAGTAATAGTTATACCTGCTTAATAGGAAAGACAGTAATTGTTACTGGAGCAAATGCAGGTAAGTAGGTGATAAAAATTAATCAAAAACATTCCAACTGTAAGTTGAAAAATAAACTGGTAAAATCCAAGAATTGAAAATAATTCAATAATTGAAAATAATCTACCCTAATAAAGATTGTTTATATATATATGAAAATAATTAAAATTACTTAAACCCATTTCAATTGTGAGCCTGAAAAAATCTTGCCAATATTTCTTTAGGTATTGGATATTTCACAGCATTGGATTTTGCAAAACGTGGAGCAAGAGTGATTTTGGCTTGCAGAAATGATTCCAAAGCTCAAGAAGCTCGAAAAAAGATAATCGCAGCCACAGGAAATGCAAATGTTGTCGTTAAACTGGTGGATCATTCGCTATTCCAATCCGTCCGTGATTTTTGTAGAGACATTAATGAGAACGAGGAGAAATTGGATATACTAGTGAATAATGCTGGGGTTTGGAGGGATATCCGTATATCCAAAGATGGGCTGGAAAATACGTGGCAGGTGAATCACCTATCACCATTTCTGCTCACCATTTTACTATCACGTAAGAATAATACGTGGAATAATATAAGATAAACTGGCTTGATTTTATAATTAATAATATTATAATATATTGTCTGACATCTACACTAATTGGTAGAAGGTGTAATGATAAATATATATATATATATATATATATATATATATATATATATATATATGTATATATATATATATATATATATATATATATATATATATATATATATTTATATATGTACATATATCTATATATATATATATACAGGGTGTCTCAAAATTGACGCCTGTTCATTTGTGATCTGATTCAGGTGGTTAAAATAAATCGAAAATTAAGAGTGGAAAATTTTCCGTTTGTCCCTCGTTATAGAGTTATTGATAAAAATGTAAACAATAACTATAAACATTTTTACGACCACTACTCAAAACAGGATTTTGTTTTATTCATTTTTTCAAATATAAGACATAACTGTCAGATTTGACAATTAGTTTGACAGATGCGGACAATATCTTGTTTTGTAATGTTAATAATTTTAATAAAGATTAACACATTCAATAACCGTCAAATTTTCTATTTTTTCTTCTAGAATTTCATTCATATTTAACAAAATTTTATGAATTACTAATTATAATCAATCATTTGAGTCATATTCAACAAAATGTCATTAATCACTGTCAATATTTCAGTAATTACTGTAAAATGTGTTCGCTTCTGTGATTTTTTTTATTACTGACATGTTTTCAAATATTTCTACCAAAATTTCAGTCCTTTTTTAAGAATTACTGTATAATGTTAACTCGATTCTCATAAAATTTCAATAATTGTAAAATTTTCAATTATTTCTATTAAAATTTTTATCATATTTACGAAAATTTCATTCATTACTGTCAACATATCAATAATTCGTGTACATTTTTTGTCTTTTCTGTAAAAGTTTCAATAACTGTAAAATTGTTAATTATGTCAACTAAAATTTCAATCGTATTTAACAAAATTTTATTAATTTCTGTCCTATTTTCAGTCATATTTAACAAATTATCATTAATTACTACTAAAATTTACTGTAAATTTTCAATTACCTCAACCTTCATTTCAATCATATTTATCAAAATTTTATTAATTATTGTTCAAATTTCAAGAATTACGGTATATAATTTCCGTGTAAGTTTCAGTAACTGTATTTTTTTTAATTATTTCTATAAAAATTCCAAAGATATTTAATAAAATTTCATTAATTATTGTCAGAGTTTCAGTCATATTTCACAAAAGATCATTATTTACTGTCAAAATTTCAACAATTACTGTACACGTAAAATGATTATGAATTTCTCTTCAAATTTCAATAACTGTCAAATTGTCAATTATTTCTCCTATAATTTTAATCAGAGTTAACAAAATTTCATTAATAACTCTCAATATTTCAATAATTACTATAAAATATTTTAATTTCTGTGAAAATTTCAATTACTGACATATTTTCAAATATTTCTACCAATATTTTTAACAATTACTGTACAATGTTAATTCGATTCTCATGAAATTTCAATAACTGTTAAATTTTCAATTATTTCTATTAAAATTTTAATCATATTTAAGAAAATTTCATTAATTACTGTCAACGTATCAATAATTCGTGTACATTTTTTGTCATTTCTATGAAAATTTCAATAACTGTGAAATTATCAATTATTTGTAGTAAAATTTCAATCATATTTAACAAAATTTTGTTAATTACTGTCATATTTTCAGTTATATTTAACAAAATATTAATAATTACTGCAAACATTTCAATTACTGCAAATTTTCAATTAGCTCTAACTTAATTTCAATCATATTCAACAAAATTTTATTAATAAATATATTAAATAACACATATTAAATAACATATATATATATATATATATATATATATATATATATATATATATATATATATATATATATATATACAGGGTGTCTCAAAATTGTCGCCTGTGCATTTGTGATCTGATTCAGGTGGTTAAAATAAATCGAAAATTAAGAGTGGAAAATTTTCCGTTTGTCCCTCGTTATAGAGTTATTGATAAAAATGTAAACAATAACTATAAACATTTTTACGACCACTACTCAAAACAGGATTTTGTTTTATTCATTTTATCAAATATAAGACATAACTGTCAGATTTGACAATTAGTTTGACAGATGTGGACAATATCTTGTTTTGTAATGTTAATAATTGTAATAAATATTAACACATTCAATAACTGTCAAATTTTCTATTTTTTCTTCTAGAATTTCATTCATATTTAACAAAATTTTATGAATTACTAATTATAATCAATCATTTGAGTCATATTCAACAAAATGTCATTAATTATTGTCAATATTTCAGTAATTACTGTAAAATATGTTCGTTTCTGTGAATTTTTTTATTACTGACATATTTTCAAATGTTTCTACCAAAATTTCAGTCCTTTTTTAAGAATTACTGTATAATGTTAATTCGATTCTCATAAAATTTCAATGATTGTAAAATTTTCAATTATTTCTATTAAAATTTTAATCATATTTACGAAAATTTCATTAATTACTGTCAACATATCAATAATTCGTGTACATTTTTTGTCTTTTCTATGAAAGTTTCAATAACTGTGATTAATTAATTGGAAGTCAATTATGTCAACTAAAATTTCAATCATATTTAACAAAATTTTATTAATTACTGTCCTATTTTCAGTCATATTTAACAAATTATCATTAATTACTACTAAAATTTCAATTACTGTAAATTTTCAATTACCTCTACCTTCATTTCAATCATATTTATCAAAATTTTATTAATTGTTAAAATTTCAAGTATTACGGTATATAATTTCCGTGTAAGTTTCAGTAACTGTAAATTTTTTAATTATTTCTATAAAAATTCCAAAGATATTTAACAAAATTTCATTAATTATTGTCAGAGTTTCAGTCATATTTCACAAAAGATCATTATTTACTGTCAAAATTTCAACAATTACTGTACACGTAAAATGATTATGAATTTCTCTTCAAATTTCAATAACTGTCAAATTTTCAATTATTTCTACTATAATTTCAATCAAAGTTAACAAAATTTCATTAATAACTCTCAATATTTCAATAATTACTGTAAAATATTTTAGTTTCTGTGAAAATTTCAATTACTGGCATATTTTCAAATATTTCTACCAATATTTTTAACAATTACTGTACAATGTTAATTCGATTCTCATGAAATTTCAATAACTGTTAAATTTCCAATTATTTCTATTAAAATTTCAATCATATTTAAGAAAATTTCATTAATTACTGTCAACGTATCAATAATTCGTGTACATTTTTTGTCATTTCTATGAAAATTTCAATAACTGTGAAATTATCAATTATTTGTAGTAAAATTTCAATCATATTTAACAAAATTTTGTTAATTACTGTCATATTTTCAGTTATATTTAACAAAATATTAATAATTACTGCAAAAATTTTAATTACTGCAAATTTTCAATTAGCTCTAACTTAATTTCAATCATATTCAACAAAATTTTATTAATTACTGTTAAAATTTCAATAATTACGGTAATGTTTTTGTAATTTCTGTGTTTCAGTTACTGTATTTTTTAAATTATTTCTATCAAAATATATATATATATATATATATATATATATATATATATATATATATATATATATATATATATATGTATACAGGGTGTTTCAAAATTGACGCCCGTGCTTTTGGAACTAGCCTCTGGGGGCCAAAACAAATTGAAAATTAAGAGTGACAAATTCTCCGTTTGTCCCTCGTTATAGAGTTATTGTCACAAATAACAAAATAAATTACATTTCAACTTACGACAGTAATTTACGCAATTTTGTTATACATATATGAATGAAATTTTAGTAGATATAATTGATAATTTCAGTTATTGAATTTTTCACAGAAATGACAAAAACTGTGTACGAATTATTGAAATTTTGACAGAAATCAATGAAATATTGTTACATATGACTGAAAATATGATAGTAATTAACGAACGAAATTTTGTCAAATTTGATTGAAATTTTAGAATTGATAATTTCACAGGTATTTAAATTTTCAGAGAAATGATAAAAAATGTACACGAAATATTGAATTTTTTACAGGAAATAATGATCTTTTGTGAAATGTGGCTGTGATTTTGACAATAATTAATGAAACCTTGTTAAAAATGATTGAAATTTTGATAAAAATAATTTTAAAGATACAGTTACTGAAACTTACACAGAAATTACAAAAACATTACCGTAATTATTGAAATTTTAACAGTAATTAATAAAATTTTGTTGAATATGATTGAAATTAAGTTATACCTAATTGAAAATTTGCAGTAATCGAAATTTTGGCAGTAATTATTAATATTTTGTTAAATATAACTGAAAAAATGACAGTAATTAACAAAATTTTGTTAAATATGATTGAAATTTTACTACAAATAATTGATAATTTCACAGTTATTTAAATTTTCATAGAAATGACAAAAAATGTACACGAATTATTGATACGTTGACAGTAATTAATGACATTTTCTTAAACATGATTAAAATTTTAATAGAAATAATTGAAAATTTAACAGTTATTGAAATTTGAAGAGAAATTCATAATCATTTTACGTGTACAGTAATTGTTGAAATTTTGACCGTAAATAATGATCTTTTGTGAAATATGACTGAAACTCTGACAATAATTAATGAAATTTGGTTAAATATCTTTGGAATTTTTATAGAAATAATTTAAAAAATACAGTTACTGAAACTTACACAGAAATTACAAAAACATTACCGTAATTATTGAAATTGTAACAGTAATTAATAAAATTTTGTTGAATATGATTGAAATTAAGTTAGAGCTAATTGAAAATTTGCAGTAATTGAAATTTTTGCAGTAATTATTAATATTTTGTTAAATATAACTGAAAATATAACAGTAATTAACAAATTTTTGTTAAATATGATTGAAATTTTACTACAAATAATTGATAATTTCACAGTTATTTAAATTTTCATAGAAATGACAAAAAATGTACACGAATTATTGATACGTTGACAGTAATTAATGAAATTTTCTTAAATATGATTAAAATTTTAATCGAAATAATTGGAAATTTAACAGTTATTGAAATTTCATGAGAATCGAATTAACATTGTACCGAAATTGTTAAAAATATTGGTAGAAATATTTGAAAATATGTCAGTAAATGAAATTTTCACAGAAATTAAAATATTTTACAGTAATTTTTGAAAAATTGAGAGTTATTAATGAAATTTTGTTAACTCTGATTGAAATTATAGTAGAAATAATTGAAAATTTGACAGTTATTGAAACTTGAAGAGAAATTCATAATCATTTTACGTGTACAGTAATTTTGACAGTAAATAATGATCTTTTGTGAAATATGACTAAAACTCTGACAATAATTAATGAAATTTTATTAAATATCTTATGAATTTTTATAGAAATAATTTAAAAAATTACAGTTACTGAAACTTACACGGAAATTACAAAAAAATATATACCGTAATTCTTGAAATTTTAACAATAATTAATAACATTTTGATAAATATGATTGAAATGAAGGTAGAGGTAATTGAAAATTTACAGTAATTGAAATTTTAGTAGTAATTAATGATAATTTGTTAAATATGACTGAAAATAGGACAGTAATTAATAAAATTTTGTTAAATATGATTGAAATTTTAGTTGACATAATTGACAATTAATTAATTAATCACAGTTATTGAAACTTTCATAGAAAAGACAAAAAAATGTACACGAATTATTGATATGTTGACAGTAATTAATGAAATTTTCGTAAATATGATTAAAATTTTAATAGAAATAATTGAAAATTTACAATTATTGAAATTTTATGAGAATCGAATTAACATTATACAGTAATTCTTAAAAAAGCACTGAAATTTTGGTAAAAATATTTGAAAATATGTCAGTAATAAAAAAATTCACAGAAACGAACATATTTTACAGTAATTACTGAAATATTGACAGTGATTAATGACATTTTGTTGAATATGACTCAAATGATTGATTACAATTAGTAATTCATAAAAGTTTGTTAAATATGAATGAAATTCTAGAAGAAAAAATAGAAAATTTGGCAGTTATTGAATGTGTTAATCTTTATTAAAATTATTAACATTACAAAACAAGATATTGTCCACATCTGTCAAACTAATTGTCAAATCTGACAGTTATGTCTTATATTTGATAAAATGAATAAAACAAAATCCTGTTTTGAGTAGTGGTCGTGAAAATGTTTATAGTTATTGTTTACATTTTTATCAATAACTCTATAACGAGGGACGAACGGAAAATTTTCCACTCTTAATTTTCGATTTATTTTAACCCCCTGAATCGAATCACAAATGCACAGACGTCAATTTTGAGACACCCTGTATATATATATATATATATATATATATATATATATATATATATATATATATATATATATATATATATATATATATATATATATATATATATATATATATATTTTTCATTTGATAATCATTCATTTCTGCACGATTTCAAATAACACAAAATTAAGAAAAATATTTCGTAAATGACATTCATTATTTTTACCAATAAGTACCAAATAATAATATGACAACCTTAAATTATAATATCTAATATTCATACTTGAAAATACTTGAAGTGCTAATGCTTTCTACAATTTGTAATAAATAATACATTTGTTAATCTTGTTGAAGGTAAACTAAAAAAATCTGCTCCAGGTCGCATTGTAAATGTATCTTCATTGGCTGCCAAGAACAGTACACTTGACATCGAGAAGTACACCGAATGGGTGTACAGTACACCGTACACATCGTACTCAAGGTCTGTGTACAAGTGTTCGAAACGAGCCAACATTTTATTTTCGAGAGTACTTGCTGAACGTTTATCAGGAACTGATGTCACAGTGTACACTTTACATCCCGGTTTAGTTGCCACTGAAATATTTAAGGGGTTTCCAGCAGTTTTTAAACGACCGGTTTTCTTCCTGATGAACTTCTTCTTCAAAGTATGTATATTTGGGGCTAATTTATTACAATCCGCTTATTAACTATAATCATCAATGCTTCAATATATATCAGGTCATAAGTGCTTTTCCTGCTGGCTTCAATATGCACCAGATGCAGTGATCGAGCAACGGCTTGCTCGATTTCACATTTGTAACAGGTTCTTAGTTTCTGATATATTATTGTTACTATATGTGATATATGGTCAAAAATATATCAAAATACAGTCTCAAAAATAAATATAATAATTAAGAAATTTTGATAATAGCCTTGTACAAATAGAGATGGTAGTGTCAATGCTGCTACTGAAAGAAAAATGTCTGATTTTTCATCACATTATTTGTAGACACCAGAAGAAGGTGCTCAGACAACTATACACTGCTCAGTTGCCAAAGAATTGGAAAATGAATCCGGAAAATTGTATGATGAATGCCAGGAGATCCCACTTTATGGTTCATGTTTAGACATGGAATTGGCAGAACGCCTATGGAAAAAGTGCGAGGAATTAGTTCACCTGCAAGAACACGAAAAGATGGAATAAATACGTACAAACGGAATATGCATTATGCATCATTTGTGCATATCGAAAACGGATATTTACATATTTGTGATAATAAAATTGTTTGCAATTTATTAAAAAAAAATAAAAATTTATTAAAAATACATATATTTTAATGCATTGCAAGCTAAGCCCTAAATTCCCCATAAGGGTTCGTTGGCCCAATAAATGTTGTCTTTTTCTGATAATGTTTGACCTAGATCACCTACCTATTTTCCTATCTTTCGGAGAAGAACTTTTTTTAAATAGAACACCCTGTAAATTTTTACAGAATCACTTTTAAATCAAAATCACTTTATAATGATGTATCACAAGTACCATTTTGCTTAACAATTATACTTAATTGAACTGACAATTGAACGACTAAAAACGCAGTATTTTTATTTGTTCGCAGGGTATCAATTTTCTATCATTATTTTTGTATTCAATATTATTTTTTCTTACAGACGAAGTGACAATTGGACGACTCAAAACTATTTTTAAAAAAACTTAATTAAATTGATGCCATTGCACGTCAAGAAAGAAACTTGCTTAAATCACTTAGAAGTTTTTCAAAATAATAATTTGTGTATTAAATTTCGATAATTTGTGTAAAATGTCAATTTCTTGAAAATATTTCAGTAATTCTTGACGTAAATTTTGAAAAGTTGCTGAAACATTTACTCAGACATATATTTCAGAAATTGATGATGCACTTACTGGATAATACCATACGTATTACAGATTGAATATTTGTATTTGTCGAGACATTTCTTACTAAATTTTCAGTAATTTGAAAGACATTAAAATGGTAAAAATTATAAAAATCGATAATTTGTGCCAAATGTCACGTTCTTGGAAATATTTCAGTAATTCTTGACAATTTTTCAACATTAACATTTGACATTAAAATGGGTTACATTATAAAAATCGATAATTTGTGTAAAAGGTCAATATCATTGATTTTTTTAAATGTCTAAGCATTTTCTTGGATCAATTGTAGTACCTAATTCTCTGGAAATTTGGAAAAGTCTAAAAGTTGCCGAAACAATCACTTAGGAGTTTTTCAAAACTTAATGAAATTCATGCCATTGCACGAAAAGAAAGCAACTTGCTAAATCACTTATAAGTTTTTCAAAACTTAATGACATTCATGCAATTGCACGAAAAGAAAAAACCTGAGAAGTTTTTCAAAACTTAATGAAATTGATGCCATTGGACGTCAAGAAAGAAACTTGCTTAAATCACTTAGAAGTTTTTCAAAATAATAATTTGTGTATTCAATTTCGATAATTTGTGTAAAATGTCAATTTCTTGAAAATATTTCAGTAATTCTTGACGTAAATTTTGAAAAGTTGCTAAAACATTTACTTAGACATATATTTCAGAAATGGATAGTGCACTTACTGGATATTACCATACGTATTACAGATTGAATATTTGTATTTGTCGAGACATTTCTTACTAAATTTTCAGTAATTTGAAAGACATTAAAATGGTCAAAATTATAAAAATCGATAATTTGTGTCAAATGTCACGTTCTTGGAAATTTTTCAGTAATTCTTGACGTCAATTTTTCGACATTAACATTTGACATTAAAATGGGTTACATTATAAAAATCGATAATTTGTGTAAAATGTCATAATCATTGATTTTTTTAAATGTCTAAGCATTTTCTTGGATCTATTGTAGTACCTAATTCTCTAGAAATTTGGAAAAGTCTAAAAAGTTGCCCAAACAATCACTTAGGAGTTTTTCAAAACTTAATGAAATTCATGCCATTGCACGAAAAGAAACCAACTTGCTAAATCACTTATAAGTTTTTCAAAACTTAATGACATTCATGCAATTGCACGAAAAGAAGAAACCTGAGAAGTTTTTCAAAACTTAATGAAATTGATGGCATTGGACGTCAAGAAAGAAACTTGCTTAAATCACTTAGAAGTTTTTCAAAATAATAATTTGTGTATTAAATTTCGATAATTTGTGTAAAATGTCGATTTCTTGAAAATATTTCAGTAATTCTTGACGTAAATTTTGAAAAGTTGCTAAAACATTTACTTAGACATATATTTCAGAAATTGATAATGCACTTACTGGATAATACCATACGTATTGCAGATTGAATATTTGTATTTGTCGAGACATTTCTTACTAAATTTTCAGTAATTTGAAAGACATTAAAATGGTCAAAATTATAAAAATCGATAATTTGTGTCAAATGTCACGTTCTTGGAAATTTTTCAGTAATTCTTGACGTCAATTTTTCGACATTAACATTTGACATTAAAATGGGTTACATTATAAAAATCGATAATTTGTGTAAAATGTCATAATCATTGATTTTTTTAAATGTCTAAGCATTTTCTTGGATCTATAGTACCTAATTCTCTAGAAATTTGGAAAAGTCTAAAAAGTTGCCCAAACAATCACTTAGGAGTTTTTCAAAACTTAATGAAATTGATGCCATTGCACGAAAAGAAAGCAACTTGCTAAATCACTTATAAGTTTTTCAATACTTAATGACATTCATGCAATTGCACGAAAAGAAGAAACCTGAGAAGTTTTTCAAAACTTAATGAAATTGATGCCATTGGACGTCAAGAAAGAAACTTGCTTAAATCACTTAGAAGTTTTTCAAAATAATAATTTGTGTATTAAATTTCGATAATTTGTGTAAAATGTCAATTTCTTGAAAATATTTCAGTAATTCTTGACGTAAATTTTGAAAAGTTGCTGAAACATTTACTCAGACATATATTTCAGAAATTGATGATGCACTTACTGGAGAATACCATACGTATTACAGATTGAATATTTGTATTTGTCGAGACATTTCTTACTAAATTTTCAGTAATTTAAGAGACATTAAAATGGTCAAAATTATAAAAATCGATAATTTGTGTCAAATGTCACGTTCTTGGAAATATTTCAGTAATTCTTGGCGTCAATTTTTCAACATTAACATTTGACATTAAAATGGGTTACATTATAAAAATCGATAATTTGTGTAAAAGGTCAATATCATTGATTTTTTTAAATGTCTAAGCATTTTCTTGGATCTATTGTAGTACTTATTTAACAAGTACTTGCTTGTATTTTGCCTACTGGTGATTTTTCAGCATCGGTGTAACTTTTTCCGATCGTCACTATCAACAAATTGTTCTCAAATAGATCGTTGTCATGACGACTATTTGACAACTTAGCATTGCTTATGTGGAAATTAGAAACATTTTAACTATAAAAATGACTTAAAATGGTATCAAATTTCCCACATAACTTTTTGAACATGCCAAATATCAATATTTCTGATTTTTGAATGCAAAACTTTAACTAAAACTCAAAAGTTGACTTTTCAGTAACCTTTTTCAAAATTCCTATACAAAAGACCGAAAAATATTCATAGACTCCCCTGACGGAAAAACATCTTGAATGTAGAGAGAGTACTTCTGATTTAATCAAATTGAATGAAATATGATAACTAAACGTTAAATTTTTTTTTTCTAAAATTGGACGCAGTTGTTTGAGTTATACAGCATGTTTTACGTGTTAATGAAAATAATTGTGAACTTATTTGTAAAAAATAATTTTTAATTACTTTAAATAATTAACATTTGCCTACCTGTATTTTAATATTTGTTGGGCCATCGACATCTCATTGGGTTTATCCAAGTGGCTTGCATATGATACAATACTTTACAATATATTTAATTAATTGTTAACATAATTATTATCACACATATATAAATATTTGGTTTAGATATGATACAATAAATTACAATATATGTAATTATTTGTTAGCATTATTATTATCACAAATATATAAATATTTGGTTTACATATGATACAATAAATTACAATATATTTAATTAATTGTTAAGATTATTATTATCACAAATATGTAAATAACACTAGTCTTACTTAAGTTATATCCAGTCATATTTACTCCATCTTTTCATGCTTCTGCAGGTGAACTAATTCCTCGCTCTTTTTCCATAACCATTCTGCCAACTGCATGTCCAAACATGACTCATAAAGTGGGATCTCATGGCATTCATCATATAATTTCCCGGATACATTTTCCAGTTCCTTGGCGACTGCGCAGGAAATAGTTGTCTGAGCACCTTCTTCTGGTGTCTACAAATAAGTCGAACGAATATAAAATAGCTTGAATAAATATAAATATATAAAATAAATAAATATATATAAATATATAAATATATATTGCTTGGTTGATATAAAGATTTAACAAACATTTTTATAAAGTAAAGTTAAACCAAAAATTTAAAAAATCAGACCTTTTTTCAGTACTTTGGTTTTACTTTGAAACTCTAAAATATGATATTTTACAGTACTAAATGATGAGGTATGAGGTTTGAGTAAAAGTGGAGCCAATGAGCAATATGGTGATTTTTGGGAGTAAATTACATACTTTGTAGAAGAAGTTGAATCTACTTTTGCTCGTAACTTTTTATATACAGAAAAGTCTATTACTGTTTTACTTTGAAACGCTAAAACATGATATATTACTGTACTAAACGATGAGGTATGAGGTTTAAGTAAAAATGGAGCCAATGAGCAATATGGTGATTTTTGAAACCAAACTACATACTTTGAAGAAGAAGTTGAATAGGACATACACTGGGCGTTTAATAATTGCTGGAATCATCTTAAATATTTCAGTAGCAACTAGACCGGGATGTAAAGAGTACACTGTGACATCAGTTTCTGATAAACGCTCAGCAAGAACCCTCGAGAACAAAATGTTGGCCTGCTTCGAACACTCGTACACTGATTTTGCTGATGTCCATTTCGTATCAGGATACTTCTCGATGCCCATTTTGCTGTTCTTGGCAGCAATTGAAGATACATTGACTATGCGACTTGGAGCAGATTTCTTCAGTTTACCTACAAAATAACCAAATTTAGAAATCAGAATGTATAAATCACTAAAAATTTGACAGTAATCACTGAAATTTTTTACATTTCAGTGATTTATAAGAATATTTCAATGATTCTGGTCAACATGTTTAAACTATTTTGTAAAAATTTTATATATACTACCAAAATACTGATAGAAATCACTAAAAATTTGACAGTAATCACTGATTTTTTTTATATAATAATTGAAATTTTGATATATTCAGTTGCAATTGTGACAGAATATTTCGATGTTCTACTATTATTGACAGCAATTTTCGTAAAACTATTTGATCCATTGAAAACATAAATGTTGACCAAAATAATTGAAAGTTTAGGAATAATTAATGAAATTTTAACAGTAATAATTGAAACTTTAAAGTTTTTGTTGAAATGTAACAGAATAATTAGAGTTTAGACAGAATCAATTGAAATTTGGCAGCAATTATTGAAATATTTATAAAAATGTCAGTACATTCTAATTTCTGTCAACATTTCCATGATTTCTATGAATATTTCAATGATTCCTGCCAACATTTTTAAACTATTTTGTAAAATTTTTATATATACTATAAAAATACTGATAGAAATCACTAAAAATTTGACAGTAATCATTGATTTTTTTTATACAAATCATTGAAATTTTGACATATACAGTTGCAATTGTGACAGAATATTTCGATGTTCTACTATTATTGACAGCAATTTTCGTAAAACTATTTGATCTATTGAAAACAAAAATGTTGCCCAAAATAAATGAAAATTTGGGAGTAATTAATGAAATGTTGACAGTAATAATTGTAATTTGAAAGTTTTTGTTGAATTGTAACAGAATAATTAGAGTTTAGATAGAATCAATTGAAATTTGACAGCAAATTGTCATAATTCGTTGAACATTTTTGGGTTTTGTTTGAAATGTAACAGAATAATTAAAGTTTTGACAGAATCAATTGAAATTTGACAGCAATAATTGAAATATTTATAAAAATGTCAGTACATTTTAATTTCTGTCAACATTTTCATGATTTCTATGAATATTTCAAAGATTCCTGCCAACATTTTTAAACTATTGTGTAAAATTTTTATATATAATATAAAATTACTGATAGAAATCACTAAAAATTCGACAGTAATCACTGAATTTTCTTATACAATCATTGAAATTTTGATATATACAGTTACAATTGTGACAGAATATCTCGAGGTTCTACTATTATTGACAGCAATTTTCGTAAAACTATTTGATCAATTGAAAACAAAAATGTTGACCAAAATAATTGAAAATTTGGGAATAATTAATAAAATTTTGACAATAATCATTGTAAATTTTATAGTTTTTGTTGAAATTTAACAGAATGATTATAGTTTTGTCAGAATTAATTGAAATTTGGTAGCAATTATTGAAATATTTATAAAAATGTCAGTACATTTTAATTTCTGTCAACATTTCAATGATTTCTAAGAATATTTCAATGATTCCTGCCAACATTTTTAAACTATTGTGTTAAATTTTTATATATACTATAAAAATACTGATAGAAATCACTAAAAAGTTAACAGTACTCACTGAATTTTTTTATACAAATCATTGTAAATTTGACATATACAGTTGCAATTGTGACAGAATATTTCGATGTTCTACTATTATTTACAGCAATTTTCGTAAAACTATTTGATCTATTGAAAACAAAAATGTTGCCCAAAATAAATGAAAATTTGGGAGTAATTAATGAAATGTTGACAGTAATAATTGAAATTTTAAAGTTTTTGTTGAAATGTAACAGAATAATTAGAGTTTAGATAGAATCAATTGAAATTTGACAGCAAATTGTCATAATTCGTTGAACATTTTTGGGTTTTGTTTGAAATGTAACAGAATAATTAAAGTTTTGACAGAATCAATTGAAATTTGACAACAATTATTGAAATATTTATAAAAATGTCAGTACATTTTAATTTCTGTCAGCATTTCAATGATTTCTAAGAATATTTCAATGATTCCTGCCAACATTTTTAAACTATTTTGTAAAATTTTCATAGATACTATAAATATACTGATAGATATCACTAAAAATTTGACAGAAATCACTGAAATTTTTTATACAAATCATTGAAATTTTGACATATATAGTTGCAATTGTGACAGAATTTTTCGATGTTCTACTATTACTGACAGCAATTTTCGTAAATCTATTTGATCCATTGAAAACAAAAATGTTGACCAAAATAGTTGAAAATTTGAGAATAATTAATAAAATTTTGACAGTAATAATTGAAAATTTTATAGTTTTGGTTGAAATGTAACAGAATAATTAGAGTTTTGACAGAATCATTTGAAATTTGACAGCAATTATTGAAATATTTATAAAAATGTCAGTACATTTTAATTTCTGTCAAAATTTCCATGATTTCTATGAATATTTCAATGATTCCTGCCAACATTTTGAAACTATTTTGTAAAATTTTTATATGTACTATAAATATACTGATAGAAATCACTAAAAATTTGACAGAAATCACTGAAATTTTTATGCAAATCATTGAAATTTTGACATATACAGTTGCAATTGTGACAGAATTTTTCGATGTTCTACTATTATTAACAGCAATTTTCGTAAAACTATTTGATCCATTGAAAACAAAAATGTTGGACCAAAATAATTGAAAATTTGGGATTAATTAATAAAATTTTGACAGTAATAATTGAAAATTTTATAGTTTTTGTTGAAATGTAACAGAATAATTAGAGTTTTGGCAGAATCAATTGAAATTTGGCAGCAATTATTGAAATATTTATAAAAATGTCAGTACATTCTAATTTCTGTCAATATTTCCATGATTTCTAAGAATATTTCAATGATTCCTGCCAACATTTTGAACCTATTTTATAAAATTTTAATATATACTATAAAAATACTGATAGAAATCACTAAAAATTTGACACTAATCACTGAATTTTTTATACAAATCATTGAAATTTATACATATTCAGTTGCAATTCTGACAGAATATTTCGATGTTCTACTATTATTGACAGCAATTTTCGAAAAACTATTTGATCCATTTAAAACAAAAATGTTGGACCAAAATAATTGAAAATTTGGGATTAATTAATAAAATTTTGACAGTAATAATTGAAAATTTTATAGTTTTTGTTGTAATATTACAGTATAATTAGAGTTTTGACAAAATCAATTGAAATTTGACAACAATTATTGAAATATTTATAAAAATGTCAGTACATTCTAATTTCTGTCAACATTTCAATGATTTGTAAGAATATTTCACTGATTCTTGTCAACATTTTTAAACTAATTTATAAAAAAATTATATATAGTAAAAAAATACTCATAGAAATCATTAAAAATTTGACAGTAATCTCTGAATTTTTTTATACAATCATTGAAATTTTGATATATACAGTTGCAATTGAGACATAAAAGTTCGATGTTCTACTATTATTGACAGCAATTTTCGTAAAACTATTTGATCCATTGATAACAAAAATGTTGGACCAAAATAATTGAAAATTTGGGATTAATTAATAAAATTTTGACAGTAATAATTGAAAATTTTATATTTTTTGTTGTGATATAACAGAATAATTAGAGTTTTGACAGAACCAATTGAAATTTGACAGCAATTATTGAAATATTTATAAAAATGTCAGTACATTCTAATTTCTGTCAACATTTCCATGATTTCTATGAATATTTCAATGATTCTTGACCACATTTTTAAACTATTATGTAAATTTTTTATATATACTATAAAAATACTGACAGAAATCACTAAAAATTCGACAGTAATCACTGAAATTGTTTATACAAATCATTGAAATTTTGACATATACAAATGCAATTGTGACAGAATATTTCGATGTTCTACTATTATAGACAGCAATTTTCGTAAAACTATTTGATCCATTGAAAACAAAAATGTTGACCAAAATAATTAAAAATTTGGGAATAATTAATAAAATTTTGACAGTAATAATTGAAAATTTTATAGTTTTTGTTGAAATTTAACCGAATGATTAGAGTATAGACAATATCAATTGAAATTTGACAGCAATTATTGAAATATTTATAAAAATGTCAGTACATTTTAATTTCTGTCAACATTTCATTAATTCCTATGAATATTTCAATATTTCCTGGCAACATTTTTAAACTATTTTGTAATTTTTTTATATATACTATAAATATACTGATAGAAATCACTAAAAATTTTCAGTAATCACTGAAATTGTTTACTCAAATAATTGAAATTTTGACATATACAGTTGCAATTGTGACAGAATATTTCGATGTTCTACTATTATTGACAGCAATTTTCGTAAAACTATGTGATCCATTGAAAACAAAAATGTTGACCAAAATAATTGAAAATTTCAACATTTCTGCAACTATTTTGTAAACTATTTCATAATATTTGTGATTGCAGTTAAATTTTAAAATTTAATTTAATAGGTAATGATAAATACCAATTTCCGTTTCCCTTAGCATTAGCTAGAAGTAGATCCACTACTTGTAAATGACAATTTCCGTTTCCCTTAGCATTAGCTAGAAGTAGATCTGATATTTCTAGCTAATGCTAAAGGAAATGGAAATTGTAAATATTGGATGCATTTCCTAGACTTCCTATTTTTACAATCTATAGCGCATTTTACTCAGGAAGACATACTTTGCATGTCTCACTTTTTTATTTTATCGGAAATTTGATACTTAAAAAGATATTTTTTTATGTAAAAAAATATCATAAAAATATTTTTTATGTAAAAAAATTTTATTTATAAAAAATGTGTCACTGGTCCATCAAATAAACATTTCTTCTGAATTCAAGTCGTTTTTGGTTTGTTTTACGACGTACCACGTTTGAATGAGAAGCAAACTACTTTTTAGACATTTTGTCGCGCCTAACCTAACCTATCCTAACCAAACTACTTTTTAGACATTTTGTCGCGCCTGACCTAACCTATCCTAACCAAACTACTTTTTAGATATTTTGTCGCGCCTAACCTAACCTATCCTAACCAAACTACTTTTTAGACATTTTGTCGCGCCTAACCTAACCTAACCTAATCTAACCTAACCTAACCAAACTACTTTTTAGACATTTTGTCGCGCCCTCTGTTTTTTTTTAACTCACCTTTCGGCGTAAATTATTTACTTAATTACTTACTTACTTACTTACTTACTTACTTACTCACTTACGTAATAGTAAAATGGTGAGCAGAAAAGGTGATAGGTGATTAACCTGCCAAGCGTTTTGCAGTTCATCTTTTGAGACATCACCAATAACTCCCCATATCCCAGCGTTATTTACGAGTACATCCAATCTCTCTTCATTTTCGTTAATATCTTTGCAGAAATCACGGACAGATTGGAATTCCATATGATCCACCAGTTTAACGACAACATTTTCATTTCCTGTGGCTGCAATTATCTTTTCCCGAGCTTCTTGAGCTCTGGAATCATTTCTGCAGGCCAAAATCACTCTTGCTCCACGTTTTGCAAAATCCAAAGCTGTGAAATATCCGATACCTAAATGAAATATATTAATAACATTATTGTCAGACTCATAGTTATAATATCATCTTAACGAGGGACAAAAGGAAAATTTTCCACTCAAAATTTTCAATTTGTTTTAGCCCCCTTCAATGGGGGCTAAAATCAAATCAAATCAAATCACCAATTTTGGGAATCAAATCCCAAAATTGCGTCAATTTTGAGACACCCGGTATATAAGAATATAACTTATGAATATAACTTATCAAAAAAAAAGATCCCCAATATTTACCACTTAATTAACACTTCGTCAAGGATAAATTATGAAAATTATTTAAAAGTTAATACAACCATACGTAAATGATTGAAATAAATTTCGCCAGTCACCTAATATACAATTATACTGATGTAAACAGATTGTTTATATACGTTTAAAATTGGCCATGGTTAATAACAAAGTTCGCATTAGTAAACATGGTCATGATGAAAAATTAAATGAAATACGAAATATATTGTCCGGTTTGAAGGTAAAACCCATTAATAATAATAATAATAATAATAATAGTTTATTATCTCAAGAAATGTTTACAAAAACTACAGTGTTATTACAAACATAAATGAAATTGTGTAGTAACATTTGAGCGAAAATTATTTAATGATACATTCCATATATCATTTATCACTTCATATATATTAATGTATAATGAAATTTTATTTGTATATTATTATATTTATTTATTATCGCCTTAATAAAATCATATATAAATAAAATTTAATTACTACCAATAAGTACGTCAAAATAAAAACAATAAAAATAAAATTTAATTACTTCCAAGAAGTACTTCAAAATAAAAACAATAAAAATAAAATTTAATTACTTCCAGGAAGTACTTCAAAATAAAAACAATAAAAATAAAATTTAATTACTACCAGTAAGTACTTCAAAATAAAAACAATAAAAATAAAATTTAATTACTACCAGTAAATATTTTAAAATAAAAACAAACTTCAAATAAATAATAACTGATATCATGGAAAAAACCTTGATAGAAATATATAATTATTACCAAGTAACAATTATACTTTTAATGTTCATGTAGAAAGAACTTTTTGAGTAATTTCGTTATTTCATACTAAGTTATTATTATATATTTATTATTTTACACACGTGTTATTCTTATCTTATCTTATATATCTTTAGATTTATATCTTATATATCTCAGAAATATAAAAATATTATTTAACGAGTTTTACCTCTAAACCGACGATATATTCCAGTAATTACTATAAAAGCAAAAGGTATATCTTGCATGCAGGTTTGGAAATAATAAAATATTATTTACAATTAAATAGAATAAAATATTGTAATATTCCATTGATAAATATCAATATTGTCATAAACTGAACAAATAACTTAAACTTCATCTGAGATCGAAGAACTTGAGTTATACAAAGAAGATACGATATTTTCCAGTAATTACTATAAAAGTAAAAGGTATATATTGCATGCAGGTTTAGAAATAGTAAAATCTTATTTACAATTAAATAGAATACAATATTGTGATATTCCATTGATAAATAACAATATTGTCATAAACTGCACAAATAACTAAAACTTCGTCTGAGATCGAAGAACTTGAGTTATACAAAGAAGACATTAAATACCTTCTCAGATGATTAAATACAATAAATTTACAAACTGCATCACAGATTCAATTTAATTTTGATCATCTGTACTTGCCTGCATTTGCTCCAGTAACAATCACCGTCTTTCCTATTAAGCACGTGTAACTATTATTCCATCTTGTACGTAGTTTAATGAGTAATTTGATGCCTACCAAGGCCAGTAATATAAAGCCGCATGTAACAGTTAAAAAAGTACACAACATGTTGAAATATTAATTAAATTACCAATTTAAAGAATAACTTTAGAGAATAAAAATTTTACGACACACTGTTTTCGTCTGACAAGTGAACACTAGTTAAACAAATATACTATCGGTGTATGAATTTAATGATTCACGAATTTTGGGGGGGGGGTCTAATAAAATAAACGCTGTGGGAATTGTAGCTCATGGTCTTAAAATTATAATTGCTGTCTTATCCAAGAGATAACTTCACGTTTATGCTGCAATCAAATTTCTTGCTTTTTTGACCCATATAAACGTTATCGAAGTCAACACAATCCACTACTATACATCAACACTATATACTATACACTATACAGTCTTACACTGGATACTAGACTTATCTAACAATCCACTACTGCACATCTACACTATATACTATACACTATACAGTCTTACACTAGATACTAGACGTATCTAACAATCCACTACTATACATCTACACTATATACTATACACTATACAGTCTTACACTAGATACTAGACGTATCTAACAATCCACTACTATACATCTACACTATATACTATACACTATACAGTCTTACACTAGATACTAGACGTATCTAACAATCCACTACTATACATCTACACTATATACTATACACTATACAGCTTACACTAGATACTAGACTTATCTAATAAGTGTATCTGCTCTCGATTATCTCAATCTTCTTTGCACCACACCGAATAGAATAACTGAATTTGGTGTATCTCTAAATTTACCCAGTTTATAAATAACTTGCTATCAAAATAGTATTCAATATATTTATAGCATTTTGACAGTATATATTAAACAATCTAATATACAGCAGCAGCTCAGAATTATATGCAATACTGAAAGTTATATTTTAATTTTTATTATACCTTTTTGTTTTCACCAAAAACCAGAAATGTATAATTCAAACAGAACTGAGTACAATTTGCAGTCTTCTTTTTTTAGTGGCCTTAAAATTTATTACATAATATTACACCAAAATATCAAATTTATACCTCTAAAATGTAAAACCTGAATATTAAAAATAAAATTTACAAAATATTGTCTGTCAAGTTTGTAAAAAAAAAAAAAGATTAGGAAAGGAAATAACAAATATCATTATTATTATGTATAAAATTTGATGGTTAAGCACTATTAGATTGTTTTAACTATCAAATTGAACAACTACAACATTGTTATTATTTTTGTTATAGTTTCATCCACTATAAATCTATTGTTATTAATGGTTAAGTCATTTATCCCTCTACCTTTTGGTGTTGTTACTTATAATATTTATAAAATTATAAGCCGGGTAAATGATTTTTACAGGCGATATAAGGAAATGATGACAAAGTTGAAACTAACATACCTAATAATAACAATTGAAAATTAAATGCCCTTTATTCTTGTTTTGCACATTTAGCACATTTCCAAATTTGGCAATTTCAAATTTATGAATATTGCCCAAATTTTCTGACACTTTCAAGTTTTGGAGTAAGTTTTTAGAACTTCTTGTATTTGACTCATATTAAGGTATTTAGATTGTTTAGTAAAAAAAACATGTACTTCCTTAATTAAATTTTATAATTGCTTTTACGATTAAGTTTTGACAAAATAATTAATCATCATCAGGCAAAACTGTCTAAAACTAAAAATACAGTCTTAAAATACAATCAAAATTGTGTCAAAATTTTACAGAAATCATTATAATTTTGGAGAATTATAATCTAATTATTGAAAATTAACATTGCAACCTGTAGCACATTTCCAAATTTGGCAAGTTCAAGTTTAGGAATATTACCAAATTTATGTATTTGGCTCATATTAAGGATTAAGATATTTAGATTATTTGGTAAAAAAATATGTACTTCTTTAATTAATGTTTTTAATTGCTTTTGCAACCGGTTTTGATTAATTAATTGGTCATCACCAGGCAAAATTGTCCAAAACTAAAAATACAGTCTTAAAATACAGTCAAAATTATTTCCAAATTTGGCAGAAATCATTATAATTTTGGAGAATTATAATCTAATTATTGAAAATTGACATTACAACCTTTAGCACATGTCCAAATTTGGCAGAAATCGTTCAAATTTTGGAAAAATAAAATCTAATTATTGAAAATTGTCATTACAAACTTTTGCATATTTCTAATTTTAGCAGTTTCAAATTTAAAATTATTTCCAAATTTGGCAAAACTAATTATAATTTTGGAGAATTATAATCGAATTATTGAAATTTAACATTACAACCTTTAGCACATTTCCAAATTTGGCAGAAATCATTATAATTTTTGAGAATTATAATCTAATTATTGAAAATTGACATTACAACCTTTAGCACATTTCCAAATTTGCCAAGTGCAAATATAGGAATTTTACCAAATTTTTCTGCCACTTTCAAATTTTGGAGAAATATTTGTAACTTCTTGTATTTGACTTATATTAAGGTATTTAGATTGTTTAGTAAAAATACATGTACTTCCTTAAATAAAATTTTTAATTGCTTTTGCGATTAAGTTTTGACAAATTAATTGGTCATCATCAGACAAAACTGTCTAAAACTAAAAATACAGTCTTAAAATACAATCAAAATTATTTCCAAATTTGACAGAAATCATTATAATTTTGGAGAATTATAATCAAATTATTGAAAATTAACATTGCAACCTTTAGCACATTTCCAAATTTGGCAAGTTCAAGTTTCGGAATATTACCAAATTTATGTATTTGACTCATATTAAGGATTAAGATATTTAGATTATTTGGTAAAAAAATATGTACTTCTTTAATTAATGTTTTTAATTGCTTTTGCAACCGGTTTTGATTAATTAATTGGTCATCACCAGGCAAAATTGTCCAAAAACTAAAAATACAGTCTTAAAATACAATCAAAATTATTTCCAAATTTGGCAGAAATCATTATAATTTTGGAGAATTATAATCTAATTATTGAAAATTGACATTACAACCTTTAGCACATTTCCAAATTTGGCAGAAATCGTTCTAATTTTGGAGAAATAAAATCTAGTTATTGAAAATTGTCATTACAAACTTTAGCATATTTCTAATTTTAGCAGTTTCAAATTTAAAATTATTTCCAAATTTGGCAAAACTAATTATAATTTTGGAGAATTATAATCGAATTATTGAAATTTAACATTACAACCTTTAGCACATTTCCAAATTTGGCAGAAATCATTATAATTTTGGAGAATTATAATCTAATTATTGAAAATTGACATTACAACCTTTAGCAGATTTCCAAATTTGGCAGTTTGAAATTTAAGAATATACCAAATTTTTCAGCCACATCCAAATTTTTGAGAAATATTTTTAACTTCTTGTATTAGACCCATACTAAGTTATTTAGATTATTTAGTAAAAAAACATGTACCTCCTAAATTAATTTTTTTAATTGTGTTTGCAACGGGTTTCGGCTAATTAATTGGTCATCATCAGGCAAAATTGTCTAAAACTAAAAATACAGTTTTTAGTTTTAGGCAATTTTTCCTGATGATGACCAATTAATTAGTTGAAACCGGTCGCACAAAAGCAATTACTAATTTTAATTAACGAAGTAGATACAATCGTGCTCACATAAATCTAGTACAAACAAATTGATATTGCTATATAAAATTGCTATTGTAAGCTAATTTTTGTACTAGATTTGTGTGAGTATGACTTTACATGGTTGTTTACTTAATAACACATTTTTAAATTTGCCCTAAATCTACAATTATTTTATGGCATAACAATTTAGATTTCTTAAGAATCTTTTAAATCATAATCTTAAATTTCTCCCTATTTAAGAAGAGTAATAAAATTGAGAATTTTGGCGGCACGAGTCCACGAATCGAATAGATAGTGTCTTTAGTTCTATACTTACTTATTTTCTTATTTTCTTTATGCCCTTCATACTTCTTTTATCTTTCTGCTTAAATATCTTTTCCATTTATCTTTTTAATTTTCAATCTTATGTGATTTTTCTACCAGTCTGTCTTCTGTGTCATTTCATTTGTTTTTTTTTGTTGTTGTTCCGCAGCTTTTTTTGGCTGCTTCTATCTTACTTATTATCACCAGTCCATTGTCCTTAGAAAAGTGTTTCAAAAATGTGGAAACAGTTAAAAAAAATCGAATTTTTGAAAAAGTTACAGAAAATCTACAAAATCAATCAAAGAACGTATGCCCTTTAAATGATTCAGTAATCTAAAACTAACTTGCAATACAAAATTTCGGTGATATCTTGAATGATTTCCGAAAATTCTCACTATTTCGGTTTTCATCATTTAAAAAGCGAGATTTTTTAATCTTATTTTATTTTTAGATCGCTCTGTTTTCTGTCATTTCATTTGGTTTTTTTTGTTGTTCCGCAGATTTTTTTGGCTGCTTCTATCTTACTTATTATGGCCATTATCCATTGTCTTTGAAAAAAGTGTTTCAAAAATGATTATTCCACCACTCTGTCTTCTCTGTCTCTTTATTTGTTATTCTTGTTGTTCAGCAGTTTATTTTTTTGCTGCTTCTAATCTTACTTATTATAGCCAGTCCATTGTCCTTTAAAAAGTGTTTCAAAAATGTGGAGACAGGTAAAAAAATCGAATTTTTGAAAAAGTTACAGAAAATCTACAAAATCAAGGAAAGAACGTATGCCCTTTAAATGATTCAGTAATCTAAAACTAACTTGCAATACAAAATTTCGGTGATATCTTGAATGATTTCCGAAAATTCTCACTATTTCGGTTTTCATCATTTAAAAAGCGAGATTTTTCAATCTTATTTTATTTTTAGACAACTCTGTTTTCTCTGTCATTTCATTTGTTGTTTTTTTTTGTTGTTCCGCACTTTTTGGCTGCTTCTATCTTAATTATTGTGGATATTATCCATTGTCCTAGAAAAAGTGTTTTAAAAATTATTATTCCACCACTCTGTCTTCTCTGTCTCTTTATTTGTTATTCTTGTTGTTCAGCAGTTTATTTTTTTGCTGCTTCTAATCTTACTTATTATGGCTAGTCCATTGTCCTTCAAAAAGTGTTTCAAAAATGTGGAAACAGGTAAAAAATTGAAATTTTGAAAAAGTTACAGAAAATCTACAAAATTAAGGAAAGAACGTATGTCCTTTAAATGATTCAGTAATCTAAAAATAACTTGCAATACAAAATTTCAGTGATATCTTGAATGATTTCCAAATATTCTTACTATTTCGGTTTTCGTCATTTAAAAAGCGAGATTTTTCAATCTTATTTTATTTTTGGACCGCTGTGTTTTCTCTGTCATTTCATTTGTTTTTTTGTTTTTTTGTTGTTCCGCAGCTTTTTTGGCTGTTTCTATCTTACTTATTATGGCCATTATCCATTGTCCTTGAAAAGGTGTTTCAAAAATTATTATTCAGCCACTCTGTCTTCTCTGTCTCTTTATTTGTTATTCTTGTTGTTCAGCAGTTAATTTTTTGCTGTTTCTAATCTTGCTTATTATGGCCAGTCCATTGTCCTTGAAAAAGTGTTTCAAAAATGTGGAAACAGGTAAAAAAATCGATTTTTTAAAAAAGTTACAGAAAATCTACAAAATCAAGGAAAGAACGTATGAGCTTTAAATGATTCAGTAATCTAACTTGCAATACAAAATTTCAGTGATATCTTGAATGATTTTTAACATAAAATTTCATAATTTCCAATGAATAATTAATTATAGTTTATGGATAATGTTTAATTTCTTAAAGAATTTATAAAATTTCTTATAAAATGATGCAAATTCTTATAAAACTATGCAATTTCTAATGACATTATGCAATTTCTAATGAAATTATGCAAATTGTAATGGAATTATGAAATTTCTAACGAAATACAGATACACAGAAATTGGGTTTAATCATCAATTTTTGTTCAAATTCAATAATTATTTTAAAAAATCATAAGATTTAAATTGTAATGTAAATCAATTGATATAAATCACATATATCCTGGCAAAAACTGATCAGACATATATAAAAATCAAAAGAATTAAATAAATCATGATTTATTTGATTTTTTTAAATAAATTATTCCTTTTTGATTTTTTTTAAATCATGACTTATTCTAACCCTGCTATAAATCACTACAACAAATCACTACAAAAACATTTAGAAAATTTAAATAAAAATGTGTTCTAAACATAAAAATTTCATAATTTCCAATGAATAATAAATTATAGTTTATGGATAAAGTTTAATTTCTTAAAGAAATTATAAAATTTCTTATAAAATGATGCAAATTCTTATAAAATTATGCAATTATTTCTAATGACATTATGCAATTTATAATGACATTATGCAATTTATAATGACATTATGCAATTTCTAATGACATTATGCAATTTCTAATGAAATTATGCAAATTGTAATGGAATCATGAAATTTCTAATGAAATACAGGTACACAGAAATTGGTTTTAATCATCAATTTGTGTTCAAATTCAATAATTATTTTAAAAAATCATAAGATATAAATCGTAATGTAAATCAACTGATATAAATCACATATATCCTGGCAAAAACTGATCAGACATATATAAAAATCAAAAAAATTAAACAAATCATGATTTATTTGATTTTTTTAAATAAATTATTGCTTTTTGATTTTTTAAATCATGCCTAATTCTAACCCTGCTATAAATCACTACAACAAATCACTACAAAAACATTTAGAAAATTTAAATAAAAATTTGTTCTTAATATAAAAATTTCATAATTTCCAATGAATGATTAGTTATAGTTTAAGGATAAAGTTTAATTACTTAAAGAATTTATAAAATTTCTTATAAAATGATGCAAATTCTTATAAAATTATGCAATTTCTAATGACATTATGCAATTTCTAATGACATTATGCAATTTCTAATGACATTATGCAATTTCTAATGAAATTATGCAAATTGTAATGGAATTATGAAATTTCTAATGAAATACAGATACACAGAAATTGGTTTTAATCATCAATTTTTGTTCAAATTCAATAATTATTAAAAAAAAATCATAATATTTAAATCGTAATGTAAATCAATTGATATAAATCACATCTATCCTGGCAAAAACTGATCAGACATATATAAAAATCAAAAAAATTAAATAAATCATGATTTATTTGATTGATTTTTTAAATAAATTATTGCTTTTTGATTTTTTTAAATCATGCTTTATTCTAACCCTGCTATAAATCACTACATTCATCACTAATAAATCACTAATAAAAATCTTAAAAATCATGATTTATTCTAACTAGCAATACAAAATTTCATTGATATCTTGCTTATTTCCGAAAATTATCACTATTTCGATTTTCATCATTTTGAAAAACGAGATTTTCTAGGTAAGTGAAACTTGGTAGATGTGATGAATAAGGTTTTTAGACCAGCACAAATTAATTTCGTAAAAAGGTTTTTTTAAATATCAATAATAAAAATATTCTCATATGATACCAATTTTTTTGGTGGTCACTGTATATTGAAAATCTTATATTTCGTAATAACTCCAAAAAACAAGACGACAGCTAATTTTGGTATTTACCAATAAGTTTATCAAAAAACATATCTAGAAAACAACACCAATTTTCACACAAAATTTCATTGATATCTTGCTTGATTTCCGAAAATTATCACTATTTCGATTTTCATCATTTTGAAAAACGAGATTTTCTAGGTAAGTGAAACTCACTTGGTAGATGTGATGAATAAGGTTTTTAGACCAGCACAAATTAATTTCGTAAAAAAGTTTTTTTAAGTATCAATAATAAAAATATTCTCATATGATACCATTTTTTTGGTGGTCACTGTATATTGAAAATCTTATATTTTGTAATAACTCTAAAAAACAAGACGACAGCTAATTTTGGTATTTACCAATAAGTTTCTCAAAAAAACATATCTAGAAAACAACACCAATTTTCACACAAAATTTCATTGATATCTTGTTTGATTTCCGAAAATTATCACTCTTTCGATTTTCATCATTTTGAAAAACGAGATTTTCTAGGTAAGTGAAACTCACTTGGTAGATGTGATGAATAAGGTTTTTAGACCAGCACAAATTAATTTCGTAAAAAAGTTTTTTTAAATATCAATAATAAAAATATTCTCATATGATACCAATTTTTTGGTGGTCACTGTATATTGAAAATCTTATATTTCGTAATAACTCCAAAAAAACAAGACGACAGCTAATTTTGGTATTTACCAATAAGTTTCTCAAAAAACATATCTTTTTTAACCAATTTTTCCACACCTCCTTTAATTTTTGTATGTATTAATTGATATGTATTGGATTTTGTATTTTATACTTTTATATTTTATACTTTTGTACCCATTTTATGACCTGTGTAGACTTATTTGTTAATAGCACAAAAAAAAACCATTATATCAAAATTTCCTCATCAAAAATACGTCGAGCAAATGCAAATTTTGATCTCATTCTGTTAATGGCTATGAATTATTATTTTTCGGTCTTTTAAATGAGGTATATTTTACTTACTTCTGACAACATTAAATGTATTTTAAGTTATTTATACATTAAATTTATACATTTATACACGCATTTACATTTATTTTACATATTTTGCTACTCAGATTATTACATTGCAATTAAATGTATTTCAATTTAAGTGCCAAACATTATTATTATCACAGACAGGTAAATACTCATTTATGGCATGCACTAATACTAATCAATATACATATATGTAAATCCAGTAAGTTTGTAAGTATTTACTCCATCTTTTCATGCTTCTGCAGATGAACTAACTCCTCGCACTTTTTCCATAGTCTCTCTGCTAGTTCCATATCCAAACAGGACTTATACATTGGGATCTCTTGACATTCATCATACAATTTTCCGGATTCGTTTTCCAATTCTTTGGCAACTGAGCAGTATATAGTTGTCTGAGCACCTTCTTCTGGTGTCTACAAATATAAACGAATTTTGGTTATTTATTAGGAAGCAAATTTACATTTAAAAAATGCAGATGTGATATATCCAATAACGTAGTTGAAATAACACTCATTTATGAAATTTGATATTAATTTGATTGATTAACATTTCGTCGACTGAGAATTATTTTGAATCAAGCCCAAAAATATTAAATGTGTTTTCATAATAATTATGGAAATATCGGAGTTTTTAGAAAATCACGATTTGCAAGTTTATTAGAATAATTTCCAATTTCTAAACTTCTACTTTTGTAAAATTTTCAACATAATATGAACCAACATTCAAAACTGCATAACATTCCCCATTTAACCAGATCTCTAGCTTTAAAAATAAGAAAGATACCCATGCAATCCTACTTTATTTAGGAAACCATGTATAGGTACGTACTTTGAAGATCAATCTTCTTCCGAACAGCAAAGGTCCTTCAAAAATCGATGTTACATTCTTCAATACATCTGTAGCAATTGCACCCGGATGTAAAGAGTGCACGGCGACTTTACTTCCGGCCAAACGTTTTGCGAGCACCCTTGAGAATAAAACGTTGGCTTGCTTCGTCCATCCGTAAACTGCCAATAGTGTGGCTGCTCCTTTAGTATCAGGAAACGCCTCGATATCGAATTTACTGAACATTGCAGCCGTAGAAGAAACGTTTACAATGCGACTTGGAGCAGATTTCTTTAGTTTACCTACAAAAATATCCAAAAATAAAACATTATTTCTATTTGCAGTTAGAATAAATAGATTATTTGTAGATTTATTAGTTACAAAACATAATTTTAGGTAGAATGGCGCAATCAATATGTGAGGCTCTTTAAATTGCTTCTTTGTTTTCCATATCTAATTTGATTTGACTTTAATAAGACATACCTAATAATAATAATTATTATTGTTAGTTTTAATGGAACTTTCTCTCGAATTAGGTTTAATTGTTCGATTATAGTTGATCAACAAAAGATGAATGAAAACTATAGTGAGAACCTCTGTTTCAATAGAGTTGATAGAGTCAATCGAGAAGTTGAAGTTTAAACTAGAGTTTTCATTCAACTTTTGTTGATCAACAACAATCGATCAATTAACTTGATCAAATCACTTGATTCGCGAAAATGCGGCTTAGGAACTCTATTGAATGTTGATCAACTTGAAACTACAGTTTTCATTCAACTTTTGTTGATCAACTACAATCGATCAAAACTACAGTTTTCATTCAACTTTTGTTGATCAACTACAATCTATCAATTAAACTTGATTCATAAGAAAAACTTTGTTTCAAAAAAAATAATCAACTTTTAACTATAGTTATCATTCAACTTATGTTGATCGTCTAGAATAAATCAATTAATCTAGATTCGTGAGATTGCGTCTTTAAATATCTCTAAAACATGCAATTTTATATCTATACTGATCATTGGTAGTGCAGATAACTGCATAGTAAATACTATTCAAGTGCGTACTCAATAATATTATTAATAATAAAGTAGAACCGGTTTATATAATAATTGATAACTTGTTATTCTTACGCAATAGTAGAATGGTGAGCAGAAATGGCGACAAGTGATTAACCTGCCACATGCTTTGCAGTCCATCTGCAGTAAATTCATTCAAATGGGCCACAATTGCAGCATTATTTACGAGCACATCCAATCTCTCCTCATTCTCATTAATATCTTTACAGAAATCACGAACGGATTGGAACAGCGAATGATCCACCAGTTTAACGACAACATTCGTATTCCCTGTTGCTGCAATTATCTTTTCTCGAGCTTCTTGAGCTCTCGACTCATTTCTGCAGGCCAAAATCACTCTTGCTCCACGTTTTGCAAAATCCAATGCTGTGAAATATCCAATACCTAAAAAAAAAAAATTTGCAACAACTAGAAGACACAGTTTTAATGTAATTCAATTTTTACATCAAAAATCACACATAAATGAAATGAAATCAAATAATATATGCAAATATAACAACAACACACAATAACAACAACAAACAATAACATTCAAAACATTACATGTAACTTATGTTTTGATATGTAAATTAGAACTTATTTCCAAAGATATTGTAAACGATGAAATTGAAGCAATTAGAATTTTGTGGTTTTTTATGGTTTTTTGTATATTTGTTAATATGACTTGAATTTTTTCTGATGATTTTGAGTTTTTTCTACAAGTTTTAATGTATCATTTTAGATTATTTGAAAATGTAATATTTTTTATAGTGTTTAAGGCAGCGCCAATATCACTACCACAAAAGTCAATTTATTTTCAAATTTTATTAAGAAAATTTACACAAAATCTTTCAAAATTCCAGACAGAATCCCTAGATAACTTGGGATCTTTTTTCTGGAATTTTATAGTAGTAACGTAGATTTTGTATAGTTTTAACATATCAGTCAGTCTTTATAACTTTTTTAAATTTTATTTTGGATTTTATTGTATTTCATGTTTGCGAATTCTAAATGAGAAAGTATCGCTTAAAATTGCAAAAGCGTCAAGTTTCAGTTTCAGAAATTCAGATTGGTGAATTGTATTATCAGCTTTTGTACAATTTTAAACAAAATTTCGAAATTTTAGTTTATTTTCAGAATATATAGTTTTTTTATGGTATTAACACATGAGTTTAGTTAAAACATGTCTACCTTTCTTTCTGGTGTTTCATACATTGTTTTGGACACTTTTGATACTTATTTTCAAAGATATTGTAAACGATGAAATTAAAGCAATTAGAATTTTGTGGTTTTTTATGGTTTTTTGTATATTTGTTAATATGACTCGAATTTTTTCTGATGATTTTGAGTTTTTTATACAAGTTTTAATGTATCATTTTAGATTATTTGAAAATGGAATATTTTTTATAGTGTTTAAGGCAGCACCAATATCACTACCACAAAAGTCAATTTATTTTCAAATTTTATTAAGAAAATTTACACAAAATATTTCAAATTTCCAGACAGAATCCTTAGATAACTTGGGATTTTTTCTGGAATTTTATAGTAGTAACGTAGATTTTGTATAGTTTTAACATATCAGTCAGTCTATATAACTTTTTTTAATTTTATTTTGGATTTTATTGTATTTCATGTTTGCGAATTCTAAATGAGAAAGTATCACTTAAAATTGAAAAAGCGTCAATTTTCAGATTCAGAAATTCAGATTGGTGAATTGTATTATCAGCTTTTGTACAATTTTAAACAAAATTTCGAAATTTTAGTTTGTTTTCAGAATATATAGTTTTTTTATGGTATTAACACATGCGTTTAGTTAAAACATGTCTACCTTTCTTTATGGTGTCTCATACATACTTTTAGCCATTTTTGATACTTATCTTCAAAGATATTGTAAACGATGAAATTGAAGCAATTAGAATTTTGTATTTTTTAAGGTTTTTTGTATATTTGTTAATATGACTTGAATTTTTTCTGATGATTTTGAGTTTTTTTGCAAGTTTTAATGTATCATTTTAGATTATTTGAAAATGTAATATTTTTTATAGTGTTTAAGGCAGCACCAATATCACTACCACAAAAGTCAATTTATTTTCAAATTTTATTAAGAAAATTTACATAAAATATTTCAAAATTCCAGACAGAATCCTTAGATAACTTGGGATTTTTTTTCTGGAATTTTATAGTAGTAACGTAGATTTTGTATAGTTTTAACATATCAGTCAGTCTATATAACTTTTTTAAATTTTATTTTGGATTTTATTGTGTTTCATGTTTGCAAATTCTAAATGAGAAAGTATCACTTAAAATTGGAAAAGCGTCAATTTTCAGATTCAGAAATTCAGATTGGTGAATTGTATTATCAGCTTTTGTACAATTTTAAACAAAATTTCGAAATTTTAGTTTATTTTCAGAATATATAGTTTTTTTATGGTATTAACACATGAGTTTAGTTAAAACATGTCTACCTTTCTTTCTGGTGTTTCAAACGTAGTTTTAGCCACTTTTGATACTTATTTTCAAAGGTATTGTAAACGATGAAATTGAAGCAATTATAATTTTGTGGTTTTTTATGGTTTTTTGTATATTTGTTAATATGACTCGAATTTTTTCTGATGATTTTGAGTTTATTTTACAAGTTTTAACGTATCATTTTAGATTATTTGAAAATGGAATATTTTTTATAGTTTTTAAGGCAGCACCAATATCACTACCACAAAAGTCAATTTATTTCCTAATTTTATTAAGAAAATTTACATAAAATCTTTCAAAATTCCAGACAGAATCCTTAGATAACTTGGGATTTTTTTTCTGGAATTTTATAGTAGTAACGTAGATTTTGTATAGTTTTAACATATCAGTCAGTCTATATAACTTTTTTAAATTTTATTTTGGATTTTATTGTGTTTCATATTTGCAAATTCTAAATGAGAAAGTATCACTTAAAATTGGAAAAGCGTCAATTTTCAGATTCAGAAATTCAGATTGGTGAATTGTATTATCAGCTTTTGTACAATTTTAAACAAAATTTCGAAATTTTAGTTTATTTTCAGAATATATAGTTTTTTTATGGTATTAACGCACGAGTTTAGTTAAAACATGTCTACCTTTCTTTCTGGTGTTTCATACATAGTTTTGGCCACTTTTGATACTTATTTTCAAAGGTATTGTAAACGATGAAATTGGGGCAATTAGAATTTTCTGGTTTTTTATGGTTTTTTGTAAATTTGTTAATATGACTTGAATTTTTTTTGGCCATTATTTTTGAAAGTCCATATTCATTACTTTAATATATATATATTTTTTAAAGTGATATAAAAATATTCTTAAAGTAATCTTTACATATAATAAAATCTAATTTTACAAAAACTCCATATTCCATACTTTTTTTTTAAGTGATATGAAAATATTATTAAGGTAATCTTTACATACAATAAAATCTAATTTACAAGTGTTGGACTGACATATGCTATTGATAAATAATAATATGTGGTAATAAACCAAATAATTACTAACTATAAATTTACAAACTGCTTTTTAGTGTAAGCATGAATTACATTTTTATTACCAGTACTTACCTGTATTTGCTCCAGTAACAATCACTGTTTTTCCTACTAAGCACGTGTAACTATTATTCCACCTTGTATGTAGTTTAATGTATACCTTGATAACAACCAGAGCAAGTAAAACCAAACCCAATATAAAAATTAGAAGCGTAGACAACATTTTAAATTATAAATTGATCTCGTACACAAAGAATATCTTCTACAGAAATTTGTTTCCACACAAACTTGCTTTTCGTCGAACAGATGAATACTAGTTAACAAATACATAAGTGTATAAATTTAATGATCATTGGATCACATAGGAGTGGGGACTCTCGCAATCTCAATGACTATGTGAATTGGAGCGAATGGCTCACTATCTAAATTTAGTATGCAGTTGGGATTTATTGACTTCTCTCTGTTCGTGTAAAAGATATCTAATTATTTCTATCCACACGTTCAGGAATCCTCACTTTAGGAATTTGAGTTCTTACACTTTTAACAAAGATAAGTAGAATACTCTTGTTATGTTGTTTTATTCGATCATCAAACTTTTTCCTTGTCAAAGCCAATAAATTTATTATTATTACATTCTAGTAACAAATTATTGTAAACTATGCTTTTACTGGGTATTACAGTTACTTAACAAAAGTATCATCTCGATATATCGCACTCATTTGCACATATTTATAGTGAAATTGAATATCTGTACATTTACTCAGTTTATAAATAACTTAAGTGTACTACTATTAATAGAATATGTAAATATTGAAGCGTGCTCCGTTTTAAGTGCTTGTACTCTACTGATTCAAAATTCCTCATTTTCTTAAGATATAAAATATACTTGATAAAATGGAGAAATTTTGTCATAAGATGGCGAAAATTTGTGAAAACTGATATTTCTCGCATATTTGAAATATTCATTTTGACTATTAGGTTTATATGAAAATCGTGGAAAAACTTAAAACGGAGCAATTAAAATATTTCATTTTTCTGTAAGCCAAATATTGCTATAACATTTTACATATTCTATTAATATGTATTGTATTAAATAGATGTTAAAAATATTGTCTCTGAGAACTGCAAATAATTTAAGTAAACTCACATTTCATACAAACCTATAAAATTTTATACATTCTAATGAATAATAATGAAAATCTTGGAAAAACTGATTCAAAATTCCTAATTTTCTTAAGATATAAAAAATACTTGATAAAATGCAGAAATTTTGTTATAAAATGACAAAAATTTGTGAAAACTGATATTTCTCGCATATTTTAAATATTCATTTTGACTATTGAGTTTATACAAAAAACGTGGAAAAACTTAAAACGGAGCATTTAAAATATTTCATTTTTCTGTAAGCCAAAGATTGCTATAACATTTTACATATTCTATTAATATGTATTGTATTAAATAGATGTTAAAAAAATTGTCTCTGAGAACTGCAACTAATTTAAGTAAACTCACATTTCGTACAAACCTATAAAATTTTATACATTCTAATAAATAATAATGAAAATCTTGGAAAAACAGATTCAAAATTCCTCGTTTTCTTAAGATATAAAAAATACTTGATAAAATGCAGAAATTTTGTCATAAAATGACAAAAATTTGTGAACACTGATATTTCTCACATATTTGAAATATTCAATTTGACTATTAAATTTATAATAATGAAAATCCTGGAGAAACTGATTCAAAATTCCTTATTTTCTTAAGATATAAAATATACTTGATAAAATTTTGTCAATAAGTTAAAGTATACTACTATTAATAGAATATGTAAATATTGAAGCGTACTCCGTTTTAAGTTCTACTACTCTACTGATTTAAAATTCACCATTTTCTTAAGATATAAAATATATTTGATAAAATGGAGACATTTTTTTCATAAAATAGCGAAAATTTGTGAAAACTGATACTTCTCACATATTTGAAATATTAATTTTGACTATTAAATTTATAATAACGAAAATCCAGGAGAAACTGATTCAAAATTCCTCATTTTTTTAAGATATAAAATATACTTGATCAAATTTAGGAGACTTGGGAAAATTTATATCAAATCATATATCGAAATTTCAATTAGATAAAATTTTATTCGTTGACAAATTTTTAATTATTTCTGTCAAATTTTCGATTATTTCTGTGAAATTTGCAACGATTATTGTAAATGTTTTGATGATTCGTGCCATATTTAATTAATTATTTCCGTCATAATTTAATTTTTTAGTAATGTCAAAATTTCAATTAGACAACATTTTATTCGTTACCAAATTTTGAATTATTACTGTCTAATTTTCGATTATTTCTGTGAAACCTACAACGATTATTGTAAATCGATAGATGTGAAATGATAGATTTTTCAACGATTTTAAGTTTCTTAATACCGAAAATTGCAAAATAGTTGATAGTGTTAGTATTAATATTTTCCATTCTCGAGATTTCTGAATAATTGTCAATAATTTTCCAAATTTCTAGAGGTTTCAGAATAAGTATCAAAATTTGTTAAGATATTTCAATATTAGTCGAGGTTTCTTAATAAATCTCAAGATTTCAAGTAATTTTTCAACAATTTTGTGAAGTTTCTAAATGATTTCCATGATTTCTCAATAGTTTTTGAGATTTCAATACATTTATTAACGATTCTTAAGATTTTTAGAGATTCCTCAATAATACTGAGAGATTTCTACAGATATCTTAATTATTATTAAGATTTTATAGAGGTTTTTTTTTAAATTATAGATATCTCAAGAATTTTTAATATTTATATAGATACCTTAATAATTATCATGATATCTGGATTTTTTTCAATAATTTCGAGATTCTTAATACTGAGAACTGTGAACTAGTTGATTGTATTGGTATTCCTATTTTCCATTCTCGAGATTTCTTAGTAATTCTCTATAATTTTTGAAGTTTCTTCAGATATCTTAATAATTATCACGATTTAGAATTTTTTTTAAAGTTTTTAGAGATTCTTAAAAAAAATTCTAAAAATGTTTTGATAATTACCACATTTTCTAGAGATTTTCGTATATTTATTTCAATTTTCAATTCATTTTCAATTTTTCTGCACTTTTATGCTGGTTTAGATTAATTTCTTGTTACATTGTGAACGAATTTCGTATATTTATATTATTTTATTATTCATATTTTATATTGATCTTCTACTAAAGCAATTTTCATTGAAGATGCATCGAAATCACTGAATTTTGAAAGTAGTTGATCAAACAAATTTAAAACTCGAATTTTTTATATTTAAATAATTATTAATTCATTTGTATGTTTCTGCTGGTTTAGATTCATAAATTGGAATTTAGAATCTTGTGAAAACTTTGATTTAGAAGAAAGAAAAGTTCTGTAATTTTCAAATAATTGTCATCCACATGTTATGAATTTTTCACGGTATATCGATTTCATGGATTTTCATGTAATTTTCGATTAATATTATAAGAGATTATCATGGAATTTTGCATTTTTATATATTTTTTTATTGATCTTCTACTAAAGCAATTTTCATTGAAAATGCATCGATTTCACTGAAATTTTTGCAAGTAGTTGATCAAAACACTGTAAACGTTGGAAAATATGAATACCAATGCAATCAACTAGTTCACAGTTCTCAGTATTAAGAATCTCGAAATTATTGAAAAAAATCCAGAAATCATGATAATTATTAAGGTATCTTTATTAATATTTAAAATTTGTGAGATATCTATAATTTAGAAAAAAAAACCTCTATAAAATCTTAATGATAATTAATATATCTGTAGAAATCTCTGAGTATTATTGAGGAATCTCTAAAAATCTTAAGAATCGTTAATAAATGTATGGAAATCTCAAAAACTATTGAGAAATCATGGAAATCATTTAGAAACTTCACAAAATTGTTGAAAAATTACTTGAAATCTTGAGATTTATTAAGAAAAAACTCGACAAATATTGAAATACCTCAACAAATTTTGATACTTATTCTGAAACCTCTAGAAATTTTGAAAAATTATTGTCAATTATTCATAAATCTTGACAATGGAAAATATTAATACCAACACTATCAACTATTTTGCAATTTTCAGTATTAAGAAACTTGAAATCATTGAAAAAAATCCCATTTTACAATAATCGTTGTAAATTTCACAGAAATAATCGAATATTTGACAGAAATAATTCAAAATTTGTCAACGAATAAAATTTTATCTAATTGAAATTTTGATATAAGTAGAAAATAAAATTATGTCGATAATAATTAAATATGGCATAAATCATCAAAACTTTTACAATAATCGTTGTAAATGTCACAGAAATAGTCGAAAATTAGACAGAAATAATTCAAAATTGGCAACGAATAAAATTTTATCTAATTGAAATTTTGATATAAGTTGAAAATAAAATTATAACGATAATAATTAAATATGGCATGAATCATCAAAAACTTTTACAATAATCGTTGCAAATTTCACAGAAATAATCGAAAATTTGACAGAAATAATTCAAAATTTGGCAACGAATAAAATTTCTATAGTGCCTTCAACCTGTTGCCGTTTTATTTTAGAATGTTTTTGGTTATCATTGAAATTTTTACAGAATAATTGAAAGTTTGAAATAAATAATTTAAATTTTAGCTGAAATATTTATAGTGCCTTCAAACTGTTTCCATTTCATTTTAGAATGTAATCAGTTATCATTGAAATTATGACAGAATAATTGAAAGTTTGGAATAAATAATTTAAATTTTAGCTGAAATATTGATTTTTATTGCACTTTTAACAGAAAAATTCAAATTTTTGTAGAAATATCTGATGTTTTCAATTTAATGTTTCAATTTATTTTAATTTTTAGAGAAGATAAATTCAGAAATTGGAATTTAAGATCTTTGATTTACACATAGGAAAATGTCTTGAATTTTCGAGTACACTTGTGAAATTTTCACTGAATATCGGATTCGTCGATTTTCATCGAATTTTCAATTCATGTCGTTCATTTTTACACAATTTTCGATGTACTAGCAATTTTCATTGCATACTGTACAGGATGTTTCAAAAACTATATAATTTTCAATTGTTTGCACTTTTATGCTGGATTAGATTAAATTTCAATTGCAATTTTCATTGAATACTATACAGGATGTTTCAAAAACTATATAATTTTCAATTGTTTGCACTTTTATGCTCTATTAGATTAAAATATTATTAAATTTCAATTGCAATTTTCATTGAATTCTATACAGGATGTTTCAAAAACTATATAATTTTCAATTGTTTGCACTTTTATGCTAGATAAGATTCAAATATTATTCAATTGTTGACGAATTTTGTATATTTAAATAATTATCAATGTATTTGTATTTTTCTGCTGGTTTAGATTCATAAATTGGAATTTAGAAACTTGTGAAATATGTGATTTAGAAGAAAGGAAAGTTCTGTAATTTTCAAATAATTGTCATCCACATGTTATGAATTTTTCACGATATATCATGGATTTTCATGTAATTTTTGATTAACATTATAAGAGATTATCATGGAATTTTGCATTTTTTATAAAAATTTTTATTGATTTTCTACTAAAGCAATTTTCATTGAAAATGCATCGAATTCACTGAAATTTTTTCTTTTCACTTTTGTGCTGGTTTAGAATAATCTCTTATTACATTGTGAACGAATTTCGTATATCTACATAATTTTATTATTAATTTTTTTTATTCTTCTTCTTCTATTCTTATTAATTCTACAAAAGCAATTTTCATTGAAAATGCATGAAAATCACTAAAATTTGAAAGTAGTTGATCAAAAAAAATTAAAACTCGAATTTTGTATATTTAAATAATTATTAATTTATTTGTATTTTTCTGCTGGTTTAGATTCATAAATTGGAATTTAGAATCTTGTGAAATCTTTGCTTTAGAAGAAAGAAAAGTTCTGTAATTTTAAAATAATTGTCATCCACATGTTATGAATTTTTCACGGAATATCGATTTCATGGATTTTCATGTAATTTTGATTAATATTATAAGAGATTATCATGGAATTTTGCATTTTTATATAATTTTTTATTGATCTTTTACTAAAGCAATTTTCATTGAAAATGCATCGAAATCACTGAAATTTGAAAGTAGTTGATCAAAAAAAAATTTAACTCCCTGCAGAGTTTCATATATTTATTTCAATTTTCAATTTTTCTGCACATTTCTGCTGATTTAGATTAATTTCTTATTACATTGTGAACGAATTTCGTATATTTATATAATTTTATTATTAATAATATATTATTTTTTGAGCAAAAATTGTGAAACTCCCTGCAGAGTTTTATATAATTATTTCAATTTTGGATTAATTTTAAATTTTTCTGCATTTTTGTGCTGGTTTAGATTAATTTCTTATTAAATTGTTAACGAATTTCGTATATTTATATAGTTTAATTTTTTCTGGATTTTTTGTACCTTCCATTTGCGTTATCTACTTGCAAAAATCTATTCTTCTTAAAGCGGGGATTTATAAGCGTGGAAATTTTTGTCACAGATTGCTGTTCACAAAAAAAAGTCTTTTTTGTACGATATTTGTATTTTTCTCTTTTTATACATTTTTGCAAGAAAAAGTTAATGCGAATGCTGAATCCATTAATTCGGACGTCATCACTAATAAAATAATATATTTGGAAATGCTAAAATTCGGTGAATATACAGATCTGTTATTATTTTGAATAATAACTGAGTAAAGCATACAAATCATTAATCACTATTTCGATCTTTCGAAGTAACAAGTAACAGAAAATGACATAATACCGTCAGAATTGATTGTAAAATATACATTTATTCTTGGGTGTGTATAGAATGTGTATAGTACAACAGGACAACTTGTATCAGAAAAACGTTTTCATCTTAAAATTGAAAATGTAAATGTGATAGCATTTTAACACAACAATTTATATTTTAAACATAAATTTTGATTTTTTTTTGTATCCATTACAATAAATAACCACTTAACACATATTTGTTACCGATATATAGATAGTTATCGATAGTAAGCCGACAAACTTACAAACTTGTGTGACAACTTACTTGTGATTTACTATCGATAGTTATGGATAGTAAGCCTTCAAACTATCGATAGTTATCGATAGTAAGCCCTCAAACTATCGATAGTTATCGATAATAAGCCCTTAAACTATTGATAGTTATCGATAGTAAGCCCTCAAACTATCGATAGTTATCGATAGTAAGCCGACAAATTTACAAACTTGTGTGACAACTTACTTGTGATTTACTATCGATAGTTATGGATAGTAAGCCTTCAAACTATTGATAGTTATCGATAGTATGCCCTCAAACTAAACATAGTTATCGATAGTATGCCCTCAAACTATCGATAGTTGTCGATAGTATGCCCTCAAACTAAAGATAGTTATCGATAGTATATCCTCAAACTATCGATAGTTATCGATAGTAAGCCCTCAAACTATCGATAGTTATCGATAATAAGCCCTTAAACTATTGATAGTTATCGATAGTAAGCCCTCAAACTATCGATAGTTATCGATAGTAAGCCGACAAATTTACAAACTTGTGTGACAACTTACTTGTGATTTACTATCGATAGTTATGGATAGTAAGCCTTCAAACTATTGATAGTTATCGATAGTATGCCCTCAAACTAAACATAGTTATCGATAGTATGCCCTCAAACTATCGATAGTTATCGATAGTATGCCCTCAAACTAAAGATAGTTATCGATAATATATCCTCAAACTATCGATAGTTATCGATAGTAAGCCCTCAAACTATCGATAGTTATCGATAATAAGCCCTTAAACTATTGATAGTTATCGATAGTAAGCCCTCAAACTATCGATAGTTATCGATAGTAAGCCGACAAATTTACAAACTTGTGTGACAACTTACTTGTGATTTACTATCGATAGTTATGGATAGTAAGCCTTCAAACTATCGATAGTATGCCCTCAAACTAAACATAGTTATCGATAGTATGCCCTCAAACTATCGATAGTTATCGATAGTATGCCCTCAAACTAAAGATAGTTATCGATAGTATATCCTCAAACTATCGATAGTAAGCCCTCAAACTATCGATAGTTATCGATAATAAGCCCTCAAACTATCGATAGTTATCGATAGTAAGCCCTCAAACTCTCGATAGTTATCGATAATAAGCCCTTAAACTATTGATAGTTATCGATAGTAAGCCCTCAAACTATCGATAGTCATCGATAGTAAGCCCTCAAACTATCAATAGTTATCGATAGTAAGCCCTCAAACTATCGACAACTATCGATAGCCACAACTATCGATATTTCTCGACCTCTTGCAAACTATTGATTAATTTGTAGAGAAGTTAAACGAGCATTTAACATCTTCAAAGCTTCTCTTCGGGCCGCAGTTTGACCAGTCTTTCGCTCTCCTTCCAAATCATTTTGCAAAACTCCTCGTCCTTCGCTGCACTTGGAGTAATAAAAGGTACACAATCCCAGAAGTACTTCCCTGTAACTTTCTGAAGCTTGTTGGATACTGCCAGACGTATTGTAGTTTGAGCTCCTTCAAATAAATCCTAGAAACATAAAAATCAAATTGTTAGTTAATTACAGGTAATCAAATTAACTGATATTGAATTTGGTCGTCATATTACTACTATTACTACAACTATTACTACTACTACTGGCAGTAGTAATAATAATAATAAATCCTAGAAACATAAAAATCAAATTGTTAGTTAATTACAGGTAATCAAAAATAGATGTTAAATTAACAGATATTGAATTGGTCGTCATATTACTACTATTACTACAACTATTACTACTACTACTGGCAGTAGTAATAATAATAATAAATCCTAGAAACATAAAAATCAAATTGTTTGTAAATTACAGGTAATCAAATTAACTGATATTGAATTGGTCGTCATATTACTACTATTACTACAACTATTACTACTACTACTGCTTCTACTACTACTACTTTTACTACTATTTCTAGTACTACTACTACTACTACTACATTTATTTTATTATACTAATTAATACTAAAGTAATTTTTCGAATTGATCATCTAATCAAATTCGATAATATCAGTAGCTTCAGTAGCTATTTCGAATTCATCGAATTTGATGAGCATTTGATTGAACATCAGGCCGTCTTCAATCCTACACAGCGTGTTCAATCAAATGCTCATCAAATTAGATAATAAGCTACTGATATTATCGAATTTGATGAGATGATCAATACAAACAATCAAATGCTCAATCAAATGCTCAATCAAATGCTCAATCAAATGATGGGCATTCTGTAGTCCTGTATTAATAACCAATCTACCTTCATGATGAATCCCATGCAGGAGCAAATGGCATCGATCCAAAATTGAATCATGAATCTGTTGAAGGTTGTCCGGAAAATCGTGGTAAATACAACTCCTGGATGCACAGAGTTTGATGTAACGTTGAAGGCCTTCAATTTTTTGGCAAACCCTTGAGCAGCTATTATATTGCACAGCTTACTGTTTCCGTAGGCCCTTATTTCACCTGCATAAATGCTCTTCGAATCTTTGAAGGGATTGTTTAGTAAATCAACATTAGATAGATTGTGAGTGTAAGCTAATATCGAACTGTGGAATATGATTCTGCTTGGAGCTGACTTCTTCAGCAAATCTGAAATAATAATTTCAATACGGTGAAAATAATTCTTAATTGGCGTAAAGTAATTACTTTAGTATTACTTTTTAGTATTCTTAAGTATCAAATCTTATCAAAGCTTTATACCATTGAACGCGCTTGATGCATGCAAAATGTAGAAACAAATGTCACTATGTTGATAGCGTAACTAAGCAACTGATATCTCAAATGACAGAAGAGTGTTTTATAGCACTTTTTATAGAGTGTTTTATATAATGACAGAAGAGTGTTTTTATAAGCCATAAAACACTTTACACATGTTTTATGAAGGGCATAACAGTACGATTATATAACAAATCTATTAAATAATAGTCGTTGATAAATTAACACATTTTCATAATACTGCGTTATATAAATTTGGTTATATTTAATAATATATTTTATCTCATGAACTGATAAATCTTATTATCTCATTTCTTTTATCTTATGAACTTGACCCATAAACAATACATTACATACGTAACTGTAGTAACATAATGCAATTCATAATTCACCAGTGTTTTATGAATCATAAAACACAGAACTGTCATCACAACAAAGTTTTACAATTAAAGCAAGTCATCGTTCTATGTGGTTGCTAAGGCCTTTGCTAACGTTTGTTTGGTTGTTTTCGAAGGACCAATTCCAAAATAAGCAATTTTAAATTTACGAAGATTAATGATCGTGAACTATCGTATTTTTATATCTTAGTTTTTTAATTAGTTTTTCCTAAATTTTCATTATTATTCATTATTCAGACAAATGGAATATTTTTATTGCTCTGTTTTAAGTTTTTCCACGATTTTCATATAAACTCAATAGTCAGAATGAATATTTCAAATATGCGAGAAATATCAGTTTTCACAAATTTTTGTCATTTTATAACAAAATTTCTGCATTTTATCAAGTATTTTTTATATCTTAAGAAAACGAGGAATTTTGAATCAGTTTTTCCAGGATTTTCATTATTGTTCATTAGAAAGTATAAAATTTTATAGGTTTGTATGAAATGTGAGTTTACTTAAATTATTTGCAGTTCACAGAGACAAAATTTTGAACATCCATTTAATACAATACATATTAATAGAATATGTAAAATGTTATAGCAATCTTTGGCTTACAGAAAAATGGAATATTTTAATTGCTCCGTTTTAAGTTTTTCCACGATTTTCATATAAACTTAATAGTCAAAATGAATATTTCAAATATGCGAGAAATATCAGCTTTCACAAATTTTTGTCGTTTTATAACAAAATTTCTGAATTTTATCAAGTATTTTTTATATCTTAAGAAAACGAGGAATTTTGAACCAGTTTTTCCAAGATTTGCATTATTATTCATTAGAAAGTATAAAATTTTATAGGTTTGTATGAAATCTGAGTTTACTTAAATTATTTGCAGTTCACAGAGACAAAATTTTGAACATCTATTTAATACAATACAAACTAATAGAATATGTAAAATGTTATAGCAATCTTAGGCTTACAGAAAAATGAAATATTTTAATTGCTCCGTTTTAAGTTTTTCCACGATTTTCATATAAACTCAATAGTCAAAATGAATATTTTAAATATGTGAAAAATATCAGTTTTCACAAATTTTTGTCATTTTATAACAACATTTCTGCATTTTATCAAGTATTTTTTATATCTTAAGAAAACGAGGAATTTTGAATCAGTTTTTCCAGGATTTTCATTATTATTCATCAGAAAGTATAAAATTTTATAGGTTTGTATGAATGTGAGTTTACTTAAATTATTTGCAGCTCACAGAGACAAAATTTTGAACATCCATTTAATACAATACATATTAATAGAATATGTAAAATGTTATAGCAATCTTTGGCTTACAGAAAAATGGAATATTTTAATTGCTCCGTTTTAAGTTTTTCCACGATTTTCATATAAACCTAATAGTCAAAATGAATATTTCAAATATGCGAGAAATATCAGTTTTCACAAATTTTTGTCATTTTATAACAAAATTTCTGCATTTTATCAAGTATTTTTTATATCTTAAGAAAACGAGGAATTTTGAATCAGTTTTTCCAGGATTTTCATTATTGTTACCTGTGAGTAAATGTGTGAGTAAAAATGGTCCAAAATAATTAATCTGCATTAGCATATGAAGGCCATCGCTGGTCATCTTCGTACCACCAGATCCTATTCCTGCGTTGTTGATCAAAATATCTAATCTATCCTCTGTATCTGTTATATCTTTGGCTAGCTCTCTTACAGACTCCAATGATGATAGGTCAAGGTGTTTCGATACCACATTTGGATTATTAGTGTGTTTGGTGATTTGCTTTGAGACTTTTTCATCACAGCTCCTGCTGGCTATGATGACTCTGCAACCTCTTGATGCCAGACCCAAAGCAATCTGATAGCCAATGCCTACAAAAAGTTTGGTTTAGTTACAATAATTTCTAACTATTTTAACTAATCAATCAAAATTTTATAATTTTTAACTATTTAAAAAAATTTATCTGGATGGTTTCGACCTTTACTTCGTGGTAGTCCATATTAAAATAATAAACAGAGAAACAACTAGCGATGTTTTTACCACAGAATTTATGGTAAAAATATTCTGTGGTAACAACATAGCAAGTTGTTTCTGTTTTTTTTTTTTTTTTTTTTTTTTTTTAAATCCTCATTAAATAAATATAACCCGCATTGTTGGTGGAATCAAAATTGTCCTGTGAACATCCACTGATCATGAAAATATTTTTTTTAATTTACATATAAAGGCAACTAATAGAAAGATGAAACTAAAATTTTCATTTTCGTTATTTTTCAATAACGTAATAATGTTATCACAATGTGAATTTTGTAACACATTTATGGTTTTAAGATTCTTATTTCCAGCACAGAATCTTTTGATCATTACTTGATCCAGAAATAGAAACAGAAAATATATTCCAGTAAGCGAAAATATGCGGTAAATGTATCGATTTGCATATTAATGATTAAAAATTATTAACCAATTAAAGAAAATTACCTAATTATAATTATGTTTACGTTATTGCGATTTATTTATAAGTTTTAAGTGTTTCAAATGGGTACCAAAGTCAATTGGAAAAGTCGTTAATGTATATTAATATCGATTACCTTGATTTTTAATATTCCATGCAAACAATATTATAAAATAGCATTTACTCTAACTGTAAAAAACTATCAAGGATGGCAAAAATTATAATAATTTGACTATATGATATCCAAAACCATTCCCCTGTTTTAAATCAAATATTACCATAACTTCCTCCAGTAATTAGAGCCGTTTTTCCCACTAAACAAACATTACTTTTACATATTCCATTGGTTAACTTCAGAATCACTTTTATAACTATTATCAGCACAAGTATTTCTAAAATGTAAAACATTTTTCACATTATTTTAAATAAACAGATATAAAAAATGGATATTTGCACAGTATATCGACTTGTTTTGTTTCTCGTCGGACTAACTAGTGCAATATGTGCGATAACTCGGTCGAGTATTGTGACTCAAAGTTTGATAAACCTTAATGATAGCATATTTCTGTAAGCACCGTGTTATCATACAATTTGTCGTAAAATAGTATTTTATTCTCGTAATACTCTCGAGTTCTAAGATAACATAATTTTAAGTCATAATACCACGTATTAATAAAACAATACTTATAGATCCAACTTATAGAAATTTGGAAAAGTCTAAAAAGTTGCCGAAAGAATCACTTAGGAGTTTTTCAAAACTTAATGAAATTCATGCCATTGCACGAAAAGAAAGCAACTTGCTAAATCACTTATAAGTTTTTCAAAACGTAATGACATTCTTGCAATTGCACGAAAAGAAGAAACCTGAGAAGTTTTTCAAAACTTAATGAAATTGATGCCATTGGACGTCAAGAAAGAAACTTGCTTAAATCACTTAGAAGTTTTTCAAAATAATAATTTGTGTATTAAATTTCGATAATTTGTGTAAAATGTCAATTTCTTGAAAATATTTCAGTAATTCTTGACGTAAATATTAAAAAGTTGCTTAAACATTTACTCAGACATATATTTCAGAAATTGATGATGCACTTACTGGATAATACCATACGTATTACAGATTGAATATTTGTATTTGTCGAGACATTTCTTACTAAATTTTCAGTAATTTGAAAGGCATTAAAATGGTCAAAATTATAAAAATCGATAATTTGTGTCAAATGTCACGTTCTTGGAAATATTTCAGTAATTCTTGACGTCAATTTTTGAACAATAACATTTGACATTAAAATGGGTTACATTTTAAAAATCGATAATTTGTGTAAAATGTCAATATCATTGATTTTTTTAAATGTCTAAGCATTTTCTTGGATCTATTGTAGTACCTAATTCTCTAGAAATTTGGAAAAGTCTAAAAGTTGCCGAAACAATCACTTAGGAGTTTTTCAAAACTTAATGAAATTCATGCCATTGCACGAAAAGAAAGCAACTTGCTAAATCACTTATAAGTTTTTCAAAACTTAATGACATTCATGCAATTGCACGAAAAGAAGAAACCCGAGAAGTTTTTCAAAACTTAATGAAATTGATGCCATTGGATGTCAAGAAAGAAACTTGCTTAAATCACTTAGAAGTTTTTCAAAATAATTATTTGTGTATTAAATTTCGATAATTTATGTAAAATGTCAATTTCATGAAAATATTTCAGTAATTCTTGACGTAAATTTTGAAAAGTTGCTAAAACATTTACTCAGACATATATTTCAGAAATTGATAATGCACTTACTGGATAATACCATACGTATTACAGATTGAATATTTGTATTTGTCGAGACATTTCTTACTAAATTTTCAGTAATTTGAAAGACATTAAAATGGTCAAAATTATAAAAATCGATAATTTGTGTCAAACGTTCTTGGAAATATTTCAGTAATTCTTGACGTCAATTTTTCAACATTAACATTTGACATTAAAATGGATTACATTATAAAAATCGATAATTTGTGTAAAATGTCAATATCATTGATTTTTTTAAATGTCAAAGAATTTTCTTGGATCTATTGTAGTACCTAATACTCTAGAAATTTGGAAAAGTTTAAAAAGTTGCCGAAACAATCACTTAGGAGTTTTTCAAAACGTATTGAAATTCATGCCATTGCACGAAAAGAAAGCAACTTGCTAAATCACTTATAAGTTTTTCAAAACTTAATGACATTCATGCAATTGCACGAAAAGAAGAAACCTGAGAAGTTTTTCAAAACTCAATGAAATTGATGCCATTGGACGTCAAGAAAGAAACTTGCTTAAATCACTTAGAAGTTTTTCAAAATAATAATTTGTGTATTAAATTTCGATAATTTGTGTAAAGTGTCAATTTCTTGAAAATATTTCAGTAATTCTTGACGAAAATTTTGAAAAGTTGCTAAAACATTTACTTAGACATATATTTCAGAAATTGATGATGCACTTACTGGATAATACCATACGTATTACTGATTAAATATTTGTATTTGTCGAGACATTTCTTATTAAATTTTCAGTAATTTGAAAGACATTAAAATGGTCAAAATTATAAAAATCGATAATTTGTGTCAAATGTCACGTTCTTGGAAATATTTCAGTAATTCTTGACGTCAATGTTTCAACATTAACATTTGACATTAAAATGGGTTACATTATAAAAATCGATAATTTGTGTAAAATGTCAATATCATTGATTTTTTTAAATGTCTAAGCTTTTTCTTGGATCTATTGTAGTACCTAATTCTCTAGAAATTTGGAAAAGTCTAAAAGTTGCCGAAACAATCACTTAGGAGTTTTTCAAAACTTAATGAAATTCATGCCATTGCACGAAAAGAAGGAACCTGAGAAGTTTTTCAAAACTCAATGAAATTGATGCCATTGGACGTCAAGAAAGAAACTTGCTTAAATCACTCAGAAGTTTTTCAAAATAATAATTTGTGTATTAAATTTCGATAATTTGTGTAAAATGTCAATTTCTTGAAAATATTTCAGTAATTCTTGACGTAAATTTTGAAAAGTTGCTAAAACATTTACTTAGACATATATTTCAGAAATTGATGATGCACTTACTGGATAATACTTGGATAATATATTTGTATTTGTCGAGACATTTCTTACTAAATTTTCAGTAATTTGAAAGACATTAAAATGGTCAAAATTATAAAAATCGATAATTTGTGCCAAATGTCACGTTCTTGGAAATATTTCAGTAATTCTTGACGTCAATTTTTGAACATTAACATTTGACATTAAAATGGGTTACATTATAAAAATCGATAATTTGTGTAAAATGTCAATATCATTGATTTTTTTAAATGTCTAAGCATTTTCTTGGATCTATTGTAGTACCTAATTCTCTAGAAATTTGGAAAAGTCTAAAAGTTGCCGAAACAATCACTTAGGAGTTTTTCGAAACTTAATGAAATTCATGCCATTGCACGAAAAGAAAGCAACTTGCTAAATCATTTATACGTTTTCAAAACTTAATGACATTCATGCAATTGCACGAAAAGAAGAAACCTGAGAAGTTTTTCAAAACTTAATGAAACTGATGCCATTGGACGTCAAGAAAGAAACTTGCTTAAATCACTTAGAAGTTTTTCAAAATAATAATTTGTGTATTAAATTTCGATAATTTGTGTAAAATGTCAATTTCTTGAAAATATTTCAGTAATTCTTGACGAAAATTTTGAAAAGTTGCTAAAACATTTACTCAGACATATATTTCAGAAGTTGATAATACACTTACTGGATAATACCATACGTATTACAGATTGAATATTTGTATTCGTCGAGACATTTCTTACTAAATTTTCAGTAATTTGAAACACATTAAAATGGTCAAAATTATAAAAATCGATAATTTGTGTCAAATATCACGTTCTTGGAAATATTTCAGTAATTCTTGACGTCAATTTTTCAACATTAACATTTGACATTAAAATGGGTTACATTATAAAAATCGATAATTTGTGTAAAATGTCAATATCATTGATCTTTTTAAATGTCTAAGCATTATCTTGGATCTATTGTAGTACCTAATTCTCTAGAAATTTGGAAAAGTCTAAAAGTTGCCGAAACAATCACTCAGGAGTTTTTCAAAACTTAATGAAATTCATGCAATTGCACGAAAAGAAAGCAACTTGCTAAATCACTTATAAGTTTTTCAAAACTTAATGACATTCATGCAATTGCACGAAAAGAAGAAACCTGAGAAATTTTTCAAAACTTAATGAAATTGATGCCATTGGACGTCAAGAAAGAAACTTGCTTAAATCACTCAGAAGTTTTTCAAAATAATAATTTGTGTATTAAATTTCGATAATTTGTGTAAAATGTCAATTTCTTGAAAATATTTCAGTAATTCTTGACGTAAATTTTGAAAAGTTGCTAAAACATTTACTTAGACATATATTTCAGAAATTGATTATGCACTTACTGGATAATACCATACGTATTACAGATTGAATATTTGTATTTGTCGAGACATTTCTTACTAAATTTTCCGTAATTTAAGAGACATTAAAATGGTCAAAATTATAAAAATTGATAATTTGTGTCAAATGTCACGTTCTTGGAAATATTTCAGTAATTCTTGACGTCAATTTTTCAGCATTAACATTTGATATTAAAATGGGTTACATTATAAAAATCGATAATTTTTGTAAAAGGTCAATATAATTGATTTTTTAAAATGTCTAAGCATTTTCTTGGATCTATTGTAGTACCTAATTCTCTAGAAATTTTGAAAAGTCTAAAAGTTGCCGAAACAATCACTTAGGAGTTTTTCAAAATTAATGAAATTCATGCCATTGCACGAAAGAAAGCAACTTGCTAAATCACTTATAAGTTTTTCAAAACTTAATGACATTCATGTAATTGCACGAAAAGAAGAAACCTGAGAAGTTTTTCAAAACTTAATGAAATTGATGCCATTGCACGAAAAAAAAGAAACTTGCTTAACAAAATCGTAAAATTTATTAGAGTATAATTAGAAATCGGTTAAAAAGTTTTAAAAAATATCATTCAGGAATCGAGTCGAAGAACGACTCTCCACGTCTATTTGTAGGGACTTTATCTGGGCGTTGAGATCCTCAATGCGTTCATCCTTAATGCTCATCATTTTTTCCAAGTGCTCCACCTTAAATTGATAAATAATTGCCTCAGTAGATGAAAACTTATACTGAGATTATACTAGATTATCTGAGAATAATTGGGAAATGGGATATTTAACAAAAACTGGAATTGATCCTCATTTTTTTGGATAGTTGCCATATTAACTAAAAAATCAAAACAAATCTATGGTGATAAGATGACAAATTGTTGTTAAAAAAATGTTAAAAATACTAATATTCTTTTTCACAAAAAAAGGTGCCAAATCAGAAATTTAGATATAAAAACTCATGCGAAATCTAATTGGATGAATTTATTGCAGATTTGGAATCCATTTGCGATCGAATGAAAAAAAAACATACAATTTTTTTAGCAGATATAAGATATAAGATAGTATAAGATATAAGAGATATATAGATTTGGAATCAATTTGCGAACGAATGAAAAAAAAACATACAATTTTTTTAGGAGATGCTAATATACTATGTATACATTGGCAAAAATAACATACCTTGGTTCTCAGTTCTCCAATAATTTCCTCTTTCTCCTCGATACCCTTGACCATGTCATCAAATATTTCTGATGGTACAATCTTTTGTTTGCAAATTTTGCTGCCTTGCCGCATCTTGATAGGAACAACTTCGCCTAAAAATTGTTAATTGCATATTTAGAATGTAAATTTGTAGAAACGAACTTATTGTTATCATTATTATACATATTCGAATGACTTAAAGTTATCATGCAAGAAAAAACTCAAATGAAGGCGAAGCATAGGAAGAAGACGTATTTCATGTGTGCTGCTAAAGCTTCGCCTGTAACTATTTGAAGGATATTTTCTATTTCAAAGAAGTGTAATGATGCTATGCAAATGATAGCAAACTCCAATAGTTGGCAGGAGTGTAAGTAGAAGAGGAGGAGAAGAAGAATGAAGAAGAGGAGAAGGAGGAGGAGGAAGACGAAGACGAAGAAGAAGAAGAAGAAGAAGAAGAAGAAGAAGAAGAAGAAGAAGAAGAAGAAGAAGAAGAAGAAGAAGAAGAAGAAGAAGAAGAAGAAGAAGAAGAAGAAGAAGAAGAAGAAGAAGAAGACTAGGAGGAAGAGGAGGAGGAAGAAGAAGAATACGTCGAAGACAAAGAAGAAGAAGAGATATAAGAAAAAGAAGCCATGAATAATTAATCAATCGTGCATTAGTAAATTAGTATCAAATGTGCATTATACGTATTTTGCATCACATTGGGACACGAAACTTAAGACTGACCATTAATCGGGGTATCCAGGCCTTCCACATAGTACGCATCATCATCATCTCTATCGCTCGAGTTCTTGCTTTCAATGGCAGCCTTGATCTGGACCAGAACAGTCTCGATGGCTCCGGGCTCGGCCCTTGCTAGCTCTTCCATTGTGGCTTTTGCGAGATGCACCTTTAGCTTGGACAGCACTTTCCTCTGCAGAGTCGTCCAGTTGATGAGTTTCTGCCCCACGGAGTTCTTCGGAGAGTAATTGTGCAGCTCGACGAGCTTAGGGAAGTGCTGCTTAAGTATTTCGGCCAAGGGAACTAAAAGGAACCGCCAATGGTGATAATCGGAGCCAAAATTCGCGCCGAAAAAATTGTATTACCCGCATCTGAAAAATCTCTATTGATATTCCTTTTCTGGCGCGAGAACTGATAGGTGTCTATCCACTTGTAGATTTCCTCATGGTCCAGGTCCATTTCGTGCTTGATTCATGTAAATGTTTCAGGAGCTGGTCGAAAATTTGACCATTGCAAAACTGACTCACATTGTCAAAAATCATTAAATACACACGTACTTCGAATTTTTTTCCCTTTGGAAATGTGGAAACAAAAGCAATCTTTGTGTAGAAACACAGTGCAAGAGAAATATCACATATGACCATATGTTTTTATAATGCAATGCTTAGTCATTTAAAAGATTCATTTTTGTTTAAATTTGTGAGAATTTTCTGAGAATGTGCAAATCTTACATTTTTCATACATTGAATTTGTGTTTATTTTGTTTTCTTTGGATTGTTTTGCAATCACATCGAAATTTGCCAAAAATTTCTTTAATTCCAATAACTTTGCATTTCAAAGATTAAATTTAAAGCTTATTTGCTTTATTCGGCAGTTATAATTTAATGCTTATTTTGAATTTCGAAAATTGAAACAAATATATTTATTTACATCTTTTCAAGGCATACAGAAGTCATACAAATCAAAATTATATCGACAAACAAGACTGAATTTTGCTCAAATTTGTGAGAATATTTTACAATTTTTATAAATTTTCATTTTGTTTTTTATTATGATTGCTATTTACATTACCGAGAAAGGTTTTGTTGAAATCTATGCAATTTTAATGGAATTGTGTCGAATTTTCAAAACTTTCTGAGTATTTCCTATTAACTTAGCATTACACAGATTGAGTTATGCTGAAATTTCTGTTAATTTTTGTTGAATTTTCAAAAAACAGCTGCATATTTTATAATGCAATGCTTAGTCATTTAAAAGATTAATTTTTGTTTAAATTTGTGAGAATTTTCTGAGAATGTGCACATCTTACATTTTTCATACATTGAATTTGTGATTATTTTGTTTTCTTTGGATTGTTTTGCAATCACATCGAAATTTGCCAAAAATTTCTTTAATTCCAATAACTTTGCATTTCAAAGATTAAATTTAAAGCTTATTTGCTTTATTCGGCAGTTATAATTTAATGCTTATTTTGAATTTCGAAAATTGAAACAAATATATTTATTTACATCTTTTCAAGGCATACAGAAGTCATACAAATCAAAATTATATCGACAAACAAGACTGAATTTTGCTCAAATTTGTGAGAATATTTTACAATTTTTATAAATTTTCATTTTGTTTTTTATTATGATTGCTATTTACATTACCGAGAAAGGTTTTGTTGAAATCTATGGAATTTTAATGGAATTGTGTCGAATTTTCAAAACTTTCTGAGTATTTCCTATTAACTTGGCATTTCACAGATTGAGTTATGCTGAAATTTCTGTTAATTTTTGTCGAATTTTCAAAAAAAAACAGCTGCATATTTTTTAATGCAATGCTTAGTCATTTAAAAGATTTATTTTTGTTTAAATTTGTGAGAATTTTCTGAGAATGTGCAAATCTTACATTTTTCATACATTGAATTTGTGTTTATTTTGTTTTCTTTGGATTGTTTTCCAATCACATCGAAATTTGCCAAAAATTTCTTTAATTCCAATAACTTTGCATTTCAAAGATTAAATTTAAAGCTTATTTGCTTTATTCGGCAGTTATAATTTAATGCTTATTTTGAATTTCGAAAATTGAAACAAATATATTTATTTACATCTTTTCAAGGCATACAGAAGTCATACAAATCAAAATTATATCGACAAGCAAGACTGAATTTTGCTCAAATTTGTGAGAATATTTTACAATTTTTATAAATTTTCATTTTGTTTTTTATTATGATTGCTATTTACATTACCGAGGAAGGTTTTGTTGAAAGCTATGCAATTTTAATGGAATTGTGTCGAATTTTCATAACTTTCTGGGTATGTCCTATTAACTTGGCATTTCACAGATTGAGTCATGCTTAAATTTGTGTTAATTTTTGTCGAATTTTCAAAAAAAAAACAGCTGCATATTTTATAATGCAATGCTTAGTCATTTAAAAGATTCATTTTTGTTTAAATTTGTGAGAATTTTCTGCAATTTTACTGTATGTGCAAATCTTACATTTTTCATACATTGAATTTGTGTTTATTTTGTTTTCTTTGGATTGTTTTGCAATCACATCGAAATTTGCCAAAAATTTCTTTAATTCCAATAACTTTGCATTTCAAAGATTAAATTTAAAGCTTATTTGCTTTATTCGGCAGTTATAATTTAATGCTTATTTTGAATTTCGAAAATTGAAACAAATATATTTATTTACATCTTTTCAAGGCATACAGAAGTCATACAAATCAAAATTATATCGACAAGCAAGACTGAATTTTGCTCAAATTTGTGAGAATATTTTACAATTTTTATAAACTTTCATTTTGTTTTTTATTATGATTGCTATTTACATTACCGAGGAAGGTTTTGTTGAAATCTATGCAATTTTAATGGAATTGTGTAGAATTTTCAAAACTTTCTGAGTATGTCCTATTAACTTGGCATTTCACAGATTGAGTTATGCTGAAATTTCTGTTAATTTTTGTCGAATTTTCAAAAAAAAACAGCTGCATATTTTATAATGCAATGCTTAGTCTTATAAAAGATTTATTTTTGTTTAAATTTTTGATAATTTTCTGAGAATGTGCAAATCTTACATTTTTCATACATTGAATTTGTGTTTATTTTGTTTTCTTTGGATTGTTTTGCAATCACATCGAAATTTGCCAAAATTTCTTTAATTCCAATAACTTTGCATTTCAAAGATTAAATTTAATACTTATTTGATTTATTCGGCAGTTATAATTTAATGCTTATTTTATATTTCGAAAATTGAAACAAATATATTTATTTACATCTTTTCAAGGCATACAGAAGTCATACAAATCAAAATTATATCGACAAGCAAGATTGAATTTTGCTCAAATTTGTGAGAATATTTTACATTTTTTATAAATTTTCATTTTGTTTTTTATTATGATTGCTATTTACATTACCGAGCAAGGTTTTGTTGAAATCTATGCAATTTTAATGGAATTGTGTAGAATTTTCAAATCTTTCTGGGTATGTCCTATTAACTTGACATTTCACAGATTGAGTTATGCTGAAATTTCTGTTCATTTTTGTTAAATTTTCAAAAAACCGCTGCATATTTTATAATGCAATGCTTAGTCATTTAAAAGATTTATTTTTGTTTAAATTTGTGAGAATTTTCTGAGAATGTGCAAATCTTACATTTTTCATACATTGAATTTGTGTTTATTTTGTTTTCTTTGGATTGTTTTGCAATCACATCGAAATTTGCCAAAAATTTCTTTAATTCCAATAACTTTGCATTTCAAAATTAAATTTAAAGCTCATTTGCTTTATTCGGCAGTTATAATTTAATGCTTATTTTGGATTTCGAAAATTGAAACAAATATATTTATTTACATCTTTTCAAGGCATACAGAAGTCATACAAATCAAAATTATATCGACAAGCAAGACTGAATTTTCCTCAAATTTGTGAGAATATTTTACAATTTTTATAAATTTTCATTTTGTTTTTTATTATGATTGCTATTTACATTACCGAGAAAAGTTTTGTTGAAATCTATGCAATTTTAATGGAATTGTGTAGAATTTTCAAAACTTTCTGGGTATGTCCTATTAACTTGGCATTTCACAGATTGAGTTATGCTGAAATTTCTGTTAATTTTTGTTGAATTTTCAAAAAACAGCTGCATATTTTATAATGCAATGCTTAGTCATTTAAAAGATTAATTTTTGTTTAAATTTGTGAGAATTTTCTGAGAATGTGCACATCTTACATTTTTCATACATTGAATTTGTGATTATTTTGTTTTCTTTGGATTGTTTTGCAATCACATCGAAATTTGCCAAAAATTTCTTTAATTCCAATAACTTTGCATTTCAAAGATTAAATTTAAAGCTTATTTGCTTTATTCGGCAGTTATAATTTAATGCTTATTTTGAATTTCGAAAATTGAAAAAAAATATATTTATTTACATCTTTTGAGGGCATACAGAAGTCATACAAATCAAAATTATATCGACAAACAAGATCGAATTTTGCTCAAATTTGTGAGAATATTTTACAATTTTTATAAATTTTCATTTTGTTTTTTATTATGATTGCTATTTACATTACCGAGAAAGGTTTTGTTGAAATCTATGCAATTTTAATGGAATTGTGTAGAATTTTCAAAACTTTCTGAGAATTTCCGATTAACTTGGCATTTCACAGATTGAGTTATGCTGAAATTTCTGTTAATTTTGGTCGAATTTTCAAAAAAAACAGCTGCATATTTTATAATGCAATGCTTAGTCATTTAAAAGATTTATTTTTGTTTATATTTGTGAGAATTTTATGAGAATGTGCAAATCTTACATTTTTCATACATTGAATTTGTGTTTATTTTGTTTTCTTTGGATTGTTTTGCAATCACATCGAAATTTGCCAAAAATTTCTTTAATTCCAATAACTTTGCATTTCAAAGATTAAATTTAAAGCTTATTTGCTTTATTCGGCAGTTATAATTTAATGCTTATTGTGGATTTCGAAAATTGAAACAAATATATTTATTTACATCTTTTCAAGACATACAGAAGTCATACAAATCAAAATTATATCGACAAACAAGACTAAATTTTGCTCAAATTTGTGAGAATATTTTACAATTTTTATAAATTTTCATTTTGTTTTTTTTATGATTGCTATTTACATTACCGAGGAAGGTTTTGTTGAAATCTATGCAATTTTATTGGAATTGTGTCGAATTTTCAAAACTTTCTGAGAATTTCCTATTAACTTGGCATTTCACAGATTGAGTTATGCTGAAATTTCTGTTAATTTTTGTCGAATTTTCAAAAAAAAAAAACAGCTGCATATTTTATAATGCAATGCTTAGTCATTTAAAAGATTCATTTTTGTTTAAATTTGTGAGAATTTCCTGCAAATTTATTGTATGTGCAAATCTTACATTTTTCATACATTGAATTTGTGTTTATTTTGTTTTCTTTGGATTGTTTTACAATCACATCGAAATTTACCAAAAATTTCTTTAATTCCAATAACTTTGCATTTCAAAGATTAAATTTAAAGCTTATTTGCTTTATTCGGCAGTTATAATTTAATGCTTATCTTGAATTTCGAAAATTGAAACAAATATATTTATTTACATCTTTTCAAGGGATACAGAAGTCATACAAATTAAAATTATATCGACAAACAAGACTGAATTTTGCTCAAATTTGTGAGAATATTTTACAATTTGTGTGAAATCCGGTGGGGAAGGTTCATAATTCAGACCACCCTACAGATATGTTAAATATACTTTATTTTTTATTAAGGCTCACAACAAAAATACGCAATAAATAATTACCAATATTTCACAAAATAAACGGTTGTCATTCAGAATATCAAAATCAATTCTAGTACTAAAATACTTGACAGTTACAAAATTTACATTTCCTTGTTCTTAAATTTACACAATAGAACTAGATAACATAACTAGATAACATAACAAATATTAATTTCTGCACATATTCTAGTCTAAAATAGTATCATAAAATAGGAGTTTCAATAACACAAATCCCAAACAATTGCTTGTAAGCTATTAACTTCAAAAGTTATTACGAGAGGCATAGATGTAAAAGATCGGTTGTCAAAAATAATAATACTGCATTCTCTGATCAAGAATCTGTCGTCAAGTTAATAAATATCCTAAATGTTATATATTTATATAGATCTTAGTAAAATTTTGTCGGCTATAAAGAGTAAAATATTTTCAAATTTACTTTCAACAATCAAATATCATAAAATTGCATATTGTGGAGTGTTGTAATATTTCCATTATAGCAATGTGTACATACTGAAATCCAGATGAACCATAACAAAATTGTGAATGCAAACAAATATTATACCGATTATTATACAAATATTATTATATACAAATATAATTATACAAATATAATTTATATTATACAAATAAATGTTATATATATAAACAATAAAGATTGTTTATATATATTATACCGTGCAATCATCAATTATTTAGATGAAAGAAGCCCTTAGATAAAACTAGAAGTTATGTTGGGCCAGGTTAGGTTATACTAGGTTTCGTTCGGTAAATCACCAAAACTTTTTATATTTATTAACCAGCTTCTGGATGAATTTATCGTATGGTGGTGTCTGCTCTTTTCCAGTTTTCCCATCGAAAACATAGCACATATATGTTTCCAACACAATGTACTCCCCGAGCAATTCCCTCGTCGACTGGTTAATAACCCGCGAGCATTCCTTAACCACCAGCTGGAACGAATGGGGAAGCGAATCAAAATAATTCTTGTACTCCTCAACTGTCATGCGGTCAATTTCAAAGGCACTGCAAAGCCAGAACTTTTTTTCGGGATAGTAGTGGCGGTCGTAACTGCCATTCTGGTGGTCATTATTTACTGCAGGTTTCTCACACGGTAGCGGAACAAATTTGATATCCGGAACACTAGTTTGCTCCGTTTGCGCTTCCATGTCTTTTTTACGCACCAGCCTGCACATCAATTTTGCTTCCCGTTTATAGTGCTTAACAGGTTTAGCGGCAAATAACGGCACCAATTCAATGTCTGCATTAGCGCCGTTGAACTCTGACGCAATATTTTCCCTTAAATAGCGCTTCGGATTAAAAAGAAAGTCCAAGCTGGCGCTCTTAAAATCGCGAAGCAGGATGTTGCTCAAGTAATTATTATCGTTGACAGTGCCGGCTTCAATTAGCACACTAATATATTCACGGAATGGTGTCAGACTGTTAGGAAAGTCGTAATTTTTACACTTATGCGTGTTGTTTTCCTCCAGCTTTAACAACAACTTTTTTAAGATATCATACTCCATGTCCTTCCCCGTCTCCAGCCCTATATGTTTGTGGTAGTTCTCGATGAAGTTAACGTAAGTGCCGGGGCAATCCTCGCCCCTGGTGGCCACGAACTTGGCGGGGAAATGGTGCTGCTGCACGACGAGGTCGCGATAGCAAATGTGCTCCAGCCAATCCTTAAAGCTGAACATTTTACCCTCGCTTTGCAGCAGCGCGGCGAGGTTCGAAAACCAAAGCTCGGTCACGCCGTCCATTCCGAAGATCAGTTTCATGGCGAAAAGGATGAAGCTCATGGCGCGGCCTTCGTAATTCGGCAGAGGACCGATGCGCATCAACTTCATAGTGGGCTGCGTCCGTGTGATCAACGATATGACATACGTTAGAAGCTCCTCTGCAAAAGTTGTATCATTAAAGGAATTGACCTACATATTTAGCCATAAAAAATGTTTACTTTTAACATATTTTATAAATATTTTTAAACTATTGATAAACTTGTTCATTTCTAAAAACAAAAAGCTGTTATGCACTCTACAATGTATTTTTTTATACTTAAAGTGCAAGTTAACGTATTAAAAAAAAATGTGCATTGTGCAAAAACTAATGACAATATAAATATTTTTCACATCAAATACAGTTGTGAAGCCGCACTTGCGAATGAGTCAGTTGCATATAAAACGAATTCTTCTTACCGGGCAAATTCAACTCCTCACAGTATCTCTCGCACATCTGCAAAAGATTCTGCATGGGCAAGGTCTTGCGCAGCTTCAGAAACACGGCAACTTTACCGGCAGTTGTCCTCACAGTGCTATGCTTGTATACGTGACATTTAACTTTTATCGCCTTGATATTAAGCTTCTTATCATCGAACTCTTCGGGAAAGAAGTGCAGCATGTTGTTGAAGCTGAGGTGCCCCTCGTACATAAAGCGCAGGATGTCGCCCAGCTGCAGCTTGTCCTTGCTGAGGAGCAGCCCCAGGTAGATAATCGCGTAGAGCTTCACTTTGGTAAGTATCTCGGCGCTTCCTCGGTACGACGCCGGGAACTGCTTGCTAGAGAAGATGTGGCAGGTGAGAACGTTCTGCGTGTCCCTGAGGTGCTCCTGGAAGTGGTTCTTCGACATGAACTTCTTCATTTCCTTGATGGCCCTCTTGTTGAATTTCAGGTACCCTTGCGCCTTCTTCGCAGAGTCCTCTGTGCTCTTCAGGCTGCTTAGGCTCGTGTTGTGCAAAGAAGAACTGGGCTGCTGCGTGGAGTTCTCGTATTCGGCCTTTATCATTGCTCGCTTAAATAAAACATGTCCACAAATTAGACAAATGATCATAAACAATTGAACGGCGAATTGTATTTTCAATAGTCAGATCAATGTTACCAAACACCACGAAATTTCCTAAGTTTTGAAACTGTAATTATTTATATAAAACCATTAATTTTAGTTTAAAGTTAAGTATAAATATTACCTTTCTCTTAGAGTGCTCCCTGTTTCCAGAAAACGGGTTGCTATATTCAGAATTAGTTTCCGAACTGCTCGACGACGACTTGGACGTGCGCCTCTTGTAAACCCTCTTACGCCTTGATCTCCCGTACACGATTTCCGCATCCCTTAAAACATAATCTTTGTGACATGTTCAACATCCGTTGAGCCTCGATACTAACTGCTGCGAGTTGAAAGCCTGCAGCTTGGGAGGCTTCCTTGGGTCGTCCTGCAGCACGTTGATCGCCTTCAGGTACTTGAACCAGAGCACCTGCACGATAAGCTTGAGCCGCTCGTCGGCGCCCAGGTCTATCAGCTCGTTGACCAGCCCGAGCAGTATGTAGTTGTAGCACTCCCAGCTGGTTATCTGCTCGACCGCCTTCTTGGTGCGCTTCCTGCTCCCCTTTGGCTTCGTGAGGTTCAGCGTCTCGCCGGGCACTTCGAACTGCTGGTCGTGCAAGTCCTGAGAGCGCAACTGGCATTCGCTGCAGTAAAAGAAGCCGGCGTCATTGTAGAAGTCGGTGCCCCCGCACAGAGCACACGTCACGCCTTTTTCCATTTTATATGTGAGCTATTTAATGTTTAAAAATTTGCACACTTTTCTATGTGAGGTTATGACGTTTATGACAAAAACAGGTGGTAAGCACGTGGAGCCAAAACGGGTGAAGTTAGCGACGAAATGTCACTGAAAATAAACTTTTTAATTAAAACTTATATTCTTAAAATCTTAAAAAAACTTAAAATTAAAGATTACACTTATCGAGCCACAGTTTACTTATTTTGTTGCTTTGTGTTTTATAATTTATGGTTATTCAATGCTTATTCCACACCACAACATCGGTTATTCCATGAATGGGATGCACAATCATGCAACCTAGTTTTGGTGGAATTAATATCCCCACATTTGTAATCTTTTTCGCGCAAAATGCACCATATAGAAGTCTGTAACGTATAAATGTAATATTTATTACGATGTTTAGAATCATATTCAATACGGTTTTCAAGGCAATATTGGGTATTTTTTAGTATTCACCCTCGGTAGTTTAATGAAATGGCGAGACTATCTATCAGCGGCAACTTCAATGCGCAGTCATGTAACCTAACAAAATAGAGACAAAATTTTGTACATCTATTTATTACAATACATATTAATAGAATATGTAAAATGTTATAGCAATCTTTGGCTGGCAGAAAAATGGAATATTTTAATTGCTCCGTTTTAAGTTTTTCCACGATTTTCGTATAAACTCAATAATCAAAATGAATATTTCAAATATGTGGGAAATGTCAGTTTTCACAATTTTTTGCCATTTTATAACAAAATTTCTGCATTTTATTAAGTATTTTTTATATATTAAGAAACTAAGGAATTTTGAATCAGTTTTTCAAAGATTTTCATTATTATTCATTAGAAAGTATAACATTTTATAGGTTTGTATGAAACGTGAGTTTACTTAAATTATTTGCAGTTCACAGAGACAAAATTTTGTACATCTAATTAATACGATACATATTAATAGAATATGTAAAATGTTATAGCAATCTTTGGCTTGCAGAAAAATAGAATATTTTAATTGGCCCGTTTTAAGTTTTCCACGATTTTCATATAAACTCAATAATTAAAATGAATATTTCCAAATGTGAGAAATATCAGTTTTCACAAATTTTTGCCATCTTATAACAAAATTTCTGCATTTTATTAAGTATTTTTTATATCTTAAGAAAATGAGGAATTATGAATCAGTTATTCCAAGATTTTCATTATTATTCATTAGAAAGTATAAAATTTTATAGGTTTGTATGAAATGTGAGTTTACTTAAATTATTTGCAGTTCACAGATACAAAATTTTGTACATCTATTTAATACAATACATATTAATAGGATATGTAAAATTTTATAGCAATCTTTGGCTTGCAGAAAAATGGAATATTTTAATTGCTCCGTTTTAAGTTTTTCCACGATTTTCGTATAAACTCAATAATCAAAATGAATATTTCAAATATGTGGGAAATGTCAGTTTTCACAATTTTTTGCCATTTTATAACAAAATTTCTGCATTTTATTAAGTATTTTTTATATATTAAGAAACTAAGGAATTTTGAATCAGTTTTTCAAAGATTTTCATTATTATTCATTAGAAAGTATAACATTTTATAGGTTTGTATGAAACGTGAGTTTACTTAAATTATTTGCAGTTCACAGAGACAAAATTTTGTACATCTATTTAATACAATACATATTAATAGTGTATGTAAAATGTTATAGCAATCTTTGGCTTGCAGAAAAATGGAATATTTTAATTGGCCCGTTTTAAGTTTTCCACGATTTTCATATAAACTCAATAATTAAAATGAATATTTCCAAATGTGAGAAATATCAGTTTTCACCAATTTTTGCCATCTTATAACAAAATTTCTGCATTTTATTAAGTATTTTTTATATCTTAAGAAAATGAGGAATTATGAATCAGTTATTCCAAGATTTTCATTATTATTCATTAGAAAGTATAAAATTTTATAGGTTTGTATGAAATGTGAGTTTACTTAAATTATTTGCAGTTCACAGATACAAAATTTTGTACATCTATTTAATACAATACATATTAATAGGATATGTAAAATTTTATAGCAATCTTTGGCTTGCAGAAAAATGGAATATTTTAATTGCTCCGTTTTAAGTTTTTCCACGATTTTCATATAAACTCAATAATCAAAATGAATATTTCCGAATGTGAGAAATATCAGTTTTCACAAATTTTTGCCATTTTATAACAAAATTTCTGCATTTTATTAAGTATTTTTTACAACTTAAGAAATTAAGAAATTTTGAATCAGTTTCTCAAGGATTTTCATTATTATTCATTAGAAAGTATAACATTTTATAGGTTTGTATGAAATGTGAGTTTACTTAAATTATTTTCAGTTCACAGAGACAAAATTTTGAACATCCATTTAATACAATACATATTAATAGAATATGTAAAATGTTATAGCAATCTTTGGCTTGCAGAAAAATGGAATATTTTAATTGCATGCTATTAAAATAAAATTGCGTTGGCAATCCTGGTCTGTCAAAATAAACTGTTTGTTATTGTTGGTTCCAAAGTTCATTTACCTCTGTGTTTGTGCTTGAATATTGGCATAATAGACCATGTTAAGTGTAATAATTACGAGAAGGTTATCCAGTTATTATTAAAAACGCTTAAAATATGTAATCGAAGTTGCAGCTGGTTATAAATATGTTAAAATACTGAAATTTGCCAACGTATTGCATTTCTTACGTTCCGAGATTAATTGTGCTTTTATTGTTGGCTACATTGATGTTGGTACCAGGCTGCACCACATATTTTAAAGCCAGGTTGGCAAACTGTAAAAAGTTCACATATTCGTTAACCGATTTTGTACTTCCCCTTTGTCTTGAAGTATAAACTGGTATAAACGTGTGATTGTGCATGTCATCATAGACGTGTCATCATTAACATGTCATCATAGACGTGTCATCTTACCATATGGAAGCTTAAAAAAATAATCTGCTGTGATTTGGATCTTTATTAGATGGAAACTAAAGAGTTATTGTGCTCCTTTTAGCTCTGATTCTAATTAATACTAAAGTAAAGAAAAGGTAAGATTTAAAAACTTTAGTAACAGCAAATTCAATAAAAATTGATTGTATTTACATGAAATCCAAATATATATTTTATATTTTGCTTGCAGGTGAAAACATTGCATTTATTTATTTACAATCGTGTACAGATTGTATCGATGTTATTGTGTAATTTATTATGCAGCTCTCGTAAACATGTATTGAACTATTTTTTGGGCACATCCACCACCTTGGCAATTAAGTGGCACTTATAAAGCCAATGTCCGGAATTGAATTATTTAATTTTTCCGTCAACTTATCTAAAAGTAGTATTTTTCGGACAAAAAGTTTTACTTTTTTCCCCAATCGAAACCAACACTATTTTGACTATAAAAATATAGAGCATACATCTGACCTAACAAACCAAACAAATTTACCGATTTGTAAATTTTTCATAATACAATTATTATTTAAGGTATTATTATTAGGTACTTACTGGTAAAATTATTTTTATTTTATTTTATTATTTATTTGTTTCGCCTGACTTGTTTCGGTTTCTAAGAAACCATCATCAGAGGCATGATATATGTATTTTTATGATATTCAATTTGGATTTTGAAATTTGAAAGTTAGTTAACTTTCATATTTCAAATTGAATATATAAAAATACATATATCATGCCTCATCATTTAATATGTATGTATCCTGATCTTATTTTTATGATATTAAATTTGAATTGTGAAATTTCAAAATTAACTAACTTCATTTCTTGAGATTCAAGGAGATTCTTCAGATTCTCTTTGAATCTAAAATTCAAATTGAATATATAAAAATACATATATCATTCCTCATCATTTAATATGTATGTATCCTGATCTTATTTTTATGATATTCAATTTGAATTTTGAAATTTCAAAGTTAACTAACTTAATTTCTTGAGATTCAAGGAGATTCTTCAGATTCTCTTTGTATCTAAAATGCAAATTGAATATATAAAAATACATATATCATGCCTCATCATTTAATATGTATGTATCCTGATCTTATTTTTATGATATTCAATTTGAAATTTCAAAGTTAACTAACTTCGTTTCTTGAGATTCAAGGAGATTCTTCAGATTCTCTTTGAATCTAAAATTCAAATTGAATATATAAAAACACATATATCATTCCTCATCATTTAATATGTATGTATCCTGATCTTATTTTTATGATATTCAATTTGAATTTTGAAATTTCAAAGTTAACTAACTTAATTTCTTGAGATTCAAGGAGATTCTTCAGATTCTCTTTGTATCTAAAATGCAAATTGAATATATAAAAATACATATATCATGCCTCATCATTTAATATGTATGTATCCTGATCTTATTTTTATGATATTCAATTTGAAATTTCAAAGTTAACTAACTTCGTTTCTTGAGATTCAAGGAGATTCTTCAGATTCTCTTTGAATCTAAAATTCAAATTGAATATATAAAAACACATATATCATTCCTCATCATTTAATATGTATGTATCCTGATCTTATTTTTATGATATTCAATTTGAATTTTGAAATTTGAAAGTTAACTAACTTCATTTCTTGAGATTCAAGGAGAATCTTCAGATTCTCTTTGTATCTAAAATTCAAATTGAATATATAAAAATACATATATCATGCCTCATCATTTAATATGTATGTACCCTGATCTTATTTTTATGATATTCAGTTTGAATTTTGAAATTTAAAACTTAACTAACTTAATTTCTTGAGATTCAAAGATATTCTTCAGATTCTCTTTGAATCTAAAATTCAAATTGAATATATAAAAATACATATATCATGCCTCATCATTTAATATGTATGTGTATCCTGATCTTATTTTTATGATATTTAATTTGAATTTTGAAATTTCAATGTTAACTAACTTCATTTCTTGAGATTCAAGGAGATTCTTCAGATTCTCTTTGAATCTAAAATTCAAATTGAATATATAAAAATACATATATCATGCCTCATCATTTAATATGTATGTATCCTGATCTTATTTTTTTGATATTCAGTTTGAATTTTGAAATTTGAAAGTTAACTAACTTAATTTCTTGAGATTCAAGGAGATTCTTCAGATTCTCTTTGTATCTAAAATTCAAATTGAATATATAAAAATACATATATCATGCCTCGTCATTTAATATGTATGTATCCTGATCTTATTTTTATGATATTCAATTTGAATTTTGAAATTTCAAAGTTAACTAACTTCATTTCTTGAGATTCAAGGAGATTCTTCAGATTCTCTTTGTATCTAAAATTCAAATTGAATATATAAAAATACATATATCATTCCTCATCATTTAATATGTATGTATCCTGATCTTATTTTTATGATATTCAATTTGAATTTTGAAATTTCAAAGTTAACTAACTTCATTTCTTGAGATTCAAGGAGATTCTTCAGATTCTCTTTGAATCTAAAATTCAAATTGAATATATAAAAATACATATATCATGCCTCGTCATTTAATATGTATGTACCCTGATCTTATTTTTTTGATATTCAATTTGAATTTTGAAATTTGAAAGTTAACTAACTTCATTTCTTGAGATTCAAGGAGATTCTTCAGATTCTCTTTGAATCTAAAATTCAAATTGAATATATAAAAATACATATATCATGCCTCATCATTTAGTATGTATGTATCCTGATCTTATTTTTATGATATTCAATTTTAATTTTGAAATTTCAAAGTTAACTAACCTAATTTCTTGAGATTCAAGGAGATTCTTCCGATTCTCTTTGTATCTAAAATTCAAATTGAATATATAAAAATACATATATCATGCCTCATCATTTAATATGTATGTACCCTGATCTTATTTTTATGATATTCAATTTGAATTTTGAAATTTGAAAGTTAACTAACTTCATTTCTTGAGATTCAAGGAGATTCTTCAGATTCTCTTTGAATCTAAAATTCAAATTGAATATATAAAAATACATATATCATGCCTCATCATTTAATATGTATGTATCCTGATCTTATTTTTATGATATTCTATTTGAATTTTGAAATTTCAAAGGTAACTAACTTCATTTCTTGAGATTCAAGGAGATTCTTCAGATTCTCTTTGAATCTAAAATTCAAATTGAATATATAAAAATACATATATCATGCCTCATCATTTAATATGTATGTGTATCCTGATCTTATTTTTATGATATTTAATTTGAATTTTGAAATTTCAATGTTAACTAACTTAATTTCTTGAGATTCAATGAGATTCTTCAGATTCTCTTTGAATCTAAAATTCAAATTGAATATATAAAAATACATATATCATGCCTCATCATTTAATATGTATGTATCCTGATCTTATTTTTATGATATTCAATTTGAATTTTGAAATTTCAAAGTTAACTAACTTCATTTCTTGAGATTCAAGGAGATTCTTCGGATTCTCTTTGAATCTAAAATTCAAATTGAATATATAAAAATACATATATCATGCCTCATCATTTAATATGTATGTATCCTGATCTTATTTTTTTTATATTGAGTTTGAATTTTGAAATTTCAAAGTTAACTAACTTAATTTCTTGAGATTCAAGGAGATTCTTCGGATTCTCTTTGAATCTAAAATTCAAATTGAATATATAAAAATACATATATCATGCCTCATCATTTAATATGTATGTGTATCCTGATCTTATTTTTATGATATTTAATTTGAATTTTGAAATTTCAATGTTAACTAACTTAATTTCTTGAGATTCAATGAGATTCTTCAGATTCTCTTTGAATCTAAAATTCAAATTGAATATATAAAAATACATATATCATGCCTCATCATTTAATATGTATGTATCCTGATCTTATTTTTATGATATTCAATTTGAATTTTGAAATTTCAAAGTTAACTAACTTCATTTCTTGAGATTCAAGGAGATTCTTCGGATTCTCTTTGAATCTAAAATTCAAATTGAATATATAAAAATACATATATCATGCCTCATCATTTAATATGTATGTATCCTGATCTTATTTTTTTTATATTGAGTTTGAATTTTGAAATTTCAAAGTTAACTAACTTAATTTCTTGAGATTCAAGGAGATTCTTCGGATTCTCTTTGAATCTAAAATTCAAATTGAATATATAAAAATACATATATCATGCCTCATCATTTAATATGTATGCATCCTGATCTAATTTTTATGATATTCAATTTGAATTTTGAAATTTCAAAGTTAACTAACTTAATTTCTTGAGATTCAAGGAGATTCTTCAGATTCTCTTTGAATCTAAAATTCAAATTGAATATATAAAAATACATATATCATGCCTCATCATTTAATATGTATGTACCCTGATCTTATTTTTATGATATTCAATTTGAATTTTGAAATTTGAAAGTTAACTAACTTAATTTCTTGAGATTCAAGGAGATTCTTCAGATTCTCTTTGAATCTAAATTTCAAATTGAATATATAAAAATACATATATCATGCCTCATCATTTAATATGTATGTATCCTGGTCTTATTTTTATGATATTCAATTTGAAATTTCAAAGTTAACTAACTTTGTTTCTTGAGATTCAAGGAGATTCTTCAGATTCTCTTTGAATCTAAAATTCAAATTGAATATATAAAAACACATATATCATTCCTCATCATTTAATATGTATGTATCCTGATCTTATTTTTATGATATTCAATTTGAATTTTGAAATTTGAAAGTTAACTAACTTCATTTCTTGAGATTCAAGGAGAATCTTCAGATTCTCTTTGTATCTAAAATTCAAATTGAATATATAAAAATACATATATCATGCCTCATCATTTAATATGTATGTACCCTGATCTTATTTTTATGATATTCAGTTTGAATTTTGAAATTTAAAACTTAACTAACTTAATTTCTTGAGATTCAAAGATATTCTTCAGATTCTCTTTGAATCTAAAATTCAAATTGAATATATAAAAATACATATATCATGCCTCATCATTTAATATGTATGTGTATCCTGATCTTATTTTTATGATATTTAATTTGAATTTTGAAATTTCAATGTTAACTAACTTAATTTCTTGAGATTCAATGAGATTCTTCAGATTCTCTTTGAATCTAAAATTCAAATTGAATATATAAAAATACATATATCATGCCTCATCATTTAATATGTATGTATCCTGATCTTATTTTTATGATATTCTATTTGAATTTTCAAATTTCAAAGTTAACTAACTTCATTTCTTGAGATTCAAGGAGATTCTTCAGATTCTGTTTGAATCTAAAATTGAAACCGAAACTAGTTACGCAAAATAAATAAATAATAAAATAAAATAAACTAATTTTACCATTAAGTACCTAATAATAATACCTTAAATACATAACTGGTAATTTATCGATAAAACCTTAAACTTAACAATTATTATTATTAATTTGTTTATTAAAATTTATTATATTAATTAATATTATTATATTATTATTATCATCGTTTCTTTTCAGTTAAAATGATTTTCAAAAATGAATCGGAAGCATTCAACGAGGTGTGGTGTATGATTTCCAGGTACGTTCAAGTTATTATCTTTTAAACCAAAAGTCTGCGGGAAAATATTGAATATTTTTTTAGCAAAAAAATAAGAACCTGCATTGATTAAAAATTTCTAAAATATTTATTGTCTATTGTTATGAAATTTGGATAGGGATTGTTAAATAAACAATTCCAGAAGTAGTCAAATTCTACAATAACAACTGCACCTAGAAAAAATCAATCTAGAAGAAATTCACGACCTTAGCAAGCAGATCAACAACTTAATAGAATTTCGATGAAAAATTGTAATTTTTGCAGGGACTTATTGTCTAGAAAATACGCACAGAAATCAAAATCCGACACAGTCGCTGAAGTGTTCAGAAGCTTAGCCGATGCCCAGTACAAAAAAAAGGATTACAAGGAGGCCGAGGCGTTGTACCACAAAGGGCTGGTTTCGGCAGAGGCGGGGAGCAAGGAGTACGGCATGATCTTGGCGAACCTTTCGGCCGTCAAGTTCGTGCAACGAAAATATCAGGTAACTTGCACTTACGCGAACTCGCTCCTAAAATGATGCGCCATGTTTCGTGCAGGTCTGCGTGGAGCTGATAAACCTCTGCATGCGGACGGCCTACGAAGGCTGCCGCAGTAATCTGTACGTCCGAGAGATTAAGGCTTGCGCTAGAATGGGGAAATCCGCGCTTGCCTCTGAAGCAATGGAAGAGCTGGAGATTTACTTGGCAGCCTTGCCGGCTGGAGCTGAAAAAGGTAATAATAAATAATAATTTATTATCAAAATTTCATTTCATTTCATTTCATCATTTATTTGTATTGTGACTCTAAATAGAGTATTACATTGTCATTGTAGGATAACATACAACAAAAATCAGGTATCAGTACTTATACAGATACATCAGTCATTTTGTAAATATATGTTTCAATTAAAATTATGTTAAAAATTATGTTAAAAACTCTTGGATGTTATATGTTAAATGGTTAAAAAAAAGCGAAAAGCCATGGGCTTGTCTGTGTACTTTTATATTAACTGTCTTATCCTATGGAATATAATAGCCTATTCTGTACCAAAAACTTAAAATATAGAATCCGGATTAAAATCTAAACACTTTACACTTTAAAATTGATTTCGTTTGTTGTTATATTTAATATACGAGTTTTTAAGTAACTTATTTTAGATCAAAAGTTGCAAGAAGCTGCGGCTGCACTTAATTCCAAAGCCGATAAGAAGTACGTTCCGGTGGAAGAACCTGCAAGGATACAACTTGAGGAGGCGAATCCACAGTTTCTCAATGCAAGTGCAAGTGTAGAACTGCAAGTGCAATGCAGGTGCGTAAAATACAAATTTTCTTTTCTAACAAGATCGGTCAAAGAGGATTTAACCGCCATTCGCCATGATATCGTAACTCTGGTGAATACACCATATATGATAGTAATCAATGTTTTCGTAGCGCTGCCCAAAACTAATCTCATACGCACTGCGAAACTACGTTCCGTTAGTTCTTATTTCTGAAAACAAATGATGTGGTGCTATTGTCGCGCATTCACATCTGCATGATACTTATTTCGCTGGTTCTACTTCTGCCACTAGTCCGAAATCATGTCGAGCCCTACATCACTGACGATTATTATACTTGTTTCAGAGTTGATGGAAGACATAGGAATCACGTTATTGCAAAGAAATCCATCGCCGCTGGACATGTACTATTGGTGGACAAACCGCAAGCGACCATTTCCGAACGGAGCTGTTCCCATTGCTTCGAGGAAATCGAAATACTTTTTCCGTAACTAGCTGATACAGTTGTAAAGAAATGTGATGCACGCAGAAATTTTCAGTTGCCCGCAATGTGTCGTGCGGTACTGCTCAGAAGCCTGCCGGGAGAACAGCATGAGGGACACTCACAAGTGGGAATGCAACTTTCTCGGTGTGGAAAGCCAAGATGGGATCACGGATGAAGCTGTGTCGGCATTTCGGTTGCTATTAAAATGCTCGACGGCCGACGATTGTAACATCAAAGACGATTTTTCTTATCAAAACGCGCTTTTCCGATCTGTTTTGAAAAGCGAGAATGTTACAACCACTGTGGAGGTGCGTAAACGTCTTTTACGATCTATTTTCGCCACACAAGTGTCATATAATTGCACATTGTTACAACCGTCTTTGGCGAGAATCGATCATGGACAATGGAATTGAAAAATATAGCCTTTATTATTATTGTTAGAAGAAACGTTTTCAACTAAAGTTTGATAGCTAATTGAGGCGTTTATTTTAAAAACAACACAAGTCCAAAAATGCACAAATCGAGTTATTAACAGTAAACGGCTCTCAAGATCAATTTCTTTGCACTAACAAACCCGTTTTCTCGAAAAGCAATACAGTTTGCATTTAACCGTCAAATGACATTTTTTCATTTACCTGCTACTTTCCAACTTTTTCCCCGTTTTTTCTCTTGATTCACAGTTCTTATTAAAAATCATTTTTATTTTTAAATTATTTGAAATAAATACAAGAGAATAGCCTGATTTATTTTCCCAGTACTTTAAGTATAACTTCCACTGTAACTTTTTTTTAACTTTCCCACAAAACTGATTTTTGGACATGTGCACTTTTTAAAATAAATGCCTCAATTATTTGGTAGGTTTTTAATTTTTCTATTAAAAATTTAAAAGCATCTGTTTTTCGGCACGTATATTTATTTGGGTATGTATTTTAAAATGCTTTTCAGAACTGCTGTAAGATAATTGCATACATAGTACAAAATAAAAATCTGTTCGACTGGATTAGAAGCCGCCAGGGATTTGAAAGCATCCAGAATAACTCCTCCGTTATTCAAGCCATAGGCGAGAAGTTATTGAAGATACACGTGCTTGTGTCTTATAACCGACGCATATTTAAGACGGGCGATATGTTCTACCCAACATACAGCCGTTTCACACACTCTTGCATCCCGAATACATCTGTATCGTGAGTAAATGAATACATAGTTACGACAAAAGTTGCTACAAAGTTACTTGCAGTTTATCGGGCCCAAATTTAATTTTAACAGCAAAGGAGGACATTGCCGAAGGACAGCGCATCTACACGTCGTACATTCCCTTGTTGGAATGCAGGGACGACAGAAATGCATTGCTGCATGAAAATTTTGGTTTCTTCTGTTTATGTGAATTGTGTATGTACCAATATGTACCCGAAGTAAGTATAACTTAAAATGCCGTGCTGATATGCTATTAAGCTGAAGAGTAACAACATAACGTCAATAACGTTTGTTGGCAGTACTGTAAAGGCCATAGACTTGTTATTTTTCAGCTGTTTTGCCCGCCCAGGTAAAACTGTACGGGTAAAACGGTCACAAAACCGTGGTGTATGGTGGAAAACGGTCCTAGACGGCGTTAAAAAATATCTGCCAACACTTGATTTAAACCGTCTGTTTTGAACGTGCACATGCAAGTCCTCGAGGTACCACACCTTACGCATAAGAACGTCGTGCTTTGCCTTGGAATTCATTTAGAAAACTCGGTAGTTTAAGAGAAACTGAACGAAAAGAAGGCATCGTGTGTGAATGTACACATTGTTCGTTCTTCCTCGCACAGTTTTACACGGACAGGCAAAACTGTTGAAAAAGAACCAAGTCTTTGGCCGCCTTTATGATAGTAGATGGAGGAATAACAACCTCAATAACAATTCTGGATAATGCGGCACCAATAACAATCAGGTGGCGCATAAAAATGTTCTTCGTGTGTTCTTTTAATGTTGCAGCAATCGGAAAGCACACTTTCGTGTGAAAAATAACAAATATACTTTGTGTGTTCTTTTAATGTTGCAGCAATCGGAAAGCACACTTTTGTGTGAAAAATAACGAATATACTTTGTGTGTTCTTTTAATGTTGCAGGAATCGGAAAGCACACTTTTGTGTGAAATTTAAAAATGTACTTTGTATGTTCTTTTAATGTTGCAGCAATCGGAAAGCACACTTTTGTGTGAAAAATAAAAATGTACTTTGTATGTTCTTTTAATGTTGCAGCAATCGGAAAGCACACTTTTGTGTGAAATATGTAACTGCATTACCGTCCTCAAGACCAGAACTGTGATTTGCAAGCATTGCAAGACTGAAACCCCCGTCCGACGAGAAACGCTAAAAAAAATATGGGGCATAGGAGCGATGTATATTGCATGTAAGCAGGTGCAAACTATTCGACGAGTCTTATCACAAGCCATGCCTGCATTCCAGATCTCAAGTCCAGAAACATCGAGTTCGTTTACAACGCAATCAAAGAGGCCCAAGAAGTAAAGCTGAATCCCTGGTACAAATTGCTGGTGAGCTTGTATACCTGTGCTGCAGTCCACGAAATATCATCAGGTAATTAATAAGTTAACCCTACGCCAACAAGGTAGAAAGGGAAATGATTAAATGAATTAATAAGTGATCGGCTCTTTTAGTGGCTTACAATGGTGAATTTTCAGGCGTTTTAGTAGTGGGGTTGCAATATTCCGTCAAGATCATGAGCCTCGGATACTCGAAGTTCGCCGTCGAAGTGTTTGATGCGCTTGAGAAGTATTCGAAAAAATTGTTTCATTCCAAAAACCGTTACAAGCCTTGCGATATGTAAGAATTTTTTGTTCTTTTTTATTTTATGTAATTAGTTAGCGTGTACTGCCTTAATATCAATTAGATTTTTGTATTTCTTCAATTAACAACTCATTATGCCACTAGGGCAATACAGTGCTAATAGGCCACTAGGGCAATAATGTACCATCACACCACTGCTTATTTAAGTCATTTATACAAGCCTTGCAATATGTAAGATTTTTTTGTAGTTCTTTTTTTATTTTATGTAATAAGTTAGAGTGTACTGCTTTAATATCAATTATAATTTTTTTATTTGTTTAATTAACAACTCATTACGCCACTAGGGCAATAAAGTGTTTAATCGCATAAAAATTTTCAGACCCGTGGGATTCAAACATTGTTCATTCAAAGTGCCAATGAATTAAAATGGCAAACATATTGATCATACATATTTTAATTTTTGTATTGTTTATTTTTAGTAATATTGTGGTTGCTGTACTGCAAGTCCTGAGCACTTTCAGGGAACTCTTATTGCTGCAAAACCCGGAAGATACTCTCCTGGAGAGAGTGGATGATTTGAAGAGGTTTTATAACATACACAAATCAATTGCGGAATTGCAAAATGTTATAACATGGGTTTAATACGTAACTTACTATTTGTTTGTAAGGATTTTAAAGTGTTTGTGATTTTTCATTAGGTACTAAAATATAAGAATTATCTACAATATATGTTTTTTACTGCCAAATGTTTTTTTTTAAATCAAAATTATTATTTTTAAATTATTCATTACTTTTGCGCTGTTTGTGCATACTAATAGGTGAACATAAAACAGTATAATGTAACTTGTTTAGTTACATTAGTATGCTTTAAAGGAGACAATTGTAAGTTAGTTAAATATTTTTCTTTTCTTCCATTTTTGGTTTGTCGCCCATGCGATTCACCATTACAGTTTCACAAAATATTATTTGATGATTTGAGTCCCTGTTAACAATTGTTCATTGTTGAAATGAATGAATTCCTGCTCAGGTCATGAAAAAAACATGTAAATCCCATGAAAACCCAAAATTGAGAAAGATTCTGATTTATATAAGTGAGAAAATCGAATATATAACTTTCTGATTTGACCAGCATGAATTATAAATTACTGATATTTCTGAAAATTTATCTAATTTATGTTTTTTATATTTCATGTCAGATTTGTATACAGTATACCTGCATACAATTCTTCTGCATATTTCTGAAAGATTCTGGTTTAAATAAGTGAGATAATCGAATATATAACTTTCTGATTTGATCACCATGAATTGTCAATTTCTGAAAATTTATCTAATTTATGTTTTGTATATTTCATGCCTGATTTGTATAGAGTATACCTGCATACAATTCTTCTGCAAATTTGAGAAAGATTCTGCTTTAAATAAATAAGAAAATCGAATATATAACTTTCTGATTTGACCAGCATGAATTATGAATTAATGAAATTTCTGAAAAATTATCTAATATATGTTTTGTATATTTCATGCCTGATTTGTATAGAGTATACCTGCATACAATTCTTCTGCAAATTTGAGAAAGATTCTGCTTTAAATAAGTGAGAAAATCGAACAGATAACTTTCTGATTTGGCCAGCATGAATTATGAATTAATGAAATTTCTGAAAAATTATCTAATATATGTTATGTATATTTCATGCCTGATTTATATAGAGTATACCTGCATACAATCCTTCCGCAAATTTGAGAAAGATTCTGCTTTAAATAAGTGAGAAAATCGAACAGATAACTTTCTGATTTGAGCAGAATGAATTATGAATTAATGAAATTTCTGAAAATTTATCTAATATATGTTATGTATATTTCATGCCTGATTTGTATAGAGTATACCTGCATACAATTCTTCTGCAAATTTGAGAAAGATTCTGCTTTAAATTAGTGAGAAAATCGAACAGATAACTTTCTGATTTGACCAGCATGAATTATGAATTAATGAAATTTCTGAAATTTATCCAATATATGTTTTGTATATTTCATGCCTGATTTGTATAGAGTATACCTGCATACAATTCTTCTGCAAATTTGAGAAAGATTCTGCTTTAAATAAGTGAGAAAATCGAACAGATTACTTTCTGATTTGACCAGCATGAATTATGAATTAATGAAATTTCTGAAATTTATCTAATATATGTTTTGTATATTTTATGCCTGATTTGTATAGAGTATACCTGCATACAAGTCTTCTGCAAATTTGAGAAAGATTCTGCTTTAAATAAGTGAGAAAATCGAACAGATTACTTTCTGATTTGACCAGCATGAATTATGAATTAATGAAATTTCTGAAATTTATCTAATATATGTTTTGTATATTTTATGACTGATTTGTATAGAGTATACCTGCATACAATTCTTCTGCAAATTTGAGAAAGATTCTGCTTTAAATAAGTGAGAAAATCGAACAGATAACTTTCTGATTTGACCAGCATGAATTACGAATTAATGAAATTTCTGAAAAATTATCTAATATATGTTTTGTATATTTCATGCCTGATTTGTATAGAGTATACCCGCATACAATTTTTCTGCAAATTTGAGAAAGATTCTGCTTTAAATAAGTGAGAAAATCGACCAGATAACTTTCTGATTTGACCAGCATGAATTATGAATTAATGAAATTTCTGAACATTTATCTAATATATGTTTTGTATATTTCATGCCTGATTTGTATAGAGTATACCTGCATACAATTCTTCTGCAAATTTAAGAAAGATTCTGCTTTAAATAAGTGAGAAAATCGAACAGATAACTTTCTGATTTGACCAGCATGAATTAATGAAATTTCTGAAAATTTATCTAATATATGTTATGTATATTTCATGCCTGATTTGTATAGAGTATAACTGCATACAATTCTTCTGCAAATTTGAGAAAGTTTCTGCTTTAAATAAGTCAGAAAATCGAACTGATTACTTTCTGATTTGACCAGCATGAATTATGAATTAATGAAATTTCTGAAAAATTATCTAATATATGTTTTGTATATTTCATGCCTGATTTGTATAGAGTATACCTGCATACAATTCTTCTGCAAATTTGAGAAAGATTCTGCTTTAAATACATGAGAAAATGGAACAGATAACTTTCTGATTTGACCAGCATGAATTAATGAAATTTCTGAAAATTTATCTAATATATGTTATGTATATTTCATGCCTGATTTGTATAAAGTATAACTGCATACAATTCTTCTGCAAATTTGAGAAAGTTTCTGCTTTAAATAAGTCAGAAAATCGAACTGATTACTTTCTGATTTGACCAGCATGAATTATGAATTAATGAAATTTCTGAAATTTATCTAATATATGTTTTGTATATTTTATGCCTGATTTGTATAGAGTATACCTGCATGCAATTCTTCTGCAAATTTGAGAAAGATTCTGCTTTAAATAAGTGAGAAAATCGAACAGATAACTTTCTGATTTGACCAGCATGAATTATGAATTAATGAAATTTCTGAAAAATTATCTAATATATGTTTTGTATATTTCATGCCTGATTTGTATAGAGTATACCTGCATACAATTCTTCGAATTTAACGAATTTATCTGTAGATTATATCAAATACTTTTTGTTCAATTTCACTTATGATACATCTCGTTGAACAGAAATACGACGTTATTTTACTGTAAATATTTCTTCAGCTGGCAACACTGAATTCAATCACGGAATACATTCGTGGGTTTCCCCCCTTTTCATGCACATAGTTGTGCACATTTCATAGTTATATTTGCTCACAGACCACCAATATTTGCTGGTGGATGCACGCATCTTGTTTAATAATTTCAATTTGTTATAGTGTTTAGTGCTTTAGTTCAACATGAATTACTTCGATATGTTGATGGGTTTGCCTCGTTTAGGTAACTATTACATGTAGTTTGGCCCCCCAATACAAATGGGTGTGGTTACATTATCCATCTGAGTTAAAGCCGTTATGACCAGCAAATCGTCAGCATGACGCAATAATACGTAATATTGTAATTTTGTTGAATTTTTTAAAATTTATAATCAACTCCAATTTCACACCTTTCATTATATTTTTTTTGCGAATTTCTATGTAATGGTTAATAACTTTGCAAGGAATATTATTTCTGGGGAAAGATGTTATAATTTCGAATAAAAAGCTCGTAGGTTCCATTGCTCTTAACAATTTATAAAAAAATTGGTAATTATATTAAAAAATTCTAATGAACGTTTTGTAGTTTCCAATAGAAATGCAACATTTATTGTAATTTACAAGCGAAATTGTATCATTAGATTGAGCATTTTGTGGTTTGATGAACTTGCAATTTGTAATAAAATTTCTTAATTTGTAGGGAAAATGTAGAAAATTTGCATTCAAAATTTGTCATTTGCAACGAAAATTTCATAATTTCTATTTGTAATTTTGTAAATAATTTTGTATTTTCTATTAAAAGGTAGGTTTTTATATTTATTTACTTATGTGTATATTATGTAGGTTCTCCCGCTACTAAACATTATTATTATTCTATTGTGCTTTTTTTTTTATTTATATTGTTACACAGCTAATTATGTTTCAGTTAACAGAAAAGATTTCAGGGATGAGAAGGATGCTCGTACTTATTACTGGGAGACATTTTCCTGGTGCGTAATATTATTTTATGGTGGCTTTGCAGTTCAAAACGCCCCAATAATACTGCCCACAATTTTCTTATGCCGTTCTTCTATGAAGCATTTAACAACTGCCTTATGGAAGAACATATGAAAAATGAAAACTAAGACAATGCGAAGTAACATACAAATATTTTGCAGGTATTATCATCATAAATTAATTACTGCAAATGTTAATGCAAAAAGCAACGAAGAAGCGATGCAAATGAAGGAGGCAGGCAATGTTGATTACAAAAAGAAAAACTTTATAGAAGCAGAAGGGTCTTACATAAGAGCCTTAGTGGTGGCTGAGCCAAATACTAAAGTATACGCTTCCATTTTGGCAAATGTTTCGGCAATCAAACTTGAACAACGAAAATACAAGGTATTTAAAATTCATTTATCATTTCGGTGAATTTGGAGTGAAGGTGCTCAAAGAAATGTTCCGATATTTTCAACATAAACATTGTGTTGCTGTTTTATTTCATATTTAGTGAAGTTTATGTTCTCCAGTGTAGACACGGTTAAAAAAAAAAGTTCCGTTTTTAGAACGGTAATCTTAAAATTTGGCCGTCTCCGTGTAGGACTTAAAAAAATCGCTTGTGGCCGTTCTGCCTAGAAATTTGGGAACTCCTGCGATTGATGATATTAAAATACAGACTGTAATTGAGAAACATAGTCAATCTCCACGTAATAAGAAATTTCACTTCCGAAAAGTTTCGAAACTATATAATTTATTCCGACAAAAAGTCTCGATATAATAAGTTGCACAAATCAGCCCACTTTCACTGACAAATTAAAAAGATATTCTATTTTGGTGAAGTTTCTTCAATTTTATCAATCCAGTCTTGTTTTCAATTTTTACATAAATTATTAAAAACCCACAAACTTCAAACAATTTTTAAAACATCCATCAACTGTGGGGATATTTCAGACAACCCATAGAAATATTCTACAAAAATTAATAAATATTGTAGAAAATTTGATGAAAATTCTATAATATTCGGAAAATGTGAGAAAAAGTGTGAAAAAGCATAAACTTTAGGAAACTTAAAAAAATCCACAACAAAAAACGCCAGTTTATGGAGTGTTTATGTAAATCTATAAATATTACAGAAAATTTGATGAAAAATCTATATTATTCGAAAAATGAAAGGAAAATTGTTAAATTGTCACAAACTTTAAAGAATTCTTAAAACATCCATCAACTGTGGAGATATTTCAGACAACCCATAGAAATATTCTACAAAAATTAATAAATATTATAGAAGATTTGATGAAAATTCTGTAACATTCGGAAAATGTGAGAAAAAGTGTGAAAAAGCATAAGTTTTTGGAAACTTTAAAAAATCCACAACAAAAAACCCCAGTTTATGGAGTGTTTATGGAGAAAATCTATAAATATTATAGAAAATTTGATGAAAAATCTATATTATTCGAAAAATGAAAGGAAAATTGTTAAATTGTCACAAACATTAAAGAATTCTTAAAACATCCATCAACTGTGGGGATATTTCAGACAACCCATAGAAATATTCTACAAAAATTAATAAATATTGTAGAAAATTTGATGAAAATTCTATAAGATTCGGAAAATGTGAGCAAAAGTGATAAAAGGCATAAGCTTTTGGAAACTATAAAAAATCCACAACAAAAAACGCCAGTTTATGGAGTGTTTATGAAGAAAATCTATAAATATTACAGAAAATTTGATGAAAAATCTATATTATTCGAAAAATGAAAGGAAAATTGTTAAATTGTCACAAACTTTAAAGAATTCTTAAAACATCCATCAACTGTGGGGATATTTCAGACAACCCATAGAAATATTCTACAAAAATTAATAAATATTGTAGAAAATTTGATGAAAATTCTATAAGATTCGGAAAATGTGAGCAAAAGTGATAAAAGGCATAAACTATTGGAAACAATAAAAAATCCACAACAAAAAACGCCAGTTTATGGAGAGTTTATGGAGAAAATCCATACATATTACAGAAAATTTGATGAAAAATCTATATCATTCGAAAAATGAAAGGAAAATTGTTAAATTGTCACAAACTTTAAAGAATTCTTAAAACATCCATCAACTGTGGGGATATTTCAGACAACCCATAGAAATATTCTACAAAAATTAATAAATATTGTAGAAAATTTGATGAAAATTCTATAAGATTCGGAAAATGTGAGCAAAAGTGATGAAAGGCATAAACTATTGGAAACAATAAAAAATCCACAACAAAAAACGCCAGTTTATGGAGAGTTTATGGAGAAAATCCATACATATTACAGAAAATTTGATGAAAAATCTATATCATTCGAAAAATGAAAGGAAAATTGTTAAATTGTCATAATTTTTTAAGATTTTGTTAGGAATCTACTGCATCAACTGCCGACAATTTTCAAACAATCCATATAAATATTCTACAAAAATTAATAAATATTGTAGAAAATTTGATGAAAATTCTATAAGATTCGGAAAATGTGAGCAAAAGTGATAAAAGGCATAAACTATTGGAAACAATAAAAAATCCACAACAAAAAACGCCAGTTTATGGAGAGTTTATGGAGAAAATCCATAAATATTACAGAAAATTTGTTGAAAAATCTATATTATTCGAAAAATGATAGGAAAATTGTTAAATTGCCACAAACTTTTAAGATTTTGTTAGAAATCTACAAACTGTCGACAATTTTCAACAATCCATAAACATTTTGGAGAGTTTTAAAGAGGTTTTGATTAAAATTCAATAATCTTATAAAAATGTAATAAATATGGTTAAAAATCCATAAACTTTTGTCTGTCCCATAAAAATATTCGAAGGGGACTCAAAGCATAATTAGGTACCTATTACAGAAAATTGTATTAAAATTCTATAATATCATAAAGCACAATGAAAATTGTTAAAGAAACTTTCGAGAATTTTCTAAATATCTACAAATTTTCAGTAATTCTCAAACAATCCAAAAAAGATTTGAAAATATTTATAAAAAACTACAAAAACGGTGATAAGTTTTCTCTAATGTAACGCAAATTATTAAAAACCCACAAACTTCTAAGAATTTTTAAAACATCTTAAAACTGTGGGGATATTTTAGACAACCCATGGAAATATTTTACAAAAATTAATAAATATAGAAAATTTTATGAAAATTCTAAAATATTCGGAAAATGTGAGAAAAAATGTTAAAACGCATACACTTTTTGAAACTAAAAAAAATCCACAACAAAAAAACTCGAGTTTATGGAGAAAATTAGAGAAAATTAGATGAAAAATCTATATTATTCGAAAAATGAAAGGAAAATTGTTAAATTGTCACAAACTTTAAAGAATTCTTAAAACATCCATCAACTGTGGGGATATTTCAGACAACCCATAGAAATATTCTACAAAAATTAATAAATATTACAGAAAATTTGATGAAAATTCTATAATATTCGGAAAATGTGAGCAAAAGTGATAAAAGGCATAAACTTTTGGAAACTATAAAAAATCCACAACAAAAAACGCCAGTTTATGGAGAGTTTACGGAGAAAATCCAAAAATATTACAAAAAAATTGATAAAAAATCTATATTATTCAAAATATGAAAGGAAAATTGTTAAAATGTCATACATTTTTAAGATTTTGTTAGAAATCTACTGCATCACCTGCCGACAATTTTCAAACAATCCATCAAATATTCGAGAGTTTTAAAAAGCATTTGATTATTAAAATTCTGTAATCTTATAAAAATATAATGCAAGTTGTTACAAATCCATAAACTTTTGTGTGTCCCATAAAAATATTCGAAGGGGATTCGACGCATAAGTAGGTACTTATTACAGAAAATTCTATTAAAATTCTATAAAATCATAATGAAAATTGTTCAAAAAACTTTCGAGAATTTTCAAAATATCTATAAACTTATAGTAATTTTCAAACAATCCGAAAAATATTTAAATTTTCTTATAAAAACTACCGAAACAGTGATACACTCTTAAAGATATTTAAAGATATATTAAAGATATTTAAAGATATTATAGATACATAAGAAGAATAAAGTGACACTTTGTCAAAGTGTGTGAGAGAAGATCAATACATATAATTAGGACTAAATAGATAACTCATTTCGAGAAATATGGACGCAAATTCGAAGATTTAAGATTCGAAGAATAAAATTACTATTCATCAAAGTTATGCTGATATCAGCATTTTGTTTGGCCATACTCTAATAGCAGGCTAATACTTCTGAAAAACTTGTAAAATATATTAAGAATAGTTAGAAATGTAGAGATATGTGTACAAAATTCGTTTTTTAAATAATGTAAGTTCTCAGAATAAAATGGATGTAGCCTTTTTAAAGTTTAGAAATATTTTAATTTAATAACTTTCAACAATAAATTTACATTTTATTTAATTAGAGAAAGACGTAATAAAATTATTTTGAAAATTAAATTGTAAATTTTGTACATTTTCAGTCTTGCATAGAATTAACAAAACTAAGCATGAAACATCATTCGGATCCAAAATTGTACATCAGGGAGATGAAGGCTTGGATGGGCTTGGGAGATTTAAATGGGGCCAAAGAAGCTTTTGCGAAAATGGAAGCCGCTCTAAAGAGTTCAGAACAACAACACATGGGTAGGTTATACGGCTGAATAATATGTATACGTAATTTGTTGAATTATGCTGATTTTAATGTTGCAGATAAATTTTTAGAAGAATCAAAGAAAATTCTAAACTCTCCACTAGGAGAGCAAAAGTATGTTCAAGATGACTGCTGTGACATGCTAATTCCGGAAATGAATATGAATCCAAATTTTTTAAATGTATCAGAAAACGTGGAACTGAAGTATGTTTTATAGGATTTTATGTGGTTCCCTTGCTACAAAAAGTTAATCGTAAACTGAAACCGTCATAATTCTCTTAACTTTAATGCAAGAATTAAGAAGGAAATGGATCTCACAATCCCAAATTTGTTATGTTTTAGGTTCAATAAAAAATATGGAAAACATGTTGTTGCCCGCAACGATATTAAGAAAGGCGATGCCGTTTTAATTGATTGCCCTTACGCTGGAATTGGATTAAGCCAGTGCTCCAATTGTTTTCAGCTATGTGTAATCCCATATCCGTATGTACGAAATGTAATTTATTACCGAAATACATTTATTGTACTTTCAGGTGCACACAGTGCCGTTATTGCTTGTACTGCTCTGATGAGTGCAGACAGATCGATGGAGAGGTTCACAAGTGGGAATGTAAACTATACCAAATGGAGCACATTATGGATAATTGGGATACCTGTTTAGTTTTTCGACTCTTTTTGAAAGGCCTGACATCTAACACTCGATTAGAAACTTTTAAAAACAATGATGCCTCTTGTTTTGGTAATGCTGAAAACAATTTTCCATGCGTGCAAAACCTCTTCATGGATTTTAAAAGGTTTTGCAAAAACGTTTTATTTGATGAACGCATGAAGGTGTGATGATGTAGATTCCATTATATTATTTAATTCTAAAATTAAAATATATCGTAGGGTTGGTGCCTTTTGATGACATATATAGTACATCACACAAAACTAATGGATATGATTAAAGAGAAAAAAATATTTGGAAATATAAGTAGGGATGATGTTCTAATTCACGTAACAGGAAAATACTTGTTGCAATTACGAACAATTTCTCATTATAATCAGAGCGCGCTTCGATCAAAATTTAACGAAACAAATTACTTGCTGTATCTATCATATAGTTTCTTCAATCATTCCTGTGAACCAAACACATCACAGATGTTAGTATTGCAAATCAAAACCACGGCTTTGGCTTTAATTAAATTTATATATAATTGTTTTTCAGTACTTCTACACCATATTTAATGTTATTAGCAAATGAAGATATTTCAAAAGGGGATCAAATATTTACAGCATACTTTCCTGATTGTAACAGTTTAATAAGTGAAAAACAACGAAAACTAACTTTAAATTCTATGTTTGATTTTAATTGTGATTGTAAATATTGTAGCTCGCCTCACCAAGTTTATGTAAGTTATGATAAGATTTTAACTACTTTATATTTCAAAACTTTATTTTTAGAATGAGTTTATTCCATGTCCGAGAAAGCACCATTTTTGTAGGCCTCATCCAGATAATGGATACACATGTCAGATTTGTGGCTACCAATTTACATTTCTTACCATAATGAAGTTAAATTATTTATTTGAATGTTATAAGAAATGTAAGTGCGTAAAACAAAATATTTTAGCCATGTTTGTCAGTATTACATTTTCTCCAGTTGATCTTTTATATTTTAGACATTTGGTATAAAGATATTGAAGAATTGTACTGTGCCATGAAACTAATCGATGAGTTAAATATTAACCCAAACCACTTTGTAGCAAAAAAATGTTATTTGCAATTAATGAGGCAAGAAATTGAATTAGGTATTTAGGTAATGTGCTCCAAATATTGTATTTTATTGCTCTGCATTAAAGGTAACTTGGAGAATGGAGTGCAGTACATATCTAGAATTGGAGCATATCAGTGCGACACTTATAGCTCATATTACATAGATATTTACACAGAAATAGAAAATTTCACGAAGAAAATTTTTCAGTTGGGGAAGGCATTTTTGCAACAGTTCAAAAAGTGAGCACCTACATTTTCTGTGTATATAAAACCTGTGAAAATCAGTCGAATTTGTCTCGTTTTTCATCTTGCCATGTTGGCAAGAAATCACTCTGAAATTTAGCTCAAACAAATTTATCGCTTGGTACATATCGGAAGGCTTCAAATTATTACAAATTAGTGCCTTCCCTAAATTCCCGCATGTCCTGCCTAAAAAATGGCATTATTATTGTTATTAATGTATGTAGGACCTGAGGAGCAACCTAAAAAAAGTCTTTTAATGAGTGGGAAATTCAGCTGATTTTCAATCAATTATGAACGCTTTGTATACAAGCCTGTTTATTAATAATAATAATAATACTTATTAGTATTATTATTAATAAATTATTAATTGTTATTCTGTACATAATACTTTGTTATTGTGTATAAATGGATCACCTTAAAACAAGTTAATGTGTTTCTCAGCATTGGTTTTAATGTCTGTAAATAAAACGGCTTTGTGTTTTAGGAATGTCTTGGAAAAGCTTCTACAGTTTCTAACTGCCTTGCAGGAAGAGCTTCGAGCTAAATTCCCTATGAAGTCTATTTTAAAGGGCATAGACGATTTAAAAGCTTTCTACACCATCCACTTGTCTATATTGGACTTGGACAAGACCGTTACTTGGCTTAAAGATTAAAATGAAACTATTATTTTTCCTAGTTATGTTATTTTTTATTCTTATACCTGCTATTATGAACATTACTGTATTACTGATGATTTTATGTCTACGAACATAATTGTTCATGCAATGTATTACTTATTATTAACATGTATCTTTGTGTTAAAATGAAGATTAAAAAAGGTTCCAAATCACTTACATTGCAATTTTTATGGTGCCTATGCTGCCTCAAGTGACCAAGTGAAAGTTTTTAGTTTTCATGCAAATATATGTGAAAATTTCTCTTATTAGTGCTTTAAAAAATCCTAAAATCACTGAGCATGTATAACGAAATGTGTCTTTTAACATCCTATCCTCAGAATAAGTGAGATGGTTCAAATTTATTGGCTTCATGAAATTGTAAATAAAGTACACTTATGTGAAAATTTCTCTTATTAGTGCTTTAAAAAACCCTAAAATCACTGAGCATGTATAACATAATGTGTCTTTTAACATCCTATCCTCAGAATAAGTAAGATGGTTCAAATTTATTAAGCTTCATGATTTTGCAAATAAAGTACACTTATGTGAAAATTTCTCTTATTAGTGCTTTAAAAAACCCTAAAATCACTGAGCATGTATAACATAATGTGTCTTTTAACATCCTATCCTCAGAATAAGTAAGATGGTTCAAATTTATTAAGCTTCATGAAATTGTAAATAAAGTACACTTATGTGAAAATTTCTCTTATTAGTGCTTTAAAAAACCCTTAAATCACTGAGCATGTATATCGAAATGTGTCTTTTAACATTCTATCCTCAGAATAAGTAAGATGGTTCCAATTTATTGAGCTTCATAAAATTGTAAATAGAGTACACTTATGTGAAAATTTCTCTTATTAGTGCTTTAAAAAACCCTAAAATCACCGAGTATGTATAACTAAATGTGTCTTTCAACATCCTATCCTCAGAATAAGTGAGATGGTTCAAATTTATTGAGCTTCATGAAATTGTAAATAGAGTACACTTATGTGAAAATTTCTCTTATTAGTACTTTAAGAAACCCTAAAATCACTGAGCATGTATAACTAAATGTGTCTTTTGACATCCTATCCTCAGAATAAGTGATATGGTTCAAATATATTGAGCTTCATGAAATTGTAAATAAAGTACACTTATGTGAAAATTTCTCTTATTAGTGCTTTAAAAAACCCTTAAATCACTGAGCATGTATAACTAAATGTGTCTTTTAACATCCTCTCCTCAGAATAAGTGAGAAGGTTCAAATTTATTGAGCTTCATCAAAATGTAAATAAAGTACATTTATGTGAAAATTTCTTTTATTAGTGCTTTAAAAAACCCTAAAATCACTGAGCATGTATAACGAAATGTGTCTTTTAACATCTTATACTCAGAATAAATGTGAGTGAAAAATTAGGTGGTCGAAATTTCTTAACCTCAACAAAAATGTAAATGAAGCACACTTATGTGAAAATTTCTCTTATAAGTGCTTTAAAAAACCCTAAAATCACTGAGAATGCATAACGAAATGTGTCTTTCAACATCCTATCCTCAGAATAATTGAGATGGTTCAAAATTATTGAGCTTCATGAAATTGTAAATAAAGTACACTTATGTGAAAATTTCTCTTATAAGTGCTTTAAAAAACCCTAAAATCACTGAGCATGTATAACGAAATGTGTCTTTTAACATCCTATCCTCAGAATGAGTGAGAAGGTTCAAATTTATTGAGCTTCATAAAATTGTAAATAAAGTACACTTATGTGAAAAGTTCTCTTATTAGTGCTTTAAAAAACCTTAAAATCACTGAGCATGTACAACGGAATGTGTCTTTCAACATCCTATCCTCAGAATAAGTGAGAAGGTTCAAATTTATTGAGCTTCATGAAATTGTAAATAAAGTACACTTATGTGAAAATTTCTCTTATTAGTGCTTTAAAAAACCCTAAAATCACTAAGCATGTATAACTAAATGTGTCTTTTAACATCTTATACTCAGAATAAGCGAGAGTGAAAAATTAGGTGCTCGAAATTTCTTAACCTCAACAAAAATGTAAATAAAGCACACTTATGTAAAAATTACTCTTATTAGTGCTTTAAAAAATCCAAAAATTACTAAGCATGTATAACAAAATGTGTCTTTCAACATCCTATCCTCAGAATAAGTGAGAAGGTTCAAATTTATTGAGCTTCATGAAATTGTAAATAAAGTACACTTATGTGAAAATTTCTCTAATTAGAGCTTTAAAAAACCCTAAAATCACTGAGCATGTATAACGAAATGTGTCTTTTAACATCCTATCCTCAGAATAAGTGAGATGGTTCAAATTTATTGAGCTTCATGAAATTGTAAATAAAGTACACTTATGTGAAAATGTCTCTTATTAGTGCTTTAAAAAACCTTAAAATCACTGAGCATGTATAACGGAATGTGTCTTTCAACATCCTATCCTCAGAATAAGTGAGATGGTTCAAATTTATTGAGCTTCATGAAATTGTAAATAAAGTACACTTATGTGAAAAGTTCTCTTATTAGTGCTTTAAAAAACCTTAAAATCACTGAGCATGTATAACGGAATGTGTCTTTCAACATCCTATCCTCAGAATAAGTGAGATGGTTCAAATTTATTGAGCTTCATGAAATTGTAAATAAAGTACACTTATGTGAAAATTTCTCTTATTAGTGCTTTAAAAAACCCTAAAATCACCGAGTATGTATAACTAAATGTGTCTTTCAACATCATATCCTCAGAATAAGTGAGATGGTTCAAATTTATTGAGCTTCATGAAATTGTAAATAAAGTACACTTATGTGAAAAGTTCTCTTATTAGTGCTTTAAAAAACCTTAAAATCACTGAGCATGTATAACGGAATGTGTCTTTCAACATCCTATCCTCAGAATAAGTGAGATGGTTCAAATTTATTGAGCTTCATGAAATTGTAAATAAAGTACACTTATGTGAAAATTTCTCTTATTAGTGCTTTAAAAAACCCTAAAATCACCGAGTATGTATAACTAAATGTGTCTTTCAACATCATATCCTCAGAATAAGTGAGATGGTTCAAATTTATTGAGCTTCATGAAATTGTAAATAAAGTACACTTATGTGAAAAGTTCTCTTATTAGTGCTTTAAAAAACCTTAAAATCACTGAGCATGTATAACGGAATGTGTCTTTCAACATCCTATCCTCAGAATAAGTGAGATGGTTCAAATTTATTGAGCTTCATGAAATTGTAAATAAAGTACACTTATGTGAAAATTTCTCTTATTAGTGCTTTAAAAAACCCTAAAATCACCGAGTATGTATAACTAAATGTGTCTTTCAACATCATATCCTCAGAATAAGTGAGATGGTTCAAATTTATTGAGCTTCATGAAATTGTAAATAAAGTACACTTATGTGAAAAGTTCTCTTATTAGTGCTTTAAAAAACCTTAAAATCACTGAGCATGTATAACGGAATGTGTCTTTCAACATCCTATCCTCAGAATAAGTGAGATGGTTCAAATTTATTGAGCTTCATGAAATTGTAAATAAAGTACACTTATGTGAAAATTTCTCTTATTAGTGCTTTAAAAAACCCTAAAATCACCGAGTATGTATAACTAAATGTGTCTTTCAACATCATATCCTCAGAATAAGTGAGATGGTTCAAATTTATTGAGCTTCATGAAATTGTAAATAAAGTACATTTATGTGAAAAGTTCTCTTATTAGTGCTTTAAAAAACCTTAAAATCACTGAGCATGTATAACGGAATGTGTCTTTCAACATCCTATCCTCAGAATAAGTGAGATGGTTCAAATTTATTGAGCTTCATAAAAATGTGAATAAAGTACACTTATGTGAAAATTTCTCTTATTAGTGCTTTAAAAAACCCTAAAATCACTAAGCATGTATAACTAAATGTGTCTTTTAACATCTTATACTCAGAATAAGCGAGAGTGAAAAATTAGGTGGTCAAAATATCGTAACCTCAACAAAAATGTAAATAAAGCACACTTATGTGAAAATTTCTCTTATTAGTGCTTTAAAAATCCAAAAATTAATAAGCACGTATAACGAAATGTGTCTTTTAACATCCTATCCTCAGAATAAGTGAGATAGTTCAAATTTATTGAGCTTCATGACATTGTAAATAAAGTACACTTATGTGAAAATTTCTCTTATTAGTGCTTTAAAAAACCCTAAAATCACTGAGCATGTATAACTAAATGTGTCTTTTAACATCTTATACTCAGAATAAGCGAGAGTGAAAAATTAGGTGGTCAAAATTTCTTAACCTCAACAAAAATGTAAATAAAGCACACTTATGTAAAAATTACTCTTATTAGTGCTTTAAAAAATCCAAAAATTACTAAGCATGTATAACAAAATGTGTCTTTCAACATCCTATCCTCAGAATAAGTGAGAAGGTTCAAATTTATTGAGCTTCATGAAATTGTAAATAAAGTACACTTATGTGAAAATTTCTCTAATTAGAGCTTTAAAAAACCCTAAAATCACTGAGCATGTATAACGAAATGTGTCTTTCAACATCCTATCCTCAGAATAAGTGAGATAGTTCAAATTTATTGAGCTTAATAAAAATGTGAATAAAGTACACTTTTGTGAAAATTTCTCTAATTAGAGCTTTAAAAAACCCTAAAATCACTGAGCATGTATAACGAAATGTGTCTTTCAACATCCTATCCTCAGAATAAGTGAGATGGTTCAAATTTATTGAGCTTCATGAAATTGTAAATAAAGTACACTTATGTGAAAAGTTCTCTTATTAGTGCTTTAAAAAATCCTAAAATCACTGAGTATGTATAACTAAATGTGTCTTTTAACATCCTATACTCATAATAAGCGAGAATGAAAAATTAGTGGGTCGAAATTTCTTAACCTCAAATAAAATGTAAATAAAGCACAATAATGTGAAAATTTCTCTTATTAGTGCTTTAAAAACCCTAAAATCACTAAGCATGTGTAACGAAATGTGTCGTTTAACATCCTATTTTCAGAATAAGTGAGATGGTTCAAATTTATTGAGCTTTATAAAATTGTAAATAAAGTACACTTATTTGAAAATTTCTCTTATTAGTGCTTTAAAAAACTTTAAAATCACACAGTATGTATAACGAAATGTGTCTTTTAACATCCTATCCTCCTCATCCTCATCCTCAATATTTTAACTCAGTTGTCTTGATGAGGACGAGGATGACGATGAGGATGACGATGAGGATGGCGATGAGGAAGAGGACTTGAAATATTATCATGTTTTTTACGTAAAGAATCATATAAAAACTTCAAAATTATATCGGCCTTTAATTGCTATTGCACCCTGCATTGCAGCTGGGTGCAGAAAATTGTATTATTACAATAACATACGTTGTAATGAGATTGACAAAGGTAAAAAGCATAGAATAGTCTACAGGGAAAAACCCTGCGGCTGTAAACTTAGGGCATCTGATAGTTGCTTGTTGGGCTAAGATGAATATTTTTTCTCTCACAAGCGGGGCTCTGGTATGTTTATAGAGTGCCCTATAGGCAATATTTATTGTTCTCTTCCCTTCATTAACGACACTTTCGCAAATCGATGCCAAAGCAACGTCTTGAAGCTAAAACAGATACGTGCAAAGATCTTATTGGTGGTATCATCAACAACTGTATACACAATGCTGCTATTTAAATTTTTCTGAAGTTATAACTGATATTGTTATTGTATATGCATAGGATATTGATTACCTAATCCTTTCAGATATTTCCTTTTATTTCCACATCCTTTCAAAGGATTTGGGCAGAGGAGTCGGAAAAATGCAATGGTTTGATGTATGATACTTACAAGAAAATTGATGGATGATACTTAGATAGTTAGAATGCACGATGCACAATGCAATAGTTACAATGACACATGATCCTGTGATGGACGATACTTACAAGAAAATATGAAACCCAATATATCAAAAGGATGATTTTCCGCCATCCAGAAACATCATCCCCCGTAATTATTTTAATCATCCAAATGAGGATGCAGAACGTATAATGTGCAATGGCTATCAGCATCTGCCATCCAAATACCTTGTTGAAGACATCAACCAAATCACAGAGGATACCATGCAAGCCAGTCAGACCGTGAATACGATGTTTGAGTTCTGATTCCGTTGAGGCCTTTATGGTCCTCATTAACTCGTTTAGTATTTTGAACCTCAGTTCGATGCTTCTCACTATGTAAAACTCCAAAAACACAATGAGCGCAATGAAGTAAGTGTTTATGTTATCACTGAACAGGTAAAACAGGAATATCGAAAGGTTCGTCTGATCTGCGGACCAAATTATGAAATCGTACAAAAACATGGACATCAGCAACAGCTGAAATATGCAGAATTTCCAGGCAATTCTCGTAAGTTCGGGAGCATTGGATCCGTGTAGTGTAATTAGGCGGTCCAAAGTGTTGAAGTATTCAAATATAGCATCTAAATCTTTCAGGTTCCACGAATTGAGGCCCAAATTTGACATCACGTTAAACAGAATAATCGTCACCGAATTTAGATAATATAAATGGTTATAAGTCGTGGCTACCAATTTATATCTATATTTTCCATAGGCGCAACCTACGTGTAGACTAAAAAGTACGATAACACATATGTTATTACGCATCGTTTTCGAAAATTTTCTAGAACTTTTGTTGTACAAAGGAATTAATCCGAAATAATTGTACAGTTTAAGAAGTATACTAATATCTTCATATATTGCCATACTTGACTCGAAACAATCTGCAAGAACTATTCGAGTCTTTTATTTATACTGCATGAATTGTATAAATATTTCAGTGCACTAAACACACTCAGATTTGTTGCGTTACATAATTAATATACAGATATAGAAAGCTTCTATTCAATAATTCGTATGAAGTGTATAAGTAATTAGGTGTTAATGGACATCCGCATGTCCATTATTGGTGCCATTACTTTGTTGATGTTATTTCCAAATAAAACCCATAAATACCACAATTTAATTGATAAATATCATATCTTTTTGTAGCCTTAAGTTGTTTACTAATATCTCAATAAATCGTATTGATGTAAACAGGTTTTATTACAGAAACATTAAAAACTAATAATGAATTTGCAATATATTTATTGAAAGTACAAAATTTGCATTATAAATTCCAAAACTCAAAGGCAATAACAAATTGTCATGATAAATGATAGAATTTAGTTGGAAATTATGAAATTCTTATTAAATAAAATTTGAAAAAGATTAGATAATTAAAATTTGTCATGCTTATGCTAAGCTTTGACTAAGAAAACTTAATTGTAAATTGCAAAATCTTCATTATAAATTACAAAGTTGAATTAATTAGATTCTTTTTAATAATGAGCTTGTATTCAGAAAGCTTATCCCTCACAAAGTTGTTAAAATGTTCATAGTTATTTGCAAAAAAATTATTGAAAATAAAAATAAAAAAATTAGAAAAATAAAATGCAATTTTCAACTAATTACTTACCAATTTTAATTTTAAATTGCAAAATATCAATCGAAACACAAAATCGTCATCAGAATTATACAATTTATATTGAAAATAATGATAATAATAATGTTTATTAGCGGGAGAATCTACATTTATACACATAAATAAATCAATATACTAAAAAAAACTTACTAAATTATAATGAATTTGCAATATTTTTATTGAAAGTACAAAATATGCATTATAAATTCCAAAACTCAAAAGGCAATAACAAATTGTCATGATAAATGATAGAATTTAGTTGGAAATTATGAAATTCTTATTAAATAAAATTTGAAAAAGATTAGGTAATTTAAATTTGTCATGCTTATGCTAAGCTTTGACTAAGAAAACTTAATTGTAAATTGCAAAATCTTCATTATAAATTACAAAGTTTAATTAATTAGACCCTGCATTTTTTTTTTTTTTTTTTTTTTAAATTATTGAGCTTGTATTCAGAAAGCATATCCCTCACAAAGTTGTTAAAATTTTCATAGTTATTTGCAGAAAATTTATTGAAAATTAAAAAAATAATTAGAAAAATTAAAATGCAATTTTCAACATTATTACTTACACATTTTTAATTTTAAATTGCAAAATATCAATCGAAACACAAAATCGCCATCTGAATTATGCAATATATATGGAAAATAATGATAATAATAATGTTTATTAGCGGGAGAATCTACATTTATACACATAAATAAATTAATATAATAAAATAACTTACTAAATTATAATGAATTCGCAATATTTTTATTGAAAGTACAAAATATGCATTATAAATTCCAAAACTCAAAGGCAATAACAAATTGTCATGATAAATGATAGAATTTAGTCGGAAATTATGAAATTCTTATTAAATAAAATTTGAAAAAGATTAGGTAATTTAAATTTGTCATGCTTATGCTAAGCTTTGACTAAGAAAACTTAATTGTAAATTGCAAAATCTTCATTATAAATTACAAAGTTTAATTAATTAGACCCTGCATTTTTTTTTAATTATTGAGCTTGTATTCAGAAAGCATATCCCTCACAAAGTTGTTAAAATGTTCATAGTTATTTGCAGAAAATTTATGGAAAATAAAAAAAATAATAATTAGAAAAATTATAATGCAATTTTCAACTTATTACTTACAAATTTTAATTTCAAATTGCAAAATATCAATCGAAACACAAAATCGTCATCTGAATTATGCAATTTATATAATAAGAATAATAATAAATAATGATAATAATAATGTTTATTAGCGGGAGAACCCACATAATATACACACAAATAAATAAATATAAAAACTTACTAAATTATAATGAATTTGCAATATTTTTATAGAAAGTACAAAATTTGTATTATAAATTACAAAACTTAAAGGAAATAACGAAAAAAAAAAACTCCTCATGAAAACTATAAAACTTGAGAGAATATTACAAATTCTTCAAGGAAATTCAAAATTTGGCCTGAAAAGTACAAAATTATCAAGTAATCTCAGAAAACTGAAATGGAAATTGCAAACTTTTCACGAACATTTGAATTTGAAGAATGGCAATTACAAATTAATAAGTTAAATGCAGTAATTTAGTAAAATAGTAATATAAAAGCTATATATATATATATAGTACATTAAACTTAACCAGGAAATTGTTTCAAACTCACCTGACCTACCTAATCCCCAAAAATAAAACAAACAAAATATTAAAGAAAAACATAAGTTTTCTAACAACTATAGAAAACAACGCCATATATATATATATATATATATATATATATATATATATATAAACTTTTGTTCAAATAGGTATATTTGGAAATTTTCATTACTACTTTTAACTTTTATCGAAATTTATAAAAAGTTTTATAAATGTATCCTTTATCCTTTAAATTAATCCTTTATATTTATTTAGTTATCCTTTTATTATAGAAAATGAAGATTTTTCATAGAGTTTGCGAAAGTTTTATTTGTTGTAATTTAATAGATAGTTAACAATTTCTGCAGATAATGCACAATTTCTACTTTTATAGTTTATATCAATACAAATATGGCAATTTGTATTGACTTGTATGGCTTTGACATGAATTTCTATTTTTTTTATGAAAATTTTGAAATTTTTACAGTTCTTTAATAGAATTTTGAATTTGATTACCGAAATTTAAGATATTGAAAACCGTTGATCCCAAATTGGAATATTCAAATTGAAAATTACAAAACTTGACGAAATTTTCATGGAAACTATAAAAGTGGAGTAATTAGTTATCATAAATTATGGCAATAGTGACAAACTATATTAACTTGTATTGTTTATTGCGTACTATTGTACAATTGATAAGTTTTTTATAATTTTTATTGTTTATTGTGTACTATTGTACAATTGATATGTTTTTTTAATATTTTTTATTGTTTATTGTGTACTATTGTACAATAGATATGTTTTTTTTATATTTTTTATTGTTTATTGTGTACTATTGTACAATTGATAAGTTTTTTATAATTTTTATTGTTTATTGTGTACTATTGTACAATTGATATGTTTTTTTTATATTTTTTATTGTTTATTGTGTACTATTGTACAATAGATATATTTTTTTTAAATAATTTCTGACAATGTGATACCCTATGAGAGTCACAAACTGAAGATTAATAATTAAAAAAAAACTCCTCATGAAAACTATAAAACTTGAGTGAAAATTACAAATTCTTCAAGGAAATTCAAAATTTCGGCTGAAAAGTACAAAATTATCAAGTAATCTCGGAAAACTTGAATGGAAATTGCAAAATTTAATGAAAATTGTAAAATTGAGTTGCAAAAATTATACATAGTATTAAATTTTTTGGCTTTTTTGGCTTTTTGGTAATATTAAATACCAAAATTTTCATAAATTAGAGTGATTATCTGCGATTTTTTAGTTGAAAATTATAACGTCTTTCTACACAAATTACATTCCTCACCAAATAATTTAATTTTTCTTAAAAATTTGCAAAACATATGAAAACGGAAGGGCGCCATGGAAAAACCTAGCTCAAAAAGGGATCTGCCGGCGAAAAAGTTTGGTAACCACTGTGATAATAGATATAATCAAAATTTTTACTTTAGCAAATTACACTGTTCAACAAAATTCTCCTTTTTGTTTTTTTCCTTAGACTACCATTGATTCAACGTATGCTTTCAAGGAAATTAACTTATGGTTAAAATAAACTGTAGATTGTAATACAGACACACCCACTGAACAATGCAGGGTGACAAGATGATTTCAAAATTTCGAAATGTTGGACTCGTATAGAATACGTTAGCTATTTGAAGAGAAGTCGTATAAAAGACATCAAAATTAATACTTTTTTGAATAAATTAAATTAAACAACATTGTTATTTCCCCTCACACTTTCACTTTTGATAATATTTCTAAATATTTTCTAAAATAAAAGTGTGAGTGGAAATAAAAAAGTTGTTTTATTTAATTTATTCATTGGCAATGTTCCACAAAGTAACTGCAAAGTAAGTAACTACCAGTACACAATATTTAATACTTTTTTTTAATCTCAAAACCAATAATATGAAGAAAAAAAATAGTATGGACGAGATTAGAACTAATGATTGTATTTTTTTTATTTCAAAACTGATGCCATTTTGAAAAAAGTTGCATCAGCAAGATCAACACCGACATTTTTTTGTTATTTTATTTGTGTCAATACTGCCCTTAAAGAAAAATTAATCAGCGATTTGCAGCTTAAAATTTTTAATCAAAAAAATTGATTTAGATTTGCATCACAATTGATACTTTTATCTGAAAACTAATAATATGAAAATCATCGCACTAACGACGTGAGAAGTCATAATTATCATTACTGATCAAAAAGCTGGCGACATTTTGAAAAAAGTTACGTCAGATAGATCAGAACTGATGTTTTTTGTTTTGTTTTTTGTTTTCAAATACAATTGTTTCATATATGCACTTAAAAAATACTACTTGATTGGTTCATGTATATTAATTGCATTGATTCAAACTAATTAAATAGCCGCCGTATTTATAATATGGCACGAACCTTGTCGCTCTTATCTGAATGATGTCCCCTATCTCACTCCAACGCGCATCTCCATGTGTCTTGAACCAGCCATATATCGAAATCCATTTGCACTAATATTTACGCGAATGACCCCTAATTTTTGGACGGACATACTCCAAAACAGTCATAGATTACGTTTTTCACTCATTACGGCTTCGCGCAGTCAATTTTACCACAAAATTTTGATATTTTCGGGAGTAATTTGTAACCGACGCCATGACACGTCACAGACGTTTGCTGGTAATGTCGCTATCTTCATGTCCAACTACTGCATTCAAAGTACAAGTAGGCAACCCAATTTTCATCAGGTTCTATTTAATTATTTATTGTGTTAATTATAATTAGATTAAATGACCACGACCAGTCAAAATCTAGTCGCCATAAAATCAATCTCACTAACAGACGAAAGTTATAAATATAATTTAGAAATCAACTTGAATTTCAGATGTAAAATTTTCATCTTTCATCAAATTTAAATCAGTGAAACAAGGAACTCTCAATTGAGATCTGAAATGCAATACCAGCACTCAATGAGCTTAGATGTAACAGATATCTCTTAACTGGGCATAACATGGAACTTACAATTCGACTCAACATACCCGACTACTGCATTCAAAGTACAAGTAGGCAACCCAATTTACATCAGGTTCTATTTAATTATTTATTATGGTAATTATAATTAGATTAAATGACCACGACCAGTCAAAATCTAGTCGCCATAAAACCAATCTTACTAACAGACGAAAGTTATAAATATTATTTAAAAATAAACTTGAATTTCGGTTGTAAAATTTAATTTGATGTCATATGAAAATTATACATGAAATTAAAATCAGTGAAACAAGAAGATCTGCAATGCAATACCAGCAATAGATCAATAAGCTCAATAAGCTTAGATATAACAGATATCTCTTAACTGGGCTCAACAAGGAACTTACAATTCGACTCAACAAAGACTCCCAATTTGTGTTCTATACAGATCTGCGTATTTCTGAGTTACAGAGAAATCTCAATCTGTCTCAACAAATTTTTGCACTATCACGTATTTATATTTCTGAATGTAGGTATTTTGTATTTTGTATTTTTAGTTTATAGGGTGTATTAACAACAAGGGAAGGATAAATCTATAATAATAATAATAATAAAATGCAGGGTTCTAGTTAAATTCAGAAGCAGAATTCCAAAAATTTTGAGAAAAAGATATAGCAAACTATACATTTTTGGGAAGCAGACCACCTATACCACCTATAGTATTCTGCAGAATACCACCTATAGTATTCTGCAGGTATTCTGCAGAATACCACCTATAGTATTCTGCAGATATTCTGCAGGTACCTAGTATAAAATATGCAACCCATTCAAATTCAAAAAAATTCTAAATCTTTGAGAAAAAAATATAGCAAACCGAAACAGCAACAAAAACAAAAAACGAAAATACACGAACTAAAACCAAAACAGAAAATACCAACTACAATTAGGGCGGTTTATAACGGGTGTAAAAAATATTGGCAACTTGTTGGGGCCGCAATTTTAAATAAAAAATGTTATATGAACATAAGCTCTGTATCGATTAGTTACAGAACTACAAGATATTAAAGTTAATTTAAGGAGTAGTAAATAGTAGGTTTGATTTCTAGTTAGAGTTGAAAAACCAAACATTATCTACTTATAATTATCAATTATGGGAAGTTATCATTGGTATATTAAATTCAGAACGATATTCTACTTATCTAAATGAAAGACTTATAGAAATACTAGAAGACCCTTATTTCATATTCGGCAACAAATAGATAATGTTTTGTTTTTCCAACTGTAACTAGTTCTTCGGAAACAAAAGAGTTTCCGAAGTTTTTTACACCTGTATAAACAGAAGCAGCAATAACAAAACCAATAATAACAACGCCAAAAATTAAAGAATATCAAAACATAATTTGCAAAAAAAAGATACAATATTTTTATATTAAATATAGTACACTTACGTCGGATTTTACTCACAGATGCTATGCACATGAATCCACAGGTATGATGATATTCTTATCAGCAGACTGGAATACCGCATGATGGTATTCTACAATGACAAGATATACATCACAATTATGCAATATTTTGTAATTTCAGATTTGAAAACAAATGAAATATTAAATTCTTACATGGAATTTTGTTCCACACATAAATAGGCATGTATATCCATAGGTATCAATGATGTTCCTATCAGCAGACTGAAATACCGAATGATGGTTAACTAAAATGAAAAAATTATGTCATAATGTGTAATATATGAAATTTTCGAACACATAAAAAGCAGTGCAATTAAATGTATTGCCATTACAAAAATCTTAGATTACTTCAGATCACCGAATACATGGTAAACGTACACATAGATTGCAACATTAATTTTGTGGCCATATTTACCAAAACTGATTGAATTGTATAGAATTACCATTACATTTCTTACATTTGCTCAATTTTCTAATGGTAAATAGTTTTTCACCTTGTCAACAGTTAAAATGGTGAGCAGAGAAGAAGAGATCTGAGGTAGCATTGATATTGAATATGCTACTAGAAAAAATAATCAAAATATTTTCAATTATCTCTACAGACATGTAATTTTTAATTTTTTGTACAAATCAAAGTTTATTTTTGCCTAATAAGGTAAACAATAATAATGTATTAAATGAATTTATAATCCTGCATTATAAACGAATTTCATACATTATTTTATCGTTGAACTAGTATTTTGCTTCAATTTTTAAAATTGTTCAGTTCGTTCAAGTGCCAAATTAGCTTATTTATTTCGTTCATAAGACAACTTTATGGCACAACATTGTTATTTTATGACACAGTATTGTCACTTCATGGCAAAATATTGTCACTATGCTATAAAGTGGCAGTTTATTAACGATGTTGGCTTTCATAATCACAGCATTTTAATGTTAGTCGACGATAAAAATTATTTGTATACACTTACACATTGATTGTATATTAACAGTAAACTTATCTTTATTTGGTGTAGAAAGGGTCAAAATGTCTGTAATTTTTCTGTACAGTCATTATTAATTTATTTTTATATACAGTCAACGTTAGATGTATTGCAGAAAATTTGGATTTGTTGTTCTTGAAATTACTTTAGTCTGTACATTGATTTTTAAATTTTTATTTTATGCTTAAAAAATATTAATTGCCGTAATTTTTAAGGATTTTTTTATACAATTTTAAATTATTTTAGTTTGTGCATTATGCGACATTGGTATAATTATACAATTTTGTGCTCCAAATTAATTTTAGGGAGTATAATAACAACTTGTCTTTTTTTGTATACAAAGAGGCAAAAAATTGAACCACAGATAATTATGTTTTTTTTCCAGCAAATTATTTTACAATTTGTACTAAAAAATTTAGATCAGTACATAATTTAATTTAAGGACTTACGATTAAGTATATTTAGACTCTTGTAAACTAAAATGAAAATTATTTAAAAAATCCTAAATGTTCCGTACAAAATTTCAAAATTCCAGTGTTTACGTAGCGCACACACTGAAGTTTTTAAATTTTGTACGCACACATTTTGGATTTTTAAATAATTTTCATTTCAGTTTACAAAGCGTCTAAATATGTTATTGTTGTATAGAGATTATCGTTTGTTTTTTAGTTTTTATGTATATGTACTCAAAATTGCATATTTTCATTGTAATAGAATTAATATATGTATTATGTGCATTATTTTTTTTCTTCGGGTGCATATTCCATGCAGATGTTGGCTACCAACCCAGCAATGACCACTTTGCTGACCAATTTGATATTAGTTTTCGTATAACAGCTCCAGTTTTTGAAATATTTTGAAAATACTGCTGCTTAACCAAACATGATATTTGGCATACACTTTACTATTTACTTTTTACAATTTATATATTTTTTTTTATCTGAAATTGAAAATGTTACACTGTTCAACAAATTTCCCCTTTTTGTTTTTTTCCTTGGATGTACTTAACGTTTTTCTTTAATGTGCTAATTGTCAATTTGATATTAGTTTTCGTATAACAGCTCCAGTTTTTGGAATATTTTGAAAATACTGCTGATTAACCAAACATGATATTTGGCATACAATTTACTATTTACTTTTTACAATTTACATTTATTTTTTGTTCTGAAATTGAAAATGTTACACTGTTCAACAAATTTCTCCTTTTTGTTTGTGTCCTTGGAAGTGCTTAACGTTTTTCTTTAATGTGCTGATTGTGAATTTGATATTAGTTTTCGTATAACAGCTCCAGTTTTTGAAATATTTTGAAAATACTGCTGCTTAACCAAACATGATATTTGGCATACAATTTACTATTTACTTTTTACAATTTACATTTATTTGTTTGTTCTGAAATTGAAAATGTTACACTGTTCAATAAAATTGATGGTTTTGTGTAATGTGTTTATGTAATTATGTAAATCTGTGATTGTGTATTTGTTATTATTTGTCCATATTATTAATATGTTATCTACATGGCGTTTCCAAAGAGTTATGTATTCATTGAAAGGGTTTGTGTTATTAATAATTAGGTTTTCTAAATTGTCAAGAAAGATGTTTGCTAGTTTTCCACTAAGTGGTGAGTCCATAGGCAGTCCATCATTCATTTCATAATACTTGTTATTGAAAAATCAAAAATTTTGTTGTATTGTTAATTTAATTAAAATGAAGATGTCAACACCTTAAATATCTACGTATATAATTATATTAATGATTGTTTTCGAGTTGCAGTTTTGGTTTTAAATCAAAATAATGCTGATACAAATTTCAATATAGTCCATCGATTTAATACGCATAATCGTCCATCTCCTTTAACTGCAGTTCCACTCGTCGCAGATCACGTCTTTGCATACCCCTCAAGTAACCTTGACCTTAATTCGACGTACATTTTAAAAATTATTCCCAAAAAAATGTGTTATCTGATTCAAATGTCGAGCGCAAGTCTCATTGTTACAATACGCAGTTTCCTTATGCACTACGTCTTAAGGCGAGAATTGCTTATCAAATTTGTCTTCCAGTTTTCTGCAAGCACCGACCTGTTCAGTACCCATTTAGCACGCATCCTCCACGCACCTTTAAACAAGATTTACAGAGCCCCAAATTGCCGGTAGTTTTCGGAATTTTTTGAAAATTTTTGGACCCTGAGGTGCGTGGACATGTGAGAATTACCTGGTGGTAATGCAGTGTCCATGCATGGTCAGTGCCTTGCATGGGACGAAGACTTGTGCGGTGGCTGCACAGTGTCTTTTGAGATTGGCTGGACGGTGGAGATTTTCTGTTTGAACGGCTTACAGGTAGGTGGAAATTTAATGTCCGAACTTTTATTAACATACTTATGCATGTGCATATTCACTATGCGTTACGCACAATCTTTAAACTCGAATAGAATTGATACAACTTTGAAATGTACGCCACAAATTTTATTCACATTTGCTTGCCAATCTTAGTTCGACTCTTTGGATAAATATAAAGTTTAAATAACAATTGCAGTATAATATAACTGATTTATGTTCGACTTTTTGGTGAAATATAAAGTTTAAGTTATATTTGTAGCACAGCATAGCGTTTACGCCTCGGTGAAACATTTTTTTAATTAAATAAAATAAAAATAAAACCTTACCCGACTTTCACTGTTTTACAGTAATACAGTGAAATTTAACCAAGTGTTTTTAATTCATTTAATTTGAAGTACTGAGTTTCAAACATATCTGTTTATATACGAAAGTAACTTGAAGAATTACAATTAAAATTTTCCTCTAATTACATAATATGGCAAATCAGCAAAACCTGCAGGGAAAATTAATGGAAAAGCTTGGACCTAGCGGATAACAACTTCATGGCTTAAGAATTCCAAAACCATCCCTATCACATGTCTTTTTCGAGCAGTGGTCAGCAAAGTGGTCATTGCTGAGTTGATAACCAACATCTGCATGGGATAGGCACTCGAAGAAGAAAAAGAAGGTACATAATACTTATATTAATTCTATTACAATGAACATATGCAACTTTGAGTACATATACATCAAAACTAATAAACAAACAATAATCTCTATACAACAATAACATATTTGCATGCATTGTAAACTAAAATGAAAATTATTTTAAAATTCCAAAATGTGTGCATACAAAATTTCAAAACTCCACTGTGTGCTACGTAAACACAGGAATTTTGAAATTTTGTACAGAACATTTAGGATTTTTAAAATAATTTTCATTTTAGTCTACAGGAGTCTAAATATACTTAATCGTATGTCCTTAAATTAAGTTATGTACTGATCTATTTTTTTTTAGTACAAATTGTAAAATAATTTGCTGCACAAAAAATCATAATTATCCGTGGTTCAATTTTTTGCCTCTATACAAAAAAAGACAAGTTGTTATTATACTCCCTAAAATTAATTTGCAGCACAAAATTGTATAATTTTACCAGTGTCGCATAATGCACAAACTAAAATCATTTCAAATTGTATATAAAAATCCTTAAAATTTACGGCAATTAATATTTTTTAAGCATAAAATAAAAATTAAAAAATCAATGTACAGACTAAAGTAACTTCAAAAATAACTAATCAAAATTTTCTGCAATACATCTAACGTTGACTTTGTATATAAAAATAAATTAATAATTACTCTGTACAGAAAAATTACAGACATTTTGACCCTTTCTACACCAAATAAAGAAAAGTTTACTGTTTATATAAAATCCGGGTGTAAGTGCACACAAATAATTTTTATCGTCGACTAACATTAAAACGCTGTGATTATGAATGCCAAAATCGTTAATAAACTGCCACATTATGGCATAGTGACAATATTTTGCCATGAAGTGACAATACTGTGTCATAAAATAACAATGTTGTGCCATAAAGTTGTCTTATGAACGAAATAAATAAGCTAATTTGGCACTTGAACGAACTGAATAATTTTAAAAATTGAAGCAAAACATTGTTTGACGATAAAATAATGCATGAAATTCGTTTATAATGCAGGATTATAAATTCATTTAATACATTATTATTGTTTACCTTATTAGAAAAAAATAAAGCTTGATTTGTACTAAAAATTAAAAATTACATGTCTGTAGAGATAATTGAAAATATTTTGATTATTTTTTCTAGTAGCATATTCATTATCATTGCTACCTCAGATCTTTTCTTCTCTGCTCACCATTTTAACTGTTAACAACCTGAAAAACTTTTTACCATTAAAAACTTGAGCAAATGTAAGAAATGTTATGCTAACACTGAACAATTCAATCAGTTTTGCTAAATATGGCCACGAAATTAAAGTTGCAATCCATGTGTTAAACACATGATTGGGTGATCCGAAGTAATCTTCCAATTTTTGTAACAGCAATACAATTAATCGCACTGCTTTTTATGTGTCCGCAAATCTTATATAATACACATTTTGACATAATTTTTTAATTTTAGTTAACCATCATTCGGTATTCCAGTCTGCTGATAGGAATATCATCAATACCTATGGATGTACATGCCTATTTGTGTGTGGAACAAAATTCCATGTAAGTATTTAATATTTCATTTGTTTTCAAATCTGAAATTACAAAATATTGCATAATTGTGACATATATCTTGTCATTGTAGATTAACATCATGCGGTATTCCAGTCTGCTGATAAGAATATCATCATACCTGTGTATTCACGTGCATAGCATCTGCGAGTAAAATCCGATGTAAGTATACTATATTTAATATAAAAATATTGTTTCTTTTGTTTTGCAAATTATGTTTTGATATTTTTTAATTTTTGGCGTTGTTATTACTGGTTTTGTTATTGCTGCTTCTGTTTATACAGGTGTAAGAAACTTCGGAAACTCTTTTGTTTCTGAAGAACTAGTTACAGCTGGAAAAACAAAACATTATCTATTTGTTGCCGAATTTGAAATAAGGTGTCTTCTAGTATTCCTTTAAGTCTTTCATTTAGATAAGTAGAATATCGTTCGGAACTTAATATATCAATGATAACTTCCCATAATTGATAATTACAAGTAGATATTGTTTTGCTTTTTCAACTCTAACTAGAAATCAAAACTACTATTTACTACTCCTTAAATTAACTTTAATATCTTGTAGTTCTGTAACTAATTGATATAGGGTCTATGTTCGTATAACATTTTTGATTTAAAATTGCGGCCCCAACAAGTTGCCAATATTTTTTACACCCGTTATAAACCGCCCTAATTGTAGTTGGTATTTTCTGTTTTGGTTTTAGTTCGTGTATTTTCATTTTTTGTTTTTGTTGCTGTTTCGGTTTGCTATATTTTTTTCTCAAAGATTTAGAATTTTTTTGAATTTGAATGCGTTGCATATTTTATACTAGGTACCTGCAGAATACCTGTAGAATACTATAGGTGGTATTCTGCAGAATACCTGCAGAATACTATAGGTGGTATTCTGCAGAATACCTGCAGAATACTATAGGTGGTATTCTCCAGAATACTATAGGTGGTATAGGTGGTCTGCTTCCCAAAAATGTATAGTTTGCTATATCTTTATCTCAAAAATTTTGGAATTCTGCATCTGTATTTAAGTAGAACCCTGCATTTTATTATTATTATTATTATAGATTTATCCATCCCTTGTTGTTAGTACACCCTATAAACTAATAATAGAAAATACAAAATACCTACATTCAGAAATATAAATACGTGATAGTGCAAAAATTTGTTGAGACTGATTGAGATTTCTCTGTAACTCAGTAATACACAGATATGTGTAGAACACAAATTGGGAGTCTTTGTTGAGTCGAATTCTAAGTTCCTTGTTGAGCGCAGTTAAGAGTTATCTGTTATATCTAAGCTTATTGAGCTTATTGATCTATTGCTGGTATTGCATTGCAGGTCTTGTTTCACTGATTTTAATTTCATGTATAATTTTCATATGACATCAAATTAAATTTTACATCCGAAATTCAAGTTGATTTCTAAATAATATTTATAACTTTCGTCTGTTAGTAAGATTGGTTTTATGGCGACTAGATTTTGACTGGTCGTGGTCATTCAATCTAATTATAATTACCATAATAAATAATTAAATAGAACCTGATGAAAATTGGGTTGCCTACTAGTACTTTGAATGCAGTAGTCAGGCATGTTGAGTCGAATTCTAAGTTCCTTATTATGCCCAGTTAAGAGATATCTGTTACATCTAAGCTTATTGAGTGCTGGTATTGCATTTCAGATCTCAATTGAGAGTTCCTTGTTTCACTGATTTTAATTTTATGTAAAATGAAAATTTTACATCTGAAATTCAAGTTGATTTCTTAATAATATTTATAACTTTCGTCAGTTAGTAAGATTGATTTTATGGCGACTAGATTTTGATTGGTCGTGGTCATTTAATTTAATAATAATTAACATAATAAATAATTAAATTGAACCTGATGAAAATTGGGTTGCCTACTAGTACTTTGAATTCAGTAGTCGGACATGAAGTTGGCGCCATTACCGGCAAAAGTTGTGACGTGTAATGGCGTCGGTTACAAATTACTCCCGAAAATATCATAATTTTGTGGTAAAATTGACTGCGCGAAGCCGTAGTGAGTGAATAACGTAATCTATGACTGTTTTGGAGTATATCCGTCTTAAAATTAGGGGTCATTCGCGTAAATATTAGTGCAAATTGATTTCGATATATGGCTGGTTCAAGACACATGGAGATGCGCGTTGGAGTGAGATAGGGGACATCATTCAGATATGAGCGACAAGGTTCGTGCCATATTATAAATACAGCGGCTAATAATTAGTTTGAATCAATGCAATTAATATACATGAACCAATCAAGTAGTATATTTTAAGTGCATATATAAAACAATTGTGTTCGAGAACAAATCTATTTGAGCACAAAAAACAAAAAAAAACATCAGTTCTGATCTATCTGACGTAACTTTTTTCAAAATGTCGCCAGCCTTTTGATCAGTAATAATAATTATGACTTCTCACGTCGTTAGTGCGATTATTTTCATATTATTAGTTTTCAGATAAAAGTATCAATTGTGATGCAATCTACATCAATTTTTTTGATTAAAAATTTTAAGCTGCAAATCGCTGTTTAATTTTTCTTTAAGGGCAGTATTGACACAAATAAAATAACAAAAAAATGTCGGTGTTGATCTTGCTGATGCAACTTTTTTCAAAATGGCATCAGTTTTGAAATAAAAAAAATACAATCATTAGTTCTAATCTCGTCCATACTATTTTTTTTCTTCATATTATTGGTTTTGAGATAAAAAAAGTATTAAATATTGTATACTGGTAGTTACTTACTTTGTAGTTACTTTGTGGAACATTGTAAATGAATACAATAAATAAAACAACTTTGTTATTTCCACTCACACTTTTATTTTAGAAAATATTTAGAAATATTATCAAAAGAGAAAGTGTGAGGGGAAATAACAAAGTTGTTTTATTTAATTTATTCAAAAAAGTATTAATTTTGATGTCTTTAATACGAGTACTCTTCAAATAGTTAACGTATTCTATACGAGTCCAACATTGCAAAATTTTGAAAACGTTTTGCCGCCCTGCATTGTTCACTGGCTGTGTCTGTATTACAATCTACAGTTTATTTTAACCATAAGTTAATTTCCTTGAAAACATACGTTGAATTAATGGTAGTCATGGCAACTAACCGGGAGATACAGGTACTCCACGATTGCAATACTGCTGTTATTAATATTAATTTCATGGCGACTATTGGTCGTATGAAAACTAATAAATTGTTTTATATATTTTTCAGGGCAACAGTGCATAGAAATCTTCTTGGTGAATCATGGGCATGATCTTCTGCAGAGAGATTGCTGGATCTTCACCAATTCAACATTAAACGTAAACTCAAAGGTAGGTTTTTTTTTTTTGAGATTGAGCCCCAAGACGCCTCACAGTGAGTACACTTTTTTGATCACCTCCTCGCAACCAAGGTTTGTCTGTTCCGCTTGCGCCTCAACTTATTTATCGCAATCTTCCTTTGGTTAACAACAGTATTAGAGTGCCGTTAGTACACTCGTTTCACAGTTTCTTAAAAACGTTGTAAAGTTTCTTAAAATCGACCGTTTTAGAACCTTACTTGATGTAAGGTTTCTTAAAAATCAATGGTATTAGAACTTTTCTTGTTGTGAGGTTTCTTAAAAACCACTTTAGTCGTTTTTAATACATATAACAGTATCTATTGACCAGTAGAAAAATTAAGTGAAATCATGTTTATGGTTTTAGAACCTTACTTGTTGTAAGGTTTCTTAAAATCGACCTTTTTAGAACCTTACTTGATTAAGGTTTCTTAAAAATCAATGGTATTAGAACTTTTCTTGTTGTGAGGTTTCTTAAAAACCACTTTAGTCGTTTTTAATACATATAACAGTATCTATTGACTAGTAGGAAAATTAAGTCGAATAATGTTTATGGTTTTAGAACCTTACTTATTGTAAGGTTTCTTAAAATCGACCTTTTTAGAACTTTACTTGATTAAGGTTCCTTAAAAATCAATGGTATTAGAACTTTTCTTGTTGTGAGGTTTCTTAAAAACCACTTTAGTCGTTTTTAATACATATAACAGTATCTATTGACCAGTAGAATAATTAAGTGAAATAATGTTTATGGTTTTAGAACCTTACTTGTTGTAAGGTTTCTTAAAATCGACCGTTTTAGAACCTTACTTGATTAAGGTTTTTTAATAATCAATGGTATTAGAACTTTTCTTGTTGCAAATTTTTGTAATTAGTACTTTCATGTGTGAAATTGCCATAACAATAATTAAGAAAGAAACCAAAACTACGCCATAATATTGCAAATTTCAATATTTTAAACAGTTAAATTAAACTACGTTCTTGAATATATAATTGATAATTGAATTTATAATTGAAAAAAAATATATATGACATAGATTAATTGATATATTTATAGTTTATTATAACGCATTTGCAGTAATACAATGTAATACGAAACTATAAGATTTACAAACATAAATATTGTAGTGAAGTTAAGATCAAAGAATCCAGCGGCGGAAAATTTAGGAAACAAATGAGTCATTTGACTCGTCAGTATATTAATTTTCTGTGATATTTGCATTTCACATCTGCAATTATGAAATAATTTGAATATCAATCCTGTGCTATTATTCATTTCGTTTAAACAATATTGACATGCAATTGCTATAACAAATCCAAGTACCTAAAATATACAAAATTATCAATATGTTGTAAACGTGTAAAGGAACTTACTGTTAAATATATCGTCCAAAATACGTACGTTGGAATTAAATATGGGTATTGGAAATTAATAATTAAGTTAATTACGACTAAATCGTTTGCAAAACTATAAATAGTAGTAAGTAAAATGTGCCATCCGAAATTTGCGTTAAATACATATATAGATTCGCATAATAATCTGTGAATGCACATTACGTTGGTAATTTTGAGAGACAATTTATCTCTATTAAGTTCATTATGAATATTTGCAATAATCGTATTCATAATACTTATTCTTTTTTGTATACATTTAATAAGCAAATATTGTATTACGACCAGCATGTGAACTAAGACGTCCATAAGGTAATCATGAAAGAGGTGAGAATAGCCCATAAATTTTGTTGGTATGTTAATAAATGCCCACATATCTGAGACTATGGCGCATAAGAAGAACAGAAAACTTCCCAGAATCACAAAAGTAATTTCGTTAATATTGGGCACATCCACACTAAACCCTTCCAAAAGAAGCCTATCAATTGAATCAAGCTTTGTGAATAGTAATTCAAAACTTTTAACTTTGCTATTTTTACTTATATTATGTATCATTGCTATGTTAGCTGCTGTTAAAGGTGCTACACATATTACTGTTAGAACTGCTCTAGTTTGATCCCCGCGAATTGATTCTTCTTGAGATTTTAAATAAATAGAAACAGCAAAACTTATCAAGTAAAAAATTATACATATGTATGGTTTCAGTTTGGTTTCTGTAAAGTGTTTACTGTTCTTATTGTAAACAGGCACGATTAACATAAAACTTGCTATTTTTAATAATGTCTGGAAGTTATCAGAGACATGTACCATGATAACAATGTAAACGTTAACAGTATGATTCAAATATAAATAAATACGTATGTGTGGTATTGATTATATAAAAATGCGCATTTATTTGAAAATTATCTACTTAAATATATTGGTAAACATTCTTTAATAATTAATGAATTAATTACTTGGATGGGTGAACATATAATAATATATGGCAATGAATATGGAACATGTTGAAATTAAAAACAATTAAGGAATTAAATAGGAACAATAAACAGGAAAACTTCCTTAGTCCTTAGTTTTTGAGTTATATGCCCATAAACATACTCTTTAGGTAGAATCTGACACGTTTGAGCTGTAATAACTATAAAAGCTAAAATTTTTGTAGGATTTGCTTAAAAGTTCATGACGTTATTTCTGGAGGTATGTGCTTTCAGAAAATGCAAAAAGTTGAAAATACGCCATTCTTAGTTTTTGAGTTATATGCCAAAAACCATAGTCTTTAGGTAGAATTTGATACTTTTGAGCTATAATAACTATAAAAGCTGATATTTTTGTATGATTTGCTTAAAATTTCATGACATTATTTCTGGAAGTACTTGTTTTCAGAAAATGCAAAAAGTTGAAAATACGCCATTCTTAGTTTTTGAGTTATATGCCAATAACCATAGTCTTTAGGTAGAATTTGATACTTTGGGGCTGTAATAACTAAGAAAGCTGAAATTTTTGTAGGATTTGCTTAAAATTTCATGACGTTATTTCTGGAAGTACGCACTTTCAGAACCAGCAAAAAGTTGAAAATACGCCATTCTTAGTTTTTGAGTTATATGCCAATAACCATAGTCTTTAGGTAGAATTTGATACTTTGGGGCTGTAATAACTAAGAAAGCTGAAATTTTTGTAGGATTTGCTTAAAATTTCATGACGTTATTTCTGGAAGTACGCACTTTCAGAACCAGCAAAAAGTTGAAAATACGCCATTCTTAGTTTTTGAGTTATATGCCAATAACCATAGTCTTTAGGTAGAATTTGATACTTTGGGGCTGTAATAACTAAGAAAGCTGAAATTTTTGTAGGATATGCTTAAAATTTCATGACGTCATTTCTGGAAGTACGTCCATTCAGATAATGCAAAAAGTTGAAAATACGCCATTCTTAGTTTTTGAGTTATATGCCAATAACCATAGTCTTTAGGTAGAATTTGATACTTTTGGGCTGTAATAACTATGAAAGCTGAAATTTTTGTAGGATTTGCTTAAAATTTCATGACATCATTTCTGGAAGTACGTCCTTTCAGATAATGCAAAAAGTTGAAAATACGCCATTCTTAGTTTTTGAGTTATATGCCAATAACCATAGTCTTTAGGTAGAATTTGATACTTTTGGGCTGTAATAACTATAAAAGCTAAAATATTTGTAGGATTTGCTTAAAATTTCATGACGTCATTTCTGGAAGTACGTCCATTCAGATAATGCAAAAAGTTGAAAATACGCCATTCTTAGTTTTTGAGTTATATGCCAATAACCATAGTCTTTAGGTAGAATTTGATACTTTTGGGCTGTAATAACTATGAAAGCTGAAATTTTTGTAGGATTTGCTTAAAATTTCATGACATCATTTCTGGAAGTACGTCCTTTCAGATAATGCAAAAAGTTGAAAATACGCCATTCTTAGTTTTTGAGTTATATGCCAATAACCATAGTCTTTAGGTAGAATTTGATACTTTTGGGCTGTAATAACTATAAAAGCTAAAATATTTGTAGGATTTGCTTAAAATTTCATGACGTCATTTCTGGAAGTACGTCCATTCAGATAATGCAAAAAGTTGAAAATACGCCATTCTTAGTTTTTGAGTTATATGCCAATAACCATAGTCTTTAGGTAGAATTTGATACTTTTGGGCTGTAATAACTATGAAAGCTGAAATTTTTGTAGGATTTGCTTAAAATTTCATGACGTTATTTCTGGAAGTACGTCCTTGCAGATAATGCAAAAAGTTGAAAATACGTCATTCTTAGTTTTTGAGTTATATGCCAATAACCATAGTCTTTAGGTAGAATTTGATACTTTTGGGCTATAATAACTATGAAAGCTGAAATTTTTGTAGAATTTGCTTAAAATTTCATGACGTCATTTCTGGAAGTACGTCCTTTCAGATAATGCAAAAAGTTGAAAATACGCCATTCTTAGTTTTTCAGTTATATGCCAATAACCATAGTCTTTAGGTAGAATTTGATACTTTTGGGCTGTAGTAACTATGAAAGCTGCAATTTTTGTAGGATTTGCTTAAAATTTCATGAAATTATTTCTGGAAGTACGTGCTTTCAGAAAATGCAAAAAGTTAAAAATACGCCATTCTTAATTTTTGAGTTATATGACAATAACCATAGTCTTTAGGTAGAATTTGATACTTTTGGGCTGTAATAACTATGAAAGCTGAAATTTTTGTAGGATTTGCTTAAAATTTCATGACGTCATTTCTGGAAGTACGTCCTTTCTGATAATGCAAAAAGTTGAAAATACGCCATTCTTAGTTTTTGAGTTATATGCCAATAACCATAGTCTTTAGGTAGAATTTGATACTTTTGGGCTGTAATAACTATAAAAGCTGAAATTTTTGTAGGATTTGCTTAAAATTTCATGACGTCATTTCTGGAAGTACGTTCTTTCAGATAATGCAAAAAGTTGAAAATACGTCATTCTTAGTTTTTGAGTTATATGCCAATAACCATAGTCTTTAGATAGAATTTGATACTTTCGGGCTGTAATAACTATGAAAGCTGAAATTTTTGTAGGATTTGCTTAAAATTTCATGACGTCATTTCTGGAAGTACGTGCTTTCAGAAAATGCAAAAAGTTGAAAATACGCCATTCTTAGTTTTTGAGTTATATGCCAATAACCATAGTCTTTAGGTAGAATTTGATACTTTTGGGCTGTAATAACTATAAAAACTGAAATTTTTGTAGGATTTGCATAAAATTTCATGACGTTATTTCGGGAAGTACGTGCTTTAAGAAAATGCAAAAAGTTGAAAATACGCCATTCTTAGTTTTTGAGTTATATGCCAATAACCATAGTCTTTAGGTAGAATTTGATACTTTTGGGCTGTAATAACTATAAAAGCTGAAATTTTTGTAGGATTTGCTTAAAATTTCATGACGTCATTTCTGGAAGTACGTCCTTTCAGATAATGCAAAAAGTTGAAAATACGCCATTCTTAGTTTTTGAGTTATATGCCAATAACCATAGTCTTTAGGTAGAATTTGATACTTTTGGGCTGTAATAACTATAAAAGCTGAAATTTTTGTAGGATTTGCTTAAAATTTCATGACATCATTTCTGGAAGTACGTCCTTTCAGATAATGCAAAAAGTTGAAAATACGCCATTCTTAGTTTTTGAGTTATATGCCAATAACCATAGTCTTTAGGTAGAATTTGATACTTTTGGGCTGTAGTAACTATGAAAGCTGAAATTTTTGTAGAATTTGCTTAAAATTTCATGACGTTAATTCTGAAAGTACGTCCTTTCAGATAATGCAAAAAGTTGAATATACGCCATTCTTAGTTTTTGAGTTATATGCCAATAACCATAGTCTTTAGGTAGAATTTGATACTTTTGGGCTGTAATAACTATAAAAGCTGAAATTTTTGTAGGATTTGCTTAAAATTTCATGACGTCATTTCTGGAAGTACGTCCTTTCAGATAATGCAAAAAGTTGAAAATACGCCATTCTTAGTTTTTGAGTTATATGCCAATAACCATAGTCTTTAGGTAGAATTTGATACTTTTGGGCTGTAATAACTATAAAAGCTGACATTTTTGTAGGATTTGCTTAAAATTTCATGACATCATTTCTGGAAGTACGTCCTTTCAGATAATGCAAAAAGTTGAAAATACGCCATTCTTAGTTTTTGAGTTATATGCCAATAACCATAGTCTTTAGGTAGAATTTGATACTTTTGGGCTGTAATAACTATAAAAGCTGACATTTTTGTAGGATTTGCTTAAAATTTCATGACATCATTTCTGGAAGTACGTCCTTTCAGATAATGCAAAAAGTTGAAAATACGCCATTCTTAGTTTTTGAGTTATATGCCAATAACCATAGTCTTTAGGTAGAATTTGATACTTTTGGGCTGTAATAACTATAAAAGCTGAAATTTTTGTAGGATTTGCTTAAAATTTCATGACGTCATTTCTGGAAGTACGTCCTTTCAGATAATGCAAAAAGTTGAAAATACGCCATTCTTAGTTTTTGAGTTATATGCCAATAACCATAGTCTTTAGGTAGAATTTGATACTTTTGGGCTGTAGTAACTATGAAAGCTGAAATTTTTGTAGAATTTGCTTAAAATTTCATGACGTTAATTCTGAAAGTACGTCCTTTCAGATAATGCAAAAAGTTGAAAATACGCTATTCTCAGTTTTTGAGTTATATGCCAATAACCATAGTCTTTAGGTAGAATCTGATACTTTTGGGCTGTAGTAACTATGAAAGTTGAAATTTTTGTATGATTTGCTTAAAATTTCATGACTTTATTTCTGGAAGTACGTCCTTTCAGATAATGCAAAAAGTTGAAAATACGCCATTCTTAGTTTTTGAGTTATATGCCAATAACCATAGTCTTTAGGTAGAATTCGATACTTTGTTCGCAGTTCCCAAGTGAAAATAATTAGAAACGAAGCATTTATGTTTAATTGAATATTAATGCAAGAAAAAGAAGCCATCGATAATTATAATTGAATTAACCTTTTAGGCGAATCGCCTCACATATTTATGTCTAGTTGAGTATTATGCAGCAATGTCTGATGTTCCAACAAACTTTAAAATATTGCTGAAATGGGCTTCCTGCCTAGGAATAATAAAATTTCAAAATAATGAATTTGTCCGGACGAATAGATTCTGCTTAATAATTTTCCTGTTTCTTGTGACATGTTTTTCATTGTACGGAAAAGTACATCTAGAATATAGATTTAATGCATCAACAAAATTTTGTAATGCTATTAATGTGAGTTTTGGATTTGGTTTAATTAGTTTTGCAATTTCTGACTTATCAAAATCTAAAAAAATGCAAAAGTTATTCACAGATTTAAAAATAATTGATATGCATTTGGAATTATTAAGCCAACATAAATATCCTGATTTAAATATAGTTTATTGTATGACATATGTTGTACTCACGTTCTATACAATTATAGATTATGGAATTTGGTTTGTTTCGAAGGACCCTGGCCTTAAATGGTTTTATATTTTAGATTACGTATTTCACCACTACATCCATATTCTAATTTTACTAGCGTCCGCCATTTTAAGATGCCTGAGATTGCGATGGACACATTTTAATCGTGCATTTCAAATCGACTCTGTTCACAGTTCATTTGTGATGTTTAAAATTGAAAAACTCATGTTATTACATAATATGCTGTGCGATCTAACCAATGCATATTCGGACATATTTGAATGGCATATATTTTTAATGGTAGCAAATAATGTATTATATATCCTGTTAGATTTGCCATTTATGATTTTGGAAACAAAGCCTGATGAGGATTTAAAACAATTATGTTCGTTATTGTGGATTACAATCCTTTTTGTAAGTTCTTAATTATATTAAGTTTAAGGTTTTATCCATAATTACCAGTTACTGCAATTTATTTTTTATTTGTTTTTATCGCCTGCATAATGTATCCAAATCTGGCATAAAATTCGGAATGTTATAAGGTAGTTCAAGGATTTTATAAATGTTTTATTTTCCAAAATCGATCGATTGGTTTTCAAAATATCTTGTTTAGAAATTTTTGATCGGTCGCTATTTTGTTATTTGATAAAATAGAAAATAATTGTAAATTCAAATGTTTAGAGAACCGAAAGCGCATGTTGAACGTTTTTGTATTTTTTAAATATTCCTTAGAATAAGGGAGTAATGACAATTTTTCGAAAAACAAAAGAAACTAGTGAAAATTTGACAGTGATCATTGAAATATTGACGGTTATAAATGAAATTTTGATAATATTCATTCAAATATTGATAGAAATAGCTAAAAAATTCACAAAAATAAAAGAAATTTATGATGTGAGAAATGAAATTCTGTTAATAAACATTGAAATATTTATAATGTTTTATAGTCCTGATCTAACTAACAAAGTTTTACACCTACATTAATAGCAAAAATAGACAATTGAAAAATTCACAGAATGAAATTATGATAGTAATATTTGAAAATTTTATATTAATTGAAAAAATACCGACAGAAACAAGTGAAAATTTGACAGTAATCAGTGAAATATTGACGATTATAAATGAAAATTTGATAATATTCATTCAAATATTGATAGAAATAGCTAAAAATTTCACAAAAATAAAATAAATTTATGATGTGAGAAATGAAATTCTGTTAATAAACATTGAAATATTTGAAATGTTTTATAGTCCTGGTTTAACTAACAAAGTTTTATACCTACATTATTAGCAAAAATAGACAATTGAAAAATTCACAGCATGAAATTATGATAGTAATATTTGAAAATTTTATATTAATAGATAAAATACTGACAGAACTAGTGAAAATTTGCCAGTGATCGTTGAAATATTGACGGTTATAAATGAAATTTTGATAATATTCATTCAAATATTAATAGAAATAGCTGAAAAATTCACAAAAATAAAAGAAATTTATGATGTAAGAAATGAAATTCTGTTAATACACATTGAAATATTTGAAATGTTTTATAGTCCTGGTTTAACTAACAAAGTTTTACACCTACATTATTATCAAAAATAGACAATTGAAAAATTTACAGAATGAAATTATGATAGTAATATTTGAAAATTTTATATTAATAGATATAATACTGACAGAACTAGTGAAAATTTGACAGTAATCATTGAAATATTGACGGTTATAAATGAAATTTTGATAATATTCATTCAAATATTGATAGAAATAGCTGAAAAATTCACAAAAATAAAAGAAATTTATGATGTGAGAAATGAAATTCTGTTAATAAACATTGAAATATTTATAATGTTATATAGTCCTGGTTTAACTAACACAGTTTTATACCTACATTATTAGCAAAAATAGACAATTGAAAAATTCACAGAATGAAATTATGATAGTAATATTTGAAAATTTTATATTAATTGAAAAAATACTGACAGAAACTAGTGAATATTTGACAGTGATCATTGAAATAATGACGGTTATAAATGAACAATGACTATAAATGACAATTTTTCGAAAAACAAAAGAAAGCCAATAACTATGAACTTGGGCTCCAATTCAAAAATTTTAACTAAGAAAAGTTGTTTGTTTCAATGAGTTCTAACTGCCATTTTCGGGTGTTACAACTTAGTATTAACACCCTCTATATCCCGAATTTATTTTAATTGTATTTTAAAATTTGAAGTCTATAGATGTATAATTTGAAAAATTGAATTAACTAGAACTTCAAATTACACATTTATATATTTCAAATTTCAAATTATAATTCAAATAAATTCAGGATATATGCACATTAAATACATATGCCTCTGAAGATGTTGTTTTATAAACCGAAACCAGCTAGGCGATAAAAACAAATAATAAAATAAATTGCAGTAAGTACTTATTAAAACAACATTAAACTTTGGTTTCTTTATTAAATAATTTTGGTTTCTTTATAATAATACATTATTAATTTTCCGTCTTAGTCTGAGATATCTTTCGTTGCTGCTGAAGCTCACTGGCTATATAAAGAAGGACAAAAATGTAAAACCCAATCCTGCAATATGTTCAAAAATAGCCGAATTTTGGAAAATTCCAATCGAATTTTGGAAAATTCCGATCGAATTTTGGAAAATTCCAATCGAATTTTGGAAAATGTGCTAATTAAACAGTATATGCTAACAAGCCAAGCAACCAATAGGGAATGTAAAATTTCTGCAGCAGGATTTTTTGATATGAATTTATCTGCTTTATTCGCTTTCTTCAACATCATTATTACTTATGTTATTGCTGTATTTCAATTAACATCGAAAACTAGGAAGGAGCATGCTTATGTAGATTAGGTCTATTTGTACATTATTTATAGCAACACTAATCAAAATTGATGCAGATTTTCTGATAAAATTGAATTTTTTTTAGTATATTTTCAAAACCAATTTAGAATAGAACTTAAAAAACAAAAATGTAAACATAGAAATAGCACTGTAATGAAACAAAGTTATTTTTTTTATATCAAAGCAGTTATTTCAGAATAACTTATGGACACATCAGTACCAGTTTACATTACTATTACTTCAGTTCGTTGTTTTAGTAATAGTTGTGTTTTCCTCTCTGCAAGAAATTTCATATCTGTTTTGCTCCTATTTACATTTTATTCTAGTGTAATTGCACTAACACAATACAATACGTAACTAAAAGATTAATAAACGTGAAAATCATAGTGAAGTTAACATTAAAAAATCCAGCAGCTGAAAATTTTGGGTATAAGTCGCTCATTTGAGCCTTTAGAACATTAATTTTACCAGAAACCAGCCTAACATTTATAAAATTTTGCAACAGTTTGCAACTTAGCCCTACACTGATCTTCATTTCAGTTAAACAATGCTCACAAGAAACAGCTAGAATCCATCCGAGAATCTGAAACATCCAATATTTAAAAAATGCTGCAAAATAGTTAAAGTACACCACTTACAGTTAAATATGCCGTCCATATTAAGGCTCTGACTGCTCCTAACGATTGATAGGTGATAATTAAATTAATAATAATTAAATCGTTTATAAAACTATAAAAAACTGTAAGCAGAATGTGCCACCCAAAATTTTCATTGAATAACTGGACAATGTCGCATAATGCAATATGAATGCTCATTATGTTGTTAATTTTCGCAGATAATTTATTTACGTTAGTTTCATTGTGAAAATTTATAATTATCGCGTTCATAATTTTAATTCTATTCAGGATACATTTAATAAGCAAATATTGCATTACAACAACTAAATGAACTACGAGGCACATAACATAATCGTGGAATGGATGAACACAACTCATTAAATAATGTGCCTCCTTTAAACATTCAATTGTATCTGATATTATAGCTGAATGCACACACAGAAAACTTGCAATAATTTGGAAGGTAAATTCTTCAACATTTGGCACATCCACGTTGAACCCTTCTAACAGCAGCGCATCGATTGTATCAAATTTCGATAAAAGTAATCCAAAATTTTGAACTTTACTATTGTTACTTGTTTTATATATAGTTAATACATTAACCGCTGTTAAAGGGAACATAAATAACACAAGCAAAACCGTTTTTACATTATCCCCTGTATATATTTCGTCTTTGAATTTAAAATGAAAAGAGGCACCAAATGAAATTACATAAAGTGTTATGAATATATAAGGTCGCAGTTTTGATTTTGCAAAGTGTTTAGTTTGTTTGTTATAGAGAGGCAAAACTGCCATAAAACCTGCTATTGTCAGCAATGCCTGGAAATTTTTAGAAACACGTACCATGATGGCAAGAAACACATTAGCAATAGAAGTTTACAAATTATATACAACAATATTAATACAAATTATAATATCTACAACGTACTTATTTATCTGCTTAATTTTTAATGCATTCATTAGACTGATGGGTCAACCGAGAATAAATAATTAGGCAACAATTCTAAGGAATTTCAATATTTCAATGATCAAATTTTCACTAGTTCTGTCAGTATTTTTTCTATAAATATAAAATTTTCAAATATGACTATCATAATTTCATTCTGTGAATTTTTCAGTTGTCTATTTTTGCTAATAATGTAGGTATAAAACTTTGTTAGTTAGATCAGGACTATAAAACATTATAAATATTTCAATGTTTATTAACAGAATTTCATTTCTCACATCATAAATTTCTTTTATTTTTGTGAAATTTTCAGCTATTTCTATCAATATTTGAATGAATATTATCAAAATTTCATTTATAACCGTATATATTTCAATGATCACTGTCAAATTTTCACTATTTCTGTCAGTATTTCATCTATTAATATAAAATTTTCAAATATTGCTATCATAATTTCATTCTGTAAATTTTTCAGTTGTCTATTTTTGCTAATAATGTAGGTATAAAACTTTGTTAGTTAGATCAGGACTATAAAACATTATAAATATTTCAATGTTTATTAACAGAATTTCATTTCTCACATCATAAATTTCTTTATTTTTGTGAATTTTTCAGCTATTTCTATCAATATTTGCATGAATATTATCAAAATTTCATTTATAACCGTCAATATTTCAAAGATCACTGTCAAATTTTCACTAGTTCTGTCAGTATTTTATCTATTAATGTAAAATTTTCAAATATTACTATCATAATTTCATTCTGTGAAATTTTCAATTGTCTATTTTTGCTAATAATGTAGGTATAAAACTTTGTTAGTTAGATCAGGACTATTTCAAATATTTCAATGTTTATTAACAGAATTTCATTTCTCACATCATAAATTTATTTTATTTTTGTGAATTGTTCAGCTATTTCTATCAATATTTGAATGAATTTTATCAAAATTTCATTTATAACCGTCGATATTTCAATGATCACTGTCAAATTTTCACTAGTTATGTCAGTATTTTATCTATTAATATAAAATTTTCAAATATTACTATCTTAATTTCATTCTGTGAATTTTTCAATTGTTTGTTTTTGCTAATAATGTAGGTATAAAACTTTCTAAGTTAAATCAGGACTATAAAACATTATAAATATTTCAATGTTTATAACAGAATTTCATTTCTCACATCATAAATTTCTTTTATTTTTGTGAATTTTTCAGCTATTTCTATCAATATTTGAATGAATTTTATCAAAATTTCATTTATAACCGTCAATATTTCAACGATCACTGTCAAATTTTCACTAGTTTCCGTCAGTATTTTTTCTATTAATATAAAATTTTCAAATATTACTATCAAAATTTCATTCTGTGAATTTTTCAGTTGTCTATTTTTGCTATTAATGTAGGTATAAAACTTTGTTAGTTAGATCAGGACTATAAAACATTATAAATATTTCAATGTTTATTAACAGAATTTCATTTCTCACATCATGAATTTCTTTTATTTTTGTGAATTTTTCAGCTATTTCTATCAATATTTGAATGAATATTATCAAAATTTCATTTATAACCGTCATTATTTCAACGATCACTGTCAAATTTTCACTAGTTTCTGTCAGTATTTTTTTATTAATATAAAATTTTCAAATATTACTATCTTAATTTCATTCTGTGAATTTTTCAGTTGTCTATTTTTGCTATTAATGTAGGTATAAAACTTTGTTAGTTAAACCAGGACTATAAAACATTATAAATATTTCAATGTTTCTTAACAGAATTTCATTTCTCACATCATAAATTTCTTTTATTTTTGTAAATTTTTCAGCTATTTCTATCAATGTTTGAATGAATATTATCAAAATGTCATTTATAACCGTCAATATTTCAATGATCACTGTCAAATTTTCACTAGTTCTGTCAGTATTTTATCTATTAATATAAAATTTTCAAATATTACTATCATAATTTCATTCTGTGAATTTTTCAGTTGTCTATTTTTGCTAATAATGTAGGTATAAAACTTTGTTAGTTAGATCAGGACTATAAAACATTATAAATATTTCAATGTTTATTAACAGAATTTCATTTCTCACATCATAAATTTCTTTTATATTTGTGAATTTTTCAGCTATTTCTATCAATATTTGCATGAATATTATCAAAATTTCATTTATAACCGTCATTATTTCAACGATCACTGTCAAATTTTCACTAGTTTCTGTCAGTATTTTATCTATTAATATAAAATTTTCAAATATTACTATCATAATTTCATTCTGTGAATTTTTCAGTTGTCTATTTTTGCTAATAATGTAGGTATAAAACTTTGTTAGTTAGACCAGGACTATAAAACATTATAAATATTTCAATGTTTATTAACAGAATTTCATTTCTCACATCATAAATTTCTTTTATATTTGTGAATTTTTCAGCTATTTCTATCAATATTTGCATGAATATTATCAAAATTTCATTTATAACCGTCATTATTTCAACGATCACTGTCAAATTTTCACTAGTTTCTGTCAGTATTTTATCTATTAATATAAAATTTTCAAATATTACTATCATAATTTCATTCTGTGAATTTTTCAGTTGTCTATTTTTGCTATTAATGTAGGTATAAAACTTTGTTAGTTAGATCAGGACTATAAAACATTATAAATATTTCAATGTTTATTAACAGAATTTCATTTCTCACATCATGAATTTCTTTTATTTTTGTGAATTTTTCAGCTATTTCTATCAATATTTGAATGAATATTATCAAAATTTCATTTATAACCGTCATTATTTCAACGATCACTGTCAAATTTTCACTAGTTTCTGTCAGTATTTTTTTATTAATATAAAATTTTCAAATATTACTATCTTAATTTCATTCTGTGAATTTTTCAGTTGTCTATTTTTGCTATTAATGTAGGTATAAAACTTTGTTAGTTAAACCAGGACTATAAAACATTATAAATATTTCAATGTTTCTTAACAGAATTTCATTTCTCACATCATAAATTTCTTTTATTTTTGTAAATTTTTCAGCTATTTCTATCAATGTTTGAATGAATATTATCAAAATGTCATTTATAACCGTCAATATTTCAATGATCACTGTCAAATTTTCACTAGTTCTGTCAGTATTTTATCTATTAATATAAAATTTTCAAATATTACTATCATAATTTCATTCTGTGAATTTTTCAGTTGTCTATTTTTGCTAATAATGTAGGTATAAAACTTTGTTAGTTAGATCAGGACTATAAAACATTATAAATATTTCAATGTTTATTAACAGAATTTCATTTCTCACATCATAAATTTCTTTTATATTTGTGAATTTTTCAGCTATTTCTATCAATATTTGCATGAATATTATCAAAATTTCATTTATAACCGTCATTATTTCAACGATCACTGTCAAATTTTCACTAGTTTCTGTCAGTATTTTATCTATTAATATAAAATTTTCAAATATTACTATCATAATTTCATTCTGTGAATTTTTCAGTTGTCTATTTTTGCTAATAATGTAGGTATAAAACTTTGTTAGTTAGACCAGGACTATAAAACATTATAAATATTTCAATGTTTATTAACAGAATTTCATTTCTCACATCATAAATTTCTTTTATATTTGTGAATTTTTCAGCTATTTCTATCAATATTTGCATGAATATTATCAAAATTTCATTTATAACCGTCATTATTTCAACGATCACTGTCAAATTTTCACTAGTTTCTGTCAGTATTTTATCTATTAATATAAAATTTTCAAATATTACTATCATAATTTCATTCTGTGAATTTTTCAGTTGTCTATTTTTGCTAATAATGTAGGTATAAAACTTTGTTAGTTAGACCAGGACTATAAAACATTATAAATATTTCAATGTTTATTAACAGAATTTCATTTCTCACATCATGAATTTCTTTTATTTTTGTAAATTTTTCAGCTATTTCTATCAATATTTGAATGAATATTATCAAAATTTCATTTATAACCGTCAATATTTCAATGATCACTGTCAAATTTTCACTAGTTCTGTCAGTATTTTATCTATTAATATAAAATTTTCAAATATTACTATCATAATTTCATTCTGTGAATTTTTCAGTTGTCTATTTTTGCTATTAATGTAGGTATAAAACTTTGTTAGTTAGACCAGGACTATAAAACATTATAAATATTTCAATGTTTATTGACAGAATGTCATTTCTCACATCATAAATTTCTTTTATTTTTGTAAATTTTTCAGCTATTTCTATCAATATTTGAATGAATTTGATCAAAATTTCATTTATAACCGTCGATATTTCAACGATCACTGTCAAATTTTCACTAGTTCTGTCAGTATTTTATCTATTAATATAAAATTTTCAAATATTACCATCATAATTTCATTCTGTGAATATTTCAGTTGTCTATTTTTGCTATTAATGTAGGTATAAAACTTTGTTAGTTAGATCAGGACTATAAAACATTATAAATATTTCAATGTTTATTAACAGAATTTCATTTCTCACATCATGAATTTCTTTTATTTTTGTGAATTTTTCAGCTATTTCTATCAATATTTGAATGAATATTATCAAAATTTCATTTATAACCGTCAATATTTCAATGATCACTGTCAAATTTTCACTAGTTCTGTCAGTATTTTTTCTATTAATATAAAATTTTCAAATATTACTATCATAATTTCATTCTGTGAATTTTTCAGTTGTCTATTTTTGCTAATAATGTAGGTATAAAACTTTGTTAGTTAGACCAGGACTATAAAACATTATAAATATTTCAATGTTTATTGACAGAATGTCATTTCTCACATCATAAATTTCTTTTATTTTTGTAAATTTTTCAGCTATTTCTATCAATATTTGAATGAATTTGATCAAAATTTCATTTATAACCGTCGATATTTCAACGATCACTGTCAAATTTTCACTAGTTCTGTCAGTATTTTATCTATTAATATAAAATTTTCAAATATTACCATCATAATTTCATTCTGTGAATATTTCAGTTGTCTATTTTTGCTATTAATGTAGGTATAAAACTTTGTTAGTTAGATCAGGACTATAAAACATTATAAATATTTCAATGTTTATTAACAGAATTTCATTTCTCACATCATGAATTTCTTTTATTTTTGTGAATTTTTCAGCTATTTCTATCAATATTTGAATGAATATTATCAAAATTTCATTTATAACCGTCATTATTTCAACGATCACTGTCAAATTTTCACTAGTTTCTGTCAGTATTTTTTTATTAATATAAAATTTTCAAATATTACTATCTTAATTTCATTCTGTGAATTTTTCAGTTGTCTATTTTTGCTATTAATGTAGGTATAAAACTTTGTTAGTTAAACCAGGACTATAAAACATTATAAATATTTCAATGTTTCTTAACAGAATTTCATTTCTCACATCATTAATTTCTTTTATTTTTGTGAATTTTTCAGCTATTTCTATCAATATTTGAATGAATATAATCAAAATTTCATTTATAACCGTCAATATTTCAATGATCACTGTCAAATTTTCACTAGTTCTGTCAGTATTTTTTCTATTAATATAAAATTTTCAAATATTACTATCATAATTTCATTCTGTGAAATTTTCAGTTGTCTATTTTTGCTAATAATGTAGGTATAAAACTTTGTTAATTAGATCAGAACTATAAAGCATTATAAATATTTCAATGTTTATTAACAGAATTTCATTTCTCGCATCATAAATTTCTTTTATTTTTGTGAATTTTTCAGCTATTTCTATCAATGTTTGAATGAATATTATCAAAATGTCATTTATAACCGTCAATATTTCAATGATCACTGTCAAATTTTCACTAGTTCTGTCAGTATTTTATCTATTAATATAAAATTTTCAAATATTACTATCATAATTTCATTCTGTGAATTTTTCAGTTGTCTATTTTTGCTAATAATGTAGGTATAAAACTTTGTTAGTTAGGCCAGGACTATAAAACATTTCAAATATTTCAATGTTTATTAACAGAATTTCATTTCTCACATCATAAATTTCTTTTATTTTTGTGAATATTTCAGCTATTTCTATCAATATTTGAATGAATATTATCAAAATTTCATTTATAACCGTCAATATTTCAACGATCACTCTCAAATTTTCACCAGTTCTGTCAGTATTTTATCTATTAATATAAAATTTTCAAATATTACTATCATAATTTCATTCTGTGAATTTTTCAGTTGTCTATTTTTGCTAATAATGTAGGTATAAAACTTTGTTAATTAGATCAGAACTATAAAGCATTATAAATATTTCAATGTTTATTAACAGAATTTCATTTCTCACATAATAAATTTCTTTATTTTTGTGAAATTTTCAGCTATTTCCATCAATATTTGCATGAATATTATCAAAATTTCATTTATAACCGTCAATATTTCAATGATCACTGTCAAATTTTCACTAGTTCTGTCAGTATTTCATCTATTAATATAATATTTTCAAATATTACTATCATAATTTCAGTCTGTGAATTTTTCAGTTGTCTATTTTTGCTAATAATGTAGGTATAAAACTTTGTTAGTTAGATCAGTACTATAGAACATTATAAATATTTCAATGTTTATTAACAGAATATCATTTCTCACATCATAAATTTCTTTTATTTTTGTAAATTTTTCAGCTATTTCTATCAATATTTGAATGAATTTTATCAAAATTTCATTTATAACCGTCAATATTTCAATGATAACTGTCAAATTTTCACTAGTTCTGTCAGTATTTTATCTATTAATATAAAATTTTCAAATATTACTATCATAATTTCATTCTGTGAATTTTTCAGTTGTCTATTTTTGCTAATAATGTAGGTATAAAACTTTGTTAGTTAGATCAGAACTATAAAACATTATAAATATTTCAATGTTTATTAACAGAATATCATTTCTCACATCATAAATTTCTTTTATTTTTGTGAATATTTCAGCTATTTCTATCAATATTTGAATGAATATAATCAAAATTTCATTTATAACCGTCAATATTTCAATGATCACTGTCAAATTTTCACTAGTTCTGTCAGTATTTTTTCTATTAATATAAAATTTTCAAATATTACTATCATAATTTCATTCTGTGAAATTTTCAGTTGTCTATTTTTGCTAATAATGTAGGTATAAAACTTTGTTAGTTAGATCAGGACTATAAAACATTATAAATATTTCAATGTTTATTAACAGAATTTCATTTCTCGCATCATAAATTTCTTTTATTTTTGTGAATTTTTCAGCTATTTCTATCAATATTTGAATGAATTTTATCAAAATTTCATTTATAACCGTCAATATTTCAATGATCACTGTCAAATTTTCACTAGTTCTGTCAGTGTTTTTTCTATTAATATAAAATTTTCAAATATTACTATCATAATTTCATTCTGTGAATTTTTCAGTTGTCTATTTTTGCTAATAATGTAGGTATAAAACTTTGTTAGTTAGGCCAGGACTATAAAACATTTCAAATATTTCAATGTTTATTAACAGAATTTCATTTCTCACATCATAAATTTCTTTTATTTTTGTGAATATTTCAGTTATTTCTATCAATATTTGAATGAATATTATCAAAATTTCATTTATAACCGTCACTATTTCAACGATCACTGTCAAATTTTCACTAGTTCTGTCAGTATTTTATCTAGTAATATAAAATTTTCAAATATTACTATCATAATTTCATTCTGTGAATTTTTCAATTGCCTATTTTTGCTAATAATGTAGGTATAAAACTTTGTTAGTTAGATCAGGACTATAAAACATTTCAAATATTTCAATGTTTATTAACAGAATTTCATTTCTCACATCATGAATTTCTTTTATTTTTGTAAATTTTTCAGCTATTTCTATCAATATTTGCATGAATATTATCAAAATTTCATTTATAACCGTCAATATTTCAATGATCACTGTCAAATTTTCACCAGTTTCTGTCAGTATTTTTTCTATTAATATAAAATTTTCAAATATTACTATCATAATTTCATTCTGTGAATTTTTCAGTTGTCTATTTTTGCTAATAATGTAGGTATAAAACTTTGTTAGTTAGATTAGGACTATAAAACATTTCAAATATTTCAATGTTTATTAACAGAATTTCAGTTCTCACACCATAAATTTCTTTTATTTTTGTGAATTTTTCAGCTATTTTTATCAATATTTGAATAAATATTATCAAAATTTCATTTATAACCGTCATTATTTCAACGATCACTGGCAAATATTTATAGATATCTATATATTTCTAGATTTTTATGTTTTATTAGTTGATCGACTTCCCATTTCACCTGCTGTTCATCTATAGCGGCTTTTATTATTATTATATTATTCTTCAATTTATGTGTACCTTCTGTCTTTAGCCTATCTTCTAGTTTCTTTATTCCGTTATTCGTTCTTCCATTAGTTTGTAATTTTCTCCTGTTGTCTTTTTGTTTCCTGCAATACCATTTTTAGGTTTGCGAATTATTTTGGTTCCTGCCATTTTGTACCGAACATCCTTCTTAAGCTCGTCTTTTAGTTCGCCTTTCCTCTTTGTTGGTGCATTTCTTCGGCTTCTTGTGCGTCTCTTCCTTTTTCTCGTCTCCGTTTCTGCTTTAGTTGCACTTCAATGCATATTGAATAACGTATAGGAGAAACGAACAGTTAAAACCAGTGGAAGTAAAATCAATACACTTATAAAAACGCATCATTTGTAAGCCTTGAACTCATTAGTTATTAATAAATGTACCTCTTACACATATTTACGGGAATGCCAATGAAAAAAAATATTGTTATGTATCATTACTTCATTGTTATAAATACTGCCTATTAATCAAAAAGCCACCTATTATCATTAAATCATGCATAAATAGTAATTATTGTTTTTATTTAGGTTTTATTTTTTTATTGTTTTTACTGTTAAATATGCCTTTGCTGGGCATTCAATTTAAAAATCGTCTCATGATGGTGTACAATTTTCATGATGATATTTATAATTCGATCAAATTTGGTTCTTTCATTGGAATTTTGCCGAGAGTTGACATGAAAACGAAGAGCTTCGGATTCCGAATTCGCAACTTTTTCCTCGCCATACTGATGACAATATTCTTCATCTACACCACTTACACCAAAAACAAGGCCAATTTTTTGGGCACTCAGGTGATTTTTTACAACTTGGACTGCTTCATAATTTACGTAATTAGTACTCTCGCAATAATTGGGGCGACTTCTTGGGACATCAGCAAAATTAATACCATCTTCAACAAACTTCAGGAAATGGATCAAACATTTTTGGCAATATCCCATGAAATACCCACCATTAAACAAATGAGTTGGTACTTTGTAGTAGCTAATCTTTACTTCGTGTGCATAATTGCATACGATGCTTCTGTGTGGTACACAAATAAACACGAATTTTACATCTATCTGCAGTTTTCAAGCGAAAACTTTCACAACTATTTAATGTACTGCATTTTTCTAAGTGAGTATCGCATATTGAGGAATTTAAAAGCGAGGATTAAATACATTAATTCCGCATTGAAAAGCGGAAATATATCTAAAAATAAGCAGCGACTGGATGTTGTAGAAGTAGACTATTTTATTAACTTTTATAATATTCTGTACGATGCCATAGAAATATTTAACGCAATCTTTGGATGGCACATTTTGAATGTGTTTGTTCACTTTATATTATGTTCAATGGGGTATTTCAGCGATATTGTAACATCAGAGATGGGAGTTACAGCCGGATTATTAAATGTTTCATGGGGAATATTTTTCACTGTAAGTTATACGTGAAATTAGTAAAATTTGAAATTATGAAGAGTTTTAATGAGAACTTTTACACAAATGTTATAATCTTGATGATGCAAATTGTTGGTTAAATTTTGAACCAGTATAATTTTCTGCTATTTCATTTCGCAGGTTTTTTTTTTTTGTACATTTAGAACAAGTAATAAGCAGTTATTTTTTAAATCAGCACCCCAAAATTAGTTAAAAACAAGTTTTCACTGATACATATTTTTCACTGAGAATTATATATAAAACTTGTAAAATTTAAAGTCCTGAATATCACCATTAAATCTTCATTTCTTCTATAAATCTATAATCTATAAACTTCATAAAATTATGAATTATCTTATCTTAAGAGATTATCTTATAATATCAATCGTCAGTAGGTCTTGATTATTAAAATTGAATCTCATAATGTCAAACTGAGTTCAATTGTTTAATTGTATTGCTCTTGTTTTAGTTGCAATGCGTCGTATTAGCTGCCATTTCGGAGAGTGTAAAAAGAGAAGGACATAGCACCATATGTATATCTTATGATATACTCGAAAAATATTCAATGATTCCAGAGCTTAAGGACAAATTAATAATATTAGCTCAGCAGTCCACTCATAGATGTCCTTATGTTTCAGCTGCTGGATTCTTTGAAGTTAATTATGCTATGCTGTTTACATTTTTTAACTTGATTATTACTTATATCATAGTAATTATACAACTTGGTAAAGCATAAAATGTTGCATGAAATCTTATTTAAATTTTAATTTTTTTTTCTAATTTTGAAAAAAAAAGTATTTATTTAGTATACAATCTAAAATGAAAAATCGTTACAATACGTTGATTTTTTTGGTTCAAAATTTTATTTATACGAATTATAATAATAATAATAATAGTAATATTAATAAGTATGACCAGCCAGTCGACGCCACCTAATAAAAAAATTATATATAAAAAAATAAGTATTTTATTCACTTATCTGTTATATACCGATTTGTTATGTCATGAATAAGAAACAAAATACTTTTCAAAACAAAAATCTAAAATGGCTATTTATGGTATAAGTGAATAATGTCGTATTTTATCCACGAAGAAACAGTTTAGCGCAAGAGGCGAATCCGAGTGCGATAATGTTTTCCAGTGGATAAAATTGCTTTATTCACGTGTATCATACAAGATTTTTTCCAATTCGTTATCAGAATTTGTAGAAGTTCAAGTCTAATTTTCTAGTAGTTAAAGCCTAAGATATGAGATTTTTTTTGCGTGTAATGAAAATGATCTCATTTGCTTTATCAATTTATGGAGTTAGAATCTAAATTCTACAAAGTTAGACTCGTAACTTCAGAATAACTTTCTAGAAGTTAGAGTCTAACTTTCTTATTTAATCAGAAAGTTATTCTAAAGTTAGAGCCTAACTTTGTAGAAGTTAGATTATAAGTCCATAAATTGATGAAGCAAATGAGATCATTTTCATTATACGCAAAAAAATCTTTGGCAAAATACGCTGTTTATTACGTTTTTTTTTTTTTTTTTTTGTATAAACTCATATTTAGACAAAATTTCAATGATTACCGTAAATATTTTAATTATTTCTTACAAATTTTCAATTATTATGTCAGGGTTCCATTTATTTTGCCAAAATTTCAATTATACTTTGAAATTTTTAAATAGTTAGAATCTAACTTCTAGAAAGTTAGACTCTAACTTCAGAATAACATTCTAGAAGTTTGAGTCTAATTTTCTTATTTATTCAGAAAGTTATTCTGACTTCTAGAAAGTTATGTTAGAGTCTAACTTTGTGGAAGTTAGATTCTAACTCCATAAATTGATGAAGCAACTGAGATAATTTTCATTACACGCAAAAAAATATCTTAAGCAAAATACGCTGTTTATTAGGTTTTTATTTTAATTATTTTGTATAAACTAATATTTAGACAACATTTCAATGATTACCGTAAATGTTTTAATTATTTCTTTCAAATTTTCAATTATTTTGTCAGGGTTACATTTATTTTGCCAAAATTTCAATTTTACTTTGAAATTTTTAAATAGTTAGAAGCTAACTTCTAGAAAGTCAGACTCTAACTTCTGAATAACTTTCTAGAAGTAAGAGTATAATTTTCTTATTTAGTCAGAAAGTTATTCTGACTTCTAGAAAGTTATGTTAGAGTCTAACTTTGTGGAAGTTAGATTCTAACTCCATAAATTGATGAAGCAACTGAGATAATTTTCATTACACGCAAAAAAATATCTTAAGCAAAATACGCTGTTTATTAGGTTTTTATTTTAATTATTTTGTATAAACTAATATTTAGACAACATTTCAATGATTACCGTAAATGTTTTAATTATTTCTTTCAAATTTTCAATTATTTTGTCAGGGTTACATTTATTTTGCCAAAATTTCAATTTTACTTTGAAATTTTTAAATAGTTAGAAGCTAACTTCTAGAAAGTCAGACTCTAACTTCTGAATAACTTTCTAGAAGTAAGAGTATAATTTTCTTATTTAGTCAGAAAGTTATTCTGACTTCTAGAAAGTTATGTTAGAATCTAACTTTGTAGAAGTTACATTCTAACTCCATAAATTGATGAAGCAACTGAGATAATTTTCATTACACGCAAAAAAATATCTTAAGCAAAATACGCTGTTTATTAGGTTTTTATTTTAATTATTTTGTATAAATTCATATTTAGACAAAATTTCAATGATTATCATATATGTTTTAATTATTTCTTGCAAATTTTCAATTATTATGTCAGGGTTACATTTACTTTGCCAAAATTTCAATTATACTTTGAAATTTTTAAATAGTTAAAAGATAACCTCTAGAAAGTCAGACTCTAACTTCAGAATAACTTTCTAGAAGTTAGAGTCTAACTTTCTTATTTAGTCAGATAATTATTCTGACTTCTAGAAAGTTATTCTGAAGTTAGAGTCCAAATTTGTAGAAGCATTCTAACTCCATAAATTGATGAAGCAAATGAGCTAATTTTGAATACACAAAAAAAAAATCTTAGGCAAAATACGCTGTGTATTAGGTGTTTTTTTTTTTTTTTTGTATAAACTCATATTTAGACAAAATTTCAATGATTACTGTAAATGTTTTAATTATTCCTTATAAATTTTCAATTATTATGTCAGGGTTTCATTTACTTTGCCAAAATTTCAATTATACTTTGAAATTTTTAAATAGTTAGAAGCTAACTTCTAGAAAGTCAGACTGTAACTTTAGAATAACTTTCTAGAAGTTAGAGTCTAATTTTCTTATTTAATCAGAAAGTTATTCTGACTTCTAGAAAGTTATGTTAGAGTCTAACTTTGTGGAAGTTACATTCTAACTCCATAAATTGATGAAGCAAATGATATCATTTTCATTACACGCAAAAAAAATATCTTAGACAAAATACGCTGTTTATTAGGTTTTCATTTTAATTATTTTGTATAAATTCATATTTAGACAAAATTTCAATGATAACCGTAAATGTTTTAATTATATTTTACAAATTTTCAATTATTATGTCAGGGTTTCATTTATTTTGCCAAAATTTCAATTATACTTTGAAATTTTTAAATAGTTAGAAGCTAACTTCTAGAAAGTCAGACTCTAACTTCAGAATAACTTTCTATGAGTGAGAGTCTAATTTTCTTATTTAATCAGAAAGTTATTCTGACTTCTAGAAAGTTATGTTAGAGTCTAACTTTGTGGAAGTTACATTCTAACTCCATAAATTGATGAAGCAAATGAGAACATTTTCATTACAAGCAAAAAAAATATCTTAGACAAAATACGCTGTTTATTAGGTTTTCATTTTAATTATTTTGTATAAATTCATATTTCGACAAAATTTCAATGATTACCGTAAATGTTTTGATTGTTTCTTACAAATTTTCAATTATTATGTCAGGGTTACATTTATTTTGCTAAAATTTCAATTATACTTTGAAATTTTATTGATCACAGACAAAGTTTCAATGATTTCTATCAAAAAGTTATGGAAAATAGAAGTCATCACTAAACACTTATCGATTATAGAATATAAATGTACAATTGTCCACAAACTTTTAACAATTTTTTTTATTTGCAAAATTCTCGAGAATCAACTTCTTATTTCTTAGAACAAATTCTAGATTTAACATGTAATTTTGGTTAAATTTTCAATATGGCAAACTTATGACATTTTGATCAAATTTTGAAAGTTAGGTGTGATAATATGGCCAAATATACATTTCTCTCTAAGCAGAATTTGTAAATTTTGTTAAAATTTTGAACTTTCTTCGATATTTGAATATAACTAGTTAATTTTTGTTCACTGGTTATATTTAAATATCTAATGAATAACTAGTGAATTTTTATTCACAAGTTATAGGTAGTTATCTAGTTATACTTGTCAATTTGTACGAGCAATAATTTTAGAATTATTTTTGAATTTCTTTATTTCTGTTGATGAAATTTGATTCAAATTTGCATGAAAACTCAAGTCAGCAATGAGTTTCTTAATTTCTATTATTTTTGATTAAATTTTGAGATTTAGCTGTAATAATATGGCCAAATATACATTTCTATCTAAGCAGATTTTGTAAGATCTGATTTAAACTTTTGAACTTTCGTCGATATTTGAATATAACTAGTGAATTTTTATTCACTAGTTATATTCAAATATCTAGTGAATAACTAGTGAGTTTTTATTCACTAGCTACACTAGAATAACTTGTGAATTTTTATTCACTAGTTATAGGTAGTTATATTCTTATACTGGTAAATTTCAGCGAGCAATAATGTTAGAATTATTTTTGATTTTTTTCATTTCTGTTGATGGAATTGGATTCAAATTTTCACGAAAATGCAATGAAAATTGATCGCCATCATATATTTAAGCTGCACAAATTTTGAAAGTCAGCAATGAGTTTCCTAATTTCGAGAAAATTCAATGAAAAGTAATCATCACCATATTTTTAAGCTACACAAATTTTGAAAGTCAGCAATGAGTTTCTTAATTTCTATTATTTTTGATCAAATTTTGAGATTTATGTGTGAAAATATGACCAAATATACATTTCTGTCTGAGCAGATTTTGTAAGATCGCTTTAAATTTTTGAACTTTTGTCGATATTTGAATATAACTAGTGAATTTTATAAAAACCAAATAATTTTTTATCAAAACCAGATAAATTTCTACGAACAATAATTTACGAATAATTTTTGAATTTTTTCATTTCTGTTGATGATATTTGATTAAAATTTTCATGAAAATTCAGGGAAAAGAAATCCCCATCATATTTTTAAGCTGCACAAATTTTGAAAGTCAGCAATAAGTTTCCTAATTTCGTGAAAATTCAATGAAAAGTAATCATAACCATTTTTTTTAAGCTGCACCAATTTTGAGAGTCAGCAATGAGTTTCCTAATTTCGTGAAAATTGAATGAAAAGTAATCATCACCATGTTTTCAAGTTACACAAATTTTGAAAGTCGGCAATGAGTTTCTTAATTTCTATTATTTTTGATCAAATTTTGAGATTTATGTGTGAAAATATGACCAAATATACATTTCTGTCTGAGCAGATTTTGTAAGATCGCTTTAAATTTTTGAACTTTTGTCGATATTTGAATATAACTAGTGAATTTTATAAAAACCAAATAATTTTTTATCAAAACCAGATAAATTTCTACGAACAATAATTTACGAATAATTTTTGAATTTTTTCATTTCTGTTGATGATATTTGATTAAAATTTTCATGAAAATTCAGGGAAAAGAAATCCCCATCATATTTTTAAGCTGCACAAATTTTGAAAGTCAGCAATGAGTTTCACAATTTCATGAAAATTCAATGAAAAGTAATCATAACCATTTTTTTAAGCTGCACAAATGTTGAGAGTCAGCAATTAGTTTCCCAATTTCGTGAAAATTTAATGAAAAGTAATCATCACCATGTTTTTAAGTTACACAAATTTTGAAAGTCAGCAATGATTTTCCTAATTTCTATTAATTTTGATCAAATTTTGAGATTTAGGTGTGATATATGGCCAACTATAAATTTCTATCTAAGCAGATTTTGTAAGATCGTTTTAAACTTTTGAACTTTTGTCGATATTTCAATATAACTAGTAATTTTTTATCAAAACCTGATAAATTTCTACGAACAATAATTTACGAATAATTTTTGATTGTTTTTATTTATGTTGATGAAATTTGATTAGAATTTTCATGAAAATTCAATGAAATGTAATCACCACCATGTTGTTAAGCTGCACAAATTTTGAAAGTCAGCAATGAGTTTCCTAATTTCTATTAATTTTGATCAAATTTTGAGATTTAAGTGTGATAGTATGGCCAAATATACATTTCTATCTAAGCAGATTTAATAAGATTGCCTTAAAATTTTGTATTTTTCTCGATTTTTGAAAATAACTTTAGAATTTTTATCAAAACCAGATAAATTATTATCAAAACCAGCTAAATTTCTACGAACAATAATTTAAGAATAATTTTTGATTGTTTTCATTTCTGTTGATGAAATTTGATTCAAATTTTCATGAAAATTCAATGAAAAGCAATTGCCATCATTTTTTTAAGCTGCACAAATTTTGAAAGTCAGCAATAAGTTTCCTAATTTTTATTAATTGTGATCAAATTTTGAGATTTAAGTTTAATAATATGGCCAAATATACATTTCTGTCTGAGCAGATTTTGTAAGTTCGCTTTAAACTTTTGAACTTTCGACGAAATTTGAATATAACTTGTGTTTTTTTATCAAAATCTGATAAATTTCTACGAACAATAATTTGAGAATATTTTGTATATTTCTTCATTTCTGTTGATGAAATTTGATTAAAATTTTCATGAAAATTCAATGTAAAATAATCACCATCATATTTTTAAGCTGCACAAATTTTGAAAGTCAGCAATGAAGTTTTTAATTTCTATTAATTTTTATCAAATTTTGAGAGTTATTGGAATTGGACACTTTACGAAAATAAATTATTATATTTATTATGGTCTTTTGGTTTCTTATAAGTAGTTACACATGTTTATAGGATTGGGTTTTAAAACGCCTAAAAAAATACTGTGATGAACGAAAATTGTATAATTAGATGTCAGGTGGGCATACAAATTGATACAAAATCTGTTTGTAATAAGGACTATAATTTAAATAATTGGCTGAGCAAATATTTATAAATTGCGCTTTTCTTCACCATCCTTTCACAGTTTTGAATGTGTACCTTTAAGCAATTCTCTTATTTGGCGCCTCAGTATTTTTCCACTTGCATTTTTGGGTATCGCATCTATAAATCGAACACCACCACGAAGCTGTTTCGTATGAGACACATTATCTAAAAGAAAGTTATTACATAGATAATTGGTTAATTTTCGATTGCTTCCAGAAAGGAAGAAACAAGTTGTAGTTTTGTTTAATTAATCTTTAGAGAGAGAGAGAGAGAGAGATTTAATTAATCTTTAGAGAGAGAGAGAGAGATAGAGAGAGAGGAAGAAAGAAAGAGATAACAATCTTTATTAGGCGATTGGCCCTCGGCTTTTCCGCCTGGTCTTCTTCATATTTCTCCTTCTTCCCCTGCACATTCAGTAATGGATATTTGCGATCACACATTTCATCTGTTCCCAATCTCTTGCAATATTTACCTTTATATAAATGGTTTAATCTTTATTTAACAAAAATACCTCATTTTTTGCTACAACTTGGTTCAGCCTTTTTGGATTCAATCACCAAAGCATCTCTAAACTTAATGAAAATCTTTTCAAAATTGATTTTAGTAGATTAACTAACCAGCCACAAACTTCTTAACTTCATCCTCTGTTAATTGAGCTCCTGGTTGCTTCACAACGAAAGCCAATGGCAACTCTCCAGCTATGGCATCCGGAAGACCGACAACTCCTGCGTCCTTAATCTTCGAATGCTGCAGCAGCAGTGCTTCGAGCTCGGCAGGTGCCACCTGGAATCCTTTGTATTTAATAAGCTCCTTCAATCTGTCCACTATGTAGAAGTATCCTTCTTCGTCGTAGTACGCAAGATCTCCAGTCAGCATCCATCCATCGCTTGTGAACATTTCTTTCGTAGCCTCTGGGTTGTTGTAGTATCCTTTGGTTACCTTGGCTCCTTTTACGCAAATCTCTCCTAGTTTTCTTGGACCTAAGGTTTCTCCAGTTTCAGGATCTCTTAGTTTGACGCTGAGGTCAGGCAGTACTTTTCCGGAGCAACCAGGTCTTTCTTCTTCCGGGGGCATTACAATCACTCCTAAAGTCGATTCTGTTAATCCGTATCCTTGCCTTATGCATTTCAATTTCAATCTGGAAAGAATTCGATAATTTATTTCCGAAATTCAAATTTGCCATTTTGTTAAATTGTTTCCCAAGAACCCCCAGAAAAAGATTCGTGCATGTTTTTTGTTATATCCTGCATATTACTCTTATTTTTTCTTATCAAATTGAAGGAGCAATTAGTTTCTAAAAATACTATACCTTTTCAAGTTCAAATTGAGACCAATCAAGTTCAAATTGAGACCAGTCAAGTTCAAATTGAGACCAATCAATTTCAAATTGAGGCCAATCAAGTTCAAATTGATACCAATCAATTTCAAATTGATACCAATCAATTTCAAATTGAGACCAATCAATTTCAAATTGAGACTAAACAAAATCAAGTTGACACTAAGCAATAACCAGTTGTCATAATAAATTTTATTTGTTTATGCTTAACTTGATATTGTTTAGTGTCAACTTGCTTTTGTTAGTCTCAATTTGAAATTGATTGGTATCAATTTGAACTTGATTGGCCTCAATTTGAAATTGATTGGTCTCAGTTTGAACTTGATTGGTTTCAATTTGAACTTAAAAAGGTATAGTTGTTAATTTCCAATGATCAATGTTAATACTTAAATTATTATTTAAATAATCAATGGCGACTGTCGAAATTTTAATAATGGCCGTCGAAATTTTGATTGATTTCTGCCAAATTTTGATTACCGTCGAAATTGCAGTAATACAGTAATTTTTTTAAATAATTTCTATTCGTTTTTTTATGAACAATGATGCTTACTATCCAAGTTTCGAATATTGCTGTAAAATCTGCAATAATTTCTGAAAATATTTTAATTATTACTGTGAAGTTTTTAATAATTACTGTTAAATTTGTGAATTTTTCTGTCAATATTTTATTTTTATAGCAAAATTTCAATCATTCGTCCTAAATTTTGTTGAATTATTTCTGACATCCTCTTAATTATTTTGACAATATTTCATTGATCACTGTCGAAATTTTAATGATTGCTACTCAATTATTTCAATTATTTGCTAAAATTTCAATTATTAATCCAAAATTTCAATGATTTTTATAGAATTATTTTATTATTTCTGGCAAACTTTCAATTAGTCTACCAACATTTCATTGAAACGGTCAATATGTGAATGAGTAATTTTTTTAATTATTTTGCCAAAGTTTCATTGATTACTAGAAAAAATCTAAATTACTTCACCTTATGTTAGGTTTGGTTTAATTTGGTTAGGTTTGGTAAGGTTGGGTTAGATTTGGTTTGATTAGGTTAGATTGCTTTACGTTGGGTCATTACAAGTTGAAATAGTTTCTAGTCGAAGTATTCTCTAGTTGAAGTGTACTCCAGTTGAAGTATTTTCAAGTTATAAAAATAAAAAAAATAAAAAAAAATTAATTCCAGAAGTAATTCTGTGAAGTATTTTTAAGTTGAAATATTTTTTTAATTCCAGAAGTAATTCTGTGAAGTATTTTCAAGTTGAAATATTTTTTTAATTCCAATAGTAATTCTGCGTTAAGGTTTTTTAAATTATTTTCATTGTATTTTGTAGAAAATTTCATTCATCAGTATTAAAATTCCTAAAATTCTGTCAAATTTACAATTATATTAATAATTTTGTCACAATTTCAATTATTACTGTCAAAATTTTAATAATAACTGTAAATTTTAAATTATTTCTAACAAATTTTGCATCGTTCCTTTAAAATTTAATTGATTATTGTCAAAACTTCAATGATTACTGTAAAAGTTTTTATTATTTTTCTCAAAATTTAAATTATTATGGCATAATTTTCACTATTACTGTCAACATTTTAATGTTTAATATATTTTTTTTAATTATTCTGTCAATATTTCATGGGGCACTAACGATTTCAATGATTACTATTATATTTTCCATAATAGTAATAAAATTTCGGTTATTATACCTAAATTTCAATGATTACTGTACATTTTTTTAATTATTTCTGGCACATTTTTAATTAGAATGCCAAAATTTCATTGATACTGCCAAAATTTCAATGATTGCTGTATTCTTTGTTCATAATTTTGACACAATGATATTCGTCAATTTAGAAATTCCTATAACTACTGTCAAATTATCAACTATTTCAATTATTGTCACAATTTCACTTATTACTGTAAATTTTGTAATCATTTCTGACAAATTTTGAATTACTCTGTACAATTTTAATTGACCACTGTCAAAGTTCAATGATTAATGTAGAAGTTTTAATTCTTTTCCTCAATATTTAAATTATTATGGCAACATTTCAATTATTACTATCAAAATTTTAATAATAACTGTCAATTTTAAATGATTTCTAACCAATTTTGAATCACTCGTTTAAAATTTAATTGATTACTGTCAAAACTTCAATGATTACTGTAATAGTTTTTATTATTTTTCTCAAAATTTAAATTATTATGGCATAATTTTCACTATTACTGTCAACATTTTAATGTTTAATATATATTTTTTAATTATTCTGTCAATATTATATATATCTAATAAATTAAAAAAATGTACAGTAATCATTGAAATTTAGGTATTATAACAGAAATTTTATTAGATGTGTAATAAAATATAATAGTAATCAATGAAATCGTTAGTGCCCCATGAAACTAACTATTTCAATGATTACTATTATATTTTCCATAATTCTATTAAAATTTCGGTTATTATACCTAAATTTCAATGATTACTGTACATTTTTTAAATTATTTCTGGTACATTTTTAATTAGACTGCCAACATTTTATTGATACTGTCAAAATTTCAATGATTGCTTTATTTTTTTCATATTTTGGACAAAATGGCATTCATCAATTTTAATATTCCAATAACTACTGTCAAATTATCAACTATTTCAATTATAGTCACAATTTCACTTATTACTGTAAATTTTGTAATCATTTCTGACAAATTTTGAATTACTCTGTACAAATTCAATTGATCACTGTCAAAGTTCAATGATTACTGTATTTTTTTTCCATAATTTTGACACAATGGCATTCATCAATTTAAAAATTCCTATAACTACTGTCAAATTATCAACTATTTACATTATTGTCACAATTTCACTTATTACTGTAAATTTTGTAATAATTTCAGACAAATTTTGAATTACTCTGTACAAATTTAATTGATCACTGTCAAAGTTCAATGATTAATGTAAAGGTTTTAATTGTTTTCCTCAATATTTAAATTATTACGGCAAAATTTCAATTATTAATGTCAAAATTTTAAAGTTTAATAATTTTTTTAAATTATACTGTCAATATATCATTTGGCACTGTAACAATTTTAACGAATACTGTTAAATTTTTAATAATTCTGCTGAAAAATTCAGTTATACATTAATTTGAATGATTACTGCACATTTTTTGTTATTATTTCTGGTAAATTTTTAATTAGTCTTCTAAAATTTAATTGATGCTGTTAATATATCAATGAATACTGTAATTTTTGTTATAATTTTGTTTAAAATTTCATTCATCAGTATCAAAATTTCAATAATTACTTACAAATTTTCAACTATTTCACTTATTACCTACTGTATTATTTTTTTAATTATTATACCTACAAAAAATCACCAGTATCTAAATTCCACTAATTACTGTATTTTTTTAACTATTTCAATTATTCTGTCACAATTTCAATTATTTCTGTCAAAATTTTAATAATTACTGTAAATTTTTAAATCATTTCTGACTAAAGTTTTAATTACAGTGTTAAAAGTTTTGTCATAGCTTATAATATGTAAACTGCAATGATACTGTACATTTTTTTAATGTCTATTTTTAATATGTAATTTTTAATTAGTATGCCAAATACTCAATCATTCAATCAATCAATCTTTATTATGCGTTTACCGTACATAGTAGCACAGATGCATTTATCCTATAATAAATTACTGTCAAAATTTTAATGATTACTGTAATTTTTTCAATATTTTGTACAAAATTGCATTCATTAGTATCAAAATTCCAGTAAATAAAGTCAAATTTTAAACTATTTTAATAACTGTCGCAATTTAAATTATTAATGTCAAGATTTTAATAATTGCTGTAATTTTTTTAATTATTTGTGACAAACTTTTAAATAATCTATTAAAATTGAATTGATCACTGTCAAAATTTCAATGGTTTACTGTAAGAGTTTTAATTATTTTTCTCAAAATTTAAATTATATGGATAAATTTTAATTAATTACATCTTTATTTCACTTCGGTCAGAAATAAATAATGTACAATATAATATAAATTAATATAATATAAATTTCAATCTTTACTATCAAAATTTTAATATTTAATGTAATTTTTTTAATTATTCTGTCATTATTTCATTGGGCACTGTATCAATTTCAATTATTACTGTTATATTTTCAATAATTATTAAAATTTCAGTTACTATACCTAAATTTCAAAGATTACTGTACATTATTTAAAATTATTTCTGCGAAATTTTATTAAGTCTGCAAACATTTTATTGATACTGTCAATATTTCAATGATTTCTGTACTTTTTAGTCTGCAGAAATTTAATTGATACTGTCAATATTTCAATGATTTCTGTATTTTTTTAAATTATTTTGTACAAAATTGTATTCATTAGTATCAACATTCCAGTAAATAAAGTCAAATTTTCAACTATATCAATCGTCACAATTTCAATTATTACGTCAAAATTTTAATGTTTAATGTATTTTTTTTAATTATTCGGTCAATATTTCATCGTTTTACAGTGATAAAAGTTTCAATGATTACTATATAATTTTCAATTTTTTGAATTATTCTGCTAAAATTTCAATTTTCACGTAATTCACGCAATACACAATATAATCTTCAAATGTAGTCGTGGAATATGAATTTATATTCCACTACGCGTATAATAACGTCATTACCAGACAATCGTAGATAAAAGTTTTAATTATTTTCTATAAATAAAGCAAACATTGTTGTAAAATTATATGAACAATTGCATTTACGTAAACTAATTGAAGTTAAGTACACATTTTAACATTATACCTACGCAATGAACTACATTAATAAGTTATTTGCTAAATAATTACATGTTTTGCATATTTAATTTGCATCTTGCTGCTTATGCGCAAGTACCAAAAATGAATAATTTGAAGTTGTGCGAAGCGACTAATTGCCTACTAAATTATTTAAATGCATATTCAAAATACGCAATTTCGTCGTTCATAGCCTGCTTTGGAATAAGGACACCAAGCAATTGATAATGAACTTGTTTCTAATTTTTGTTTTAACTTGTTTTGTTGTTCATAAACTTATATTTTTGTGTGTTTTAATTTTACGCAATTGTTCACATCTTGTTATTTCTCTTCATTCCGTGTTAGTTTTAGCATCACGTTTAGCATATTAATAGATATTTCTTGGGGTAACAGATATTAAAGATTTTTAGTAGTGTTTCATCCATTACTAAATATAACAGATACTAAAGATGTTATAAATTAAATAAAAAATGTAGAGTATTCAGTAGTACTTTTTTTGCTCTGTAATTACGAATTTTTGAATCATTGTTGACGGGAATAAATTTCAGTATTCTTCAGAAACATTTTCAACACATCTGTTGAGATTATGGGCATTAAATTGTTTGAGTAGGTAATAATAATAAAAGTTATCTTTCTTTGACTTCGTCTTGCACTTGCTTACCAAGTGGTAAGCAAGCATAGAAAAAGTAGAATTTCAGTAGTACTTTTTTGCTCCCTAATTACGAATATCTGAATAATTGTTGTCCGGAATAAATTTCCGTATTCTTCAGAAAAAATTTCGTCATATCTTTTGAGATTATAGGCATGCAAATGTTTGAATGGGAAATAATAATAAAAATTCCTAACCTTTCTTTGGCTTCGTTTTGCACTTGCTTACCAAGTGGTGCTGCACCACATACCAACTCTCTTATGCACGATAAGTCGTAGTTTTTAACCAAGGGACTTTTCGCCAGAAACACAACAATTGGGGGAGCAACCGATAAGTGAGTTATTTTGTAATTCTGGATGGAAGCTAGGAACAGATTTTCCTCGAATCTCGGCAGGACTATCACAGTTTCTCCGAGAATTATCGACGTCAAAGTGGTTATGAACCCAAAACTATGAAAAAACGGCAGCAAACCGAGCCTGGTATCACCTGTAGGGTATGTGTTCAAACTAGGATCTCTGCAATTTTATTAATTAGGCATATATTTTGGACAACAAATTTTTTTTTGTCTTACGCTCCGTTGTTGACTCGAACACTTAAATTTTTGTGAGTGGTTATGACTCCTTTGGGCAGTCCTGTGGTACCAGAGGAGCACAATATGGCGGCTATGTGGTCTTCAATGTTCAGCCTTAAAGGCTTAAACCCATTTACCATCAATTCTGTGCAATTTTTGGCCATGAAATCATCAAGGGATTCGGCACCTTCCATCTTACCTTTCAGGTCTAGAACCACAACCCTTTCGATGTATGGGCATTTTCCACGCGCTGATATAAATTTAGTTGCTGCAGCTGTTGAGCAGAACAAGACTTTTGGCTTGGTCAAGCTCAATGTGTGAAGTAGTTCTCCTAAAACAATTACAACATTTTTTGTAGAAGCTTACTCCATGGATGTGGATAAAATGTTTCAAAAAGTAAATTTTGAAATTAATGTATGAAAATCATTTTGATGGAATTTTTTTTCGTATCAAAAATGTGCAGTTTTTGGGTTGGCTATAACTTTTATTTCATTTTTTAGATATTTGTAATATTTTTCGAAATTATTGACAAAATGACAAAATATGAAATCCACCTCCGATTATTTTCCACAACCTTTCAGATTTAAAAGATTTCAAAACCTTTCAAAAGATTTCAAATCTATATTTTGTTCTAAATATCCATCCGAATTAATAATTTTCTCAATGATCTTGAGCTGTTTTTGACTTATTGGCAAAAAAAAAATGACATTCACATACACACATATTCAGGCGTACAATTTTTTATTTTTTAAATGAACCCCGTGGACCTACAAACATATACTTTTCTATAAATCTGAAAATTTCTTGAATCTGAAAATCGAAAATGTATTTATAACATTGCAACTCAAATTAACCAATAATTTTCCAGCATTTTTACATCACAACCGATTTTTGAATATAATATTACTATACCTTTTCAACTTCAATTTGCCACTAATCACAGTCAAGTTGGCATTAATGAATATCAATTTGGCATTAATCAATATCAATTTGGCATCAAAACCATGTTGGCATTAAACAAATTTATATTTAATGAAAAACCACGACTACATGCAAATAACAGATCACTATACCTTTTCAACTTCAACTTGGCACTAATCACAGTCAATTTGGCATTAATCAATATCAAATTGGCATCAAAACCATGTTGGCATTAAACAAATTCATGTTTAATGAACACCCATGTCAACATGGCAAAAGACAGATCACTATACCTTTTCAACTCCAAGTTGGCACTAATCACAGCCAAGTTGGCATTAATCAATATCAATTTGGCATTCATCAAAACCATGTTGACAAGGTTTGTTCATTAAACATGAATTTGTATAATGCCAACAAGTACCAATGGAAATTTCGTAATTTCCGGTTAAAATTTGCAACTCTGGGATAAATTTTATATTAATGCTTAAATTTAATAATTTTACTGCAATGTTTAATTTACAATCAAAATTTCGCTATTTTCTATTAAAATTTGTCATTTTCAAATGTAATTTGAAGTTTTTTTTTGCTTTTTATGAAAATTTCTTCATTTTCAGTATATATTTTTCAGTTTTCAGTAAAAAGTTTGCAGTTTCCAGTAACATTCCAAATTTATGCTGAGAATTTTATAATTTTCAGTGCTATTTTATGTTCCAAACATTTTTTTTTTCAAAATGTTTAATTTACAAACAGACATTTCGCAGTTTACAATGAAAATTTGAACTTTCAAATGCAATTACATAATTTTCGTAGAAAGTTTTATAAGTACCAATGGAAATTTCGTCATTTCCAGTTAAAATTTGCAACTGTAAGATAAATTTTATATTAATGCTTATATTTAATAATGTTTACTGCAATGTTTAATTTACAATCAAAATTTCGCGATTTTCTATCAAAATTTGTCATTTCAAATGTAATTTAGTATGTTTTTTTTTGCTTTTTATGAAGATTTCTTCATTTTCAGTATATATTTTTCAGTTTTCAGTAAAAAGTTTGCAGTTTCCAGTAACATTCCAAATTTATGCTGAGAATTTTATAATTTTCAGTGCTGTTTTAATTTGCAACCACTATTTTCCAAAATGTTTAATTTACAAACAGACATTTCGCATTTTACAATGAAAATTTGAAGTTTCAAATGCAATTATATAATTTTAGCAGAAAGTTTTATAAGTACCAATGGAAATTTCGTCATTTCCGGTTAAAATTTGCAACTGCAAGATAAATTTTATATTAATGCTTAAATTTGATAATTTTTACTGCAATGTGTAATTTACAATCACAATTTCGTAATTTTCTATCCAAATTTGTCACTTTCAAGTGTAATTTCAAGTTTTTTTTTTGTTTTTTATGAAAATTTCTTCATTTTCAGTATATATTTTTCAGTTTTCACCTAAAAGTTTGCAGTTTCCAGTAACATTCAAAATATATGCTGAGAATTTTATAATTTTCAGTGCTGTTTTAATTTCCAACCATTTTTTTCCCAAAATGTTTAATTTACAAACAGACATTTCGCAATTTACAATGAAAATTTGAAAATTTCAAATGCAAATTCATAATTTTCGTAGAAAGTTTAATAAGTACCAACGGAAATTTCATCATTTCCGGTTAAAATTTGCAACTGTAAGATATATTTTATATTAATGCTTAAATTTAATAAGTTTTACTGCATTGTTTAATTTACAATTAAAATTTCGTAATTGTCTATCAAAATTTGACATTTTCAAGTGTAATTTCAAGTTTTTTTTTGCTTTTTATGACAATTTCTTTATTTTCTGCAAATATTTTTCAGATTTCTGCAAAACTTTTGCAGTTTCCAAGAACACATTAAATTTATTCTGAGAATTTTTAATTTTCGGTGCTGTTTTAATTTTCAATCAAAATTTTGCTGTTTCTAAAAAATATTGCTAATATTCAATTATAATAACATAATTTTCGATGAGCACTTTAAGAGTTTCCACGAAAATTTCACTATTTCCAATAAAATCTTTGTTATTGCCACTAAAATTTGAAATTCACGCCAAAAACATTCAAATTTTCACTGCATTGTTCAATTTATAATTTTTTTTTTGCCATTTTCTATCACAATTTGTGATTTTCAAGTGGGATTTCATATTTTTCTTTGTTTATATGAAAATTTTATCGTTTCCAATAAACATTTTGCAGTTTCCAGCAACATTCTAAATTCATGCTGCGCAAAATTTAGCACTTTCCAATGAATATTGTTAATTTTCAATGACAGTTTCTAAATTTTATATGAATTTTTGGTAACTTTATCGAAATGTGCTGGATTTTTCAATATGACTTTCCAAATTTATTAAATGTTAAAATACAACTACCCAAATCTGCCAATTTTTAACTTCAACTGTTGAAATTTGCCAAATTTTCTGAGTGAAGTCTTTTATTTTGTACTTGTGTTATTGACACTGTCGAAATTTGTCAAATTTTCAGATACAGCTTATAAAATATGTAAATTTTTTAACTCCAGTTGTAAAATTAAAACATTAAATGGCATATTTTATCTGCAGCCAATTTATGCTTTTTAAAATTTGGCAAAGTTGGCAAAATGTGATAATCTGTAAAATTTTCAAATAAACTCCAAATTTTCACTTGAAATTCTCAAAATCTTAAAAAAAATTAATTGCAAATGGCCAAAACCATCATTTTTTTCACCCAAACCGTCAAAATGTGCTAGGTTTCAAACTGAAACTGCTCAAATTTGTCAAATATTAAGCTTCAGAATTGAAAATCGTTAAGTGTTCAATTATTTCCAAAATTCACATTTCACATTTCACATCTCTAAATCACATTCCTAAATGTCAAATCTGTTGTGAATCTGTAATTTTACAGCTACAACTAGGAGTTAGGTTAGGTATTGATTTTTTAATTTTTAGTTACACCTTAAAATCTAAAACGTGTTATCGCGTTATCTACCAGTCTTTTTAACAAATGACAATCGTAATTGACAGTTGTAACCATTGATTAACGATAGGATATATGCTCATATGACATTTTTTTAACTTAGAATCATCCATACTACAACTTCCCAAAATATTTGCACTTCCTCCTGAAACACCCTGTATATTAATAATCCATTTGACACATTCAAATCCTTGAATCCAAAAGCTTATTTGATTTATGCTGGGGATATACCGTTTGTAGTTTAGTTAACTAAATCAGCATAATAAGTATAATAAATGCTGTAGTCGTAGAAAAAGTATAGTGTACAGCTCGTACGTAATGTAAATTTCCCACTGAATTGCTGCACTCGGCCTTTGGCCTCGCAATACAATACATGCTTGTAAAAACACAAACCTAGTAGGTATGTTATACTAATTACTTGTTTGCTCAGTGATTTTTTCATAATTATGATTCATTGCCAAAATATTAATGAAAATTTACCTTCAATATATGTGTGATTGATTGGAGCTACGATAATTCCTACGTATAAAGCTGCCACAACAGGTTGAAAAAACTGTGTCGAGTTGTGACTGCAAACTGATATAATATCATTCGCCTTGAGTCCAATATTTCTCATGCAAACTGCTAATCTGCAGGTAACTTCCAAGTAACTGCTATACGAGACTCGTTCGCCAGTAATTGCATCAATCTACAAATAATTGGTGTTTACTAAACATGGGGCAAAAATTTAAAGATTATTCTTTGGCTTATTTTAAGAATAATTTGTCCTTTGATAATTTTCCGAATGTTGCTTTGTTTTGGAAATAGAAGGCGATACTAAAAATATGTATGTTACATCAAATTTTTGTCGCCACCCTGTATATAGGGCGTTTACTAAACATTGAGCAAAAATTCAAAGGATTATTCTTTGGCTTATTTTAAGAATCTTTTATACTTTGGCAATTTTCAGAATGTTCTGTTGGAAATAGAAGACGATAAAAACATTTCTACAGTTTTTTTTAATGTTTAGTAAACACCCTGTATGGTGGCGAAAAATATTTGATGTAACATACATATTTTTTTATTTCGTACAAGTACGAAATTTATTTGAGTTTTTACATATGATTAAAATTACTCAGTAATGGGAGGTATAATTTTCATTAGACAACTTAAGTGTTATGCATGAGTTAAACTGTTTTGGTACTTACAAACGCATCTTTTTTCGAATTGTTTTTGAAACCGTCGTATAACTGTTCGCCAATACTATCATCAGACAGCGGCTTGTATAACGCAGGACCTTTATGCACGTATCGCTCAGACATTTTATCCAAGACTGTCGGTCTGTATTTACATATATGCGATTATTTGGAAGGTCCCATTTTGCTTGGTGGGAGTTTAATATTATTCTGGATGTTAATATTGCATATTAGAGGCCATTAACAGCCATTTGAAAGAAATGGGTTTCAAATTAATGAAGAAGCGAAGTTCAAAAGCGTTCTGTGCTACCCATAAACCGGTTTTTGAGAATTTAAGATATTTTGTGAATTATTACGCAGAAAATCAGTAATTTTTGATTTATGACGTCATTGGTACTTTTTAAACAGAATTTATTTTAGCGAAATAACTGACATTTATCTGCCAGTTTTTGAAAAATTTTGTGAGTTGCAGATATTTTGTCAATCATTATTGCCAATGTTGAGACAATTTGACCATTATTTCTGATTAAGTTTAAAATCGCCAAAATTGCCGAATTTGTAACTATTTTGTTCAACGAAAAAAGTCAGAAAAGAATGATCAAATTGCAGATCATCTGTTTATGTGTGCAATGTAACAAACAACAAACAATCAAATGTTTGCAAACATTTTAATTTTAATTCTAGTTAATTTACTGGCAATTTTTGGCTTTTAGAACTATTTCTGGAAATTGGACACTTTGGCAAAATTACTACTGATTTTAAGAGATTTTGGTACCATGAATTGCAATTTTGAAACATTTTCTAAACATTGTTAGCTTATAATTATTAGAAAACATCATTTTAAAATATTTCATTAGATAGAATAAGAATAAGAATAATTGATTTCTCAATATTTTTCAATAACAAATATTATTACGTAAAGTGTAAATCATCTGCTTATACCTTTTTTGTGCAATGTAGCAGTAACTACTAAAAAATTAAATATTTGTTATATAAATTAGATTTTTTCTATTTTAGTGAAATTACTGACATTTTTCTGACAGTTTTTGATTTTTATTGAGAATTTCAGATACTTTGTCAATTAATACGCAGAAAATCAATAATTTCTGACTTATGACGTCATTAGCATTTTTTAAACCAAATATTGTTATTTTATTGTTTATTTCATGAAAAATTAAAGTTTCTGCTTAACTAAATTAATTTTTATTTTATTTTAGCTATATAACTAACATTTTTCAAACAGTTTTTGACAGTCAGTTATTTTCACGATTATTACTGGCAATTTTGAAACATTTTAACTATTATTACTTATTATTTTTACAATCGGAACTAATATACATTTTATGGCAAAATATAAAAAAGTTAATGTTTAAAATCACCAAAATTGCAGAATTCGTAACTATTTTGTTTAGCAAAACATGTAAGATCCAAGAATGTAACAAACAACGAAATATTAAATGTTTGCAATACCAAATTTGTTTATTTTTTATTTTCTGACATTTTGAAAATTATTACTAGCAATTTTTGACATTTTAACAATTATTTCTGGCAATTTGGAGATATTTTAGCAATTATTACTGGCAATGTTCAGACATTTTGACCATTATTACTGATTATTATTATTGAAATATAATTGACGATATCGGTACAATTTTGTTCAACGATAAATGTAAGAAAAGAATGATCAAATTGTTGATCATCTGTTTATGTGTGCAATGTAACAAACAACAAAAAATCAAATGTTTGCAAACAAACTTTGATTTTTTTAAATTCTAGTTAAGTTACTGGCAAGTTTCAACATATTATAAACTATTTCTGGAAATTTTCAAACACTTTGGCAAAATTACTACTGGTTTTAAAAAGATTTTGGTGCCCTGAATTGCAATTTTGAAACATTTTCTGAAAATTGTTAGCTTCAAATTTTTAGAAATCATCATTTCAAAATATGTCAATAAGAAATATGTATAATGTAAGTTGTGGATCATCTGACTAGTTTTTTTTTTGTTCAATGTAGCAGTAAATAAAAAAATAAGTCTTTGCTAAATAAATTATATTTTTTTCTATTTTATTAAAATTACTAACATTTTTCAGACAGTTTTTGACAAATGTCAGTTATTTCGACAATTATTACTGGCAATTTTGAAATATTTTAACTATTATTACTTATTATTATTACAATCGGAACTAAGATACATTTAAGGGCAAAATATAAATAAGTTAATGTTTGAATTCACCAACATTGCAGAATTCGTAACTATTTTCTCCAACAAAACATGTAAGATCAGACAGAATTAATTTTTTTTTTATTTCACGAAAAATTAAATTAAATAATTAACTAACTCAACTTTTATGCTATTTTTGCGAAATGACTGACATTTTTCTGACAGTTTTTTTTGAAAATTGCAGATATTTTGTTAATTACTATTACCAATGTTGAGACATTTGGATCATTATTTAGAAATCATCATTTCAAAATATTTCAATGCAAAGATGTATTATGTAAATTGTAGCTCATCTGAGTAGACTATTTTTGTGCAATGATGTAGCAGTAAATAAAATATTAAATCTTTGCTAAATAAATTAGATTTTTTCTATTTTAGTGAAATTACTGACATTTTTTAAACAGTTCATGAAAAATTAAATTAAATAATTAACCAAATCAACTTTTATTCTATTTTTGCAAAATAACTGACATATTTCTGACAGTTTAAAAAAAAATGAAAATTGCAGATATTTTGTTAATTATTACTGCGAATGTTGAGACATTATTTAGAAATCATCATTTCAAAATATTTCAATTCAAATATGTATTATGTAAATTGTAGATCATCTGGTTAGACTATTTTTGTGCAATGTAGCAGTAAATAAAATATTAAATCTTTGCTAAATAAATTATAGATTTTTTCTATTTTAGTGAAGTTTCTGACATTTTTCAAACATTTTAACTATTAATAATTATTATTGTTACAATTGTTATATTGTGTATAATTTTCTGATTTTTCAATTTTCTAGGTTTCATGAAGCTTTCGTTAAGTTTTTGAAATTTATTACAATAATCGCTACTTCTGAACCTTCTGATACTTTTGATATTTGGGTTGAGATTCCGGAGTTTTAACTTTTGATATATTCTGTAATGGAGTTTTAAATTTACAACAAACAGTTTTGCATGTAAAATAACAAAAATCGCAGATAACATGTTTTGCCACAACACTACTGAATTAGTTGTATATTTTCGTAACGTAATTAAATTTTCTGCAATATGCATACATTTTATAGATTTTTTTGATAATAACACTTAATTGATGAAATTGTTAGAAAATTCTACTTTTAACATTTTCAATCACAATTTTCAGAAATATTCTACACTTTGGATGTCTTTCGCTTTTCATTTTATTTATTTTATTAAGTATTTGAGATGTAAGTATTGGCAAATAAATTAGTCAAATATTCAGAAAATGTTCCATAATTTTTTTCATCTTTAATCAATTGTATTATAAGGTATTATAATGTTTTATGATATATCGTTTCTTCGATTATTTATTTCAGTGCCGTATATTTTTTTGCATGTATTCCATATACTCATTGGCTATCATTAATTATACCCGGTTTCCGCTAGCGTAATTAATATGTTTATTATTAACTAAAGTACCAAATTAGTTCATTTGCAAGTGATTAAACAGTCTTCATACCATTAAATAGTCTTTGTAGTCATGTAATTACACATTATATGTGTATTTGTTATCATGGTACGTGTTTCCAAAAATTTCCAGGCAATACTAAGAATAGCAAGTTTTGTGTCAATTCTTCCTGATTACAATAAAAACACTAAACACTTTAGGGAAACCAAACTGCAACCTTATATATGTATAGTACTTTACTTGCTAAGTTTTGCTATTACTGTTTATATAAAATTTGGAGATGAACTATTTGACGGTGGCACAGTTAAAACGTGTCTAACTGTATTATGTTTAATACCTCTTTTAGCAGTTAATATCGCATCAACACATAATACAAGTAGAAAAGGCAAAGTTAATAGTTTTGAATTACTGTTCACAAAAATTGATATAATTGACACGCTTCTATTGGAAGGTTTTAGCGTGGATATAACGAATATTAACGAAATTACTTACCAGATTCTTGGAAGTTTTCTAATACTGGCCTGCGCTATCATCTCAAATATTGTGACGTTTTTTACCATAGGGAACGATTTATGGAAATTTTATCACGTATTTCATGATTTCATGATGGCCGCCTTAGTCCACATAGTCATCATAATACAGTATCTGCTTCTTAAATGTATACAGAAAAGAATAAGTAATATGAATATGATTCTTACAAATATTCATAATGAACGTAATAGAGATCTGTTGTCTCTAAAAATTACTAAGATATTGTCCATTCATAGGTTATTATGTGAGACAGTACATTTATATAATGCAAACTTTGGGAGTCATATTTTAATTACAATTATATATAGCTGTACAAGCAATTTAGTTACAATTAATGTATTTATTAATTTCCAAATCCCAATTATAATGATAACGTGTGCATTTTACACCATATATTTGACGGTAAGTTCTTGCGTACTTTTTCAACACGTTCGTAATTAATAATAATAATAATTTAATAATAATAAGGATAAAACCTTAAACTTAGTAATAATAATAATTGCATATTTTCGTAAATTTCAGGCAATTGGGTTTATTATAGCCGTTGCATGTCAGTATTGTTTAAACGAAATGAAGCATAGCACAGGATTGACATTTAAATTATTTCATAATTTCAGATATGAACATCAAATCTCGCAGAAAATTATTATACTGACGAGTCAAATGACTCACATATTTCCAAAATTTTCCGCCGCTGGATTCTTTGATCTTAACTTTAATATGATTTTCATCTTTTTAAATCTCATGGTTTCGTATTACATTGTTTTGTTGCAGACTCCATTAGCATAAATTATAAATATATCAAATACACTTCATACACATTTCATCCTATACTATATGTGTATGTCCTATACTATGTGGCTATGTATCTATGTAATGTATCTAAAATATGAAAAAGATTAGATAATGAAAATTAGTCATGCTTTAACTAAGAAAATTTAATTGTAAATTACAGTTGCATTACAATTACAAAGTTTTATTAGATCCTGCAATTTTTTTTTTAATTATTGGGGTTTTATTCAATTGCAAAACTGCAAAACTTTTAATAAAAAATACAAAATCATTTACAAAATTACAAATAGAAATTATGAAATTTTCGTTGCAAATGACAAATATTGAATGCAAATTTTCTACATTTTCCCTAAAAATTCTGAAATTTTATCACAAATTGTAAGTTCATCAAACCACAAATTGCTCAATCAAATGATATAATTTCGCTTGCAAATTACAATGAATGTTGCATTTCTATTGTAAATTTCAAAATTTTCGTTACATTTTTTTCATATATTTACCAAAATTTTCATAAATTGAAAGATCAATGGAACCTGCGAGTTTTTTTATTGGAAATTATAACATCTTTCCCCAGAAATAATATTCTTTGCAAAATTATTAACCATTACATAGAAATTTGCCGAAAAATATAATGGTAGGTGAAAAATTGGTGTTGATTATAAATTTTAAAAAATTCAACAAAAACAATGAAATTTTCGTCATTTCAACTACAAATTACAAAAATTTCTTCGAAAACCACATAAATAGTAACAACATTATGATGAATATTACGAAATTTTGATGATGGATTTCAATATTTCCAAATAGAAAATTTGAAATATTACAACTAATATTCCATAATTTCTATTGAAATATTGAAATCCATTTACAATTTACTATTACAATTAATATTCCTTCATTTCTATTGAAATATTGAAATCCATCATCAAAATTTCGTAATATTCATCATAATGTTATTACTATTTATGGGGTTTTCATGAAATTTTTGTAATTTGTAGATAAAATGATGAAAATGTTTTGTTTAATTTTTTAAAATTTATAATCAACACCAATTTTAATTTTAAAATAAAAATATTAACCGAAACACAAAATCGTTATCTGAGTTATGCAATTTATATTGAAAATAATAATAATAATATTGTTTATTAGCGGAAGAACCTACATAATATACACATAAATAACTAAATATAAAAACTTACTAAATTATAATTAATTTGCAATTTTTTTATTGAAAGTACACACTTTGCATTATAAATTCCAAATCTCAAAGGAACTAACAAATTGTCATGATAAATGATAGAATTTAGTTCGAAATTATGAAATTCTTAATGTAAATACCGAAATATTAATTGTAAACTTCAATGTTTCATTAAAACCTAAAATTTTGAGTATAAATTATAAAGAATTTATCCTCTAAGCATATAACTCACTAAGTTGTTAATATTCTGGCAGATATTTGCAAAACTTTTAATAGAAAATACAAAATTATTTTCAAAATTACAAATAGAAATTATGAAATTTTCGTTGCAAATGACAAATTTTGAATGCAAATTTTCTACATTTTCCCCACATATTAAGAAATTTTATCACTAATTGTAAGTTCATCAAACCACAAATTGCTCAATCAAATAATATAATTTCGCTTGTAAATTACAATTAATGTTGCATTTCTATTGAAAATTACAAAATTTTCGTTACAATTTTTTTATATATTTACCAAATTTTTCATTAATGGCAAGATCAATGCAACTTGTGAGTTTTTTTATTGGAAATTATAACATCTTTCCCCAGAAATAATATTCCTTGAAAAATTATTAACCATTATATAGAAATTTGCCGAAAAATATAATGGTAGGTGTAAAATTGGTGTTGATTATAAATTTTAAAAAATTCAACAAAAACTATGAAATTTTCGTCATTTCAACTACAAATTACAAAATTTCTTCGAAAACCTGATAAATAGTAATAACAGTATGATAAATATTACGAAATTTGCAAAACTTTTAATAGAAAATACAAAATTATTTACAAAATTACAAATAGAAATGATGAAATTTTCGTTGCAAATGACAAATTTTGAATGCAAATTTTCTACATTTTCCCTACAAATTCAGAAATCTTTTCACTAATTGTAAGTTCATCAAACCACAAATTGCTCAATCAAATGATATAATTTCGCTTGTAAATTACAATGAATGTTGCATTTCTATTGAAAATTACAAAATTTTCGTTACAATTTTTTTATATATTTACCAAATTTTTCATTAATGGCAAGATCAATGCAACTTGTGAGTTTTTTTATTGGAAATTATAACATCTTTCCCCAGAAATAATATTCCTTGAAAAAATATTAACCATTATATAGAAATTTGCCGAAAAATATAATGGTAGGTGTAAAATTGGTGTTGATTATAAATTTTAAAAAATTCAACAAAAACTATGAATTTTCGTCATTTTAACTACAAATTACAAAAATGTGTATGAAAACCCTATAAATACTAATAACATTATGATGAATATTACGAAATTTTGATGATGGATGAACAACAATATTTCAATAGAAAATTTGGAATATTACAGGTAATATTCCATAATTTTTATTGAAATATTAAAATCCATTAACAATTTACTATTACAATTAATATTCCTTACTTTCTATTGAAATATTGAAATCCATCATCAAAATTTCGTAATATTCATCATAATGTTATTACTATTTATGGGGTTTTCATGAAATAATTTCTATTGAAATATTGAAATCCATTTACAATTTACTATTACAATTAATACTCCTTAATTTCTATTGAAATATTGAAATCCAACATCAAAATTTCGTAATATTCATCATAATGTTATTACTATTTATGGGGTTTTCATGAAATTTTTGTAATTTGTAGATAAAATGACGAAAATGTTATAGTTTTTGTTGAATTTTTTAAAATTTAAAATCAACACAAATTTTAATTTTAAATTGCAAAATATTAACCGAAACACAAAATCGTTATCTGAATTATGCAATTTATATTGAAAATAATAATAATAATATTGTTTATTAGCAGGTGAACCTACATAATATACACATAAATAACTAAATATAAAAACTTACTAAATTATGATAAATTTGCAATTTTTTTATTGAAAGTACAAATTTTGCATTATAAATTCCAAATCTCAAAGGTACTAACAACTTATCATGATAAATGACAGAATTTAGTTGGAAATTATGAAATTCTTAATGTAAATACCGAAATATTAATTGTAAACTTCAATGTTTCATTAAAACCTGAAATTTTGAGTATAAATGATAAAGAATTTATCCTCAAAGCATTAAACTCACTAAGTTATTAATATTCTGGCAGAAATTTGAAAAGCTTTTAATAGAAAATACAAAATTATTTTCGAAATTACAAATAGAAATTATGAAATTTTCGTTGCAAATGACAAATTTTGAATGCAAATTTTCTACATTTTCCCTACAAATTCAGAAATTTTATCACAAATTGTAAGTTCATCAAACCACAAATTGCTCAATCAAATGATATAATTCCGCTTGTATATTACAATGAATGTTGGATTTCTATTGAAAATTTCAAAATTTTCGTTACATTTTTTTCATATATTTACCAAAATTTTCATAAATTGAAAAATCAATGGAACCTGGAAATGGAAATAATATTCCTTGAAAAATTATTAACCATTACATAGAAATTTGCCGAAAAATATAATGGTAGGTGAAAAATTGGTGTTGATTATAAATTTTAAAAAATTCAACAAAAACAATGAAATTTTCGTCATTTCAACTACAAATTACAAAAATTTCTTCGAAAACCTCATAAATAGTAACAACATTATGATGAATATTACGAAATTTTGATGATGGATTTCAATATTTCCAAATAGAAAATTTGAAATATTACAACTAATATTCCATAATTTCTATTGAAATATTGAAATCCATTTACAATTTACTATTACAATTAATATTCCTTCATTTCTATTGAAATATTGAAATCCATCATCAAAATTTCGTAATATTCATCATAATGTTATTACTATTTATGGGGTTTTCATGAAATTTTTGTAATTTGTAGATAAAATGATGAAAATGTTTTGTTTAATTTTTTAAAATTTATAATCAACACCAATTTTAATTTTAAAATGAAAAATATTAACCGAAACACAAAATCGTTATCTGAGTTATGCAATTTATATTGAAAATAATAATAATAATATTGTTTATTAGCGGAAGAACCTACATAATATACACATAAATAACTAAATATAAAAACTTACTAAATTATAATTAATTTGCAATTTTTTTATTGAAAGTACACACTTTGCATTATAAATTCCAAATCTCAAAGGAACTAACAAATTGTCATGATAAATGATAGAATTTAGTTCGAAATTATGAAATTCTTATTGTAAATACCAAAATATTATAAATTTCAATGTTTCATTAAAACGTGAAATTTTGAGTATAAATTATAAAGAATTTATCCTCAAAGCATTAAACTCACTAAGTTATTAATATTCTGGCAGAAATTTGAAAAACTTTTAATAGAAAATACAAAATTATTTTCGAAATTACAAATAGAAATTATGAAATTTTCGTTGCAAATGACAAATTTTGAATGAAAATTTTCTACATTTTCCCTACAAATTCAGAAATTTTATCACAAATTGTAAGTTCTTCAAACCACAATTGCTCAATCAAATGACATAATTTCGCTTGTAAATTACAAGGAATGATGCATTTCTATTGAAAATTACAAAATTTTCGTTACAATTTTTTCATATATTTACCAAAATTTTCATAAATTGAAAGATCAATGAAACCTGTGAGTTTTTTTATTGGAAATTATAACATCTTTACCCAGAAATAATATTCCTTGCAAAATTTTTAATCATTACATAGAAATTTGCCGAAAAATATAATGGTAGGTGTAAAATTGGTGTTGATTATAAATTTAAAAAAATTCAACAAATACTATGAAATTTTCGTCATTTCAACTACAAATTACAAAAATTTCTTCGAAAACCCCATAAATAGTAATAACATTATGATGAATATTACGAAATTTTGATGATGGATTTCAATAGAAAATTTGGAATATTACAACTAATATTCCATAATTTCTATTGAAATATTGAAATCCATTTACAATTTACTATTACAATTAGTATTCCTTAATTTCTATTGAAATATTGAAATCCATCATCAAAATTTCGTAATATTCATCATAATGTTATTACTATTTATGGGGTTTTCATAAATTTTTTGTAATTTGTAGTTGTAATTTTCAACATTATTACTTATAAATTTTAATTTTAAATTGCAAAATATTAACCGAAACACAAAACCGTTATCTGCATTATACAATTTATATTGAAAATAATAATAATAATATTGTTTATTAGCGGGAGAACCTACATAATATACACATAAATAACTAAATATAAAAACTTACTAAATTATAATAAATTTGCAATTTTTTTATTGAAAGTACAAACTTTGCATTATAAATTCCAAAACTCAAAGGAAATAACAAATTGACATGATAAATAATAGAATTTAGTTGGAAGTTATGAAATTCTTAATGTAAATACCGAAATTAATTATAACCTTCAATGTTTTCTTAAAACTTGAAATTTTGAGTATAAATTATAAAGAATTTATCCTCAAAGCATATAACTCACTAAGTTATTAATATTCTGGCATAAATTTGCAAAACTTTTAATAGAAAATACAAAATTATTTTCAAAATTGCAAATAGAAATTATGAAATTTTCGCTGCAAATGACAAATTTTGAATGCAAATTTTCTACATTTTCCCTACAAATTCAGAATTTTTTTCACTAATTGTAAGTTCATCAAACCACAAATTGCTCAATCAAATGATATAATTTCGCTTGTAAATTACAATGAATGTTGCTTTTCTATTGAAAATTTCAAAATTTTCGTTACATTTTTTTCAATAATTTACCAAAATTTTCATAAATTGAAAGATCAATGGAACCTGTGAGTTTTTTATTGGAAATTATAACATCTTTCCCCAGAAATAATATTCCTTGAAAAATTATTAACCATTACATCGAAATTTGAAAAAAAATATAATGGTGGGTGTAAAATTGGTGTTGATTATAAATTTTTAAAAATTCAACAAAAACCATGAAATTTTCGTCATTTTAACTACAAATTACAAAAGTTTCTTCGAAAACCCCATAAATAGCAACAACATTATGATGAATATTACTAAATTTTGATGATGGATATCAATATTTCAATACAAATTAAGGAATATTAATTGTAAATCACATTTTTTTTGTAGAATTCGTAAAATGTTGAATTTAAATTTTAGCGTTGTAGTGAAAATTACAAAATTTTCATTATAAATACAATATTTCAATGGAATTAGAAAACAATCATCAACTAATAAATAAGTTTTATTGGAATTATGTAATTTTCGTTATGGCTTTCGTCATTCATCATTCTAAATTACAAAATTGCAATAGCTTTATGAAAATTTTATTGTAAATTAATAAATTTCGCCACAAAATTTAAAATATCATTGGCAATTTCGGCATTCGTATTATAAATTATAACATTTCAGCAGCGATTGTGAAAATTTTGTTGTAAATTGCTAAAATTTCACTATAAAATGCAAATTGTCAAAAATGTCAAAATTTGCATTAAGTTGTGAAAATGTTTATAGTCTGTTATTTGTAGAAAATTTAATATAAATAAACTTGGAATTGCGAACTTATTATGAACTTTATTTTCGTCACAAAGTATTTTTTTTTTAAACTTTATATTTATTTTTCTCATAATAGCTATTATTATTTGCATATAATAGCTATTATGAGAAAAAATAAATATAAAGTTAAAAAAAAAACTTTGTGGCGAAAATAAAGTTGATAATAAGTTCACAACTTCCTACGAAGTTTATTTGTATTAAATTTTCTACAAATTCTTATTTTGCAAATTATAATTTACTTCCATGTGGCTGTTTATGTATTTCCTGTACTGTATTTTTCATTAACGCATTCCATATCATCATAGGAAATTATTCTGTATTGACCCATTCACGTAATTAACTAATTGGGTAATAAATAACTTATACCAATATGTCTAAGTAGATAATTTTCAAATAAATACGCATTTAATTCATACCACTTACATCTGTAAACATATGTACCTATATTATTTTTTGTTATTTATTTATTGTTATTTATTTTGTTCCCATACTGTACACGTTTGCATTGCTATAGTACAGTATAGTATTTATTGGTGTTAAGAAACAAAATAGTTTTACACAAGTCAAGAAAAAAATAATATACAATTAAAGTTGAAAAGTACAAGAGTATAAAATATAATAAAATGGTTCGTGTCTCTGAAAATTTTCAGAAATTACTGAAAATAGCAAGTTTCATGTCATTTATTCCTGTTTACAATAAGAACAGTAAACAGTTTAGGCAAACAAAACTACTGCCGTATATATTTATAATAATTTGCTTGATAAGTTTTGGGATCTCAGCTTATTTGAAATATAAAGATCGAACAATTCGCGACGACACAATTAGAGCAGTTTTAACTATAATATTGGTAGCACCTCTAACAGCAGCCAATATCTTAACAGTACATAATATAAGTAAAAGCAGCAAAGTTAAAACTTTTGAATTACTATTCACAAAGCTTGATACAGTTGATAGGCTTTTTTTGGAAGAGTTTTCCGTGGATGTGCCCAATATTAACGAAATAACTTTCCAGATTCTTGGAAGTTTTCTTTTGCTATTCTGCGCTATCATCTCAGATATGATTGTATTTACTTTCATAATGCAAATAGATTTAATAAGTTTTCTTCACTTATGGCATGACTACGTTATGGGCGTTTTAGTTCATTTGTTTGTCGTTATACAATATCTGCTTCTTAAGTGTATACAGAAAAGAATAAGCATTATGAACACGATTATCGCCAATATTAATGATGAACTTAATAGCGATAAATTATCCCTCGAAATTACCAAGGTAATGTGCATTCACAGATTTTTATGCGAATCCATACAATTATTTAATGCAAATTTTGGTACGCATATTTTACTTACTATTATTTATAGTTTTGCAAATCTTTTAATTGTAATTAATGTGTTTATTAATTACCCTATTGCAGAGTTATTTCCATCGTATGTTTTTTGGTCCATGTATTTGACAGTAAGTTGCTATACACCATAACATCATGTTGATAATTTCGAAAATTTCAGGTACTTGGATTTATTATCGCCGTTGCATGCCAATATTGTCTAAATGAAATGAACATCAGCACAGGACTGACATTCAAATTATTTCGCAATTTCAGGCATGAAAATCAAACCTCGCCCAAAATAAATATACTGACGAGTCAAATGACTCATTTGTTTCCTAAATTTTCCGCCGCTGGATTCTTTGATCTTAACTTCACTATGATATTCATATTTGGAAATCTTATGGTTTCGTATTACATTGTGTTATTGCAATTACAGCAGAATAAACTATAAATCTATTCGACGTATACTTAATAAAACGCAGACATTTTGTTACAAAATGTAAAAAAAAGTTAAAACTGACATTTCCCACATATTTGAAATACTCATTTAGACTATTGAGTTTATATGAAAATCGTGGAAAAACTTAAAACGGAGCAATTAAAATATTCCATTTTTCTGCAAGCCAAACATTTTACATATTCTATTAATATGTATTGTAATAAATAGATGTACAAAATTTTGTCTCTGTGAACTGCAAACAATTTAAGTAAACTCACGTTTCATACAAACCTATAAAATTTTATACTTTCTAATGAATAGTAATGAAAATCTTGGAAAAACTGATTCAAAATTCCTTATTTTCTTAAGATATAAAAAATACTTAATAAAATGCAGAAATTTTGTTTTAAACGGCAAAAACTTGTGAAAACTGACATTTCCCACATATTTGAAACATTCATTTAGACTATTGAGTTTATATGAAAATCGTGGAAAAACTTAAAACGAAGAAATTGAAATATTCAATTTTTCTGTAAGCCACAATTGCTATAACCTTTTACATATTCTATTAATATGTAATGTATTAAATAGATGTACACAATTTTGTCTCTGTGAACTGCAAATAATTTAAGTAAACTCACGTTTCATACAAACCTATAATATGTTATACTTTCTAATGAATAATAATGAAAATCTTGGAAAAACTGATTCAAAATTCCTTATTTTCTCAAGATATAAAAAATACTTAATTAAATGCAGAAATTTTGTTATAAAATTACAAAAATTTGTGAAAACTGACATTTCCCACATATTTGAAATATTCATTTAGACTATTGAGTTTATATGAAAATCGTGAAAAACTTAAAGCGGAGCAATTAAAATATTCCATTTTTCTGCAAGCCAAAGATTGCTATAACATTTTACATATTCTATTAATATGTAATGTATTCAATAGATGTACAAAATGTTGTGTCTGTGAACTGCAAATAATTTAAGTAAACTCACGTTTCATACAAACCTATAAAATTTTATACTTTCTAATGAATAGTAATGAAAATCTTGGAAAAACTGATTCAAAATTTCTCATTTTTTTAAGATATATAAGCAGAATACTTAATAAGATGCAGAAATTTTGTTATAAATGGCAAAAATTTGTGAAAACTGACTTTTCCCACATATTTGAAATACTCATTTAGACTATTGAGTTTATATGAAAATCGTGGAAAAACTTAAAACGGAGCAATTAAAATATTCCATTTTTCTGCAAGCCAAAGATTGCTATAACATTTTACATATTCTAATAATATGTATCGTATTAAATAGATGTACAAAATTTTGTCTCTGTGAACTGCAAACAATTTAAGTAAACTCACGTTTCATACAAACCTATAAAATTTTATACTTTCTAATGAATAATAATGAAAATCTTGGAAAAACTGTTTCAAAATTCCTTATTTTCTTAAGATATAAAAAATACTTAATAAAATGCAGAAATATTGTTATAAAATGGCAAAAATTTGTGAAAACTGATATTTCTCACATTTGGAAATATTCATTTTGATTATTAAGTTTATATAAAAACCGTGGAGAAGCTTAAAACGGAGCTATTAAAATATTCCATATTTTTCATATTTTCCATATTTTTCTGTATGTATATCTAAAGTAAAGTCGATTAAATCGAATGAAGTCCAGTAAATCTTCATTAATCACTTCTCATTCATATAATTTTCATAACAACAAACTTTGATTGCTCCTGCTGACATAGCGAATGAAAAATCCCTCAAGTAGATAGGTTAGGACAATTCTGGGCCATTTTCCCATAAGGTTTACATGGGGGGTAGTTCTGGGTCATTTTCCCATAAGGTTTACATGGGGGGGTAGTTCTGGATCATTTTCCCATAAGGTTTACATGGGTGGTCTAAATTCACATTTCTCACCCCCTGTAAACTTAGCCGAATTCGGTGAGCCAATTTTGCACCCCATCTTAATTCACATTTCTCACCCCCTGTGGACTTAGCTGAACTCGTTGAACCGATTTTGCACCCCATAGTCTAGGGGGTGAGAAATGTAAATTTAGACCCCCCATGTAAATCTTATGGGAAAATGACTCGGAACTGTCCTAGAATATCTACTTATTTCATATCTTTGATTGCACAAATCAATATTTTAATTAAACTATTTAAATAAATTCATAATACAAAATACTCTAATCATGAAGAATAATGAATTAAAATAAATAATACAAATTGTTTGCTAGCCAATGTTTTATACCTATCGTAATAGAAATGATTTCTCTTAATTATTTTATAAAATGAATTTCTAATATCCTCCCTCATCATTCAGTGGAAGGGAATTTAAAAGGAGCAATAATTATATATATACAGGGTGTTAATACTAAGTTGTAACACCCGAAAATGGCAGTTAGAACTCATTAAAACAAACAACTTTTCTTAGTTAAAATTTTTGAATTGGAGCCCAAGTTCATAGTTATTGGCGTTCTTTAGTTTTTCGAAAAATCGTCATTACTCCCTTATTTTAAGAATTATTTAAAAAATTCAAAAACTTTCAGCATGCGCTATCGGTTCTCTAAAACATTTCTATTTACAATTATTTTCTATTTTATCAAATAACAAAATGGCGACCGAAGAAAAAATTCGATATATTGAAATTCACTCGATTGATTTTTGAAAATAAAACATTTATGAAATCCTTAAACTATATTATGTTTAATAGCTAATGCAACGCGAAATATTTCTAAATGGAGATTATTTTTTGAAACCCAAAACATTTTTGATGAACGAATTTTTAAAATAGGAGCATTAAAAGTTGCCTACAACGTACACCAAAATCGTCAAATTACAACATGTATACTGGCTTTTGTGTTCAACTTCGTCTGGACTTTTGTGTACTATTTTGTAGATAATAAAGATTCAAGCTTAGTTTTTACTGCGATATTTCAGATACATACTTTGCTGTGTCTTCTGGTTTCCATTGTGGAGTTCAATTTTATATACGCCACCAAATTCAGGTTCGAAATGATTAACAAATTAACTGGAAACTTAAATCTGAACACGAAAACTTCGAAAGACTACGTGGTCATCTTCAGTAGACATTTGTACTGTAGTTACTTTATATATTTCAGATTTGGGACATTTTGGGACAAATTGGGACATTTCTCGTGTTTGTTGTTGATGGATTGTATTCTGCTTTTTTGTATTCGCTTTTTTTCTTCTTTCATCAATTTCGTGGTAGTACTATTTAGCTTTGTGTTTTGTATTGATTGTCTCTTCCTCTCTTCATTCAGTAATCTTCTGTGTTCGATTAGTTTTCTTGTTGATTCGTTATTCTAAGTATGTTTTTTGCTTCTGCCTTAAAACGTTACTTTATTACTTTAATGACTATGTAACTTACTATGTAAGTTGGCGAATGGTCAATACTCATGAATGTATATTACAAATGAATTATTTATTAAAATAGCTTGTTATTACTCTCGTGGCATTAATTAATTGATTATTGGGTAATTGCACGTCCGGTTTATTAACAGTACACTGCATAATGCCACTTAGAGCGAAATATAGTTTAATTTTTAAGTTATGTTCTATGTGGAGTGTAACTCCTACATACAACTTGAAAACCAACAGATTCAGTAACTCCAAAGTGCATGCATATATAAGTCTGATGCTTCTAATTTTGGGCTACTTATTTACGCTCAATGGTGAATGGAATGAGACCTTCGGGTTTCGGAAGTCCTTTTGGTTGCTTAGCCAGCTCAAATTTGGTTTGATGACAGTTTTTTTGGCACACAACTGTTTAGCCACCACCTGGAGAGGCCCTAAATTTGAGCAACTGTTTGATAGTTTTGAATCGATTGATTCAGATTTGGCTGTTTTGGGCCATAAGGACGTTCCGCAGCCAAATTACGTGGAAGTGAAGGTTCTGTTCGTTTTCGTGTGGCATATTTTAATCAGCTGCTTAGACGTATGCAGTTATTATGAGCAGGCAATTCTAGATAAATACATTTTAGAGATTTGTCAAGTTATCGAGGTTTACTGTTTTATAATTATCTGTTTGTTGGAGTACAGCATTTTGCACTCACTAAATGTAAGGATAATCATTATCAATGATATATGCAGAAGATTGGTTGGAAGCAAAGATATAGGCACAGCATTTATGGTCGATACATTGAGGAATTTGTCTGATTGCTCGTGCAATATTGTCGACCTGATCAATAGCCTTTTTGGAGGGCACATGTTTGTGGTGTTTATCTACAGTCTTTTAAGTATTCTGTCAACAATAGATGCAATGTTGTTTAGTATCATGCCAGTTGATATTAAATATATGGTCTTAAACTTTGTATTCGTGATATATAATTTGGTGAGTATGAACCAACTAAAATACTAACAATCAATTCTGCAAATTTCTGATGTATCTTGATGTGAGTTACATATCTGATGTATCTGATGAAATTTTGCAGTTTCGGAATTCTAACAATCAATTTCTGATGTATGTGAGTATCTGATGTATGTGATTTTGTAGGGTTTCTTAATAATTCTTATTGTCCTTTGCGAGAAAGTTACCAGTGAATCCACCGAGACTATGGTTATCACAAGCAGGGCTCAATACTTTTATGCAAGTGATGCACTTCTCTGCAGAAAACTTGGGAATTTATGCCATCATGCAAGCATCAAAGTCCCGATATTCAGCGCTTCTGGGTTCTTCAAGGTCAACTACGCGACACTATTTACTTTCTTTAATCTCATTGCTACTTACGTTCTCGTACTTCTGCAATTACCGAATGAAAATTAGTTGGTTTCAATGGAATAATAATGTTGAAAATTGAATTGTTGAATTTCTCGTCTAATGGTTTATTTCAGCTTAGTTACTTCACATCACATCACAAATATAGAATAGTAATAAAAATAATATAAAAAATATAGCATTGCAATACAACTCAATTCTGTATATAAATAATATTTTCTGAAATTGTAAACAAAAAATATAAATCAGCACCAAAGTGGCCCTTTTTTGTACGATTTTATGCGACTTCGGTTGCCTGTACAGAGTGTCCCAAAAATAGTGGACAGGCTCATCAGCGCGCACTTCAAATGTCGGTGTCGAATTTTCCTAAATTATTGACATATCGCTAAAAAAGTATCAGTAACGTTACCATCCAAAAACATTAAATTACAAATATCTCAACAACCAGCCATTGGACTTTCGATCATTCAAAAATCTCATATCTCACGATATCACTAAATATCAGTGTCAATTTTGACTTAAATTGTTAGGCCAGTTTTTGGGATATCGCTAAAAGAGTATCAATAGTATTTGAAAATATCATTTAATAACACTAAAGTACAAATATCTCACCAACCACCCATTGGATATTAACTGTTATAAATTAGTGATATACCAATATATTACTCAATGCAGATGCAAAATTTTATTAAAATTGATACGCCAGTTTTCGAGATATCGCCAAAAAGGTATCAGTACTATTTGAGAATATCATCCAAAAACACATGATTACATTAAAATGCAAATATCTCAGCAACCACCCATTGGACATTAAATGGTTTAAGCGTATGATATACCAATATATCATTCAAAATGCGTACAAATTTTATTGAAATTTTTGCGCCAGATTTTGAGATATCATAAAATAATTATCATATTTAAACATCATTTAAAAACAGTGAAGTACAAATATCTCAACAACCACTCATTGGATATTAACTGTTATAAATTAGTGATATACCAATATATTGCTCAATGTAGACGCAAAATTTTATTGAAATTGATACGTCAGTTTTTGAGATATCGCCAAAAAGGTATCAGTAGTATTCGAGAATATCATCCAAAAACACATGATTACACTAAAATGCAAATATCTCAGCAACCACCTTTTGGATATTAAATGGTTTAGGCGTATGATATACCAATATATCATTCAAAATGCGTACACATTTTATTGAAATTTTTGCGCAAGATTTTGAGATATCATAAAATAATTATCATATTTAAATATCATTTAAAAACAGTAAAGTACAAATATCTCAACAACCACCTATTGGATATTAACTAATTTAAATTAGTGATATACCAATAGACTACTCAATGTCTATGCATTTTTTTTTAAATTGATACGCCAGTTTTGAGACATCGCTAAAAATGTATCAAGTAATTTTTGATAATGTTTTTTGATATTCAAATTTTCTAAGATCGAAATAACCATCCCTAAAAGAATTTTTGCATTTTCCTGGAAAAAGAAAGTTGGCAAAAATAATAACTCTCACAATTTTTTTAAATTTTCTAAGACCGAAATAACGGTCACTAAATCAAATTTTGCATTTTCCTAGAAAAAAATGTTGTCAAAAATAATAAAGCTCACAATTTTTTTAAATTTTCTAAGACCGATTTAACGGTCCCTAAAACAATTTATTCATTTTCCTGGAAATAAATGTTGTCAAAAATAATAACGCTCACATTTTTTTTTAATTTTCTAAGACCGATTTAAGGATCTCTAAAACATTTTTTGTATTTTCCTGGAATAAAATGTTGTGAAAAATAATAACGCTCACCAAAGTTTTAAATTTTCTAAGATCGATTTAACGATCTCCAAAACATTTTTTTTGCATTTTCCTGGAAATAAATGTTGTCAAGAATAATATCGTTCACAATTTTTTTTAAATTTTCTAAGACCTATTTAACGATCTCTAAAACATTTTTTTGCATTTTCCCGACAAAAATGTTTGCCAAAAATTAATAACGCTCACAAAAATTTTAAATTTTCTAAGACCAAAATAACGATCCCTAAAACAATTTATGCATTTTCCTGGAAATAAATGTTGTCAAAAAGAATAACTCACAAAATTTTTAAATTTTCTAAGACCGAAATAACGATCCCTAAAACAATTTTTGCATTTTCCTGGAAAAAAATGTTGTCAAAAATAATAAAGCTCACAATTTTTTTTAATTTTCTAAGACCGATTTAACGATCTCTAAAACATTTTTTTGCATTTTCCTGAAACAAATGTTTGGCAAAAATTAATAACGCTCACAATTTTTTTAAATTTTCTAAGACCGAAATAACAATCCCTAATAGAATGTTTGCCTTTTCATGGAAAAAAATGTCAAAAATAATAACGCTCACGAAAATTTTATATTTTCAAAGACCGAATCAACGGTCTATGGAACAATATTTTGAGTGTATATTGCGGAGGCGCCGGGTATATATGGTGGAGGCGCCGGGTGTATATGGTGGAGGCGCCTTGTGGAGGTGCCGGGCATGTATGGTGGAGGCGCCGGGTGTATATGGTGGAGGCGCCTCGTGGAGGCGCCTCGTGGAGGTGCCGGTTATGTATGGTGGAGGCGCCGGGTATATATGGTGGAGGAGCCTGGTGGAGGCGCCGGGTATATATATATGGTGGAGGCGCTGGGTCGAGGTGCCGGGTATATATGGTATAAAAGACCGATTTAATGTCATACAATTTTTTCGATTTTCCTGAAATACATATTTGGCAAAAATTAATCACGCTCACAATTTTTTTATATTTTCAAAGCCAAAATAACGATCTCTAGAACAATGTATTGCATTTTTCTCAAACAAAATTTCGTGAAAAATTAATACGCTCACAAATATTTTAAATTTTCAAAGACCGAAATAACGATCTAAAACATGCTTTGCATTTTCCTGAAAACTTTTTTCGTGATTTTTAGTGAAGACCGATTTATAAATTTCTTGGCACAAATTAATAACGCTCAAAAAAAAATTAAATTTTCAAAGACCGAATTAACGATCTCTAGAACAATGTTTTGCATTTTCCTGAAAAAAATTCTGTGAAAAATTATTAAGCTCACAAACCGATTTATAAATTTCTTGGCAAAAATTAATAACGCTCAATTTTTTTTTAAATTTTCAAATACCGAAATAACGATCTCTAGGACATTGTTTTGCATTTTCCTGATTTTTTTTTTGTGAAACATTAATTACGCTCGTGACGGCGCGTGGCGTCGCAAGGCGTAGCGTGGCGTCGCGTGGCGTCAATTCAACTCAAATTTTTGGCAAAAATTAATAATCCTCACAAAATTTTTAAATTTTTAAAGACCGAAATAACGATCTCTAGAACAATGTTTTGCATTTTCCTGTTATTTTTTTTTGTGAAACATTAATTACGCTCGTGGCGTCGCGTGGCGTCAATTCAATTCAAATTTTTGGCATAAATTAATAACGCTCACAAATAACGATCTAAAACATGTTTTGCATTTTCCTGAACAACATTTTTGGCAAAAATTAATAACGCTCAGAAAAATTTGACTTTTCAGATACCGAAATAATGAACTCTACAACAATGTTTTGCATATTCCCAAAAAAAAAATTGTGGAAAATTATTACGCTCGCAAAAATCTTAAAATTTCAAAGACCGAAATAACGATCTAAAACATGTGTTGCTGAAAAACATTTTTGGCAATAATTAATAATGCTCACAGAAATTTTAAATTTTCAAAGACCGAAGTAATGATCTCTAGAACAATGTTTTGCATTTTCCCGAAAAAAAAAATTGGGAAAAATTAATTACGCTCACAAAAGTTTTAAATTTTCAAAGACCGAAATAACGTTTCTTAAAACAATGTTTTGCATTTTTCAGTTAATAGTTCAACTTAATAGGAACAATTTTACTGATTAAAATAATTAGTAGTGCTACGAAGGAATATATATATATATATATATATATATATATATATATATATATATATATATATATATATATTTTTTAATAATTAGTTATGTCGAAAGTCGAAAGAGTCGAAAATGGGACATATTCCAAATACTTTTCCAAAAACTTTTCACACCTTTTTTTAAATTTATATATAAAGTGTCAGTTATATTACAAGAAAAAAATGTACGCACTGTCAAAAGAAAAAAAACTTAGAATCTTTAATTAATTTTCACGTGGAAGTTGCAGCAGTACCACAACATAAGTAGCAGTAATATTGAAAAAAGTTATATTACAACAAAAAAAATTTAGGCACTGTCAAAAGAAAAAAAAACTTTGAATCTTTAATTAATTTTCACGTGGAAGTTGCAGCAGTACCACAACATAAGTAGCAGTAATATTGAAAAAAGTAAACAATAGCGCAGTATCAACGTTAAACAATCCTGCTGCGCTGAAGACAGGATTCCTCTCTATAGCGAGCCCCCCAAAACTCTCAAGTTTTCTGTACAACCCTGGGTTATCTGAGTACTGATACTGAGCCTCTAAAAGTATAACTTTAGTCTCTTTTCCCATAGAAGCAACCCTGTCACACATTACTGCCAGAACAGTTCCATTTGCCTAAAGTGTAAAATATTAATAGTAATTGATCACATGATATATATATATATATATATATATATATATATATATATATACAGGGTGTCCAAGATAAGGATCAACAGTATGGGAATCACGTAAACCATAAAAGTTACAAAGGCGGTTAAATTACAAAAAAAGTTGCACATTTTAGTGGTCAGTAATATTCAATAGAATATTACTGACCACTAAATTGCGCAACTTTTTTGTATGATGGTTTTCTTATACCTGTTCAAATAACTTCAGAAAAAAATAAAAACGAAATCGCAAGATTTCGGATTTAAAAAAAATAAAAACGAAATCGCAAGATTTTGGATTTAAAAAAAATAAAAACGAAATTGCAAGATTTCGGATTTTGCCGAATATCTCCGGAAGTAAGCGGAATTTCAGGTTTTCTCAAAAGAATATTACTGACCACTAAATTGCGCAACTTTTTTACACTTTAACCGCCTTTGTTACTTGCACGGTTTCCGAGATTCCCATGCTGTTGCTCCGTATCTTGAACATTAAAAATTAATATATTTTATTGAAAAAATAAATTGCATGCATTTTGGTCACTACCTTCAAGTGTACACCGGTTTCGACCTGGTGGGTCTCATCAGTGTAGTGCGCCTGAATGTAATCACCAAAATACACACAATTGGTTTGGATTTTCACATCAATATTTTATTGACTTACCACAACATAAGACCACCATAATACATTAGTTATATTAGCCGTAAGCGGTCTTGGCGTTTCACTGTACACAACAGTATCTACATTTTTTAGTATACCAAAAACAATAAACAAGTAAGTCATGAAGATATTGGAGCCAAATATAGCGTTGAACAAATCAATAATTTTGCAGAGTTTTTCGTGAACATTCCTCAAAATATCGATTTTGTAAGACGTGTCTGGTTCAGTTGCTGTCGTGCAAGTAATTTTCGTTAACCCGTTAAAGACGCCCAAGCGCTTGGTTAACGCGTTTAGAACGAAAAACTCTAATACATTAGTAATTAAAATAAAGTATACTTCTATGTTTTCCGTGATGTGAAAGATATACATTTTAACGTACCCCGAAGAATAATAAGAGTAGAAATCTGATGACATCATAAGCAGTATCCACATGCTGAAACCAATTAAATACCCATTAACGTGTTTAGTTAACGGTATTTCATTGCACTTAAGACTCATCAAGTCCGCATCTAACACATCGAAGCACTCGAACAGCAATTGAAATTGATCTGCGTTATTAGCAGCACGAATAATCGTAGATAAACAGAACGTAGTAATTATAACAAAAATGATCTGATTGATAATCCAGAACGACTTTCTAAAGCCGTAGTTCTGTTCCCATAGCCCATGCACTGAGCAGGCAAAACAGAAAATCAGCACACCAGCACTGATGTACGCACTTACCGGCGAGTTTTTGAACTTCCTGGTTTTACAGCTGTAAACAGGAATCAGTTTTAAAATTGAACATGTCTTAAGGAGTACCTTTAAAGACGCATTGACTGACATCGCGACTGTTATTGATGATGTGTATGTTTGTAGTTCGAAGACTGTTTCAGGGTTAGCAAATTGCTCAATTACTTCATCGTTTTATTGACTGCATTGGTAATAACATTATCAATGAATTATTTATTCAAATTATAAATGCACACCATTAATGAAAATTAGGTTACAGTTAATGACTGAAGTAATTGATTAATGAATAAGAATATTTTTCACGTTGTATGTACAATTGAGTATGTATGTTATTAGGAGAAACCAATCATAATAAGTAGGGAAGCTATGAGGGTTCTGCCGCAAAAGCTCCATAAGGATTACATGGGAGCATTTTAAACATCATAAACTCGTAGCTTCCCTACTAAAATATTTCATTGAAGACAACATTTAATACTTATGCGAAACCGTGTAAATGCTGCTAAGAATTTATAACAATTTACTTAATGATATAATAATTCTGCCCATTTTGTACATTACATTGCACATCAAGGTATCAATAACCCGTTTGCTCTGTCTTTATAATATTTTGTTTTTCTCTTTGTTATCTTTAAAAGAAAAAAAAATGTAGTAGAATGGCACAATAGGTAGTAAATAAGTAGGGAAGCTATGAGAGTTCTGCCGCAAAAGCTCCATAAGGATTACATGGGAGCATTTTAAACATCATAAACTCGTAGCTTCCCTACTAAAATATTTCATTGAAGACAACATTTAATACTTATGCGAAACCGTGTAAATGCTGCTAAGAATTTATAACAATTAACTTAATGATATAATAATTCTGCCCATTTTGTACATTCCATTGCACATCAAGGTATCAACATCCCGTTTGCTCTGTCTTTATAATATTTTGTTTTTCTCTTTGTTATCTTTAAAAGAAAAAAAAATGTAGTAGAATGGCACAATAGGTAGTAAATAAGTAGGGAAGCTATGAGAGTTCTGCCGCAAAAGCTCCATAAGGATTACATGGGAGCATTTTAAACATCATAAACTCGTAGCTTCCCTACTAAAATATTTCATTGATGACAACATTTAATACATATATTACTTGTGTAAATGCTGCTAAGAATTTATAACAATTTACTTAATGATATAATAATTCTGCCCATTTTGTACATTCCATTGCACACCAAGGTATGAATAACACGTTTGCTCTGTCTTTATAATCTTTTATTTTTCTCTTTGTAATATTTAAAAGAAAAAAATAAATGCAGTAGAATGGCACAATGGTCGACGCAAAACAAATGTATGAGTAGTAAAGTAGATAGGCTAGGACAGTTGAATGGCACAATGGTCGACGCAAAACAAATGTATGAGTACCAAAGTAGATAGGCTAGGACAGTTGAATGGCACAATGGTCGACGCAAAACAAATGTATGAGTACCAAAGTAGATAGGCTAGGACAGTTGAATGGCACAATGGTCGACGCAAAACAAATGTATGAGTACCAAAGTAGATAGGCTAGGACAGTTGAATGGCACAATGGTCGACGCAAAACAAATGTATGAGTACCAAAGTAGATAGGCTAGGACAGTTGAATGGCACAATGGTCGACGCAAAACAAATGTATGAGTACCGAACTAGATAGGCTAGGACAGTTCGGGGTCATTTTCCCATAAGGATTTACATCTAAATTCTCTTTTGAACCTCTTTTAAACAGCCTGTTTATGTCAGCCTGTTTTTTGCAGCCTTTTATATCAGCCTGTTTATATCTGCTTTTTATATCAGCCTGTTTATATCAGCTTTTTATATCAGCCTGTTTAAAAGAGGTCCGATCATGGAGAAGTTGACCCATAGGCATCCCAACATACACTTTGACCATCGGCAACCCATTGTACAATTTCGGAAAAAGTGATTTCGACCCCTATGTAAATCCTTATGGGAAAGTGAGCCCGAACTATCCTATCCAATCTACTCGCACAGTAGTTTATTATTAATAGTAAAAATCTTCATTTTGGAAGCTGTATCAGTACGATAACATATGTAGCTATAATATTGACGAAATTGAATAGCATAGCATAGTCAATATTAAAATAGCCTGCTGCTGTGAAGGTTGGCGCTCTTGTGGCTACCTGCTGGCATAAGATGTTAAGTTTCCCGAGGATTGTCGCATCATTTGAGTAGCACTGAAGAGCTTGGCCAGAAACTATAACTGCTGCTTTTCCCTCACCAACAACTCTGTCGCACAGTACCACCAAGGTAACTCCGTGGGCCTGAAATAGATTTTAATAGACTTTTTTTTAATATTGTTGGAGATAAAAGACAAGCAAGAGAAATGGATACCTACAAACAAAACAAACAAAGCTACAAACACAAGATACAATACAAAAATATACCTGGAAACAAAAACATAGAAGATTATGAAAAATACAAAGAAAAGAGAAACAAAACGAATTCAATAATAATAGAAACAAAACAAAAGTCGTGGACAAAATTTGGTGAAAAAATGAATGAGAATTTAGGGCAGGACCAAAAACTATTTTACAGAACACTAAAGCAACTAAAACAAAAAACACGACATGATGAACATAAAAGATAAAAATAGAACAATTATCACGAATGAAGACAAGATATTGGAAAGGTGGAGACAATATTTCAAAGAATTAACCGAACAGGATGAAGAAGATAACGTAACACAAGAATGGGGGGAAATGTCGAAAGAAAGGCAAGAGAAAAAAAGTCTGCTTGTATGTTTGTATGTTTAGATGTTTACTTGTCCAGACAAGTAAACATCTAAACATACAAACATACAGGCATACTTTTTTGTTTGTTATCCTATTGTCTGTTTGGATGCCTACTTGTCTGGTTATTGTTTTGTCTCGGTGTCTACTTGTTTGGCCATTGTCTGTTTTGATGTCTACTTATCTGGTCATTGCCTGTCTGGATGTTTACTTGTTTGGCCATTGTCTGTTTTGATGTCTACTTATCTGGTCATTGCATGTCTGGATGTTTACTTGTTTGATCATTGCCACGTTGTGTATCTACTTGTCTGGTCATTGTCTTTACAACCAGAACTTTCAAGCAATAAATTTGAAAAAAAAACCATAAGTTTTAATGTTGTTATTTACAAAGCTGCATATATTTATTTATGCTAGCATTTTGAAGTCTGAAACTTCTCGTGCTATTACATTAATGACCAGACATTATCTTTACAACCAGAACTTTCAAGCAATAAATTTGAAAAAAAAAACCATAAGTTTTAATGTTGTTATTTACAAAGCTATATGCTAAAATTTTGAAATCTGTAACTTCTCGTGCTATTATGTAAAAAAAAACTATACCTTTTCATGAAATTATTTTGAAGACTACAAGTTTTCGTGGTATTACTTTTGAAAACTTTTAATGCTTGTATTGTGAAAGCTGTAACTATTCATGTTCTTATTTTGAAAACTGCAACTTTTCATGCTATGATTTTTGGAAACCAAATCTATTGATTCTTACGTTATGAAAACTATAAAAAAACTATACTTTTCCTGTTATTATTTCCAATACTGCAACATTTCGTGCTCTAATTCTTTTTCTACATAATACTATAACTACAACTACAATGACTTTACGTGATATTATTTTAAAAACTGGAATTTTGATTCTATTGGTTTTGTTTTAAAATCTACAAAATTTGATACTATTTTCCTGAACTTTCCTGCTTTTCATGCTATTATTTTGAATCAATAACTTTACGTGATATTATTTTAAAAACTGGAATTTTGATTCTATTATTGGTTTAATTTTAAAAACTACAAAATTTGATACTATTTTTCTAAACTTTCCTGCTTTTCATGCTATTATTTTGAAACAATAACTTTACGTGATATTGTTTTAAAAACTGGAATTTTGATTCTATTGGTTTTGTTTTAAAATCTACAAAATTTGATACTATTTTCCTGAACTTTCCTGCTTTTCATGCTATTATTTTGAAACAATGACTTTACGTGATATTATTTTAAAAACTGTAATTTTGATTCTGTTATTGGTTTTATTTTAAAAACTAAAAAATTTGATACTATTTTCCTGAACAGTCCTCCTTTTCATGCTATTATTTTCAAACAATGACTTTACGTGATATTATTTTAAAAACTGGAATTTTGATTCTTTTATTATTTTTTTTTAAACTACAAAATTTGATACTATTTTCCTGAACTTTCCTGCTTTTCATGCTATTATTTTGAAACAATGGCTTTTATTATGAAAATCTATTGCCTCAAAACTGCAACTTATGATGCTATAATTTTTCGAATGAATACTTATTATTTTGAAAAATGCAAATTTTCATGCATTATTATTGGCTATTAAACCTGTTGATATATTTTAAAAAGTCCAAATTTCAAAACTGTTTTGTCGCATTTTCCAGTTTTTCATTATCTTAATATGACAAGCAGGACCTTTCATGCAATATTAAAAAAAAAACTACAGGTGGTAACACTGTATATTATGTTAAAAACTATAACTTTGCGTGAAATTATTATGATAATAAAACCATATCTTATTATTTTAAAAGCTGCACATATTCCCGCTAATATTTTGAAAACTTTGACAGCTCGTGCTACTATCTTAAAAAAAAGCTATAACTACAACTTTCATGAATTTATTTAGAAAACTGGAGTTTTCGTGCCATTATATTTCAAAGCTTCAACTTTTCATATTTGTATTATGAAAACTATAACTTTGCGTGAAATTATTTTGAAAATTAAATTATAACTTTTAATGTTGTTATTTTAAAAGCTGCATATATTCCCGCTAATATTTTGAAAACTTTAGCGTCTCGTGGTATTATGTTTATAGTCTTTTAACAACTACAATAAACTTAATACAAACGAAACTTAATAAATACAACTTTTCATGAACTTATTTAGAAAGCTGGAGTTTTCGTGCCATTAAATTTGAAAAAAAAAAACTTTTCTTGCTTGTATTATGAAAACTTATAACTTTCCCCTGTATTATTTTGAAAACTGCAACTTTTCATGCTATAATTTTTGTAATATAAAATTATTGATAATTTATACAAATTACTTTTCTTGTTAATATTTCCAATGCTACAACTTTTTATGCTATTATTTTTCGAAAGCATAGTTTTTATTGCAAGGCATACAGAAGTCATACAAATCAAAATTATATGGACAAACAAGACTGAATTTTGCTCAAATTTGTGAGAATATTTTACAATTTTTATAAATTTTCATTTTGTTTTTTATTATGATTGCTATTTACATTACCGAGAAAGGTTTTGTTGAAATCTATGCAATTTTAATGGAATTGTGTAGAATTTTCAAAACTTTCTGAGTATTTCCTATTAACTTGGCATTTCACAGATTGAGTCATGCTGAAATTTCTGTTAATTTTTGTTGAATATTCAAAAAACCGCTGCATATTTTATAATGCAATGCTTAGTCATTTAAAAGATTTATTTTTGTTTAAATTTGTGAGAATTTTCTGAGAATGTGCAAATCTTACATTTTTCATACATTGAATTTGTGTTTATTTTGTATTCTTTGGATTGTTTAGCAATCACATCGAAATTTGCCAAAAATTTCTTTAATTCCAATAACTTTGCATTTCAAAGATTAAATTTAAAGCTTATTTGCTTTATTCGGCAGTTATAATTTAATGGCTATTTTGAATTTCGAAAATTGAAACAAATATATTTATTTACATCTTTTCAAGGCATACAGAAGTCATACAAATCAAAATTATATCGACAAACAAGACTGAATTTTGCTCAAATTCGTGAGAATATTTTACACTTTTTATAAATTTTCATTTTGTTTTTTTATTATGATTGCTATTTACATTACCGAGAAAGGTTTTGTTGAAATCTGTGTAATTTTAATGGAATTGTGTCGAATTTTCAAAACTTTCTGAGTATTTCCTATTAACTTGGCATTTCACAGATTGAGTAATGCTTAAATTTCTGTTAATTTTTGTCAAATTTTCAAAAAAAAAAACAGCTGCATATTTTATAATGCAATGCTTAGTCATTTAAAAAATTCATTTTTGTTTAAATTTGTGAGAATTTTCTGCAAATTTATTGTATGTGCAAATCTTACATTTTTCATACATTTAATTTGTGTTTATTTTGTTTTCTTTGGATTGTTTTGCAATCACATCGATTTGGAAGACATTAGTACTTTTATTTTGAAAACTACAAATGTTCTTGTCATTAGTTTTACAAACTACATTTTTTATTATAATGAAATTTGGAAATTTTATTTATCCAAATTTAGATACTATTTTCCTCAACTTTCCAGTTATTACTTTAACACAATGACCGTTCACGACATTATTTTAAAAACTGCAATTATGATTATATTGTTTTTGGAAACTGTTACTGTTAATTCTGTTATTTTGAGCACTATAACTTTTCGTAGCTTTATTTTCAATACTGTAACTTTCCATGAAATTTGTATTTTTAGTAACTGCAACTTGTGCAACTGCAATTTTGATTGTATTATTTTTGAGAACCATAATTTCGATGTTATATTTTTAAAAACTGCAAGTTTGATTTTCCTCAACTTTCCAGTTATTATTTTAAAACAATGACTGTTCACGATATTATATTGGAAACTGAAATTGTGTTTCCATTATTTTTGGAAACTATAATTTAGATGGTTTTATTATAAAAACTATAACTCTACCTCTCGTTATTTTCAAAGCTGCACGTCTTCGTGCTATTATTTTTCGAAAGTATAGTTTTTATTGCTTTTATTTGGAAAACTTTCCTACCTTTATTTTGAAAACTGCAACTGTTCCTGTCATTAGTTTTACAAACTACATTTTTTTATTATAATGAAATTTGCAAATTTTATTTATCCAAATTTAGAAACTATTTTCCTCAACTTTCCAGTTACTACTTTAAAACAATGACTGTTCACGACATTATTTTGAAAACTGCAATTATGATTCTATTGTTTTTGGAAACTGTTACTGTTAATTCTGTTATTTATGGAACTATAACTTTTCGTAGCTTTATTTTCAACACTGTAACTTTCCACGAAATTTGGATTTTTGGCAATTGGAACTTGTGCAACTGCAATTTTGATTCTATTAATTTTGAGAACCATAATTTATTTATTTATTTATTTATTTTGGAAAACAATGGAGTAAACGCAAAGCAAACTTAGAACTTAAAGCTTAGTTTTGGTACATGAGAATATGAGTAAAAGCAATACAGAGGTACATAAGTGCTTCATAGATTTGCAAAAAGCTTTTGATAGCATACCCAAAAAAAAGATATGGAAGAGTCTTAACACAGAAATGAGTTGGAGCAGAATTAATAGAACTATTACAAATAATTACTCACAGTAATATAAACAGTCCAAAACACTATGAACAACGCAGATTGCAATTTATCGGTGAATTCGCCGGACAGAAATGAGTCGACCGTCAAAAGAATATTGAAAATCATGCAGATTAACGCAAGAAACATATGATGACCAAATGTCGAATTAAACAGATCGCACAGATCGTAGATTTGTTTAGACATTTTAGTCAAATCATCAATCCTCTGAGGTACGTCTAGTGCGGTACTCTTCACAGCACACATTGCCTCGATGAACTCATTGAATGTGCGAAGCCTTAAGTGAATGGCGTGAAGAAGGTCGTACTCAATAATCGCCGTAAGAAGTGTCATGTAGGTGTCAAATTGGTACGCAGCGAAGTACTGAAACATTGCCATGTTGTCTTCAGAGTGCCAATTCATCAAGTTCCAGACTGAGCCTAAGATTGAAAGCGTCGTCACGAAGCCTATTTGGACGTGCACGTAATGAATCTGCGACATCTTCGGACCTTCCAGCTTCAACACTTCTTCATCCACTGCGTCGAACGTATCGAATATCCTCTGCCAGTTCTTCACGTTGGTGATGGTTTTGAGAATGCTCAAAAGTACGCTTGATAAAATGAAAAACGACAACGCGATGAATATGACCCAGTAAGATATGGGGATTCTTTGTGGAGATTTTTTAACACCATACACTGACCATGTGTACCAAACTATATGTAAGGTACATAGAACTATGGAGCGAAGCCTGCGGTTTCTAAATGTGCCTGTTGTTGCATTATAACAAGGAATAACGTTCAGAAACGAAGTAAATTTTAAATGCAAATTCAAGTCTTTCCTCACAGACATCGCGATACAAAATGAACGAGGCGAAGAACGTCAATAACTATAATTAATATAGGATGTGTAAAGGATGTCCTTCCTACATTCGATTAATACAGTGACCACGTGAAGCACGCACTGTATGTGGTAATAATTACAGGATTGTCTCATTAAATACGTATTTCATTACATTATTAAATACACACAGAGCCACAAAAACAAGTTCATTTATCACCGTAAAAAAAAATAAACGACGTTAATTAGTGTTATTACGTTCACAGTTTTTTGCTCGCTTATTCTGAGGATAAGATGTTAAAATACACATTTAGTTATCATGCTGTGCGATTCTAAGATTATTTGAATAACTAATAAGAGAAATATGTACATAAAGTTGCATAATTTACATTGTATATATTTCGACCCTAATTTTTCATTCTCGCTTATTCTGAGGATAAGATCTTAAAAGACACATTAAGCTATACATTCTGGGTAATTCTGGGAATTTTTGAAGGAATAATAAGAGAAATTTTCACATAAGTGTACTTTGTTTACAATTTTATAGAGGTTAATAAATTTCGATTCCCTAATTTTTCACTCTCGCTTATTCTGAAGATAAGATGTTAAAATACACATTTAGTTATATATGCTGTGTGATTCTAAGATTATTTGAATAACTTATACGAGAAATATATACATAAATATACATTATTTACATTGTATAGGTTTCGACCCCCTAATTTTTCATTCTCGCTTATTCTGAGGATAAGATCTTAAAAGACACATTAAGTTATACATTCTGGGTAATTCTGGGATTTTTTGAAGAAATAATAAGAGAAATTTTCACATAAGTGTACTTTGTTTACAATTTTATAGAGGTTAATAAATTTCGATTCCCTAATTTTTCATTCTCGCTTATTCTGAAGATAAGATGTTAAAATACACATTTAGTTATACATGCTGTGTGATTCTAAGATTATTTGAATAACTTATAAGAGAAATATATACATAAATATACATTATTTACATTGTATATGTTTCGACCCCCTAATTTTTCATTCTCGCTTATTCTGAGGATAAGATCTTAAAAGACACATTAAGTTATACATTCTGGGTAATTCTGGGATTTTTTGAAGGAATAATAAGAGAAATTTTCACATAAGTGTACTTTGTTTACAATTTTATAGAGGTTAATAAATTTCGATTCCCTAATTTTTCACTCTCGCTTATTCTGAGGATAAGATGTTAAAATACACATTTAGTTATATATGCTGTGTGATTCTAAGATTATTTGAATAACTTATAAGAGAAATATATACATAAATATACATTATTTACATTGTATATGTTTCGACCCCCTAATTTTTCATTCTCGCTTATTCTGAGGATAAGATCTTAAAAGACACATTAAGTTATACATTCTGGGTAATTCTGGGATTTTTTGACGGAATAATAAGAGAAATATTCACATAAGTGTACTTTGTTTACAATTTTATAGAGGTTAATAAATTTCGATTCCCTAATTTTTCACTCTCACTTATTCTGAGGATAAGATGTTAAAATACACATTTAGTTATATATGCTGTGTGATTCTAAGATTATTTGAATAACTTATAAGAGAAATATATACATAAATATACATTATTTACATTGTATATGTTTCGATCCCCTAATTTTTCATTTACGCTTATTCTGAGGATAAGATCTTAAAAGACACATTAAGTTATACATTCTGGGTAATTCTGGGATTTTTTGAAGGAATAATAAGAGAAATTTTCACATAAGTGTACTTTGTTTACAATTTTATAGAGGTTAATAAATTTCGATTCCCTAATTTTTCACTCTCGCTTATTCTGAAGATAAGATGTTAAAATACACATTTAGTTATATATGCTGTGTGATTCTAAGATTATTTGAATAACTTATACGAGAAATATATACATAAATATACATTATTTACATTGTATAGGTTTCGACCCCCTAATCTTTCATTCTCGCTTATTCTGAGGATAAGATCTTAAAAGACACTTTAAATTATACATTCTGGGTAATTCTGGGATTTTTTGAACGAATGATAAGAGAAATTTTCACATAAGTGTACTTTGTTTACAATTTTATAGAGGTTAATAAATTTCGATTCCCTAATTTTTCACTTTCGCTTATTCTGAGGATAAGATGTTAAAATACACATTTAGTTATACATGCTGTGTGATTTTAAGATTATTTGAATAACTTATAAGAGAAATATATACATAAATATACATTATTTACATTACATATGTTTCGACCCCCTAATTTTTCATTCTCGCTTATTCTGAGGATAAGATCTTAAAAGACACATTAAGTTATACATTCAGGGTAATTCTGGGATTTTTTGAAGGAATAATAAGAGAAATTTTCACATAAGTGTACTTTGTTTACAATTTTATAGAGGTTAATAAATTTCGATTCCCTAATTTTTCACTCTCGCTTATTCTGAGGGTAAGATGTTAAAATACACATTTAGGTATACATGCTGTGTGATTCTAAGATTATTTAATTAACTAATAAGAGAAATATATACATAAATATACATTATTTACATTGTATATGTTTCGACCCCCTAATTTTTCATTCTCGCTTATTCTGAGGATAACATCTTAAAAGACACATTAAGTTATACATTCTGGGTAATTCTGGGATTTTTTGAAGGAGTAATAAGAGAAATTTTCACATAAGTGTACTTTGTTTACAATTTTGTAGAGGTTAGTAAATTTCGATTCCCTAATTTTTCACTAAGATTTGAGAAACTGCCAAATAGTATTATCAACATTTAAATTTTCCAAAATATTCTATCAAAATATCAGGTATGTACAGAATTTTTAGTCAAAGTTCAAAGATACTGTTAAAATTTCAACGATTACAGTCACATTTTGACTTCTTCTGTTCTGACTTTTGATTTTCTGACAAAATTTTAATTATTTAAAATTCTTCAAAGGTTGCGTAAAATTGTAAAATGGTTTTGTTCAATGCAAAATTTTCGATGGTTCCTAAGTACTTTTTAATCATTTCTTCAAAAATTTTATTATTTGAAGGTGAAAGAAAAGTAAACATAAAAATAATCGCATTTATATTTGCTATTTTTGCTATTATGAGTCGAAATTCGAGCCACCTATACTCTAATTTGTATGTTTAAAGTATGTATGTATTCAAATACTAATATACACAGCGATAGAGGAACCAACTTTCGACATTGGCTACCTAAGATTGTGGGCTATCTATGGTAACTAGCTATATAATGAATATTAATTGAATTCAATTTCAATTAGCATAAGTTTTAATGACACGACTTGTTTCGTGCGATAATCGGATGTACTGGTCAGGTTATTACACCGATATTTAAAATATGCATAACTGTAATGTAAAATGCGTTTAAATCACGAATACCAAAAAATCATATTTTGCCATTTCCGGTTTGCATGTTTCGTAAAAATAAGTGCCTATTCTTATTAACTACGTATTTGGTTGATTGACTATTAATTAATGCATTTGTATATAACTGGTCTAAAAAGGTCTCATTAAATGAAAGCTTGAAGGCTTAAAGTATCACTTTATGGCCTTAAATCTATAAAGTATAAGTTACGAATGACAAAGTCAAAATTTATGAATAATAAATAACCAGCTAAAATACGATAAAAATGTAAAATTTGCAATAGCGAAGATTTCTATAAAAATCTAAAAAAATGTTAAATACATTGTTGCAAGGTTTAGCATTTAAACCTACTGGAAACACTAACAAAGATTTAACATATTTATTTGTATATATTGATATTTTGGTTTCATTATTAAGTATTAAGTTACATCATGTAACATCATGTTACATCAATGTAATATCAACTGTTTGCACGAGGAAGGAACGAATTTTACAATCCTGTCAGTACGAAAATATTGTCAGGACAAAGTATAAAATGCAGTAAAATTCTGAAACTACGCAGTTTTCGGCGCGAGGAACCCACATTTTATACCTTTATTAAACTTCGATCTTTACCAGCGGCAAAGTGTGGTAATATCACTAGAAAGTATCGTATTGATGAGGCTGATACATGATGAAACTCCATGTTGATATCACTATATATAATATATGTCACTAGAAAGGTTATATTATTAGTATTGAATTGACATTAGAATTGGTTAATGTTTTATATATTTGATTTTGTGGTATATATGTATAATTTGCCAATATATTAAAGCCGAGTCTTCGTATGAGGATTATTATTACAATGAAATAAAATAGATCTGACCATTTTGCTCACAACTGAATAAAAATTTCCCAAAAAATACTCTTTATTTGTACCAACAAAAACAATAACAAATTGAAAAAACACTTAAAATATACAATACAATTTTATTATTAAACTAAGTTTGCTTAAAATATTTGTAAAACTATGCTGAAATACTTAATAAGGTGCCCACCTAAATATCACAAGCTATTACAAATTTGCCCATCTTTTTTATCTTAGCGCTTTAACTTCATTGATATTACATTTATTTCTCCAACAATAATCAATTAGATATAATCGCATTTGCTCATAAACGCGAAATGAAAAATACAACCGGATTTGATTTCCAGCAAATTAAAAATTTGATAGAGGCATAAAAATTGAGAAAACTTGTATCCTTTGTACATGGATATGGATATAACCGGTTTTGCACACGACATCCTCATATATTTCATCATCTATTAAGAGGTGATGATGATTTTACTTTGGGAGTTGGATTAAAACGATGACATACGTGGCGATGATATTGACAAAATTGAAGAGCATGGCGTAGTCAATTTTGAAAAATCCTGCAGCCGTGAATGAGGGACTTCTGCTGGTCACCTGCTGGCACAGGATGGCCAGTTTACGTCTGGCAGTCGTGTCGTTTGAGTACCACTGAAGAGTCTGGCATGAGATGATAATGGCTCTCTTGCCCTCGTCCACGACTCTCTCACACAAAACTACCAAGATGATAGCGTGAATCTGGAATAGATTTTTAATTAACTAACTTTTGTGCTACATAGATAATAAATTGATCTAAATAATACTTTTGCAATTTTTTATAGCCAACAAAAAAAATACTAATTTTAAAACCAATTGTACGTGCAGCTGATGCAAACTATGAATTTAGAATCCCTAAACTTTTTTCACAGTTTTCACCAACTATATAATAATTATTTAAACTGCAAAAAGGATAATAACCTTAATTATATATATATATATATATATATATATATATATATATATATATATATATATATATATATATATATATATATATATATATATATATATATTAACAACAAGTACAAGTACTCGACAAAATGTCTAAAAAGATATATATTTTTTAACAGTTGTAGAAAACAACTATTTAAACATATAATTGCATTGTTCAAATATTTTAAGCACTTTTTTTAATTGATATTAAATCTAGAAAAGTTTCAGGATTAGTTATGCTTACATTCAGCTATACATTTTTTTTTGTCTGGACAACATGGAAAATTGTCTGGAAATTGTTTGAAAATTGTCTGTTGATTGCCTAAAAATTATCTGAATAGATTTCTGACATCTTCTTGAATATTGTGTAATTAATTTGAAACTCTTCATATTCCATCGAAATTGCTAAAAGTTTAGGATATTTATTTGTATATATTGATAATTAATTTGATATAATGATATGATGGAAAGGTTTTATGCAACTCCATTAAAATTTCCTAGTTTTTCACTTTCTTTAGTTTCAGAACACATTTTTGAAATTTACTGCAATGTTCGCAATTTCTAAATCAAATTGTTCAAATATTTTGAGCACTTTTTTTTAAATTGATATTAGATCTAGAAAAGTTTCAGGATTAGTAATGCTTACATTCAGTTATAATTTTTTTTTTCTGGAAAACATGGAAAATTGTCTGGAAATTGTTTGAAAATTGTCTGTTAATTGTCTAAAAAATATCTGAATAGATTTGTGACATCTTCTTGAATATTGTGTAATTTATTTGAAACTCTTCATATTCTCTCGACATTGCTAAAAGTTTACGGTATTTCTTTGTATATATTGATAAATAATTTGATATGATGATATGATGGAAAGGTTTTATGCAACTTCATTAAAATTTTCTAGTTTTTCACTTTCTTCAGTTTCAGAATACATTTTCGAAATTTACTGCAATGTTTGCAATTTCTAAACCTGAAAGTTTAGGATATTAAATGTTATATTGTGATAATTCATTTGATATGATAATATGATGGAAAGCATTTATGCAAAATTTATTTATTAAACAAAAATGTAAAGTTCTATAATTTCGATAATAAAAAAAAAGTTGCATAACGTACCAAAAACGACCAAATAACATGAGAATTTTCTATATAAAGTAAAAATTCTCACTCTTGAGATAGAATTTTATTTTATTTTCCGAAAGCTTTATGAAATTTGGTGAACTATGTATTAATTATTTGCAAATTTTGATATTATAATTCAATTTTCTCATTGTTTGATTTCTTTAGTTTCAATACACTTACGTTAAGTTTTTTTTTACATTTGCTGGTACATTTCAGAAAATGAAGAAACAATTCTGAAACTAGTATTTTTATTTGTAGAGTTGTCATTGGCAACTTCTGATGTTTTTATCGAGTTTTCTTCAGTTTAAAATGTATGCAAACTGTTTTTTTTTCTTTCCATTAAACTTTCAGTAAGTAAGAAAATGTATAAATAAAATTTTCAGGGAATGGTAACTTTTGACGGCACGTTCTAGAAATTTTCGTTAAATTACCATATAATTTTATGGAAATTTCCGAAATCTTTATGAAATTTTCTTCAGTTTGCATATATTTTGTTTGATTTGTTTTTGCTATTTATTCTTGTATTAAGTAAGACACACCTACACTAATTGGTAGAAGGTGTAATGATAAATATATATATATATATTAAGTAAGATAATTTATAAATAAAAACTTCAGAAAATTGGACAAGTTTTCAGAAGCTTCTGGAAGAAAATTATCGTCGACTTTCAACATGCAAAATTTGATATTTATATATAAATTAAGACTTAATCTACTTACTACAATGTAAAAAGTCCAAAGCATCAAGATTGTTTGTCTGTACCAAATATCATCAAGCATATAGTACAATTTGGAGAGCGTAAATAAAATATGAAAAATCATAGAAACCATGTCGAGAAGTATATTCCATTTGAATATATCATTGAATTGGTCTACCATATTATAAATGCAATCAGAGAGACTTATAATTCCATCAATTTGCTGAGGCAAGTCTACAAAAGCATTCGTGTTCTGTTTCAAGTTTATTATTAATTTATTAAACATTTTGAACCTGAATTTGATAGCATATATTAAATTGAACTTCGCCACATAAACTAAACTACACAGTAAATTATATATATGAATTATTACAACATTAATTAAAACATGTGTCGATGAAGAGATCATATAATAGCATACAAAATTCAAGCCAAACACCAATAAAAACACTAGTATATTTATAGTAATTTGAAGATTCTGGTGGACGCTGTAGGAAATTTTTACTTTTCCTAGTTTAAAAATTCCCTCATCAAAAATATCGAACGTACCATGCAATAATTTCCATTTGGAAATATATATTGTTGCATTTATAGTACTTAATATTACATTGCTTGTCACCAAAAACGAGATAATAAAACCAATAACTTTAAAAGCACCATCCATATCTGGCATAAGATACATTACACCAAAAACCATGTACGCAAAACAGAAGATGTGTATAGTAATAAATACGAGTGTACGAAATTTGCTTAGTTTATTAGCCGAGGTGTAATATGGGGAAATATTAAGGAACGACGTTACGTTTAAAATCAAGCTTATATTTTGTTGCACCGACATTATGGTACGTATTGAATATGAATATGGCCGAAAAGGAACTAATTAATAATTGATTTTTAGTACAAAAGCGCGATATAATAAATTGCCAATTTATTTTATTACAGTTTTTTTTAGATTACATAATACCTAATTATGCAATTACTCACCTTGATTATTTAAGTGTATCACTTTTACATATCATATATTTATTTATGCAGTACGTTTCAAATTAAACCACCCAATTCGCCATTTCCTTCTGACAGATGGCAGTTATTTTACTGTAGAAAAACGTAAAAAGCAGAACTTTGGCAACTGCGTAAATTTTTAATAATTTCTGAAGGTGACAGCTGTCACTGTCAGTTTAAAACAATTTCATATATCTACTCAATATGCTTATAATTAATTTACAAAAATTAGTTTCAATTGTGAAATGGTTACGTCAATTCCAAGTAAGACATACAAATAATACTGATTTATTATAATGTTGTGACATTAAAATCTTGAGACTGATGACATTGACAGTAACGACATGACAATTGATAAATATTACAGATACCTGTTCTAAATTTTGGCTTAGTTGCCAGGTTTACTTATTTTTATTTTACCCTAAATAAGCGCCATCTGGATGGAATTGGTGATTTGGGTGGTTTATTTTGAAACACCCTGTGTATTTAATTGCAGTAAAAAAGTACTTACAGTTATATAACAGGTCCAAAGCGCAATGTAAAGTATATCATGCAAGTATATACGGTGGGCTGTAAGCAGTGTATTTACAGCCATGAGTGTATTAAATATTACACACATAAGTTCCAAGAATATGTTCCATCCAAAAATCTTGTTGAATAAATCAACCACATTGAAAACCCGTGCGTATAAATTGCCTAGGCAATCAATTTTCTGCAAAACCTCAACATACGAACATTTTTCTAGGCACATACGTTCTGTAAAATCGTTGAGACTTTTAAGCCTTATATACGTGGCTCGCAAAATATTGTACATAACCAGGTAAACTTGCAGGCACAAATACGCCTCTAACTGATACATCACTGTATACTTAAACAAATCCAAATTATTATTCAAGTAAGGCACTGTAAAATTCCACACAACAATAATCACAAAAATGAACGTAACTATCGAAAATTGCAACTTGGTGAACTTTAATGGCATTACCTCTGCTCCTTGCAGCTTTCGAATTTTGATATCTATACAATCCATAAGATCAAAAACTGACTGCCACTGTTTCTTGTACCGGACTGTATTAACAGTGCTTCCTACAACGTTTATTACCAGTACAAATGAGAGGATATTGAAAATTACAAAGAAATTCATCGAAGCGTTCCTCATCAATTTCATATGCCCTTGAATTGAATACATGTACAAGCAAATATGTACTGCAATACATATGAAAGTGCGTAGCTTCGAGTACAGAGAAATTTGCGGCTCATTAAAGGGCACAACGTTGAAAAAAGTTGTTACCTGTAAAATTATATTTACGTCGTCTCGTAACGGCATCTTCAAAGTAATAACAAGGAGGTAATAACAGATAATAACAGTATAGCTTGAAACAATGGATTCATTCGAGTGATAAATATAATTCATTAAGAGTGCATTAGGAATATCAATAAAGTCTTGCTTGAGTAGGAAACTACCCAGTTAGAAATTACATTATCAAATATCTTGTATTCGTTAAATGGAAATGAGTGTATAATTTCTTTAATTAGTACTCCTCTTTAATTAGATTTTCGTACCACCTTTATTATGTAATATAATTACGCGTTTCCAAATCAATATGAAACCTTAATGCAATAAGTACTTACCAATATTGGAAAATTATCATCTGCGATATCATATTTTTTTGCAATAGTGGCATACAGCACCAATTATGATAAATCTTTTGTTTTTTTCAAAAAGCAGAGACAAAAATCAGAACAATGTTTATCAATTGTTTGCCACGAGGAAGGAACGAATTTTACAATCCTGTCTGTACGAAAATATTGCTAGGACAAAGTATAAAATGCAGTTAAATTCTGAAACTCCGCAGTTTTCGGCGTGAGGAACCCACATTTTATACCTTTATTAAACTTCGATCTTTTCCAGCGGCAAAGTGTGGTAATATCACTAGAAAGTATTGGATTGATGAGGCTGATACATGATGAAACTCCATGTTGATATCACTATATATAATATATGTCACTAGAAAGGTTATATTATTAGTATTGAATTGACATTAGAATTGGTTAAAGTTTTATACATTTGATTTCGTGGTGTATATGTATAATTTGCCAATATATTAAAGCTGAGTCTTCGTATGAGGATTATTATTACAATGAAATAAAATAGATCTGACCTTTTTGCTCACAACTGAATAAAAATTTCCCAAAAAATACTCTTTATTTGTACCAACAAAAACAATAACAAATTGAAAAAACACTTAAAATATACAATACAATTTTATTATTAAACTAAGTTTGCTTAAAATATTTCAAAAACTATGCTGAAATACTTAATAAGGTGCCCACCTAAATATCACAAGCTATTGCAAATTTGCCCATCTTTTTTATCTTAGCACTTTAACTTCATTGATATTACATTTATTTCGCCAACAATAATCAATTAGATATAATCGCATTTGCTCATAAACGCGTTGAAATGAAAAATACAACCGGATTTTGTTTCTAGCAAATTAAACATTAGATAGAGCTCATAAAAATTGAGAAAACTTGTATCCTTTTGTACATGGATATGGATATAATCGGTTTTGCACACGACATCCTCATATATTTCATCATCTATTAAGAGGTGATGATGATTTTACTTTGGGAGTTGGATTAGGACGATGACATATGTGGCGATGATATTGACAAAATTGAAGAGCATGGCGTAGTCAATTTTGAAAAATCCTGCAGCCGTGAATGATGGACTTCTGCTGGTCACCTGCTGGCACAGGATGGCCAGTTTACGTCTGGCAGTCGTGTCGTTTGAGTACCACTGAAGAGTCTGGCATGAGATGACAATGGCTCTCTTGCCCTCATCCACGACTCTCTCGCACAAAACTACCAAGATGATAGCATGAATCTGGAATAGATTTTTAATTAACTTTAACATATATCATAATTTGATCTAAATAATACTTTTGCAATTTTGTTATAGCCAACAAAATAATAATCTAATTTTAAAACCAATTGTAAGTGCAGCTGATGCAAACTATGAATTTATAATCCTTAAACTTTTTTTACAGTTTTCACCAACAATATAATAATTATTTAAACTGCAAAAAGGATCATAACCCCTTATAAAAGGAAAATTAACAAGTAAATTAACAACAAGTACAAGTATTCCACAAGATGTCTAAAAAGATATATGTTTTTACACAGTTGTAGAAATGTCTAAAAGATGTCTAAAAAACATATGTTTTTTAACAGTTGTAGAAACAGTTGTATTTAAACATATAATTGCATTGTTCAAATATTTTGAGCACTTTTTTTTTTAATTGATATTAAATCTAGAAAAGTTTCAGGATTAGTTATGCTTACATTCAGTTATAAATTTTTTTTTTGTCTGGACAACATGGAAAATTGTCTGGAAATTGTTTGAAAATTGTCTGTAAAGTTAAAAATTATCTGAGAGATTTCTGATTTCATCTTCTTGAATATTGTGTAATTTATTTGAAACCCTTCATATTCTATCGAAATTGCTAAAAGTTTAGAATATTTATTTGTATATATTGATAAGTAATTTGATATTATGATATGATGGAAAGGTTTTATGCAACTTCATTAAAAATTTCTAGTTTTTCACTTTCTTTAGTTTCAGAACACATTCTTGAAATTTACTGCAATGTTCGCAATTTCTAAACCAAATTGTTCAAATATTTTGAGCACTGTTTTTAAATTGATATTAAATCTAGAAAAGTTTCAGGATTAGTTATGCTTACATTCAGTTATAAATATTTTTTTTTTGTCTGGACAACATGGAAAATTGTCTGGAAATTATTTGAAAATTGTCTGTTAATTATCTAAAAATTATCTGAATAGATTTCTGACATCTTCTTGAATATTTTGTAATTTTTTTGAAACTCTTCATATTCTAGCGAAATTGCTAAAAGTTTACGATATTTATTTGTATATATTGATAATTAATTTGATATGATGATATGATGGAAAGGTTTTATGCAACTTCATTAAAATTTCCTAGTTTTTCACTTTCTTTAGTTTCAGAACACATTTTTGAAATTTACTGCAATGTTCGCAATTTCTAAACCAAATTGTTCAAATATTTTGAGCACTTTTTTTTTAAAATTGATATTAAATCTAGAAAAGTTTCAGGATTAGTTATGCTTACATTCAGTTATAAATATTTTTTATTTGTCTGGACAACATGGAAACTTGTCTGGAAATTGTTTGAAAATTGTCTGTTAATTGTCTTAAAATTATCTGAATAGATTTCTGACATCTTCTTGAATATTGTGTAATTTATTTGAAACTCTTCATATTCTATCGAAATTGCTAAAATTTTGGGATATTTATTTGTATATATTGATAATAAATTTGATATAATGATATGATGGAAAGGTTTTATGCAACTTCATTAAAATTTCCTAGTTTTTCACTTTCTTTAGTTTCAGAACACATTTTTGAAATTTACTGCAATGTTCGCAATTTCTAAACCAAATTCTTCAAATATTTTGAGCACTTTTTTTTAAATTGATATTAAATCTAGAAAAGTTTCAGGATTAGTTATGCTTACATTCAGTTATAAATATTTTTTTTTGTCTGGACAACATGGAAAATTGTCTGGAAATTATTTGAAAATTGTCTGTTAATTATCTAAAAATTATCTGAATAGATTTCTGACATCTTCTTGAATATTTTGTAATTTATTTGAAACTCTTCATATTCTAGCGAAATTGCTAAAAGTTTACGATATTTATTTGTATATATTGATAATTAATTTGATATGATGATATGATGGAAAGGTTTTATGCAACTTCATTAAAATTTCCTAGTTTTTCACTTTCTTTAGTTTCAGAACACATTTTTGAAATTTACTGCAATGTTCGCAATTTCTAAACCAAATTGTTCAAATATTTTGAGCACTTTTTTTTTAAAATTGATATTAAATCTAGAAAAGTTTCAGGATTAGTTATGCTTACATTCAGTTATAAATATTTTTTATTTGTCTGGACAACATGGAAACTTGTCTGGAAATTGTTTGAAAATTGTCTGTTAATTGTCTTAAAATTATCTGAATAGATTTCTGACATCTTCTTGAATATTGTGTAATTTATTTGAAACTCTTCATATTCTATCGAAATTGCTAAAATTTTGGGATATTTATTTGTATATATTGATAATAAATTTGATATAATGATATGATGGAAAGGTTTTATGCAACTTCATTAAAATTTCCTAGTTTTTCACTTTCTTTAGTTTCAGAACACATTTTTGAAATTTACTGCAATGTTCGCAATTTCTAAACCAAATTGTTCAAATATTTTGAGCACTTTTTTTTTAAAATTGATATTAAATCTAGAAAAGTTTCAGGATTAGTTATGCTTACATTCAGTTATAAATATTTTTTATTTGTCTGGACAACATGGAAACTTGTCTGGAAATTGTTTGAAAATTGTCTGTTAATTGTCTTAAAATTATCTGAATAGATTTCTGACATCTTCTTGAATATTGTGTAATTTATTTGAAACTCTTCATATTCTATCGAAATTGCTAAAATTTTGGGATATTTATTTGTATATATTGATAATAAATTTGATATAATGATATGATGGAAAGGTTTTATGCAACTTCATTAAAATTTCCTAGTTTTTCACTTTCTTTAGTTTCAGAACACATTTTTGAAATTTACTGCAATGTTCGCAATTTCTAAACTAAATTGTTTAAATATTTTGAGCACTTTTTTTTTAAATTGATATTAAATCTAGAAAAGCTTCAGGATTAGTTATGCTTACATTCAGTTATAAATATTTTTTTGTCTGGACAACATGGAAAATTATCTGGAAATTGTTTGAAAATTGTCTGTTACGTTAAAAATTATCTGAGTAGATTTCTTACATCTTCTTGAATATTGTGTAATTTATTTGAAACTCTTCACATTCTATCGAAATTGCTAAAAGTTTAGGATATTTATTTGTATATATTGATAATTAATTTGATATTATGATATGATGGATAGGTTTTATGCAACTTCATTAAAATTTCCTAGTTTTTCACTTTCTTTAGTTTCAGAACACATTTTTGAAATTTACTGCAATGTTGCTGCAATTTCTAAACCTGAAAGTTTAGGATATTAAATGTTATATTGTGATAATTAATTTGATATGATAATATGATGGAAAGCATTTATGCAAATTTTATTTATTAAAAAAAATTTAAGGTTCTATAATTTTGATAATAAAAAAAATAATTGTTGCATAACGTACCAAAAAAACGACCAAAAAACATAACAGTTTTCTAGTTTTTCACTTTCTTCATTTACATAACCCTTTTTAAAATTTACCACAATATTTTCAGTTTCTAAACATTCTTCTAAACTTACTTTTGATATATTTTTTAAAATTGTTGACTCTTTTCTAGGCACATTCTAGAAATTTTCATTAAATTACAATATAATGTTTTGGAAATTTCCCAAATCTTTATGAAATTTATTATGTACAAATTTTGATATTATAATTCAATTTTCTCATTGTTTGCTTTCATTAGATCAATACACTTTCGTTAATTTTTGCAGATTTACTGTGACATTCTGAGTGACATTCACACGTTTTGAGTGCATTAGAAGTGACAAAATGAATATTTTGCAATTTTCTATTTGTGTACTTTTTTCAGCACTTTCTTCAGTTTTTAAAACTTTACTGATAACCGGTTTCGGAAAATTTATAATCAATTCTGAAACTGGAATTTTTATTTGTAGGGTTTTCATTTGCAACTTCAGATGTTTTTATTGAATTTTCTTCAGTTTAAAATATATGCAATCTGATATTTTGCTTTCCCTTAATCTTTCATTAAGTTAGAAAATTTACAAATAAAAATTTCAGGAACTTGGCAACTTTGTTAAACCATGTAATAGTCTGGCAATTTTCGTTTCTTTTTGTAACATTGGTTAATATAATGTTCGCATTTTCTGAACCTTTTAATACTTTTGATATTATTATTAATATTTTATATGTTTAATTGTTGAAAATATTTATAAATCTTGCGTAATTTCATTGAATCTCAACAAATTCTAGTAAAATTGCTGAAAGTTAAGGGTATTTATTTGTATATTTTGATAATTGTTTTGATAATATGATTAAGTTTTATGCAACTTCAATAAAACTTTCTAGTTTTTCAATTTGTTCAGTTTCATAACGCATTTCTGAAATTTACTAGAACGTTCGTAGTTTCTAAACCTTCTTCTAAATTTACTTTTGACGTTTTGATTGAAATTCAGGTCACTTTTGACAGCACATTCTAGAAATTTTCGTTAAATTACCATATAATTTTTTGGAAATTTCCGAAATATTTATGGAATTTTGGTGAACTATGTATTAATTATTTGCATATTTTGATATTATTTTTCAATTTTCTCATTGGCTGCTTTCTTTAGTTTCAATACACTTACGTTAAGTTTTTTTTACATTTGCTGGACATTTCAGATAATTAAGAAACAATTCTGAAATAGTATTTTTATTTGTAGGGTTTTTGTTTGAAACTTCTGATGTTTTTATTAAACTTTCTTCAGTTTGCATGCATTTTGTGTGATTTTGCTTGCTATTTATTCTTGTATTAAGTAAGACACACCTACACTAATTGGTAGAAGGTGTAATGATAAATATATATATTAAGTAAGATAATTTATAAATAAAAACTTCAGAAAATTGGACAAGTTTTCAGAAGCTTCTGGCAGAAAATTATCGTCGACTTTCAACATGCAAAATTTGATATTTATATATAAATTAAGACTTAAAATCTACTTACTACAATGTAAAAAGTCCAAAGCATCAAGATTGTTTGTCTGTACCAAATATCATCAAGCATATAGTACAATTTGGAAAGAGTAAATAAAATATGAAAAATCATAGAAACCATGTCGAGAAGTATATTCCATTTGAATATATCATTGAATAGGTCTACCATATTATAAATGCAATCAGAGAGACTTATAATTCCATCAATTTGCTGTGGCAAGTCTACAAGAGCATTCGTGTTCTGTTTTAAGTTTATTATTAATTTGTTAAACATTTTGAACCTGAATTTGATAGCATATATTAAATTGAACTTCGCCACATAAAGTAAACTACACAGTAAATTATATATATGAATTATTACAACATTAATTAAAACATGTGTCGATGAAGAGATCACATAATAGCATACAAAATTCAAGCCAAACACCAATAAAAACACTAGTATATTTATAGTAATTTGAAGATTCTGGTGGACGCTGTAGGAAATTTTTACTTTTCCTAGTTTAAAAATTCCCTCATCAAAAATATCGAACGTACCATGCAATAATTTCCATTTGGAAATATATATTGTTGCATTTATAGTACTTAATATTACATTGCTTGTCACCAAAAACGAGATAATAAAACCAATAACTTTAAAAGCACCATCCATATCTGGCATAAGATACATTATACCAAAAACCATGTACGCAAAACAGAAGATGTGTATAGTAATAAATACTAGTGTACGAAATTTGCTTAGTTTATTTGCCGAGGTGTAATAAGGGGAAATATTAAGCAAGGACGTTACGTTTAAAATCAAGCTGATATTTTTTTGCACCGACATTATGGTACGTATTGAATATGAATATGGCCGAAAAGGAAGTAATCAATAATTGATTTTTGGTACTAAAACGCGATATAGTAAATTGCCAATTTATTTTATTACAGTTTTTTTTAGATTACATAATACCTAATTATGCAATTACTCACCTTGATTATTTAAGTGTATCACTTTTACATATCATATATTTATTTATGCAGTACGTTTCAAATTAAGCCACCCAATTCGCCATTTTCTTCTGACAGATGGCAGTTATTTTACTGTAGAAAAACGTAAAAAGCAGAACTTTGGCAACTGCGTAAATTTTTAATTATTTCTGAAGGTGACAGCTGTCACTGTCAGTTTAAAACAGTTTCATATATCTACTCAATATGCTTATAATTAATTTACAAAAACGAGTTTCAATTGTGAAATGGTTACGTCAATTCCAAGTAAGACATACAAATAATACTGATTTATTATAATGTTGTGACATTAAGATCTTGAGACTGATGACTTTGACAGTAACGACATAACTATAGATCGATATTACAGATACCTGTTCCAAATTTTTGCTTAGTTGCCAGGTTTACTTATTTTTATTTTACCCTAAATAAGCGCCATCTGGATGGAAATGGTGATTTGGGTGGTTTATTTTGAAACACCCTGTGTATTTAATTGCTGTAAAAAAGTACTTACAGTAATATAACAGGTCCAAAGCGCAATTTGAAGTATATCATGCAAATATATACGGTGGGTTGTAAGCAGTGTATTTACAGCCATGAGTATTCTAAATATTACACACATAAGTACCAAGAATATGTTCCATCCAAAAATCTTGTTGAATAAATCAACCACATTGAAAACCCGTGCGTATAAATTGACTAGGCAATCAATTTTCAACAAAACCTCATGATACGAACATTTTTCTAGGCGCATACGTTTTGTAAAATCGTTGAGACTTTTAAGCCTTATATAAGTGGCTCGCAAAATATTGTACATAACCAGGCAAACTTGCAGGGACAAATACGCCTCTAACTGATAAATCACTGTATACTTAAACAAATCCACATTATTGTTTACGTAAAGCAGTGTAAAATTCCAAACAACAATAATCACAAATACGAACGTAACTATCAAAAATTGCAAGTTGGTGAACTTTAATGGCATTACCTCTGCTCCTTGCAGCTTTCGAATTTTGATATCCACACAATCCATAAGATCAAAAACTGACTGCCATTGTTTCTTGTACCGGACTGTATTAACAGTGCTTCCTACAACGTTTATTACCAGCACAAATGAGAGGACATTGAAGATTACAAAGAAATTCATCGAAGCGTTCCTCATCATTTTCATATGCCCTTGAATTGAATACATGTAGAAGCAAACGTGTACTGCAATACATATGAAAGTGCGTAGCTTCGAGTACAGAGAAATTTGCGGCTCATTAAAAGGCACTACGTTAAAAAAAGTTGTTACCTGTAAAATAATATTTACATCGTCTCGTAACGGCATATTCAAAGTAATAACTAGGAGGTAATTACAGAAGGACAATAACAGTATTGCTTGAAATAATTCATTCATTCGAGTACTACTATATAATTCATTAAGAGTGCATTAGGAATATTAATAAAGTCTTGTTTGAGTTGCAAAGTACCATGTTAGAAATTACATTGTCTTGTATTTGTTAAATAGAAATGAATGTATAATTGCTTTAATTAGTACTCCTTTTTAATTAGATGTTCATACCGCCTTTATTATGTAATATAATTACGCGTTTCTTAATCAATATGAAACCTTAATGCAATAAGTACTTACCAATATAGGAAAATTATCATCTGAGATATCATATTTTTTTGTAATAGTGGCCATACAGCACCAATTATGATGAAGCTTTTTTTTTTCAAAAAGCATAAACATTAATTTTTGAAATATTAAATTTGAAATATGATAATTCTTAAATACAGCAATACAGCGCCCTGTATTGCCACTATTACCAAAAATTTGATATATCAGACAATAATTTTCCAATATTCATATTGTAAGTACGAATTATGAAAAAATATATAGAAGTTTAGTAGAATTATGACACACGTCACCAAAACTTAAAGAAATTTACACAAATTACAATAATTTTGAGATAAAATTGAAAAACACCACAAACTCGTCTATTTTCATTTTTTCAAAAAGTATGATAAATTTTGAAATGCTTAGTACAATTTTTTTTTTTTTTTATATAGATCAGAAACATTATTTTTTGAAATATTAAATTGATCTTTATAAAACTATAAAACAATTTTATGATTTACATAAAATTTTATAATTTTCTCTAAAATTCATGAAGAGTTCGTGGTGTTTTTCAATTTTTTCTCAAAATTATTGTAATTTATTTTAATTTAAGATTTATATAACATTTAAGTAAGATTCTTAAGTTTTGATGAAATTTGTCAGTATTCTATGAAAATTCTTGGGTTTTGTATAAGAATTATAATGTTTCATTCATCATATCATATTTTATTGTGTTCTATTTTTATCATATTTTGTTGTGTTTTTCAATTTTATCTTAAAATGATTGTAATTTGTGTGAATTTCTTTACGTTTAGGTGACATGTGTCATAATTCTACTAAACTTCTATATATTTTTTTATACTTCGTTTAAAATTTCTTAAGTTTTGTATAACATTTAAATAAGATTCTCATATATAAAAGACCAAAAAACTTGTCTTGAATTTCAAATTGTATAGAAAAAAATAAATGTATGCCAAAATTGATCAGTTTTATAAAACAATTTTATGATTTACATATTTTTTTATAATTTTCTCGAAAATTCCTGACGAGTTTGTGGTGTTTTTCAATTTTATCTCAAAGTTATTGTAATTTGTTTTAATTTAAGTTTTATATAACATTTATGTAAGATTCTTAAGTTTTGATGAAATTTGTCAGTATTCTATTAAAATTCTTGAGTTTTGTATAAGAATGAAACATGATAATTCTTATACAAAACCCAAGAATTTTCATAGAATACTGACAAATTTCATCAAAACCTAAGAATCTTAAGAATGAAATATGATAATTCTTATACAAAACCCAAGAATTTTCATAGAATACTGACAAATTTCATCATAACTTAAGAAACTTAAGGATGAAATATGATAATTCTTATACAAAATTCAAAAATTTTCATAGAATACTGACAAATTTCATCAAAACTTAAGAATCTTACTTAAATATTATATAAAAATTAAATTACAACAAATTACAATAATTTTGAGATAAAATTGAAAAACACAACAAAACTCGTCATGAATTTTTAGAGAAAATTACCAAATTTTATGTAAATCATAAAATTGTTTTATAAAACTGATCAATTTTAGCATACATTTATTTTTTTCACTACAATTTGAAATTCAAGACAAGTTTTTCGGTCTTTTGTATAGGAATTTTGAAAAAGTTTAGTAAAAAGTGAAACTTTAAAGTTTTAGTTAAAGTTTTGTTTTCAACAATCAGAAATATTGATTTTTGAAGTATGACTATTTTGAAATATCACATATCTTATACAAAACAGAAGAATTTTCAACGAATTGTGACATATTTAATAATAATTTAATACAAGTATGATAAATTTTGAAATGCTTAGCACAATTATATTTTTTTTATAAAGATCAGAAATATTAATTTTTGAAATATTCATATTAATAATTCTTATACAAAACCCAAGAATTTTCATAGAATACTTACAAATTTCATCAAAACTTAAAAAATCTTATTTAAATGTTGTATAAAAGTCAGAAATTTTAAACGAATTATGAAAAAATATATAGAAGTTTAGTAGAATTAAGACACACGTCACGAAAACTTTAAGAAATTCACACAAATTACAATCATTTTGAGATAAAAATGAAAATCACAACAAAATTCGTCATGCATTTTAGAGAAAATTATAAAATTTTATGTGTATCATAAAATTGTTTTATAAAACTGATCAATTATAGCACACATTTTTTTTTCACTACAATTTGAAATTCAAGACAAGTTTTTCGGTCTTTTTCATAGGAATTTTGAAAATGTTTAGTGAAAGTGAAACTTTACAGTTTTAGTTGAAGTTAATTCTAACTTAATAAAATTTTAATACAAAGCAAAAAGTCAGTTTGCATACATTTCAAACTGAAGAAAATTCAATGAAAACATCATAAGTTGTAAAAAAAACCTTTACAAATGAAAATACTAGTTTCAGAATTGTTTCCTAATTTTCTGAAATCTACCAGTAAATCTGGAAAAACTTAACGAAAGTGTATTGAAACTGAAAAAGCAAACAATGAGAAAATTGAATTAATATATCATCATTTGCAAATAATTAATATATAGTTCACCAAATTTCATAAAGATTTTGGAAGGTTCAGAAAATGCGAATATTATATCAGCCAATGTTACAAAAAGACACGAAAATTGACTATTACAGGGTCTAAAAATGGGCAACTTTTCCTGAATTCCTGAAATATTTATTTACAAATTTTCTTAACTTAACTAAACTTAACTCAATTAAAGTTTAATAGAAAGCCAAAATATAGTTGCATTCCTTGCAAGAAAAAAACTGAAGAAAATTCAATAAAAACTTCAGAAGTTGCAAATGAAAACTTGAGAAATAAAAATACTGGTTTCAGATTTTGTTTTAAATTTTCTGAAACATACCTACCAGTAAATCTTGAAAAATTGAACGAAAATGCTGAAGTGAAGAAATCACACAAGTAGAAAATTGCAGAAAGTTTAGTCAATTGTTTACAAATAAATATATAAGTTCATCAAATTTCACATAGATTGCAGAAAAATATATGAAAATTTCTGCAATTTTGTAATTTGTTTTGAATCCTGTCGAGCTTTGCAAGGAAATACTTTTCATGTAGACCCAATATTTCACGATGTCTAATTGTGGCCAAAACCTTGAGTGCAGATTTGCATAAGTTCTAGAAGCAATATTGCGCAGACGTTGATAATAAAAATGTGCTTTGCATAGCAACATTGCTGCAGATAGTGAGACTTGTGTCTGCCGCTTCTGCAATCACAAATTTGTGATTTGTGTCAAATTAAAACCAATTAGTGGATATCCGGAATTTACCTGGCAAGCGAATGCTTATCGTCGAATCCATATTCAATTTTAAATGCTATATTTGCCAACGTCGTGATAGTGAGTGAAATGCATTAATTTTTCGGCTAATTACGAGGTGTATAAGTGTGAGAACTGTAACTCCAGTAGGCAATAACGACCATGAAGCTCATCGCGTTTACGTTGTTCCTTGTGCTCTGTGCACTAAATTACCAAGGTAAAATATTAGTATTTTATTCCTTCTGTTTATATTACTTACTATTTATATTACTGTATTTTTTTTTAATATAGTAAATAATCTGGTAATACAGAAGCTTTGTTTCGCAAATTTTTGTTTGCTTGAAGTGGTAGAGTACTTATAATAGTTTTTTTTTTTGCAATTTTCAATTGGAATATCCACTTTTTGTGATTGTCACTATAAAAAAACAGTTTTTTTTTACGATTTTTTGCAAAATTTGAACCCCCTGCGATAACGGGAACCTTGTTAGTCCCAAAATGAAAAACCATGCCCAATTTTTTATTTGGTTGTTTCCAATAAACTGAAAAAATGTTGTTTTACACTAATTTTTAATATTAGCAAAAATGCAATATAATTATTTCACACACTAGTAGTCAAACTTTTTGTAGACAGATTCATAGATCTGCGTAAACTTTGCAGAATTTTAATTGCATTTTGGGCCACTCTCTCCACATATAATGGGACATTTTCATCCGAATTCAGCATTCTTAGAATTTTGAAAAACAAGTAAACAGTAGAAAATTATTTGCAAAGTTAGCCATCTTCACATAGTCATTGACTACCAAATTTTGGTAGATTACATGTAGTCAAGAAAATTAATTTCACAATCGGTAATATTTTAAACGAAAATCGCGAAAATTGAAAAGTTGTTTGCAACTTACAAATAACTATACATAAATATAAAATAACTATAAATAGCTAATTTACATTAGTGCTCAGTGCAAAATCATAAAATTTGGATGAAGTCATAAATTTTGAATTTTTTTGCTGCTTATCTTAATACAAGAATATGGAAAACCATAAGATGCACGAACTCGCAGTGTGCCAACCAGTATAAGTGTTTAACAAAGAAAGTGAAAAAAACTGTTTAACTTTTACAATATGCAGCACGTGCAATACTTTACATACGTAGTATAGATAACGCGTAATCTTGTAAAGGAAACATTTAGCTTTAGACAGAAATAAACTTTTTTATAGGAATTTTCCAAAAGTTTTGTGAAAAGTGAAACCTGAAAGTTTTAGTTGAAACTTTTATCTTCAAACATCAGAAATATTGATTTTTTAAATATGAGTAATTTCAAATATGACACAACTTATACAAAACCCAAGAATTTTCAACGAATGATGATAATTTTTTATTAAGTGAATAGAATTATGATACATTGGGAATTTTTAAAAAGTTTTGTGAAAAGTGAAACTTTGCAGTTTTCGTTAAAACATTTATCTTCAAACATCAGAAATATTGATTTTTTAAATATGAGTAATTTCAAATATGACTCAACTTATACAAAACCCAAGAATTTTCAACGAATTATGACAAATTTTTAATAAGGGAATAGAATTATGATACATTAGGAAATGCTTAGCACAATTATGATAAATCTTTTTTCAATTTTCAAGAATGTTCAACGAATTATGATAAATTTATAAAAATTGAAAGAAATGTGATAAATTTTAAAATGCTTAGTATAATAAAATCATGATAAATCTTTAAACTATAATAATTCTTATACAAAACCCTAGAATTTTCGTAAAATAATGACAAATTTCATCAAAACTTATTTTTTTTAAATAATTGTTATATAAAACGTAGACATTTTAAACGAAATATGAAAAAAAATTATAGAAGTTTACTACAGTAAAATTATGGTAAATGTTTTATTTTTTCAAAAATGACAATATTTTAAATATGATAATTCTTATACAAACCCAATAATTTTCGTAGAATAATGACAAATTTCATCACAACTTAAAGAATTTTACTTAAGTGTTATATAAAACTTAGAAATATTAAACGTATTATGAAAAAAATATATTGAATTAGTAATATATAGATACGATATAGATATAGTAAATATATAGATAGTTTAGTAGAATTATGACAAACGTCACCACAACTTAAAGAACTTCACACGAATTACAATCATTTCGAGATAAAATTGCAAAACTTCACAAAACTAGTCATGAATTTTAGAGAAAATCATAAAATTTTATTCAAATCATAAAATTGTTTTTGTAAAACTGATCAATTTTAGCATACATTTAATTTGTTCAGTACAATTTAAAATTTAAGACACATTTTCGGTATTTTTATAAGAATTTTGAAAATGTTTAGTGAAAAGTGAAACTTTGAAGTTTCAGTTAAAGTTTTTGGTTTCAAAAATCAGAAATATTGATTTTTGAAGTATGACTATTTTGAAATATTATAAATCTTATACAAAAACCAAGAATTTTCATAGAATAATGACAAATTTCATCACAACTTAAAGAATCTTACTTAAATGTTATATAAAACTTAGATATTTTAAACGAAACATAAAAAAATATATAGAAGTTTAGTAGAATTATGACAAACGTCAAAACAACTTAAAGAACTTCACACAAATTACAATCATTTTGAGATAAAATTGAAAAACACAACAAAACTTGTCATGAATTTTAGAGAAAATTATAAAATTTTATTCAAATCATAAAATTGTTTTTGTAAAACTGATCAATTTTAGCATACATTTAATTTGTTCAGTACAATTTAAAATTTAAGACACATTTTTCGGTCTTTTTATAAAGAATTTTGAAAATGTTTAGTGAAAAGTGAAACTTTGAAGTTACAGTTAAACTTTTTGGTTTCAAAAATCAGAAATATTGATTTTTGAAGTATAACTATTTTGAAATATTATAAATCGTATACAAAACCCAAGAATTTTCATAGAATAATGACAAATTTCATCACACCTTAAAGAATCTTACCTAAATGTTATATAAAACTTTGAAATTTTAAACGAAATATGAGAAAATATGTAGAAGTTTAGTAGAATTATGACAAACGTCAAAACAACTTAATGAACTTCACACAAATTACAATCATTTTGAGACAAAATTGAAAAACTACACAAAAATCATCATGAATTCTAGAGAAAATCATAAAATTTTATATAAATCGTAAAATTGTCTTATAAAACTGATCAATTTTAGCATACATTTAATTTTTTCAGTACAATTTAAAATTTAAGACACATTTTTCGGTCTTTTTTATAGGAATTTTGAAAATGTTTTATTGAAAAGTGAAACTTTAAAGTTTCAGTTAAAGTTTTTTGTTTCAAAAATCAGAAATATTGATTTTTGAAGTATGAATATTTTGAAATATTATAAATCTTATACAAAACCCAAGAATTTTCTTAGAATACTAATCTTATTTAAATATTATATAAAACTCAAAAATTTTGAAAGAATTATGAAAAAAATATAGAAGTTTAGTAGAATTATGACACACATCACCAAAACTTGAAGAACTTCAAACAAATTACAATCATTTTGAGATAAAATTGAAAAACACAACAAAACTCGTCATGAATTTTAGAGAAAATTACAAAATTTATGTAAATCATAAAATTGTTTTATAAAACTGATCAATTTTAGCACACATTAATTTTTTTCACTACAATTTGAAATTCAAGACAAGTTTTTCGGTCTTTTGTATAGGAGAATCTTACTTATATGTTATATAAAACGTAGAAATTTTAAACGAAATATGAGAAAATATGTAGAAGTTTAGTAGAATTATGACAAACGTCAAAACAACTTAATGAACTTCACACAAATTACAATCATTTTGAGACAAAATTGAAAAACTACACAAAAATCATCATGAATTCTAGAGAAAATCATAAAATTTTATATAAATCATAAAATTGTCTTATAAAACTGATCAATTTAAGCATACATTTAATTTTTTCAGTGCAATTTGAAATTTAAGACAAGTTTTTCGGTTAGTTTTCTCTAACTTGATTTTGAAAAAGTTTAGTGAAAGATGAAACTTTTACGTTTTGGTTTTGTTTTCAAAAATCATAAATATTGATTTTGAAATATGACAAATCTTATACAAAACCCAATAATTTTAAACGAATAATAACAAATTTATAAAAAATTAGTAGAATTATGATATATTTTTAAATGCTTAGCACATTTATGACAAATCTTAATTAATTTTTTAATTATGGAATATTTTGGAATATAATATAAATATATATTAGGAATTATGAAAAAGTTTGGATACAACAAAAATTATCATAATAGTAATAAATTATTCCCATAAAACAACATACATATGGTGGATGGTCAAAATTTAAAAAAAATATGTTGTTTTTATATATATATAAAAAAAATGAAATTGATCAATTTTACATAAATTGTATTATTTTTATGGAACGCATTTCATATTATGTAAAAATCACGTTTTATTTTGCAAAATTATTCAGTACTTATGTAAATAATATTAATTAATTAATACTTAAATTTTGTAAAGTAAAATTATTCAGTACTTAACTTCATAGTACTGAATAATTTTGCAAAATAAAACGTGATTTTTACATAATATGAAATGCGTTCCATAAAAATAATACAATTTATGTAAAATTGATGAATTTCATTTTTTTTATAAAAACAACATAAAATTTTTCAATTTTGACACATCCACCATATTTATAGTACTGAATAATTTTGCAAAATAAAACGTTCATAAAATATGTAAATTTTGGTTAAAAAAAGTGCTGAGAATTGTAGACAAACAGTTAAAAATTCAAATATTAAATATTAAAAAAAAAAACATATATATTTGGATTCTTGTAAAATATTTTATAATATAGGAACATATTATTTTATTTATTTATATATTCACGGGAAAAGCCCGTTACAAAATATATACATACATTAGAAATAATAACTTAAATACTAAACCTAAATCCTAAAAGTTACGATAGATAGTAAGGAAAGATTAAATTTAAATTAAATTAAATAGAATTTATAATTGGTTATTATATTTACATTATATTATAATATTATAATAATATCTTGATAATATTTAATATAATCAAGATTTATGCAAACCTTCAGCTAGTTAACATAAAAAATGGAAATGTAATTTGGTTATATTTAAACAAATTGGGTTCTGAAAAAAGCATGACAAAATGACCGATGTTATTAAATTCTGTTTGCATCATTATCTATTGCATAGTAAAATTTTTGGAATACTTTAATAATCGCACTTTAAAACTAAAAATGAAAACGATATATATTTTTTTAAATGTTGCAGAGCTTTATAAAATAGAATTATATTAATATTTTGAAAATACTAAGTGATACTTTTATTAACACCGGATGCTTGACATTTTTCTGTAATTTTCATAAATTTGATTTCAAAAATCAGAAATTTTTGACTCAACTCTCTAAGGTTCAAAATGTTCAACTTACATTTTTGTGTAATTTTCTTAAATTTCATTTCAAAATCAGATATTTTTGACTCGACTCTCCAAAGTTCATCAGCACTTATAAATGTCATTGAAGTTGACGTTATTTTTTATAACGATTAATATTTATATACCAAAAAACAAAATTTGTCTTAATTTTTACTGATTACATAATATTTCATGTGATGCCTTCTTATTATTCCAGGTTCAGATGCATTTCTGGGTGAGTAGCTGAGTAAATTTTGTAAAACATATTTTATTACTCGGACTTATTACTAAATATCGATCGAAATAATGCATTTACTTAGTCATAAATACAGTATCTGCCAGAATAAACAGCACTGAAATTAGGCAACCAAGCTTACGCACCGCATTGAAAACGGCGCAATGTGTGTGGTTGGTTGCCTAAAATTCAGTACTGTTTATTCTGGCGCATATTGTATTTTAAACTGACAGTTTTATAAATCGCTTATCTATAAATTGACCTGCAAATAAAATTACATGCCTAAACTACGTTAAATATCAAAATATTAACTTAATAAACTTATTCATAATTTATTTATATTTTTATTTCAGATATTATAATTGGTATGTATCACTTGATAATCCTCTTTAGATTGTCACAGAATGATTGAAATTTTAGTAGAGTAACTAAAATTGTGACAAAAATGTATGAAAATTACACAAAATTGCACAAATATTGAAAATTTTACAGTAAAGATTAAAATTTTGAAAGAAAATTGAAAATTTTTACAGTGATGGTAGAAATTTTTAGTCAGCATCGAAAATTGATATGACTGTATAATGTGATGTACTGATACTTAAGTCAAATTAAATCTACTTAAATTTTTGCCAAAATAATTAAAATTTTGAGAAAATTTATAGCACATTTGATAGTAATTAATCAGGTTTTGACAGTCCACGTTACATAGTCATAAAATGATTGAAAATTTTGTAAAGTAACTAAAATGTTGGCAGAAATATATGAAAATTACACAAAATTACATAAATATTGAAAATTTTGTAGTAAAATTAAAATTTTGAAAGAAAATTGAAAATTTTCTCAATGATTGTAGAAATTTTTACACTCGCCATCGAAAATTGATGTGACAGTATAATGTGATGTACTGATACTTAAGTAAAATCATACCTACTAAAATTTTTGCCAAAATAATTATAATTTTGAGAAAATTTATAGCACATTTGATAGTAATTAATCAGGTTTTGACAGTCCTCGTTACATAGTCATAGAATGATCAAAATTTTGGTAAAGTAACTCAAATGTTGGCAGAAATATATGAAAATTACAATAGAACTATTGAAAATTTTACAGTACAGATTTTCTCAGAAAATTAAAATTTTTGCGGTGATCGTTGAAATTTTTACAGTAATCATTAAAAAATTGAGTGTGATTATTTTTATATGTGACATACTTAATCCAGCTGAAATTCTTATTATTAATATCTTTCAGATTTCGTTATAGGTAATTATGGTGCATATTAATAAATTATTATATGAGATATATTTATAGTTTTCTCATAGTTAATAAGGTTGAATAATATCATTAATATCACATAATTTTGTAATATCTTGATTATTATTCGCTATTATTAAATTGATTAAGGAATTTCGTTACGACTAATTCAATAATTCAAATATTTTTCTGCACAGGAATTCTGAACTTCAGTAAGTGAAAAAATATTCTGTAACATATTTACTTGTTACCTCTTGCTTATGAATTGTTCTAACATTTATTTCTATTTTAGCATCAATAACTAGTGGTTGTAAGTACTTACATTAACAAACCTAATAAGTTATTATTACCTAATACAATAACGAGCCTAATAAGTTATTATTACCAAATACCTAATACCTAATAAGTTATGGTTATTAGTACCTAATAACCATACTAAGTTATTATTACCTAATAGCTAATACCTAATAAGTTATGGTTATTAGTACGTAATAACCATACCAAGTTATTATTACCTAATACCTAATACCTAATAAGTTATTGGTACCTAATAACCATAATAAGTTATTATTACCAAATACCTAATATCTAATAAGTTATGGTTATTAGTACCTAATAACCATACCAAGTTATTCTTACCTAATACCTAATACCTAATAAGTTATGGTTATTAGTACGTAATAACCATACCAAGTTATTATTACCTAATACCTAATACCTAATAAGTTATTGGTACCTAATAACCATAATAAGTTATTATTACCAAATACCTAATACCTAATAAGTTATGGTTATTAGTACCTCATAACCATACTAAGTTATTATTACCTAATACCTAATGCCTAATAAGTTATGGTTATTAGAACGTAATAACCATACCAAGTTATTATTACCTAATACCTAATACCTAATAAGTTATGGTTATTAGTACGTAATAACCATACCAAGTTATTATTACCTAATACCTAATACCTAATAAGTTATTGGTACCTAATAACCATAATAAGTTATTATTACCAAATACCTAATACCTAATAAGTTATGGTTATTAGTACCTAATAACCATACCAAGTTATTATTACCAAATACCAAATACCTAATAAGTTGTGGTTATAAGTACCTAATAACCATACCAAGTTATTATTACCTAATACCTAATACCTAATAAGTTAAGGTTATTAGTACCTAATAACCATACCAAGTTATTATTACCTAATGCCTAATACCTAATAAGTTATGGTTATTAGTACTTAATAACCATAGCAAGTTATTATTACCTAACACCTAATACCTAATAAGTTTTGGTTATTAGTTATTATTACCAAATACCGAATACCTAATAAGTTATGGTTATTAGTACCTAATAACCATACCAAGTTATTATTACCTAACACCTAATACCTAATAAGTTTTGGTTATTAGTACTTAATAACCATACCAAGTTATTATTACCTAATACCTTATACCTAATAAGTTTTGGTTATTAGTACCTAATAACCATACCAAGTTATTATTACCTAATACCTAATAAGTTATGGTTATTAGTACCTAATAGCCATAGCAAGTTATTATTACCTAATACCTAATACCTAATAAGTTATGGTTATTAGTACCTAATAATCATACCAAGTTATTATTACCTAATACCTAATACCTAATAAGTTTTGGTTATTAGTACCTAATAACCATACCAAGTTATTATTACCTAACACCTAATACCTAATAAGTTATGGTTATTAGTACCTAATAACCATACCAAGTTATTATTACCTAATACCTAATACCTAATAAGTTATGGTTATTAGTACCTACTAACCATACCAAGTTATTATTACCAAATACCTAATACCTAATAAGTTATGGTTATTAGTACCTAATAACCATATCTAGAGCTCTGTGCTTGAAGTGCTACTGACAATTTTTAACAAGTTGAAAAGAAAATTTCTGCTGAACTTTGCTGTTTTTTGCACAAACATGTATTTTTCACATTGATTTATTTGATATCATTCTTGTCCACACGGAAAAAACCACCTGTCAAAATGAAAAAATAAAAAAACAACACTATTTAGGAATAATGTTTAAAAATCGGAAAAGCAAAGAAAAAGAAAACGACAAAACGAAAAATTACTTGTGAAATCATCTCCACAAAACATTTCAATCCAATATTTGGTTATATTTGATGTCATTCTTGTCCACTCGGAAAACACCTCTCAAAATGGAAAAATCAAAAGAACAATACTATTTAGGGATAATGTTTAAAAATGGGAAAAGCAAAGAAAAATAAAACAAAACAACGAAAAATTACTTGTGAAAAAATCTCCACAAAACATTTCAATCCAACATTTGGTTGGATTTGTCGTCATTCTTGCCCACTCGGAAAAACACCTCTCAAAATGGAAAAATTAAAAGAACAGTACCATTAAGAGATATAGATTAAAAATCGGAAAAGCAAAGAAAAATTACTTGTGATAAAATTTCCACAAAACATTTCAATCCAACATTTGGTTGGATTTGATGTCATTCTTGTTCACTCGGAAAAACACCTCTCAAAATTGAAAAATCAAAAGAACAATACCATTAAGAGATATAGTTTAAAAATCGGAAAAGCAAAGAAAAATTAAACGAAAAAACCAAAAATTACTTGTGATAAAATTTCCACAAAACATTTCAATCCAACATTTGGTTGGATTCGATGTCATTCTTATCCACTCGGAAAAGCACCTCATGAAAAAATCAAAAGAACAATATCATTAAGGGATAATGTTTAAAATCGAAAAAAATAAAACGAAACATCGAAAAATTACTTAATTTTACTAATATTATAAATATTACACAAAACTATAAAAAGGATAAAATTTCCACAAAACTTTCAATCCAACATTTGGTTGTATTTGATGTCATTCTGGTCCACTCGGAAAAACACCTGTCAAAATGGGAAAATAAAAAATATTATACTAATAAGGAATATTGTTAAAAGTCTGAAAAGCAAAGGACAACAATAACGAAAAATCGAAAAATTATTTGTGAATAAATCTCTAAAAGAAAACATTTTAATGTAACATTTAGTGCCTATCAAAGTCATCAGCAAATTAATATCATTAATATTAAACATTAATATTAAGTTTTAGTAACTTACAATTATTACAAATATATAGAATTATTATTTTATTTTCAGTGAATAGCCTCATATCATATCTAGGTAAGAATTCATCAGAATTTTTGTATAAATAAACTAGATGAATAATTAATTGATTATCTAATCAGAATTTTTCACCAATATAGCAATCTGATATCAAACATAACATCAATATCATCATTGATAAATTTATTTTTACGAAGTTTATATTTTTATTATGCCCTCATTTGTTAATAAACAAAAAAAATATATAAAAAGAACTTAAATATTAAAACATATATAACAACAATTTTATATATGGTATTACATAGTTTATATAGTTACATATAAATTTTATACATAGTATAAGAAGTTATACTATAGTTATATAGATAGTTATTTTTTCTTAATCTGATCTTTGAAGTCATATGGCCATTTATCTTAACAAGATAATTTAGTCAATACTAACAGGTAAAATTTATTTGCAGGTCAAATTTTAGGTAAGCGATTTATAAAACCATCAGTTTAAAATATAATATGCGTCAGAATAAACAGTTTTACAATAAAATTGAAATTTTGAAAGAAAATTGAAAATGTTCTCAGTGATTGTAGAAATTTTTACAGTCACCATAGAAAATTGATGTTACAGTATAATGTGATGTACTGATACTTAGGTAAAATTATACCCACTAAAATTTTTGATAAAATAATTTAATATTTGAGAAATTTATAGCACATTTAATAGTAATTAATCAGGTTTTGACAGTCCACATTAAATAGTCATAGAATGATTGAAAATTTAGTAAAGTAACCAAAATTTTGCCAGAAATATATAAAAATTACAAACGAAAATGTTTCGTTTTATTTGCCTAAACTTCAGTACTGTTTATTCTGGCACATACAGTATTTCCATTATATACAGGGTGTTAAAGTTACAAAATTCTAGACCATATAAGAATTGTCATTTGTAATATTTTGCCAGAAAAGCTATAGTCAAAACTCTCCTCAGAATAACAAATTATATTTATTATATACTATTTATTATTAAATGACACAAATAAATTTAATTAACTTGTGCCGAAAAACCATTTTTTTGTAATAAATAATTAAACAAAAACGAAATATAAACCTGAATTTTTTTTTCAAAATTTTACCAACTATTTCGATTTAACACAGTTAGATATACTTAGTAACACAATAAATAATAACACAGCTATTATTTATTAATTAAACTTATTAATTAATTATTATTAGTTATTTATTAAAATCATTAATTATTTATTAATCTACGTACAATTGTTTCATCCAGTTTAAATAAAATGACATTGTTTTTAATGTTTATAAATAATTGTTGTTTTTTTGTATAACTGAATTTGTATATGCATTTTATTTATTATTTATTTCATTTATTATCAATTAATAACAGATATTAATTATTTCATCATTGCATTATGCATCATTATTTATTTCATTTATTATCAATGAATAACAGATATTAATTATTTCATCATTGCATTATGCATCATTATTTATTTAATTTATTATCAATTAATAACAGATATTAATTATTTCATCATAAATTATGCTAAAGTTAAATACCTTTTACAGCGAGACTATTAGGTAAGTGATTAATCAATAGGTCTATAACGACTTTTGATACACTTTCATCATATTTTTCATAATTGCAATTTTTCTAGCTCCAATAAGTGGTAAGCAAAAAACCAATTTAGTAAATTACGTTGGTGTCGTTTTATTTTAATATTTGACATTTGATAACGCATTATCAGAAAATTATAATTTGGGATTATAAAATTTGAATCTCTAAAATTTGAAGAGATTCAAAACAATCTAAAATGAATCCTTTTTATCAGGAAAAGTTTGTGTGATTTAAAATCAGAGTCGAGTAAAAGAAAAGTTTATAAACGTAGAAATTATAATTATAATTTTATTATAATTTTACATTCAATGTTTAAATGTTGTGATAAACAATTAAAATTTGAGACCATTGCAAAAACTAAACAATATTGCCATAAGCACCAAGTAAAATCAAATTTGAAAACATTTACCAAAAATTTCTTTGCAAATTTCGTTTTCACAGATAACATTATTTATTCTATTAAACAAAATCTCGTTTTCATACAATATTCTAGGATTGTAAAATTTGGATCTCTAAAATTTGAAGAGATTCAAAACAATCTAAAATCAATCCTTTTTATGAGGAAAAGTTTGTGTGATTTAAAATCAGAGTCGAGTAAAAGAAAAGTTTATAAACGTAGAAATTATAATTTTATTATAATTTTACATTCAATGTTTAAATGCTGTGATAAATAATTAAAGTTTGAGACCATTACAAAAACTAAACAATATTTCCATAAGCACCAAATAAAATCAAATTTCAAAACATTTACCCAAAATTTCTTTACAAATTTCATTTTCACAGATAACATTATTTATTCTATTAAACAAAATCTCGTATTCATACAATATTCTGGGATTATAAAATTTGGATCTATAAAATTTGAAGAGATTCAAAACATTCTAAAATGAATCCTTTTTATCAGGAAAAGTTTGTGTGATTTAAAATCAGAGTCGAGTAAAAGAAAAGTTTATAAACGTAGAAATTATAATTTTATTATAATTTTACATTCAATGTTTAAATGCTTTGATAAACAATTAAAATTTGAGACCATTACAAAAACTAAACAATATTTCCATAAGCACCAAGTAAAATCAAATTTGAAAACATTTACCCAAAATTTCTTTACAAATTTCGTTTTCACAGATAACATTATTTATTCTATGTATTAAACAAAATCTCTTATTCATACAATATTCTGGGATTATAAAATTTGGATCTCTAAAATTTGAAGAGATTATAAACAATCTAAAATGAATCCTTTTTATCAGGAAAAGTTTGTGTGATTTAAAATCAGAGTCGAGTAAACGGAAAGTTTATAAACGTAGAAATTATAATTATAATTTTATTATAATTTTACATTCAATGTTTAAATGCTGTGATAAACAATTAAAATTTGAGACCATTACAAAAACTAAACAATATTTCCATTAGCACTAAGTAAAATCAAATTTGAAAACATATACCAAAAATTTCTTTACAAATTTCGTTTTCACAGACAAAATGTATTATTCTAATCTTCACAAATTCCATTTTCACAGATGACATTATTTATTCTAGTATAAATAAAGCAATTGGTTAAGTTTAACAAATTTTGATTCATACAATCTAATTATTTGTTCTGATAAACTATATTTGAAATTTGCATAGAACTCAAAAAAAGACTAAAATTTTCCATTTTATGTAATGTAACATAATTTATTAATAATGTAATTGCAATTATGCAAATAAACGTTAGAAAATCAAACTTTTATTTCTCGCTTCAGAAAATGTTCTGGGATTTTAAAATTTAAAGAGAGAACTAAAATCTAAAATGGTTCTATTTTATTAGGAAAATAATATGTTTTTATGATTTAAAATCAGAGTCATCAGTAAATCAGATGCAAAGTGTAGTAAATATCCTCGAAATGATTTAAAATGATTGTCTGGGTTTTGAAGTGAAAGTACTATCTATATTACATTCGTATCTCATATTTACTTAATTAATACTTATTTATTTATTTAATAGAACTTAAAAAAAACTCCTTTCTCGTTTTTTCGTTTATTAAAATTAGTGACTATAGTTTCGATCACGTTCTGATCATTATCAAACTTTAGAGTCTAAGTTACCTTAGACTTTGAGTTTAAGTTTGATAATGATCAGAACGTGATCGAAACTGATCATCATTAAACTTTAGAGTCTAAGTTACCTTACACTTTGAGTCTAAGTTTGATAATGATCAGAACGTGATCGAAACTGATCATTATCAAACTTTAGAGTCTAAGTTACCTTAGACTTTGAGTCTAAGTTTGATAATGATCAGAACGTGATCGAAACCGATCATTATCAAACTTTAGAGTCTAAGTTACCTTAGACTTTGAGTCTAAGTTTGATAATGATCAGAACGTGATCGAAACTGATCATCATTAAACTTTAGAGTCTAAGTTACCTTAGACTTTGAGTCTAAGTTTGATAATGATCAGAACGTGATCGAAACTGATCATTATCAAACTTTAGAGTCTAAGTTACCTTAGACTTTGAGTCTAAGTTTGATAATGATCAGAACGTGATCGAAACTGATCATTATCAAACTTTAGAGTCTAAGTTACCTTAGACTTTGAGTCTAAGTTTGATAATGATCAGAACGTGATCGAAACTGATCATCATTAAACTTTAGAGTCTAAGTTACCTTAGACTTTGAGTCTAAGTTTGATAATGATCAGAACGTGATCGAAACTGATCATTATCAAACTTTAGAGTCTAAGTTACCTTAGACTTTGAGTCTAAGTTTGATAATGATCAGAACGTGATCGAAACCGATCATTATCAAACTTTAGAGTCTAAGTTACCTTAGACTTTGAGTCTAAGTTTGATAATGATCAGAACGTGATCGAAACTGATCATCATTAAACTTTAGAGTCTAAGTTACCTTAGACTTTGAGTCTAAGTTTGATAATGATCAGAACGTGATCGAAACTGATCATTATCAAACTTTAGAGTCTAAGTTACCTTAGATTTTGAGTCTAAGTTTGATAATGATCAGAACGTGATCGAAACTATAGCCAATAATTTTAATAAACAGTGTGATTTAAACAAAAATAAATTGTTTGTTTTATTTAATTTCATCATCTATCACGAAGTAGAACATTGTCCAATTAATAGTACTTGTTCGCAGTCTATAAAGTCTTTTATTTCATTTTCTTTAGGTATATCAGATTACCACCCACCAAATGAACTCCCTAAAATCTACAGATTCAATTTGGCTGGGTATGTAAGCTACACTTTATTTTTAACCATTTATTTGAGATTCAAAATTTTGTTATTGCTGCATTAATTGAACATGTTAATGCACCAATAATAAAATTTTGAATGTCAAATAAATGGTTAATAATCTTAATTCTTGTAATGCCTCTCATTTTAATTGATGTAATCTGCCATTGAAATATTGGTTTTGTTCGATTGTAATATTAGGTACGCCTTTTCGGCGAATGAGGACGAAAACATCGACTTTTCGTTGTACGTTGTGGTTGCTGGGGAAACCTATTTTTCGTCCTGGTACGAAATAATTATTTTCGGTCTTATAATATAGACTACTATTATTTTCCACAGAAATTCTGAAATATTTATTATATAAACAAACTTTATTAGGCTATCGACCCCCTGAGGGATCTTTCCGCCCGAAATATATATATTTTTTAGAAATTGCAGAAAATTTTGAGAATGCAACATATGAGAAGAATTCATAAATAAATTGATAATTTGAATAATTCAAATCTTTAGAGTTCCAGAAATCTGTATTACATGCCAAGATCTATTATAAAATCCTCAAGCATGAAGAAAACTCATAAGCATTTGATGGAATATCTACTTTTTACAGACATTCTTCATTTTCTTAGTTAATTTTCGAAAAGCCAGACAATTTTGAAAATTCCAAGTAAATGTCAAACGTTTAAATAAATATATTATAATATTTATATAAAATACAGGGTGTTTTATAAACAGGTATGCAAAAATGATATCTATAAAAAAATCCTTAGACATGAAGATAACTTATGAGGATTTGTAATGTAGAAGATTTCATAAATACCTAATCTGAATAATTTAAATGTTTTCGTAGAAATCCTGAAAACTTTATTACATGCCAAGATCTATAAAAATATCCTTAAACATGAAGAAAACTCATGAGGATTTGATGAAATATCTACTTGTTACAGAAATTCTTCATTTTCTTAGTTAATTTTCGAAAAGCCAGACAATTTTGAAAATTCCAAGTAAATGTCAAACGTTTAAATAAATATATTATAATATTTATATAAAATACAGGGTGTTTTATAAACAGGTATGCAAAAATGATATCTATAAAAAAATCCTTAGACATGAAGATAACTTATGAGGATTTGTAATGTAGAAGATTTCATAAATACCTAATCTGAATAATTTAAATGTTTTCGTAGAAATCCTGAAAACTTTATTACATGCCAAGATCTATAAAAATATCCTTAAACATGAAGAAAACTCATGAGGATTTGATGAAATATCTACTTGTTACAGAAATTCTTCATTTTCTTAGTTAATTTTCGAAAAGCCAGACAATTTTGAAAATTCCAAGTAAATGTCAAACGTTTAAATAAATATATTATAATATTTATATAAAATACAGGGTGTTTTATAAACAGGTATGCAAAAATGATATCTATAAAAAAATCCTTAGACATGAAGATAACTTATGAGGATTTGTAATGTAGAAGATTTCATAAATACCTAATCCGAATAATTTAAATGTTTTCGTAGAATTCCAGAAAACTTTATTACATGCCAAGATCTATAAAAAATTCTTAAACATGAAGAAAACTCACGAGGATTTGATGAAATATCTACTTGTTACAGAAATTCTTCATTTTCTTAGTTAATTTTTGAAAAGCCAGACAATTTTGAAAATTCAAAGTAAATATCAGACGTTTAAAGAAATATGTTATAATATTTATATAAAACACTAGGTGTTTTATAAACAGGTATGCAAAAATGATATCTATAAAAAAATCCTTAGACATGAAGCTAACTCATGAGGTTTTGTAATGTAGAAGATTTCATAAATACCTAATCTGAATAATTTAAATGTTTTCGTAGAATTCCAGAAAACTTTATTACATGCCAAGATCTACAAAAAAATCCTTAAACATGAAGAAAACTCATGAGGATTTGATGAAATATCTACTTTTTACAGACATTCTTCATTTGCTTAGTTAATTTTCGAAAATCCAGACAATTTTGAAAATTCAAAGTAAATATCAGACGTTTAAATAAATATATTATAATATTTATATAAAACACTAGGTGTTTTATAAACAGGTATGTAAAAATGATATCTATAAAAAATCCTTAGACATGAAGATAACTCATGAGGATTTGTAATGTAGAAAATTTCATAAATACCTAATCTGAATAATTTAAATGTTTTCGTAGAATTCCTGAAAACTTTATTACATGCCAAGATCTATAAAAAAATCCTTAAACATGAAGAAAACTCATGAGGATTTGATGAAATATCTACTTTTCACAGACTTTCTTCATTTTCGTAGTTAATTTTCGAAAAGCCAGGCAATTTTGAAAAATCCAAGTACATATCAGACGTTTAAATAAATATATTATAATATTTATATAAAACACTAGGTATTTTATAAACAGGTATGCAAAAATGATATCTATAAAAAAATCTTTAGACATGAAGATAACTCATGAGGATTTGTAATGTAGAAGATTTAATAAATACCTAATCTGAATAATTTAAATGTTTTCGTAGAATTCCTGATAACTTTATTACATGCCAAGATCTATAAAAAAATTTTTAAACATGAAGAAAACTCATGAGCATTTGAAGAAATATCTACTTTTTACAGACATTCTTCATTTTCTTAGTTAATTTTCGAAAAGCCAGACAATTTTGAAAATTCCAAGTAAATATCAGACGTTTAAATAAATATATTATAATATTTATATAAAACAGGGTGTTTTATAATAGGGGTGCAAAAATGAGTTTTATAATAGGGGTGCAAAAATGCGTTTTATAACAGGTATGGAAAAATAAAATTATCTCTGCAGGATCACATTCTAAGTCGAAATGAGAGAATAAACTTTTCACTAATTTCCTGTCGTTTCTGAATGAGATATCTGAGATACTTAACGAATTTAGAAAACCTATACAATTAAACTTTGATAGTGTTAATATCATTTTGGATAATGTAATTCGTAATTGTAATTATTTTTATTTCAGGGGTGGCAGTTGGTAAGATATTTAAGTTATTATTCAAACATTAAATTCTGAGAGTAAAATGCAATAGTGCTTATTATATTTTGTGTGCGTAATGCAAAAATTTCAAAAGCTAATTTTGAACAGGAATAAATTTGTTGTATTTTTTTGAAAAGATGTTCCAAAGGGCGGAAATTTTGCATTTTAGCATATGATTTATGATTTAGCATATTTAGCATACGATGAGACAGATATAGATTGATTAAATCGGGGCTATAGGCTGTTCACATTTGTCACATTTGTTCACATCGGTTTTTGAAAATATGTTCTAAAGGGCGGAAATATTGCATTTTTAGCATATGATTTATGATTTAGCATATTTAGCATATGATAGACAGATATAGTTTGATTGAATCGGGCCTATAGGTTGTTCATATTACACTCGCGTTTTTTGTTGAACTCGGCTGTGCCTCGTACAACAAAATTCCCTCATACTATAAAGCACTACTTTACGAAATTTTATCATAAATAACTATTTCACAGAATGACATTATCTATTTACTGTAATATATTGAATGGTGGTGGCGTCTACTTCGTGATACCTAACCTAACCTAACCTTACCTTACCCAACCTTACAGTAAATATAAATAAAACACATTGCTTTGTTAGTATCACATGAAATATTTTTTTGATTTGTTACTAGTTTCGACTTAAGTAATCATTATCAAACAGAGTATCTTAGATTGGGAGATACTTAGTTAGATAATGATTACTTAAGTAGTCGAAACTAGTAATAGTCAAAATAAATAATTTTATTTGATTCTAAAAAGGTAATGCGTTTTATTTATATTTACTGTAAGGTTAGGTAATGTTAGGTTTGGTTGGGTTAGATTAGGTTTGGTTAGGTCAAAGTTTGCCACCGATCCAACAGATCACTCAGAACAGAACTGTATTTTATTTTTTATACGTATAAAAACTTAATATTCAATTTTGACTACAGCATATTGCTATAAGTTGATTGATTGGGGTTCATACATGCATAAGCATATACTTAGTGCAAATCACATAACTATAATTTGTTATAAATTATCTAAAATTAAAATAATATTAAAAATAAATTGAAATTTTTAAGGTTGTTCTAATAAGTGCTTACTGGTATTTGTTTATTTATTTTATTATTTATTTTTATCGCCTGACTAGTTTCGGTTTTCAAAATTTCAAATTACATTTCAATTTCAATTTACATTCGAAAACATTTCAAATAAGTTCAGGATATATACACATTAAATACATATGCATCTGATGAAGGTTTATTATAACCGAAACTAGTCAGGTTATAAAAATAAATAACAAAATAAAGAAACAAATATTAGTCAACACTTATTAAAGCAACCAAACATATATAACTGGTAATTATGGATAATACCTTAAAATTAAATATTGTTTTCAAAAAACCTTAATTATTAAATATTTAATAATAATATTATTAAATATTATTAAATATTAATAATATTTAAGCTTATTAAAAGCTTAAATAAATTTTGCTTTTATTATTTTCGTTTTGTGTTTCAGGCCAAGTGCTCAATGGTAATTAAATTTTATTAATATTTTATTATTATTAACACGGGTTTGTAGGTTTGAAATATTTTCTTGAATTTCATACTTTGTTATAAAAAAAATCGTGGCAGTGTTTCAAAGATTTTTGTTTTTATAGGACTTAGAGGTAAGTGAATCTCCCTTGATTACTGAAAATCAGCTAAATGTTAATTTTTTGAAATACTCCTCATAATGCTTATAATTTGACAATTTTTATTTTTCAGATACAATTAGTAAGTATTTATAATATACCTCGTTATTTATATGTATATATATATATTACATATGTATATCTATATGTATATATATATATATATATATATATATACAGGGTGTTAATACTAAGTTGTAACACCCGAAAATGGCAGATAGAACTCAGTGAAACAAACAACTTTTCTTAGTTAAAATTTTTGAATTGGAGCCCAAGTTCATAGTTATTGGCGTTCTTTTGTTTTTCGAAAAATCGTCATTACTCCCTTATTTTAAGGAATATTTAAAAAATACAAAAACGTTCAACATGCGCTTTCGGTTCTCTAAAATATTTGTATTTACAATTATTTTCTATTTTATCATATAACAAAATGGCAACCTAACAAAAATTTCAAAACAGGATATTTTGAAAATCACTCGATTGATTTTTGAAAATAAAACATTTATAAAATCCTTAAGCTATATTATAACATTTGTCTGAAACATTTTTTTCGATCTGTTCAAAAAAGTTATAATTCAAATTGAATTAAAAGATAAATTTTAACAAACTGCAACAATCATTTAAAACAAAGTAAGCTAACCTTAAGTTAGGCCATTAAACAAGTTGAGGCACGTATTTTCTAGTTTGTACGTTCAAGTTTAAATACTTTTTGATCTTGTTCTTCAGAAATTTCTGCTTCATCTTGAAAAGTTTCTGTCACGTTTATCATTTGTGTGCGTATTTGGCATAATTGGTGTATACAAATGCATAATTATCAAAACAGACAAATGTTATAAGATAGTTCAAGGATTTTATAAATGTTTTATTTTCAAAAATCGATCGATTGGTTTTCAAAATATCTTGCTTAGAAATTTTTGATCGGTCGCCATTTTGTTATTTGATAAAATAGAAAATAATTGTAAATACAAATGTTTTAGAGAACCAAAAGCGCATGTTGGACGTTTTTGTATTTTTTAAATATTCCTTAAAATAAGGGACTAATGACGATTTTTTCGAAAAACAAAAGAACGCCAATAACTATGAACTTGGGCTCGAATTCAAAAATTTGAACCGAGAAAAGTTGTTTGTTTCAATGAGTTCTAACTGCCATTTTCGGGTGTTACAACTTAGTATTAACACCCAACACCCTGTATATACATATATACATATATATATATATATATATTATTAAACTTAATATATTATTTTGTTTATTTTTAGCTAACCAAATCACTCAAATTTTGACGTAAGTTTGTCGTGTTTTTTTTAGCAAGACTTAAAAAAAAACTTCAACTTACTTTCTTACAGGCCGAACGTTTGATTTTCCCAGCTGTTTTATGGATATAAAATGCGATTAATCGAAGCAATGATGTTATGTAACTCTACTTTTGGCAACTCCTGGCCATGCCTATAATAAATGCTTCTTTGTCGTGAAACCACTGTGTATTATTTGTCTTGTACCTGTATAACCATTAACCTTTGCATCCCTTTGGTGCTGCTTCCTGAAGAATTCCAAGAAGAATTCTTCAGGAAGCAATTACAAATGTTGCCTGCAACAAATTGGAGTCTTCCGATTCCAAAGAGCACCTTTTCAGCCTCCTAGCCCCAGCGGTTCTCGAGATATCTGCCCTCAAAGTTGAGAAATTTAAAAAAAAAACGGCAAAAAAGGGCTATAAAATTAAACTTTTAAATGGACGCTAAAGAATCAGCCAATGGTAAAAGAACGAAATTAAAACGCAGAACATTTTCGGATTTAGTAATATCATAATCATTAGTAAAATAATATTTGAACCATAGGCGCCGACTTTTCAGAATCTCGAGAAAAATAAGTTGATTTCTTTGGCAAATAAAGTGGTAACTCTTAAAACTAATAATGGAAAATAAAAATTCTTAAAACTAATAATAAACCTATAATATAAATAAAATATAAATAATATAATATAAATTATAATAAAATTTATCATTCGCGAGAAAATGTGTTTTATCTCACAGTTGCCCGCGAAATAAACTCATTGGCAATATCGTCAATATTTATTGAGTGCCATAGATCTCGGTGAATATTTAAAAGCGAAATGTGATTTAACCTCTCCTGTCCCATTGTCGATCTTAAATAGGATTTTAAACGTCGAAGACTAGAGAATGTTCTTTCAACCGTAAATGTTATCGCAGGTATAGTTAAAAATATCTTAACAAATTTATGAATTTCCGGCAACATTTCTATGATATGTTGACGACTTTTTAGAAATGTACAGACATCAGTAATTGAATTTAATTTCACTGCTTTAGTCGAAGCCAAATCTAGAAGCATGTCGCTCTGAAGCTTTAATCGCTCTACATTAAAATCTTCTCCATAAAATGTGCAAATCTCATTATCAACTTCTTTCAAAATAAACTGTTCCATGTTTATCAAATGTTGTATAGACGCAGTTTCGAAGCGATCATCCAGGCTTACAATGACATTATCAACAACTTCATAGAAAATTTGTTTATAAAAAGCAAACGCATTTAAAAATGAATGCCCTAAGGAACCATAATTTAATGGCTTAGGTGAAACTCGTTGGCTTGGTAACTTGATATCTATTAATTTTAATGATTTGGCTGTCACTTATGCATCTTCCCATAAGGCTTCATAACCAGTGTCTCATTTTTCTTACTGTTCACAGCATCTATTTTCAATTTTGCTTGCTGAATGTTCAGGGACGGTTTCTGCAGTTCTGTATTCAAAATTTCGATTTTTTCAAATATCTTGATAAACATTTTTAAATAAAATAAAGATTTTTGTTGCAGTAGATTTTTTAAATATCTAATGTCCTTTGCAGCAGCTTCAGTCTTATTACTATCAGAGACATTTTGTAGAAAGTCGATTAATGTTTGGTAATTATCAACAATACTTTTTAGTGAAGATACCATCTAGTTGGACAAAATGGACGCAGAGAACTTTACTCCCATTTAATTTTAATCTCTTAAATATTTCGATTCGTTTTGGCGATTTATTAACAAAATGTATGAGGTCTTTCATAATGCTTAAGAAATTTCGTATTTCCAAAATTTCTTGCATACCATCTTGCACTACCAAATTTAATGTATGATGCAGTGGACAAAAACGGCTCTATTTTCAGACTGTCGAATTCTAGCTTGCAACCCACTTTTCATTCCACTTACATTCCTAGCACCATCATATCACTGTCCTCTGCAGTTTGCAATTGGTAATTCTAGATTTATCAATGCATCATTTATAACTGAATACAACGTTTCTGAATTCGTGAAAGGTGTCTCATAAAATCCAATGAAATATTCATAGATTTCTAAATTGCTATCTACAATTCTCAAGCATATCGACAGTTGTTCTTTTGGTGAAATATCGGTTGTCTCGTCACTTAGAATAGCAAAATAAGTTGCTTCCTTTATAACATGAACTATCATGGAAATAACTTTATTTCCACCTTCTTAGTAAATGACATTTTATTTAGTTATTTTGTTGTAGAAAAGCAGACAGATTGAAAACTAATTCAAATTTTATTACAAACACTTTAAAACTATAATGGATCGGGCTTATAATTATACAAATTTATTCATTTTCGAAATTCATTTGTACATTTTCGGCAACCATTTTCTGGTTGTTGCTTTCAATTTCCATATTCACAGTTTTGTTAGAAACAGAGAAAGCTGAAGTCGTGACTGCAGTCAATGGTGCTTCGTTTTCTTTATTAGAACCCTTCTGATTGCCAGATTGAACCATGTTTGCAAATTTTCTTTTGTTACACATAGATTCAGCAATATAATTTACATTACCAGATGTAGTTATGGTAGAAATTACCCAACGCCTCCGCATAGTAAATGTCAAGAAATTTATTTAAAAATAGTCAAATGAAGGTGGAAATAAAAGTTTGTACGTGACACACTTTGCAATTAATTTTTATGGGCGAGCTGGAAGTTTGTGATAATCCAGTGAGCCTAGTAGAGCACGTTGTAAACTACGTAAATAACTATTACCAGCCATTATAGATAATGTTTCAAATGTATGAAATAAAGTTACGCACTTTTTAAATTTTTTTCAAAATTGTTTTTTATTGTTCACGACAATTGTTTCGCCACACTGTGGCTTCTTCAGGTGAAGAAATGATACATAAACTGTGTACAATTTGTTTAAGTAGTGTATTGATGGGGGTGGGGGGTAGCTATTAACAAGTTTTAAAAATATTGAGGAGCGGTGAATGATTGACGTCCGTTTGGTCGTTAAGTAGGAGGCCGCTTAATTTCCTTTTGTTGATTTCCAGGCTTTCCAGGTGGTTAAGTTTCCTTCCTTTTTCTTCTTGATGGAGTATTTGGAATTTGGGGTCGAACGAATGTCCTTCCTCTCGTAGGTGGTTCGCGTACGTGGAAGAATTTTTATTATTAGTGAAACATTTTTGATGTTCCTCGATCCTTTCTGAGAAGGCACGACCTGTTTGCCCTACGTAAATCATTGGGCAGTCCCCACACGTCAACATGTAAACCCCGCTGCGGTCAGTTTTGATAATTGGATTTTTGTTATTTTTTATTATTCTACCTAGGTTGTTGTTTGTTTTGAACGAGACTTTCACATTTTTCTTTTTCAGGATGTTTGCAATTTTTAAGGATGAGGATCCTGAATACGTGATGGAGGCATACTTCATATGATTATTATCTTTTCCTCGTGGGTATATTAAGTTTGTAGTTCGTTGTTTAATTTTTGCTTTTAATATGGTATCAATGAGGTTTTCGTGAAATCCATTTTTTCCGGCAATTTGTTTAATTATGTTCAGTTCTTGTGTATAATTGAGTTCCGTCATTGGGATGGTTAGTAATCTATGTATCATGAAATTATATGCTGACATTTTTTGTGATTTTGGGTGAAATGAGTCATTGTGGATGGTGTTGTCAGTGTGTGTTGGTTTCCTGTAGATTGCGAAGTCATGTTTGTTGTTAATTTTTGATATTGTTAAGTCAAGAAAATTAATCTTGTTATCTGTTTCTAACTCCATGGTGAACTGAATATTTTTATGTAAGTTGTTTAAAAGAATAAGAAATGAATCTAGTTGTCTGTTTGTTCCTGTAAACGCCACTATTACATCATCCACATAGCGATACCAGTATAGGCAGTTCTTAAAAGCCGTTGATTTAGAAATTTGTGTCTCGATGTTATTCATAAATATTTCTGCCATTAAGGGGCTTAATGGGTTCCCCATTGCTAATCCGTCCGGTTGGGAGTAGAATTGGTCGTTAAATTTTAGGTAATTTTGAGCAATATTAAGTTCCAGGAGATTTATAATTTCTGAGATTATAATAGTATTTGTCCCATTGTCTGTCATCATCTTATCTATTATTGTGACTGTTTCCGATGGCGGTACGTTTGTAAATAAATTCTTTACATCGAATGAAACGAATTTGCTGTTGGGTGGTAATTTAACGTCTTTAATTTTTGTGACGAGTTCCAGGCTATTTTTAATTGCAAACTTTGAGTTAAACTTGCTATGTTGTTTAATTAATGTATTCAGTTGTTTGGCTAATTTGGTGCCGGGGGAATTTACGTATGATACAACGGGTCTTATAGGTTGGTCCTCTTTATGTAATTTAATCAAACCGTACAATTTAGGTGGTTGTGGGTTCATTGTGGTGAGGAAATATTTTTCTTTCTCCGAAAATAAAGCTGTACTTTGACTAATTTCTTGTTTTAATTTTGTCTGGAACTTTTTGGTTGGGTTATTTTTCAGTAATTTAAATGAGTTGGACTCTAGGAAGAGTTTGATTTTATTTTTGTATTCGTTTTTGTTTATTGCGATGATTGTGTTTCCTTTATCTGCTTTTGTAAAAATAATATCCGATACTTTTGATTTCTCCCGGATTGATTTTGCTATTACTCCTTCTTTTATAACTCGATTCTGGGTTGTATTCGTGCTCTTTAAAAAATTAGCGATTCTATGTTTATCCAGAAGGTTGTTTTCTGTTTTTGTTATGGCTAATTCGCTTTCAACTGCTAAGCGTTCTATTTGTTGAGTGTTGATGTTTTGTTTGATATTATGTTTAAAACCCTTACTTAATAAGTTTAATTCCCCTTTGTCAAAGCTAGTCTGGGTTAAATTGATAAATCTATCGAAGAACTTATGGTGATTATTTTTGGATTCAAGTTCCTTCGGTGGGTAGGTTCTGGATTTTTGTTTCAGTAATCTGTTTAATTTGTTGTTCAGAATTTTTGATTTATTATGTGTCAAGTTCGCTACTTTTTGTCTCGTATATTCATCCAAATTATCAAACTCCACATTATGTAGTCTACATGCTAACTCTGTGTGACTAACCTTAAGATACGCCGCTAAGATGTCTCTTTCTGCATTGAGGGCTGCTATTTCCTGGTTGATCCATGTCCTTTGTCCGTTTTTTAACGCAGTTTGGGCTGGGCGACTATTGTTCTTCGTTCTCATTAATACGTTTTCATTTTTTAGGAAGAAACTAATGCTTCCTTAAAATGGTAAACAGATTACTATCAAGATCCAGACGTGTGCGATGGCCCCCAGGACAGCTGCACACCATCGAACCCGATTTCGCAGCAACAGTCCATCATCGGATTCTAAAGGTGAAACTTTCATATCTAATAACAGCAACTACTTATCAATAAGCCCGTATCATATTAACTTTCATATCTATTAACCGCAACTACTTATGAATAAGCCCGTATCATATTAACTTTCATATCTAATAACCGCAACTACTTATGAATAAGCCCGAATCATATTTTGTCTCTAAGAAAGCCGATTATATCCGCTTTCAGCTTGAAACATTCATCCAGTCCGTTGCCAATACTTGTCGACAATTTGCATTCATGACTACCTCCGTCTCGATCAATTAAAATTAACGGGCGAACCTCAGTAGCAATTGATAGGCATTATTCATAACTAGTAACAATCTGAGTGTCAATATTTTCATTGTTTCTTCTAAAATCTACCCGTATCCAAATCAAATTCAATATTTCTTGTTAAATTTTTCATATTGTATTGACAAAATAAGTGTCCCAATCAAAATTGTTTTATCCGAGCGTCAATATTTTAATTGTTTGTTCTAAAATCTAACCGTATCCAAATCAAATTCAATATTTCTTACTAATGTATAAAATAAAGTTACGCACTTTTTAAAATTTTCAAAATTGTTTTTTATTGTTCACGACAATTGTTTCGCCACACTGTGGCTTCTTCAGGTGAAGAAATGAGGTTCTGGTGAAGAAATGAGGAGAAATTCAGGTGAACAATTGTCGTGAACAATAAAAAACAATTTTGGAAATTTTAAAAAGGGCGTAACTTTATTTCATACATTAGTAATTATGAATTTTCAACAAATAAAAGCCACATCGATCAATCTATCAATATTTCTTGTTAAATATTTCATATTATATTGACAAAATAAGTGGCCCAATCACCTGGATCTACATTATTTGCACCAATTTTCACTACTACAATATTAATATGTTTCAGGAAAACGACAAACGTCTTAGTCGATTTGGTGGACGGACTGCCATTGCAGCACAGAACTACCGGCATGAGTTTGTGTTCCCGGCGGAGAACAGCAACGTCTCCGATGTCTTCACCGAACCAACCATCGCTTTACAGATTTGCAGAGCGTCGTGGAAATTATAAGGTAGGATTTTTTTTATTTTCACCTCTAGTTATGAATAATCTTATTATTTCACAAGTTTTTCGTATTGCAAATAATTTATTATCTATTGACCAACATTATTCAAAACTAACAATTAGTTGATATGTTCTTATGTTCTTAGTTATGAATAATGTTATTATTTCACAAGTTTTCCGTATTGCAACTAATTTGTTATCTATTGACCAACATTATTCAAAACTAACAATTAATTGATATGTTCTTATGTTCTTGTTATGAATAACGTTATTAGTGCGAGATTTTTCTTAATTAAAAATACTTTGTGTTAATATCTACTGAAACTATTCAAAATTGGTGATATTTTCAATCTTTGTTCATATTATTTGTGCTAAGAGGCGCATTATGGTGCCATTAAATATACAGCACCGAATCCTACATCACACTTGGAAAGTTAAAACTCGATTTTCTTACTTATTTAAGACAATCGTGTTCAAATTTTCAGAGGATTTGTATTCAGGTATACTTTATACAGATCTGGCATAAAATTTTGAAAATATCTAATAGATAAATTTTCAGAAATTTCAGTAACAGATGACTTATACTGGTCAACTCGGAAAGTTAATTACTCAATTTTCTCACTTATTTAAGACATATTCGTAGTCAAATTTTTAGAGGATTTGTATTCAAGTATACTGTATACAGATCAGGCATAAAATTTTGAAAATATCTAATAGATAAATTTTCCGAAATTTCAGTAACAGATAACTTATACTGGTCACCTCAGAAAGTTAATAACTCTGTTTTCCAACTTATTTAATACATATTCGTGGTCAAATTTTCAGAGGATTTGTATTCAAGTATACAGTTTACAGATCTGGCATAAACTTTTGAAAATATCTATTAGATAAATTTTTATAAATTTCAATGACATATAACTTGTACTGGTCAACTTGGAAAGTTTATTACTCGATTTTCTCACTTATTTAAGACATATTCGTAGTCAAATTTTTGGAGGATTTGTATTCAAGTATACTGTATACTGATCTGGCATAAAATTTAGAAAATATCTAATAGATAAATTTTCAGAAATTTCAGTAACAGATGACTTATACTGGTCAACTCGGAAAGTTAATTACTCGATTTTCTCACTTATTTAAGACATATTCGTAGTCAAATTTTTGGAGGATTTGTATTCAAGTATACTGTATACAGATCAGGCATAAAATTTTGAAAATATCTAATAGATAAATTTTCAGAAATTTCAGTGACAGTAAACTTATACTGGTCACCTCAGAAAGTTAATAACTCTGTTTTCCAACTTATTTAAGACATATTCGTGCTCAAATTTTCAGAGGATTTGTATTCAAGTATACTGTATACAGATCTGGCATACAATTTTGAAAATATCCAATAGATAAATTTTCAGAAATTTCAGTAACAGATATCTTGTACTGGTCAACTTGGAAAGTTTATTACTCGATTTTCTCACTTATTTAAGACATATTCGTAGTCAAATTTTTGGAGGATTTGTATTCAAGTATATGGTATACAGATCTGGCATAAAATTTTGAAAATATCTAATCGATAAATTTTCAGAAATTTCAGTAACAGATAACTTGTACTGGTCAACTTGGAAAGTTTATTACTCGATTTTCTTACTTATTTAAGACATATTCGTAGTCAAATTTTTGGAGGATTTGTATTCAAGTATACTGTATACAGATCTGGCATAAAATTTTGAAAATATCTAATAGATAAATTTTCAGAAATTTCAGTAACAGATAACTTATACTGGTCAACTCAGAAAGTTAATAACTCTGTTTTCTAACTTATTTAAGACATATTCGTGCTCAAATTTTCAGAGGATTTGTATTCAAGTATACTGTATACAGATCTGGCATACATTTTTGAAAATATCCATTAGATAAATTTTTAGAAATTTCAGTGACAGATAACTTGTACAGGTCAACTTGGAAAGTTAGTAACTCGGTTTTCCAACTTATTTAAGACATATTCGTGCTCAAATTTTTAGAGGATTTGTATTCAAGTATACTGTATACAGATCTGGCATACAATTTTGAAAATATCCATTAGATAAATTTTCAGAAAGTACAATTCAATATACATAACATGAATTAATTAAATTTATCGAAGTTCAAGTTATGTAAGGAATATAAGTTGCTGAGATAAAGACAAATGACCATACTGCCACCACTGCCATATTCACCTTACAATTGGAAAATATTAATAATAATACTGATGGGCACTAGTTTGATTATTTTGCTGTTTTAGAGCTACATTTTAGTTACATTTTTTAGCACGGAACATTCATTTTCAGGTCCTTGCACGTTTGCTGGCTTGCATTGTTATTTTTGCCGAGCGAGCGAAGAATTCTACGCAAAAAACTGGGCCTGTGCGGAGCAGCGATTAGCCGGTGGACGAGTGGTGAGGCGGGGACGTGCGTTGTCCGCAGTCGTCCGAGCATCTTCCATCGTTTAACAGCTCTCCACTTGCCCGGTGAATTATTCATAACGAAATCAATTAACGAAGTTACTAATTAATAATTTCTTGTTTCAGAACGATTGGTGGGATGCGTTTCAACACTCCGGCTTGCGAAATCCACTGCAAACTGGAAGTTTCCCCCCGGATTGACGCCCACGCACCCATTAGAGCCCCCAAATTTTCACAGAAGACACGAATACGTCTGGAAGATGTTATTAAGGTAATAGCAATTGATTATTTTGCGAAATTGGCGTGGTTTTCTGCACTTTTTAGTTTTTTTTAGCGGTGCATAAAATCACTCCACATTTCCAAATATCATAATTTCACACATCCACATGAAAACCTTTTCTAATTACCCCTAAATTGGCTTAAAATCTAATTAAATGAACGCGGAATATTCTAGAAATCGCTCTTTTTCCTGTCCAAAGCGACCCATTGTACTGCAATCACAATGAGTTCGCTTTAGCTGGGCAAAAAAGTGACCGTCTCATTTCAATAGCCTTTGATAATCAAATCTTTGTGCGACTCGCTTAAAATAAATCTAATAAATGGCGCAACACTACAAATGCAATAAAATATATTTAATATTAATTAAATTGCATTTGTATTTTTTTATAAAACTTTTCACTCATAATCATAAGAATGCTAATTTGAATAATACCTATCCAACATAATTTCTTATATTTCATACAGATTTTTAAAACATTCATTTAAAATTAGTAGATGTTCTCATTACCTGCAAAATTTGTCAAAATTTAATTGCAATATGCTTCCTAAAAAACAACCAAACGTATGTCCTGTTAAAATATTTTTTAACATTTCAGACCAGCGAAAACCTCCGTTGAAATTTGGTAAATGTGAGTCCGTTTATACCTGCGAGGAACAGAAATCGTCTCCGATGGTAACTTCACCGAACCGAAATCGTCGAAGGAACTATAAGGTAGGAATTTTTATATATGTATCACATTTCGTTATGAATAATGTTTGTGTATTACAAATAACTTGTTCTTTATTAATCAACATTATTCAAAACTATTAATTACTGTGTTGATATTTGCTGCACATGCACTGAATGCGTTTCCGAATGTTGAATGCTGTATCGAACAATACAGCATTCAACATTCGGAAACGCATGAAAATTTATTTAACTGCCCGTTATTTAAATATAACAATAATAATAATTTGCAACATTTTAATAACAAATTAATTTTTACCATCAATTTTGCTGTTGTCTTGAAACATTACATTAATTACGATCTGATATTCAAACGAAAACATAGAAACCTGATTTGTTGAAGTGAATTTTGCATTATTGGTGAAAATAATTCTAGTGGTGTGTACGCTAACCACAACGGTATATAATTCATTAATTCAATTAAAATCGGATTCCTAAATTGAGCCGGGCTTGCACCAGTTATCATGTGGGCGATGACTAAGATCTCATACAAACGGTAATTGTTGGAATCTTCCAATTATAGGTGAGACCAGATTAACTTGGTAGAACCCATCTCAGTTATGTATCTGAATTGATGCGACCAAATATTTTTTCAGGCTTGGCGTTACGGACGTACAAATTATGTTACATATAAATTTGCAAGTAACGATGGTACAAAATATTTTGAGCCATCGATACTAACAAATAACTGCACGGTCGCATCCGTAACGTCCAAATAAACATGTATTCTGCTGCTTATTTATTAATTTGCATACCTACAAAATTGCTTTGAACAATAATCATCTAACATAATTTCTAACACTGTGCAGACTTTTAAAATTTGCATTGCTAATAAATTTATTTAAAATTTTTCAATTTGCTTCCAAAAAACAACCATACATGTCTCGCTGTTAAAATAATTTTTAATATTTCAGAACAACAAATACCTTCGTTCAATTGATATATGGACTGTCTGTTAATGCAACGCAGTACAGACGTGAAATTGTTTACCGGGCGAGAAGCAGCGATCGTCTCCGATGGTGACTTCACCGAAAAACTGTCGCTTCACAGTTTTGCAAATCCTCGAAAGAATTATAAGGTAGGAATTTTTATACTTCACATCTAGTTATGAATAATGTTAAATTTCACAAGTTTTCTGTATTAAAAATAACTTGTTTTCGATTAACCAACATTATTCAAAACTATTAATTAGTGCGTCGATATTTTTCAATTTTCGGTCATAAACTTTATTTATATCCAAATGACATTTAATCGGAGGCAATATTTAAACAGTTGTTAGTTTTAATTGTGCATGCATAAATGTTGCAATTTAAACGCTTAAATTTTATTTGTATTCTATTAAGATTGATTGATATAGAATAGCATTTATTAATTTTTTGTCATAAACAAATAAAATTATAACTTTAGCATACACATTGAATCACATATTTCAGAAACAACTCAAGTCACACATCTAGTTTTGAAATAATTAAATAAATATTAATTAGGCACGAACTAAGATTAATTCTGCTCTCAGTTGGTATTTTTAGGGGGTCCAATACACCTTTTAAATATTAGAATAAGGTTGTTTTTGCGCTTAATCGAAAGAATTACAACTTTTATGCGCCATTCTATGTATAATTCAGATACGTATAACCAAAAGTGGACTTGGGCGGTTTCTGAAATCAGCGATTCTTGTAATATTTCACTATTTTAATAGGTGTTCATGTTTTAGGAAAGAATAATTGCTTCGTTGAATTGGTAACTGGAACATCATTGAGAGACGAAAGTATATGCAGCCTTCTAGTACTGCCGGCACCGCAGAAATCGTCATCGGAGCCAATTTCGCAGCAACGATGTTCAAGACTGCCAGGGGATTCTAAAGGTAGGAACTTTCATTTCTAATAACCACAACTAGTTATGAATAATGCCGTGTAATATTTTGTCTCCAAGACAACTGATTGTATCCAAGTTTGCTTTGAAACATTCATCCAGCAGCCAAGAAATTGGCCTCAAATTACTAATTATTGGTAAATATTTATACCAATACAATAATTTTTGTTCTGCAATTTACAAGCATTATTCATAACTAGAAACATCTGGAGCGTTAATATTTTAATTGTTGGTTCAAAAATCTACCAGTGTCCAAATCAAATTCAATGGACAATAATTGCTTTTATAGTCATATTATTAAGCGCGCTTTTAAATCAAACAATATACACATATCAGATTTCTGATCAGTTTTGTTTTAAATTATTTGCGTAGGTACTTTAAGTAAATATTCCTCTGAGCTCTGAGCTTCATTTTTTCTGCACCAATAATCACCCAATTTCTTAATTTATCTAATCTAAAGGTACAGAGACGGACCACGATTAGAAATAATTATTAATTTAATTGGGTCGCATATCATGTATTTTACTTGGAACACTTACTGTTTTGCTTCACTCAGAGCCTTGGAGGATAGCCTATAGTGTTTAAGATAGTTTGCGTAGGTACTTTAAGTAAATGTTCCTCTCTGTGTGTCCGAGTAATATGCTTGTGCAGTTTGTACAAACTACCCAATTGTTATCTTCAGTTATCTAATCTAAAGGTACAGAGACGGACCAAGATAGAAATAATTGATTAAAATGATCGGGTACCGTGCCGTGCTTCAGATCATTCATCTCTCCACTAGTTCATTTCAACCGCACTAACGTAACCAATACTTGGGCCCAGCTGGGGCTTGTCCAGCTATCTAACCGGACTGGTGTCTCAAGGGATATCGATTCGGCTGTTTTTACTGATGAAGAGATGATGATTTGCCAGTCCTTCTGAAGCGATCGCAAAGAGGTGCCGTTGTTCACAGGGAAGGCAGATATTCTCGTTACGGATTCAACATTTAAAAAAGTGCAAAAGGCGCTAAAGTTGCAAAAGTTGCAAAAGTTACTGCTTTGCTTTACTCGGACACTCACAGGACAGCCTCCTTTCACACAATTTTTGTAGGTCACTATAAAACAATTGATCAACTTTTGAACAAAGTCGTAACCTCATAAAATTTTCATAATTTAAACTTTATTGATCAATTACGAGTATATATTGAAATTTTAAGAAGGCATTCGATTAATTTCTCGGCTATGAAGATGGTAGAATACTAGATTTGTTATCTAGAGATAGCTGGTGCGAATCCAGTTTGGGGAATTAATTTTCTGTGTACGTATTATTTCATTCAATTTTGCGCATTGCTTTCAATTAATATCAATACTCAATACTCTTTGAGTAAACAGTAGAGTTGTGAGAGCTGTCGATGCAGAAATTTATTGATTATTAAAGTTAATTCTGCAATCATGAAGATGGATAAAGCTGGATTAAATTCCAGGCGTTGCTGGTTGAAACCCAGCTTGTAGAAATAATGATCTACGATTTAATGAATTTAACTTTCATTTAAAGCGCAAATGATTGCGCTGACAACATGTAAAAATTTACTCCTTTTAATGCCAGAACTCGGCGCTCAGTTTCACTTTAATTTTTTTATTAATCTGTGCTTATTTGTTTGTTTATTTTGTACACTTCAATTAAATAATTTCACATAAAGATTATTATTGGTGTTAACGACATAATTGCACATTTTGTATTCGCACTAATGTGTTTTAGTCAACAGTTCATTTTTATTTGCTTCAAACTTGCTTGGCTGTTGACATTCATACATTTTGTTCTATTGTGAACCTTAATCACAAGTTATTAATCATTTAGTTGTTATTAAAATTCGTTTGTAAGTTTATTTCCTTTTAATTATTATAAGAAAGAACCACATTATACAATCCTTGCATTTATTAATATTATTCACATTAAATATATGACGAAGATACATGACAGAGGATCTTATTAATTTACATATACATATGCTCCTCTCTGTGTTTTCGAGTAATATGCTTGTGCAGTTTGTACTACCCAATTGTTATCTTCAGTTATCTAATCTAAAGGTACAGAGACGGACCACGATAGAAATAATTGTTTATAATGATCGGGTACCGAGCCGTGCTTCAGATCATTCATCTCTCCACTAGTTCATTTCACCGATATCGATTCAGCCTGTTTTTACTGATGAAGAGATGATGATTTGCCACTCCTTCTGAAGCGATCGCAAAGAGGTGCCGTTGTTCACAGGGAAGGCAGATATTCTCGTTACGGATTCAACATTTCAAAAAGTGCAAAAGTTGCAAAAGTTGCTTTGCTTGCTTCAATCGGAACCTCACAGCCTTGCATAATAATTTACCAAAATTAATGTTTTATTGTAAATTTTTTGGGTTTAATGGTTATTAGTCGGTTCATATTAAAAACATCCAATTAAAGTAGAGTCGATTTTAGATTACAAGTAGATTTAACTTGCCATGTTAAACTACCCCTCAAAAATGATCTAGTTTTTAAACATATTTTCAAATGCAACTTATACAATGCAATTATTTTAAATAATCGTATTCTTGCCACATTACTAGGTGTCATAAATACAATGAGAAATGCGATTATACATTTGTGATGCATGTCGAAAAGACTTTAGGTATTGTGTGAGTGTTGATGTTGAGACTGATTGTTAATTAGGAAAAAGGCGGCCGCCGACTTTAGCGTTGTTTAACACTATAGCAATTTACTTGCTTAATTTGTCTTTCAGAAGACTCCTTGGTGTGTATGCTTGTTGTTATGTATATATGATAGAACCAGTTGCTGGTTTGTAGGTTCTGATATCTTAATGATATCATAGGTGTAGGTACAATTTCGTCTGAAATTGGTTGATGGGGTGGGATTTTCTTAGACGTATGTCTTTGATATTATATTTGATATTAGCTTACTCCTGCGCTTATTATATTCGACCCGTCTAGGAAGCAAGTTCATCTTGTTTATGTAACATGTATGTAAACGCATTTCTCATTGATAAAATATTTTCCATAGTGGGAATAAAAGTTGTTGATCAATTTATATGAACCAATTCATTGCCAATAATCTATTCAAATTTCAATTAATATGTGCAAGAATTTATAAATCACAGTCATTACGCGTTATATTTTTATAATTTTTTTACTTTTTTAAATTGTTTTGTTTATATAACAAAACTTGTCTTACTGCAATATTTCAAAGCAGTAATGTGTCACAGTTAATCATATTAGGAACTCGTAATTCGAAATGTTGTAATTGTATTAATAGTACAAATGAATTTTACGAATAATTAATAGACTAATAAATATTCAATAACCAACAATTAATTTAAATTGAATTGTCATTGACGCTTTTAATTATCTACCAAATCAATGTAAGTAACACATTATTGATTAGACCTAGCTTGCATGTGTTACTTTATCAATAAACATTATAAACAATTAACAAAGCACAGAAATATATGCATTCATTATTATGCATTCAAAGTTTCAATTTTTCAATTAGTTTTCATGGAGTGTTAATTTTTCCATGTTTTTTGTTTTAATAATATATCTTTCACCCTAGCCAAGTGTTGGAATGTATTATTAAATTTTTTGTCAAAAAAAAAAAAACAGTGTTGGTTCAATTTAACACAGAATTAAATCGTGGAAAGCAATTTTTAAATTGCTGTGCCGATGGTTCTCAAAATTCTAAATTGCATTCATTTATTCAATTTAATGATTGAATGAGTTAATAATTATACAGAAAGAGAAGCTGGACAACTAATTCAATATAAACTAGATGTTTTGTTATTATATGAGCCAGTATAATAATGAGATTGATTGTTCTTGTAAGTTTAAATTTAATTTGTCGCTTAATAGACTAGCCACCTGTTAAGCATAGATTCACGTGCTTATCAATTGTTAATACAGTGAACTTACAGTTTAGATGGGGGGTGCAGTATTCAGTATACTAGATTAGGTTATAGGATGTATTCATTTTAGTCAACTTGGGGGTAAAGCGCACTTCAAATGTTTTTTTTTTGTTTTATATGTATTTAGCTATAAGTTAGTTAACCACAAATTCTTGTATGTCTTAAATTTTTTACTGCTTCTCAGTACTTTTTACCCAATTGTTATCTTCAGTTATCTAATCTAAAGGTACAGAGACGGACCAAGATAGAAATAATTGTTTAAAATGATCGGGTACCGTGCCGTGCTTCAGATCATTCATCTCTCCACTAGTTCATTTCAACCGCACTAACGTAACCAATACTTGGGCCCAGCTGGGGCTTGTCCAGCTATCTAACCGGACTGGTGTCTCAAGGGATATCGATTCGGCTGTTTTTACTGATGAAGAGATGATGATTTGCCACTCCTTCTGAAGCGATCGCAAAGAGGTGCCGTTGTTCACAGGGAAGGCAGATATTCTCGTTACGGATTCAATATTTGAAAAAGTGCAAAAGGCGCAAAAGTGCAAAAGTTGCAAAAGTAACTATGCTAACGTAATTAGTAAATTACAGACATACCAGTACTTGTGGTCACGCATAAATGAAATTGGACAGAATTCTGAAGTTGTGTATGTTGATTAGTTAATTGTTTTGGTAGTTCTTAATAATCCTCGTACATACGGTTCACTTTTTGTACACCTCTTTTCTGTTTTCATGATCCATGCCATTGCGAGATGACGGTGAAGAACTTCTGATTGCCACCAACTTTCAAGGAACAAGACACAGGACTGGCTGGTAGCTGCAATGCAGACAGGACTCCACCCTTTCGTGCCGAAGTTGAAGTACATCAATGAACCCGCATCTTGGCAGATGAAGAATTGCAGTCGGATCCTCGAAAGACCTGCAGATATAAACGGTAAGTTATTTTCCTCAAATGTGCAAGCACATATTAGCTGTCAACCGACTTGGTTCAATTAATGTGTTTATGCATATTGGTCACAAGAAGTCTAATAATGACGATATTACAAATATATTTTTTTAATCATTTGTGATTTTGGACGGCAAGTTATATAGGAAAAATAATTTTATTTTACGTTATTATTTCATGACAGCTAAAATCTTCGTCAAGTATTCACAACACTACATAACTTGTTGTTAGTATTAATGCAATATATACAGGGTCCGTCATTTCACCTCCCGTTTTCTATAGCTCAGTTACTAATTGAGTTAGGATTTTGATATTTTGCAGGCCTTACTTACATTCTGGGGCGTATTTCAGGAAAATATTTTTGATTATACAGGGTGTCCCATAAAAGTGTGACGTCATGATGATGTATATTTTAAAATTGCATGGTATATATTTTGTTGATTATTCGGGTGCTGTTTATAGATGCCCTAATTTTAATGTTTGTATTATTTTAGGGCTCTTCATATGGAATTGCAACAAACTTACGAAGAACTAGACACCGAACTGGTAATTGCAGTGTAGACGGGACTCGACCCTTTCTTCCTGAAGTTGAAGTACATCAATGTTGACCAACAGCTTACCAGATGGAAAGTTGCAGTTGGATCCAGAAAGAGCTTCGGATATAAAAGGTAAATTATTTGTATTTTCCTCAAATTTGCAATCACACAGAAGCTGTCAACGAATTGGTTGAAAAAATGTTTAAGCAGATCGGTCACAAGAAGGCTAATAATGAGGATGTTACAAATATATTTTTTAATTACTTATAATTTCGGACGGCAAGTTACAGAGCATTCAAGAAAGCGGTGTCAATTCTTCCAACAACAAAGTTATGACAAGAAATCACACTTTAAAAATTCTGGTTATATTATTTGCTTGTATCCTAGAAAACATTTCTGCAACGCTGCAAAACATATTCGATTTGCAGCTTGAACAGTGTCATTTAATAGTATCCAGCATTAAAGTTGACATCACTTTCTTTAACAGTCTGTATGTACAAAAAATTATTATGTCATGACATCTTAAATTTACTTCAAGTTTCACAATATAAAATAACTTGTAGTTAGATTTAAGCATTTATGCTATTTTTGCTAATTAAACCATTAATTAATCCATTAATGCAATATGTTTACGGCATTTAGAATTAATTGTAATATATTTATTCACATAAATTTTACTTAAAGTAACACAGTATTAATTTTGTTTAAGAATTCCGGTTTAAACTTGTCCATTACGAATAACATTTTCATTCAGTGATATATTGCATTAAACGAAAGAAATTTATAAATCCTTTTACTATTTGAATGATATTTATTCATTTCGTAGCACCATGAATTGTATTGTATTTACTCTAGACAAACCGTAACTCTGTATAAATAGTTTAGGCCAGTGGTTTCGAAACTTTTTCCACTCACAGCGCCCTTTTTGAACTAAGGTTTTTCCAAACCTTCTCTAAGTTATATCATGACTAACTGTAATGGATCTTTTAAATATGTTATTTGCTATTATTGAAAGCCATCTCATTGTAAATTATGTCAGTCTGCAAAATACCCGGGTTAATTTTTCTATTAGTTTATTCAACTTAATTATAAAGCTTTTGCAATATTCTGCGGCACCCCTGGAAAGACGGCTCTCCAGGGTGCCCCGATGCACACTTGGGGAACCACTGGTTTAGGCAATACCTTGGTATGGTTTATTAATATTTGTTTGATACTAGCAGTAAAAGGATTTATATTCTTAACATTTTCACAATCTAAAATTTATTGTATTTTTAGCTAATGGGCTTTTGCTGAACCAGAATATCTGCAGGTGGATGACTACGATGACACTACTTCAAGTTCTGATTACGATCCACTCGGATCTTGAACAACGTGGGAACCTAGATGACTTTGGATAGAAGACATCGGATCAAGAACATCGCTGAGGAGACTTTAGAAAATAGTTTAGCTGTAACCAAGTGATAAACTATTTTAGTATTGCATTCATACATTGCATTAAGTCTTCTTGAAATTTCCATGCAATAATAATTAATTAGTTATAGATAAATAGACAATTCTTTGTTTATTACTTGGTTGTAGCTCAAAACTTATCCACACAAACTAATTATATGTAGATTTAATTCATAATATAGAGATAATAAGATATAATTCGTAATACAGAGATACTTGACAACATGAATTAGATTTTGTGGATAAGTAATTTTATTAATAGAATTAAATAATTTTAAGTGTAGGTATCCCCAAATTTGCGTAACCAACGACTTTGTAATATGCAGTTGCGTATGAAGGGTGGAAATTGCCAGAAAACTGCATTTCTCTTCATAACCATACACCTCAAACATACCCTTTGTTTTTATATTCGTTCATAATTTTTTTTTTTTTTATATAAAGTTGTACTTATGCAATTTTCTAATTCGACTAACTTAAAATTCAAGTTATTTAAAAGTTTACAGAACTCAATAGTTACGTAACTTGGGGGCATGCCTGTATGTAGTAATGTTTTGATGACGCAATAATATTTAAAAAATTGATTCCTATCCCGTCCCAAATATAATTTTTTATTTATTCAAATGTTAATAACCCTGATGTGATTTTAAGATTCCAAATTTGTTTATCTGATTTTGATTAATGGTTGTCCAACCATATTACTTTTCATGCTGCAGACATTTTCAAAATTGTCTCGTCTTAAATCTTATTAAATTCAACATTTAGTCAACCGTTTGACCTTACTTTTTAATATGAATTTAATTGTATTTTGCAAGGGTTATTGATGTTTGAATATTTGATTCGTAATGTGACTTGGTACATATAAATATTTTTTGATTCTCCAAGCGGTATTTGTTCCGATTTTAAAATTGTTTGCGAATGTACTTTAAGTAAATGTTCCTCTGTGTTTCCGAGTAATATGCTTGTGCAGTATGTACAAACTACCCAATTGTTATCTTCAGTTATCTAATCTAAAGGTACAGAGACAGACCACGATAGAAATAATTGTTTAAAATGATTGGGTACCGAGCCGTGCTTCAGATCATTCATCTCTCCACCAGTTCATTTCACCGCACTAACGTAACCAATACTTGGCCCCAGCTGGGGCTTGTCCAGCTATCTAACCGGACTGGTGTGTCAAGGGATATCGATTCGGCTGTTTTTACTGATGAAGAGATGATGATTTGCCACTCCTTCTGAAGCGATCGCAAAGAGGTGCCGTTGTTCACAGGGAAGGCAGATATTCTCGTTACGGATACAACATTTCAAAAAATGCAAAAGTTGCAAAAGTTACCGCTTTGCTTTACTCGGACACTCGCAGGACAGCCTCCTTTCACACAATTTGCTATCAGAATAACAGATATTCTCGTTACGTATTTCTGAATTTAGTTTAAACCATAATGCTTTGCTTCACTCTGAGCCTCCGAGGATAGATTTCAAGCGCTATAGGCTCCGATTTTTAATTTAGTCGAAATATTTTTCATTTCATTCCAGATTGTGATTATACATCTAGTATATATACATAGATATATAATTATTATTAATGAATTGGAAAAAATACCGCTTTGAGAATCGTGATTTAAGGATTTAGAGTCTTAGATTCGGTCCTAATGTTTAGAATTCCTCAGTGGTTTTTTTTAATCAATTTTTTTTACCTTAGTCAATTTTTTGCCAGATTTTTTTTAAGCCAAGTCAATTTTTTTATCAAATTTAATTTTGAATCTATTTTTTCTTAAACCCAAGCAAATTTTTTATCCATTTTTTTAATCAATTTTTTAAATAAATTGTGTAATTTATGAATTATCGGTGGAGTAGTTATTGGTAAGTGCGATTCACTTGTGTTTTAGAGAACAGTGCAGAGAGCTTAACAGCATTTTAAGATTTGTTTCAATATATTGCATTACTATTTAACTACTCCACTGGCTATAGTATTAGTATAGTATAGTATATTAGTATAGTATAGTATAGGTTTAAAGGTGGTAACGGTTTCAAAATGATTACATTCTTAATCTACTGATTGATTTTCATTTCAATTAAATGATCATTCAGGTCATTATAGCAATAGTAGAAAGTGCCAAAACGTTAACGTTGCATCATTTTGCCTAAATAGTCAGATAGGGATAAAAAGGCGGTCGCCGCTTTTAGCTCTTTCTTTGTTTGGTGTGCATTGATTTCTATGATTTGTCTCTGTGTGCTGGTGTTTCGTACGCTTGTGATTCGTATGCTTGTGATATCGTCTGATTTCTGGTGGGAAGGGTTGGGCGTCGTATTTCAATTACGGCATCAGATGCAACGTTAAACTGAAAGCACTTTTTATTATATTTTTATAGAATTAATTGGCTTATCATTTAAAGTTTTATAACTTTTATTGCAATTAAATTGCGAAGATTCGGATTAAATTTTAAATTGCAAGATTAAGAATGAGAATGTTTTTTGAAATCGTAGTACAGTATTCATATGATAGTATTTGTATCGGTATCTAAAGGATTATGTGGCAATCCAGCTTATGATGATATCCTGGCGATGCTGATTTGAGCTTGCGTTAATCCTGGCAATGATGACAACATTCGCCAGCCTTAACTGAAGCTGCTTGCGCTAATCCTGGCGATGCCGATTAATCCTGCCATACTGAATACTGACGCTGCTTGCGCTTGCGTACGTACAAAAACAAACTTTTTGGTTTATTGCAGTATCGTTATCAATTCGGTCGAATACACAAACTTCAATAGGCCATATGTTGGTAGGCAAACGTCCTGCCCACATACGACCCTGTGAAGTTTGTGCAGTAGACTATATTGATCACGAATGTGCAATATAGCAAAAGCGAAGTTTTTGGGTACACAGCCACGGACTCTCAGAATGACGCGTCCGTCCGTCTGAGCAATCTTCTATCCTTGTCTACCCCGTGCCCCTACTGTACGGGACCAGACAAGTATAGCAAACTGCTCGGACGAACAAGCGCGTCATTCTTATCGTCCATGGCTGTACAACCTACTGAGTTACCGCGACGATTTGCATTTGTACTAAATAAAATGCGGAAAGACTCCATGTGGGGTCCTAGCTCAATAAATATCGTTGCTCTAAAATGATCGTAGCGCAATAAAGTTCGTACCCGAATATAGACGTAACGCTATAAATATCGTACCCGAATCAAAATTGTTGCCCAATTAAATCATAGTCCAATAAACATCATACCCAAATAAAGATAGCAGCGCAATAAAGGTTGTAACCGAATAAATATAAAATCGTACCCCACAAATATTCTAGCCAAATAAAGATCCTTTAGGTTAGGTTTTTGCACCCGAATATAAATTGTAGTTTTGTTAAGGCAGATTCATAGATTCCTTACGTGGCAATGCTACGCTGTGACAATGCTATCGCTGTAGGCAATTTCAACGTGCATTAAACGCTGTTGAAAATGCCCGTAGCGATAGCATTGTTGCGTCGTGTATAAATCAATGATTCGGCCTTTAAGATTGTCCAATAGACATCGTATCTGAATAAAGGTGGCGCAATAAGGGTTGTCACTTAGTAAAGATCGTATACTTACAAACGATCTTTATTTAGCGACAATATTTATGTGTATTTAAGTTAAGGTTGTACCTCACTGAATAAAATTCATTTTCACAAGTATATTAGAACGGCATGTAAGGCCTAGGGTACGATTCAAGCAGTAAGCGGCGCAGGTGACCGACAAAACGAGCGTTTTGTTCATGATTTGAGTGCGCGTGCTGGAAAAACTGCTGCTACTACACCGCTGCTCCTAGCCCTTTAATATTCGCGGCCTCTCACCGCTTGCATCGTACCAGAAGCCATCGATAGATCGTCGCGCCATAAATATCTTGCCTAAATAAAGATTGTGTCCCAATTAAATCTTAATCCAATAAACATTATACCCTTTAATCGCACCCTTATAAACATTGTAGCTAAATAAAGATCGTTTATATGTATTTAAGGCTAGGTTGTACCGAACTGAATAAAATTCATTTCCACAGGTATTTTAGGACGGTATGTAAGGCCTTGGGTACAATTCAAGCTTTACACTTGTCGCTCACTGCTGCTCCTAGCCTCCTTTAATATTTGCAGCCTCTAATCGCTTGCATCGTACCCGAGGCCATCGATAGATCGTCGTGCCATAAATATCTTGCCTAAATAAAGATTGTAACCTAATTAAATCTTAATCCAATAAACATTATACCCTTTAATCGCACCCTTATAAACATTGTAGCTAAATAAAGATCGTTTATATGTATTTAAGGCTAGGTTGTACCGAACTGAATAAAATTCATTTCCACAGGTATTTTAGGACGGTATGTAAGGCCTTGGGTACAATTCAAGCTTTACACTTGTCGCTCACTGCTGCTCCTAGCCCTTTAATATTCGCGGCCTCTCACCGCTCGCATCGTACCCGAGGCCAAAGGCATCAGAGTGCCTGTAATTCCGTAAGAGAGCAGTCCACTGTCCTTGTACGTATGTCTTGTCCTGCACTGTAGAGACAAGGATGCGGACTGTTCGGTCTTACGAACCGCGACATTCTCATGGCTGTACATCATCGATTAGATAATACTTAAGGTAATAAAGTATATTATTAGGTGTATTGCGGATCAAACAACGTACAACAGTAACGTGTACGTTAGTTGCAGTCAAGTGTCTGTCGCAATTTTGTTATAATTCCATCGGTCATTTGACTGTGATGCTGCGGCTAACGTAAACTTTACTGCTAACGTTGTTTGATTTGCACTACACCAAATTATATACTTTATTACCTCAAGCATAATCTAAGCGATGTTAACGTTCTTTGATACGCAATACACCTGAATAAATTATATGTAATAAACAGTAAAACTTGTGTAAATAAAGGAGTTTATAAAATATATAGCGTATAACTTAATATGTGTGCGTTTTCTTTTGGGCCCTCGTTAAATGACAAAGTCCCTCTACCCGGTGCCTTTACTAAAGTTAAATAGGGATACTAGAAAGGGAGATATGAAACAGGGCATTAACATTTTCGGGCAGTTCTCAGTAAATTTTTACAAGTCCCTATACCCGGCGCCTCCACTAGTTTCCACATTTTCGGGCAGTTCGGTGTTAAATTTTTACAAGTCCCTTTACCCGGCGCCTCCACTAGAAACATTTTTGACTTTTAAAAACTTTATTTTGATTGAAAAAAAATTGTAAAAGATTGCCAAGTTTTTCGTATATCTTCCTCCCCCACTCCCTCGCTGCCGAATCTCATCCCCACTAATTTTTCCAATTTTTCGCCCCCGCATCGCTGCTACCCCCGCTTCCGCCCCTCTCGCTGCTACCCCTCCACAGGCGTTTCCGGCGCTTCCACCGGGCCCGCTGCCCTCCATCCCGCCGCCGGGTCCCTGCCTGCCGGTCCCCCTCCCCCGCTCACCGGCGCTGCCACCTTCGCAGCTCCGGCGGCCCCCGCCACCGAATGCCTGCCGCACCCCCCGCTCCAGAATCGCTTCCTCCCGCCGCTACCCCCGGCGCTGCCACCATCGCAGCCCCGGCGGCACCCCTGCCGGTCCGCAACCCGCCGCAATTTTTATTCGGCCGGCTGGATTTGAACCCACGGTTCGCTGCAGCGATCGGGGGCCACCCCAACGCTGCAGCGAGCTACGCTATCGAGCCATGGAAATCCATCGACCAAAATCTTCATCTCTTCTTACAGATTCGCGATAAGCGCCCGTGAGTGCGAGAAGGTAAGTAGACCCGGCCAACGAGTGGAAGTGAGATGGGACGATTTGCCTCGCGATTACTATAATATTGTATACTATAGTATACAATAGAATATCGGTGGGGGTATCTAGGGGTATAGATGTGGGGGGTGGGCAATATGCACCTGCTAGGTACCACGTACCTAGCAGGTGCCCACCCCCCGCCCAGCTGAGAAGCCTAAAAAACGCGCGTCAGGCGTCAGGCGGGCGGGCGTCGCGACGCCCGTGTGTGCGCCCACACACACACACGCACACGTCATGTGACGCGCGTTTAAGCTTCTTTCCTGGAGCTCGACCGGTAGAAATTTTTCTATAAATCCAGTAGGGGTCCGTAGGACCCCTACTGGATTTATAGCAATATAGATATACTATATGTTTATATTACATTATATATACGCGCGCGCGCGCGCGAGGCTAAATTTTGCGGGTATTCGGGCTGTGGACACCCTGTATATATCGATTTTCGTGGGCTGCAAAATTCATCACTTTTTGGATCACCCTGTATATCGATTTTTGCGAGGAGCAATTTGATATATACAGGGTAAGTCGAAAATATTTTAAAAGTTTTTGGATCACCCTGTATATCGAGTTTTGCGAGGAGCAAATTGATATATACAGGGTGAGTCGAAAATATTTTAAAAGTTTTTGGATCACCCTGTATATTGATTTTTGCGAGGAGCAAATTGAGAATATGTAGGCGAATATTTTCGATTTACATTGAGTGGGCACTATGAATAAAAGATCTCTTTGACCTCCTGTGATCCTGGTACGAAAACAGAAAATTATAAAATATGTAGACGAAAATTTTCGATTTACATTGAGTGGGCACTATGAATAAAAGATCTCTTTGACCTCCTGTGATCCTGGTACGAAAACAGAAAATTATAAAATATGTGGACAATAATTTTCGATTTACATTGAGTGGGCACTATGAATAAAAGATCTCTTTGACCTCCTGTGATCCTGGTACGAAAACAGAAAATTATAAAATATGTGGACAAAAATTTTCGATTTACATTGAGTGGGCACTATGAATAAAAGATCTCTTTGACCTCCTGTGATCCTGGTACGAAAACAGAAAATTATAAAATATGTGGACAAAAATTTTCGATTTACATTGAGTGGGCACTATAAATAAAAGATCTCTTTGACCTCCTGTGATCCTGGTACGAAAACAGAAAATTATAAAATATGTGGACAAAAATTTTCGATTTACATTGAGTGGGCACTATGAATAAAAGATCTCTTTGACCTCCTGTGATCCTGGTACGAAAACAGAAAATTATAAAATATGTAGGCGAAAATTTTCGATTTACATTGAGTGGGCACTATGAATAAAAGATCTCTTTGACCACCTGTGATCCTGGTACGAAATCCGAAACTTATAAATTATACTGCCCACTCAGTTTGAATCGAAAATTTTCATACTACTAGTGCTCACCTGAATTGCAGTTGAAGCTCTTTAACTTGGGAAGAATCTGGAACGACGTAAGCTGTTTCGTCCTTATAGGACTCATCAGCGCAGCTTTATCATAAGATATTCATATCGAATGTCAAATGATCATCTACGGACAGCTCTTACACTTACCTCAACCAAAGAAAATTTTCTGGAAATGAATAAATTATTCATCCCACAGTATAACATAATTGACGTAGAAACCGTCCTAAAATATCTGCGGAAATGAAGAATTATAGATCCCATAGTATAACATAATCGACGTATAAACAGTCCTAAAATATTTGTGGAAATGAAGAATTATTCATCCCGCAGTATAACCTAATTGACATGTAAACTGTGCTAAAATATCTGCAGAATTGAATAATTATTCATCCCGCAGTATAACCTAATCGACGTGTAAACTGTCCTAAAATATCTGTGGAAATGAAGAATTATTCATCCCGCAGTATAACCTAATCAACGTGTTAACCATCCTAAAATATCTGCAGAAATAAAGAATTATTCATCCCGCAGTATACCCTAATCAACGTGTAAACCATCCTAAAATATCTGCAGAAATGAAGAATTATTCATCCTGCAGTATAACCTAATCGACGTGTAAACTATCCTAAAATATCTGCGGAAATAAAGAATTATTCATCCCGCAGTATAACCTAATCGACGTGTAAACTGTCCTAAAATATCTGCGGAAATGAAGAATTATTCATCCCACAGTATAACCTAATCAAGGTGTAAACTATGCTAAAATATCTGCAGAATTGAAGAATTATTCATCCCGATGTATAACCTAATCGACATGAAAACCGTCCTAAAATATCGGCAGAAATAAAGAATTATTCATCCCGCAGTATAACCTGATCGACGTGAAAACCGTCCTAAAATATGTGCAGAAATGAAGAATTGTTCATCCCGCAGTATAACCTAATCGACGTGAAAACTGTCCTAAAATATCTGCGGAAATAAAGAATTATTCATCCCTCAGTATAATTTAATCGACGTATAAACCGTCCTAAAATATCTGTGGAAATGAAGAATTATTCATCCCACAGTATAACCTAATCGACGTGTAAACTCTCCTAAAATATCTGCAGAAATGAAGAATTATTCATCGCGCAGTATACCCTAATCAACGTGTAAACCATCCTAAAATATCTGCGAAAATGAAGAATTATTCATCCCGCAGTATAACCTAATCGACGTGTAAACTGTCCTAAAATATCTGCGGAAATGAAGAATTATTCATCCCACAGTATAACCTAAGCGACGTGTAAACTGTCCTAAAATATCTGGGGAAATGAAGAATTATTCATCCCGCAGTATAACCTGATCGACGTGTAAACTGTCCTAAAATATCTGCGGAAATGAAGAATTATTGATCCCGCAGTATAACCTAATCGACGTGTAAACTGTGCTAAAATAAATGCAGAAATAAAGAATTATTCATGTCGCAATATACCCTAATGAACATATAAACCATCCTAAAATTTCTGCAGAAATGAAGAATTATTCATCCCACAGTATAACCTAATCAAGATGTAAACAATGCTAAAATATCTGCAGAATTGAAGAATTATTCATCCCGATGTATAACCTCATCGACGTGTAAACTGTGCTAAAATATCTGCAGAAATGAAGAATTATTCATCCCACAGTATAACCTAATCCACGTGTAAATTGTCCTAAAATATCTGCGGAAATGAAGAATTATTTATCCCGCAATATAACCTAATCCACGTGTAAACTGTGCTAAAATATCTGCAGAATTGAAGAATTATTCATCCCGCAGTATAACCTAATCGACATGTAAACTGTGCTAAAATATCTGCAGAAATGAAGAATTATTCATCCCTCAGTATGACTGAATCGACTTATAAACAGTCCTAAAATATCTGCGGAAACGAAGAATTATTCATCCCACAGTATGATCTAATCGACGTATAAACAGTCCTAAAATATGTGCGGAAACGAAGAATTATTTATCCCACAGTATAATTTAATTGACTTATAAACTGTCCTAAAATATCTGCGGAAATGAAAAATTATTCATCCCGCAGTATAATTTAATCTACATATAAACAGTCCTAAAATATCTGCGGAAATGAACCCTTATTCATCCCACAGTATAATTTAATTGACGTATAAACAGTTCTGAAATATCTGCGAAAATGATGAATTATTCATCCCTCAGTATGACTGAATTGACGTATAAACAGTCCTAAAGTATGTGCGGAAACAAAGAATTATTCATCCCACAGTATGACCTAATCGACGTATAAACAGTCCTAAAATATCTGCTATTATTTTTAGATTCATCCCACAGTATAACATAATCAACGTAGAAACCGTCCTGAAATATCTGCGGAAATGAAGATTTATTTATCCCACAGTATAACTTAATCGACATAGAAACCATCCTAATATATCTGCGGAAATGAAGAATTATTCATCCCACAGTATAACATAATCGAAGTAGAAACCGGCCTAAAATATCTGCGGAAATGAATAATTATTTGTCACACAGTAAAACATAATCGATGTATAAACTGTCCTAAAATATCTGCGGAAATGAAGAATTATTCACCTCCCAGTATAACATAATTAACATACAAACTGTCCAGAAATATTTGGGAAATGGGGAATTATTCACCTACATGTATAACGTAATCATTAAGAAGAGTGCACTGAATCGTAGTGTTCCTCGATGTCTGCAATAATCCTTAACAGTAATGCGCCACACACATCAATACGCACGTTTTAAAAAGGAAGCACATCCATAACAGCGCAATGAAAACTATAACTTGATTAGTTAGTTACAAGAAAAACATACCAAGTGTTGTTTAGAAACAATTTTCATGTGCATTTGTTTGCTGCATTGAAATTGCGATCAACGCGACGTCTGGCGACAAAAAATATGAACTAAACAGCACCCCAGAGACATCTGTTGACGCACGATTGAACAAAGAAACAAATAAATATTACAGGTTTCTATTTTTTGTAGGTTAAAAAGATTTCTGGAATTCCAGATATTTCTTTTACCGGCACTTCAGTGAGACTTCAGTTAGATAAATATGTGGTAGATGTCGCCAAAAAATTAAAAACTGTCGCTTTTTGCACTTGAAAATGCCCCCAGTGACAGTAAAAAAAACCTCTTATTTAGCATTCCAACTACAAAGAACCTAATAAGGAGATGCAAAATACCCAGGCATCACACATGTTTGAATACTGACTCAATGTATCAAATGAAGAAAGACTCCCGAATAAATTCTCCCCATGATTATTAGGTTAACTTACAGCCAGTTGAAAACCAGCTCTGTGTTAAAAAGGGCATGAATAATTAGCTCCTAACAGGTTTTGAAATATAAAGTCCAACATATATGAGAATGGGGGAAGCAGAAGTAATTGTTATGTGTCAGCACCAAATTAATAAAGAGTCATGTCGGTTCCGAAGGATTTTGATTATATCGTAAAAGTCAACGTTGATATTCTCAAGAGCAAGCGACAACGGGCCTTAAGTAGCCCGGAGGCGGTCAATATATCAATTATATTGAAGGTTTCAATTGAAGTACGACTCATTGATCAATTACAAGCGATCAATCACTTTGTACACGATGAGTATGATTGACGATATTATTGAATGTCTCCAGGGCTCTTTAAACGGATATACAAGGAACTCGGACACGTTAAACCCCACAGGGAGTCACTACAGGATGAGCGTGTCCAAAGTCTCCAACTACAGAAGTGCAATAACGATCATACTGCTTAATGCATTCATGCAGGCAAAGGCATAATGTAATGTGGCCTTAACCTACAGCGCTTGGTTTCTCGGTAATATCATTGCATCTCGCCATGATTACAGCTTCCCGGAAGTTTTACGAGCAGTGATATTTTACCTGAGCACTCGGATGAAGCTTCAGCGCAGCTTCGTGACGTTGTGGTGGATTTTGGCATCCATAAAGTGTAACAAATATATCAATTTATTGTTAAAACAATGCACAAATAAACCCAGTGAAAAAGCGTCACGTTGCAATGAAATTAAGTAATAGTAAAATCCTACCCTTGTTCCGGTCGAGACTGCGTTGAATCGTACTGTTCTTCGATGCGTGCAATCCGTATTCTGCCAAACACAGCAATGGACACGTTTTGAAGTAAGCAGATCTATAACAGCGCACTGAAAACGATAACATTATTAGTTATCTTAAAATATTTACGGAAATGAAAAATTATTCATCCCACAGTATAATTTAATCGACGTGTAAACACTCCTAAAATATCTGGGGAAATGAAGAATTATTCATCCCACAGTATGACCTAATCGAGGCATAAATCGTCCTAAAATATCTGCGGAAACGAAGAATTATTCATGCCACAGTATAATTTAATCGACGTATAAACAGTCCTAAAATATCTGCGGAAATGAAAAATTATTCATCCCACAGTATAATTTAATCTACGTATGAACAGTCCTAAAATATCTGCGGAAATGAAGAATTATTCATCCCACAGTATAACATATTCGACGTAGAAACCATCCTAAAATATCTGCGGAAATGAAGAATTATTCATCCCGCTGTATAACCTAATCAACATGTAAACTGTCCTAAAATATTTGCACAAATGAAGAATTATTCATCCCGCAGTATAAATTAATCGACATGTAAACTGTGCTAAAATATCTGCAGAAATGAAGACTTATTCATCCAGCAGATATTAGCCTAACCTAACCTAACCTAATCGATGTGTTAACTGTCCTAAAATATCTGCGGAAATGAAGAATTATTCATCGCACAGTATAACCTAATCGACATGTAAACTGTCTTAAAATATCTGCAAAAATGAAGAATTATTCATCCCGCAGTATACCCTAATCAACGTGTAAACCATCCTAAAATATCTGCAGAAATGAAGAATTATTTATCCCGCAGAAATGAAGAATTATTCATCCAGCAGAATAACCTAATTGACATGTAAACTGTCTTAAAATATCTGCAGAAATGAAGAATTATTCATCCCGTAGTATAACCTAATCGACGTGTAAACCGTGCTAAAATATCTGCGGAAATGAAGAATTGTTCATCCCACTTTTACTTTAACTTAAAATACACATTTTACTGTATTTCAAAAACATGTATATGTGGACTGCTCATTTATAGAACTTAATCGCTTTTTAAATCAAACCATATGTTTATAAAATATTTATAGGACATCTACAACAGCATAAATCGTTAAATGTTTAAATTTGGGCCTCAATGACTCTAGCTGTAGGTCCAAGTCCGTCAGCTTCATAAACGACAATGCTGATTTCCTGCGCCCCTTTCTCCCACTTGTCTTTGTCTTTAACTTTATCAACAACGTAAAACATACATGACTTAATAGATCAAACATTTATTCTGCATGCGTGGCTAAGCAGCTCAAAATCATTTACTGTTAACCACGTCATACCTCAGCCTCGTCGGTGATGAATCCTCCTAACTGTTCTGTTTTCTTCCTCTTTTTCCCTCGACTTCCGTCACTATGATCTTCCTCACTGTCGTACTCGTAGAAATTCACAGACTCACCGTAGGGCACCTATTCGCCGGGGGCTTCAGGCTCCGAGCCTTGCCCTCATTAGCCTCTGACCTGAAGAGGTCAAAGGCATTTTCACTCACACTGCACAACTCACACTGCAATCACACTGGAATTACATACACTGCACTTTTGGCTGTAACTTATAACGAAAATATGAAGTTAATTGCCAGTGACCATATTTACGTCATCGTTTATAGACTGCAATTACTAGAGAAATTACTATACAAAGCTATTTAATGCATGGCAATGTACATTCTCACATAGTATTTTGTGATCGAATCGCTGTGAAAAGTGAATTCAACCTAAGGTTATGTTGTTACAAACACGCAAAATGCACACTGAAGTTGAACCAACTTTAGTGCAACCATTTCGTTAAAGCCGTGATCTCTTAAGTACCTTTAAACCCTCCAATTACCATAAGTAAATATGGAGCTAATAGAACTAATCACCGTATACGTGAATTAATCTTATTTTATAACTATAAGTGCTCTATTAAGCCTAAAAACAGAGCTTCTTTAGGGAAATTAATTGCACCAGAATTAAGTTGCATGCCTGTTTCTAGCCCAACCAGAGTCATTAAGTGTCAAGCTATACACCGTACTGTGACACTTAATCGCTCTGGTTAGTCTAGCTAGGGACATTTTGTTAGGTTGCATGACTGCGCATTGAAGTTGCTGCTGATAGATAGTCTTGCCATTTCATTAAACTACCGAGGGTGAATACTAAAAAAAAAACAACATTGCCTTGAAAACCTTGTTGAATATGATTCTAAACATCGTAATATAGATATAGAGTGAAGAAGAATATTTTGGCTTCCAGTAGCCGCAAAGTACATATTTCTACCCTTCGTATTAGCTACTCCAGTTGTCTTCAAAGATGAGCAACATGAGACTCGTATTCAAATATATGTCACAATGTGTCCCTCCGTAGTCTCACCAATTTTTCGAACACCTCTACAAAGATTCGGTTAATATAGTGTAAAGAAGAACATTTTAGCTTCCAACAACATCTTATTTTCTGGTAAAGTCTAGAAAGAGTAAGAGTAAATTAAACATAAATAAAACATAAATAAAACTTAAAAACAATAAAACATAAATAAATAAAAGACAAAAGATATAAATAAAAGAATAAATTAAAACTTCATAATATATAGCACATTTATTTATTAAGTTTATGCATCTTGGATTCACCTTGAGCTCTAATACTTTTATTTACCAAATAATAATTTTTATAGCATAATTTTATTCCATTAACAATATACAATAATTGCTATTTGATATATACATTTACAAGCAGAAGTAATATACAACCATATTCGTACATTCTTACATAAAAGTCTATACAGAAGTATTATGGCTTGCTTAGAAATTATTAAATAATGGAAGTTGAGGCTCCGAACGCAAATCACAATGCAGCAGTAAAGCCATCAACAATTTAACGGTCGGTCTCGCGGCAGAGACATGACCTCCGGTTAATCTTAAAAGGTGAATAAAAAATATATAGGAATTAATATCAGCGACTAATGCATTGTGATTCATGTTGTGAATAAATAATCTTTAAATACATTTGGTGGCGAAACACCCGTAATCATGGAGAAATAATTGTTAGTGCCACAGTAGTGTATTATGTGCATGATAAGTCGAAAGTCTCCATTTGTTACAAAACTACATGTGGTTGACAGTCACTCAAACATTATATGGACTAGAATTGTTTACATTAAATGTGGTCAAAAGCAGATTTAGTTATAGTTAAACGAAATTCAATCAAAACCACGTGCAAATTCTCAAATACTTAGCACACGTGATACGCAACTATGTGTACTGCACCATTGAAATGAAGTACATACAAATACACACAAAAATCAAAAACGCCTCGCACGATCCACTCAAGATTCGAATATCATCCCGCAAACGTTAAATGGATCAATGCGGGATACATAGTATACCACTGGTCACACATTAATGCGTTAAAGCATGACTAGCTCGTCAATGTTAAGAATATCATTACAGAAATATGTTTACCTCATAAACATTAATATGTATACACAGTTGTAAAGCTTCCTTTGCATTTATGTGTACTTATAACTAGGTTGCCATTACACAATAGCAATCAATACAAATTTCATTAATATAAAATACAAATATCCATTAAATTTAACGTACGTATATATAACGCCTGCCTTTTGCGCCACAATTAGAAATGAAATATTTGTTTTACTTACGAATACAAAAATAATAATGTACATTGCGTATTTACAAAATTAAATTACCTAACGGAAAAATTCTGAACAAACTAATACTCATGTGAAATAAACACCAGGATACTCTTCCAATGTTACTAATACATGTACACACACTTAAAAATTAAGTTATACTTCATTACAGGAACAATATTTTGTGCATCTAAACATTTTTAATGCTAAACTAAAATACATTTAAGACAGGTCAGTTGGTTACGAGTATCAGTCAAGTAAAGCTACGACAGTTTTGACTAGATGATTTCACGATCACTGCAAAAATCCACCTCATTCCTCCAGCATCAATTTAGATTAACATCGATCTTCAAAGTATCTATGCACATTCTCAGTCAATAACGGCACCAGATTAACAAGTGAATAATAACTTGAAATTATCAATCCAGTGAATAGATTAGTATTATATACATTGATCATTGAATACAAAATATTACGCAAATTTTAAGACAACCGATAAATTATTCTGTTATTGCAGACACTGTTCTGTGTATTCGTTAACTGATCAAATATTTTATATTCAATCATTCCCATCTACTATTATTCAACGGTTGATTATACAAGTTACGCGTGCCCTTGATTACAAAATAATTAACTGTATTTATTTACAATCAAAAGAATTAACATTCAGTCTTACTAATGAACAATATTAATCTGGGATATTATCTGTTAAGAAGGCAGAGTCTCCGATCATTAATTGACAAAGCTGGATACTTTTCAAGCGTAAGATTCACTTAAATGGTCGAAGATGTAATCAAAGTGACGGTTTATGTTTGCTTCCGTTTGAGGCTGTGATGTTACTGTGGAGGATACATTACCGTTTAAAGCGTTCATACGGTACTGTCTGCTGAACGACAGCAGAATGCTCCGGATCTTTGCAATGATCTCTTCTACTCAGGCATTCGATTCCTGCAACAATTAAATAGAAATATAGGTTGATGTCTCAATCCGATTGAATGCGCCGTTAGGTGGAAAAATAGTACACTTAGCATCCGTGATGTGAGTGATGGGTTAGTAATAGTTCGTCAAAGCCAAGGTTTAGTGAGTACAATGAAGAAGGTGAGTGTCACAATGGTACGTGATTACTGGCAACTACTGTGCTTCACCTTTAGATTATCGAAGTAATGCATAATTTGATCGTAATCCATATCTAATTGGAGACCATCTAGTCCTGCTAAATCGGCGCTCGTGTCTTCCGACTGAGTTTCATCGGCACTAAACATTGGATTACCCACGATCGTCGCCCGCTTCACTTCTGCACTGTTGCGATCTGCAACAACAGCAACAACACGAATCAATAACCAAGTGCCTCCGCCGCCTCAACCATGACTTACTGTTTCCATTGCTCGGCGACTTTGGATACTGGACGAACTGCATGACCTCGTCGTTGTTGGCCTGCTTCTGGCGCAGGACGACCCCATCCGACGGCGTATTGTTCCTGGGCGGGTACAACGGCTCGTCATCGAACTCAAACACGTTGTGCTTCGAGTCGAGCTGCCCGCCCTCGAGCAGGTCGTCCGAATCCCTCGATGTGCCCATCGAGTCGTGCCTGCCCTGGTGCTTGCTGTTCCTGTGATGGTGGTGATGATGGTGCTTCCTTGGGGACGGGTCCACAGAGTTGCTCTGCACCGAGACTCCTATGTTGCGGTGCGGGGGTACTGGCGGCCTGTACTCCTCCACCTCGGGCTCAGGCACGACCTTGGAGGGTATTCCGTGAGGCGGCAGAGGTGGAGGTGGTGTCGGTTTATTCCTGAAATATGAAGAGAATCATATAAATGAACAATATATGTGTAAAAATTGCTGGTTTTTCATTGTCATATGCTAAAATATCAATGACACAAAAAAAAAATCTAACAGGACCTGGTCTACAAAATATTGCGGGCTCATAAGAAAAAGTCATCAAATCAAGAAAGACAGTTTCAAGATAAATGCAATTTGAAAATTGAATACTTTATGATAAATCTATTTGTAGCTTTTATTAACATTCAATGAACAATCACAAAACAATGATATTAGTCTTTGTCTTATGTCACGGGAATTTTGTGAATATTTTATGTATATTTACTGCATTTCATAATAGTCACCAAATTTCTACGTCGTCTTCTTCCGCCTCAATCTCCGAAACATCGACACTAACAGCGGTCGTCCTCCCCCCGGCTTTGCTCTTGCAGTAGGTGCTGGTGTCGATGATCCTGTTCTCGGTGGGCCGGCTGGGGAGCTCGATGTGCGTGGGATTGCTGAAGCTGGTCGTGACGCAGTCGTCCGGGTCGCAGTAGTTCATGTTCAGTGGGTTCGTGGTGATCCTCATCTCGTTGGTGTTGTTGTTGATGACGGCGGAGTTGCGGTTGGAGGAGGGCTCCAGCGTGGCCCGGCCTGGAACAACATTATCGACCTCTGAACGGGCGTCAGCGGAGGCCTGAGCGGTACGCGAGTCCACCACGCGGGGCAAACAAGACGACCACATACTTTCTCTCATACCTAGCCAGACCCAGTCATGGGCGTTGGTGGTTGTCTCGCGGGGCTTGCGGTGGTTGAAGCCGACACTGCCGGTGCTCACGGGGGCGGCGCGCAGGCCCTCGATGCTCACCTCAGAGGGCTTGAACTTGGAGGCGTACACCACGCAGGAAACGACGAAGACCTGAAGGACGTCCGGTGGTAATGTTGCGTTGCGGACGGGGTTTCATCGATACTCACCACTATGGCGAAGCAGAATGCCGCTAGTAAAACGTACATGCTGATCTCCAGGGGTGTCATCAGCATCGATGGTTGATGCCTGGAGGAACCTTTCGTTCCTTGGTACTGTCGCGCCTGCACTTTGGGATCATCTTTGGATGAACCTAGAACAACAATCAAATTATTTGTTAAATTGTAGTTATTTATTTGTATATGCTTTAGTAGATTAACGTTATAATGCTTTAATTTTAATAGTATGCACAGAGGCAGATGGGGCATACAGGTAAATGGGACATTTCCATGACATTAATATTGGGCCGGCAGGTCTCAGAATTAGCAGACTATAATAATTTAAAAATAAAATAATTGCAGGATCAAATTAAACTTTGTAATTTATAATGAACACTTTGTAATTTACAATTAAACTCTCTTAGTCAAAGCACATGACTAATTTTAATTACCTTATCTTTTTGCAGTGCAAAATAGACAGGTTAATTTTTTCTATTCGAGTTTTTTGACTAGATTCGAATTTTATATCAGCGTTTGAGTAGCTCAAAAATTTATCAAAAACAAAAAAATAGTGTGGGTTATAGTATACAGTGTGCGCCAGAAAGTTGCACACGTATGGAAAAATATTTTATTTTTAACTTCTCAGAAAATATTATTATTTCTAAAAGTTTCGGGATATTACAAACTCAAAAAGTAGTTATTGAAGTAAAATTATCTGCTTGCATATACGAGGTATAACCAAAAATAGTAGGACGATAAGTCTAATAAAAAATAAAAAAAATAAATGAATGTAATGAATACGAGATGAGAAATTAATAAAAATTATTTGCATTGTGGTGGAGGTGCCGGGCAGCTCTTAACGACTTGGGAGTAAACCAGCCTTGTTTTTAGGACATGTGAAAATGTTACTTGGAAAAGTTACTTAGAAATGAAACATGGCTCTACATACAAAATTAGAACCACCTATGACGAAAATATTATTCTGCCTTTTCTGCTAAAGATGGGTTTTGATAGATAATCAAACTACCTGAATATTTATACTATTTTTTGACTAATACAATTTCTGACTTTCTTGTAAATTGAAAACTAGAGCCATTTTCAAGTGACAAATAAACTTTCAGTCAAAATAATTATTTTTAAAAGATTTATAATGGTTTAGAGACATTATTTTGTCAAAATAGCGAGATGATTTGATTATAGCTTATAATAGGTTAAACCTATTTAACAAGTGACAAAGCTAACCTTTATACCATAAAGGGTAAAAGAAAATATTTTTGTTGTAGGTGGTTCAAATTCTGTCACTTCGAAATAAGTTTTCCAAATAACATTTTCATATATTTTATTAAGTTGAAGGTTTTATCCATAAGTTAGCGCAGTTAATTATTTAAGGTATTATTGGGTATTTACTCGTAAAGTTATTTTTAGTAGTAGTAACAATATTTTATTGGCTATCGACCTGCGGTCTTTCCGCCTTATTTTTATAAGTTTAAGTTATTTTTATTTTACATTATTATTTATTTATTTTATTTTGCCTGACTAGTTTCAGTTTCTAACAAACCATCATCAGAGGCGTGATATGTGTATTTTGCTATGTATATATCTTGATCTGATGTTTAGCATAAATATTTATAATTAATTTGAATTTTGAAATTTAAAATCTGTCAAAATTCAAATTAATTACAAATATTTATGGTAAACATAAGATCAAGATTGTTAGAAACTGAAACTAGTCAGGCAAAATAAAATAAATAAATAATAAAATAAAATAAAAATAACTCTACCAGCAAGTACCCAATAATAATACCTTAAATTTTCATATATCTTAATAAACAAGGGTAGTTTAACTTGGGCCGATTTATTATTTTTGGTTGCACATCGTACACGCAATCAGATAATGTTACTTCGATGGTTATTTATTGAGTTTGAAATAAAGCAGAAACTTTTTGAAAGAATAAAATTTTCTGAGAAGTTAATAATGAAATATTTTTCCATATGTGTCTAACTTTCTGGCGCACACTGTATATTATAACCCACACTTTTTTTTGTTTTTGATAAATTTCTGAGCTACTCGAACGCTGATAAAAAATTCGAATCTAGTCAAAAAACTCGAATAGAAAAAATTAACCTGTCTATTTTGCACTTCTGCTTCCAATCGTATTAAAACTAAAATATGAAAAAGATTAGATAATTAAAATTAGTCATGTGCTTTGACTACTGACACCGTACGGACACTGTATATAGAAAAAAAAAAACATGACGACACCTTTGTGTAAATACCAACGAAGTTATAAATACAAATGTTTACGACAAAAGTCATGTAAAAGTTAAAAAATGTTACGTTTCAAAGTCCCAGCGATTTGGTTGAACACATAAAAATGTTTCGAAAGTGGCGTATTAATTATGAATTATGTATTATCATGTACCCCATAACTGAAGATGTTATTTCTTTGTGTGGTTACTAAATATTAAAAACAATTACGAGATGAAATTAATAAAAAAATATATTTGCATTATGGTGGAGGCGCCGGGTAATGCGGCTGAAATTTATCGTAGAAGCGGTATTTGTTCGAAAAGGCATGGGTCATTGTCAGCTCTCTTCAGGATGACTCTAGTTTAGCCCCTGGGGAAATTGTAATTTAAGAAGATATTCATGTAGTTATAGAAATGCTAAGGGAGTGTTACTCGTAGGAGTGAAATTGCAACGTGAATGTTGCGAGGGTAAAATTTATACAAAACGGCAATGGCTATAACCATAAAATGTCTCAATTACCTTTCGTGAGGTCCTGGAGATCTGGGAAATCCCTGGATTTAGATCCGCTATAGGATCCTCCGTCGTTTAGCAGGATATCTGGTCTGTGTGGTAAATCGCTGCTGCTGAAGTCGACGACCACCGAGGCGGCTGCCGTGGCCAAGGGCCCCGCTTTCGACTTGGACCTGGCGGCCGTCCGGCACTCCTCCGTGAGCAGCAGCGTGACCTGCAGGAGGTCCCCGTTGCCCTCCCCGACGGCTATGACCCTGGGGTGGTGGGACGCGACCATGGGGGCGAACGCCACCACCTCGGCGTCGAGGCTCTCCACGACCAGATGGTAGTCGGAGTCGGCGACGTCGCGCAGCGGCGTCTTGTTGCCGTCGTTGAATTCCAATTCGATGTCGAGCAGACCCTCCTGAAAAAAGGCATTATGATTTGTAAAGACAGGCCGCTCCGTGGGGCCGTGAAATTTATTCCACCTGATATTGGGCCGTTAGTTTGCGTGTGACGCTCGTTTCGGCCACGTATCCGTTCTCTATGGCCCCATCTGGCGAAATGTTCAGCTGTAATCCGGAGACCACTTGCACGGAAAGTCGTGTGAGTGCCACTTTATCGTTTCCCACTCTGACCTCCTTCGCCCCTATTACACGGCCGGTAATCGGAGATAACACCTTAAAACATATAAGGTGATGATAAACGGGGCCAATTTATATACAGCCAATTCCGCGCCAAATAACATATCGGAGATGATTTTGGCTTCCATGAAAGTAAAAATTCGTGAGAAAATATTCGCGTGCGTTATTTGATGCGGAAAAGCTGATATATGGGGGGTATAAATTACTTGCACTTCGGTGCGTCCCACGCTTCGTCCTTGCAGGACCCGGCCGTGCAGGCTGGCGATCCTCGGGTCCGAGACTCGGAGGAGCGGCAGGATCAGGTCGGTGACCCGCAGCCAGGTCCTGCGGTTTATTAAATACGTGGTCCTGCCGGAATCGCGATCGCTGGCCATAAAATGGGCGTAAACATCCACCGAGCTCTGCTGGTAGCGTAAGCGGCAATTCGGCCTTTCCACGACGTTCCCCATGTCGTCGGGTATCGATCCCGTCGTCCTGAAGCTCGATCCGTAGGACCGCTTCTTGCGGCGCGCCTTTGCGGTGCTGGAAACGTTCACACTTCAAGCACTCAACGTTTCAAACACCCAACATTTCAAACACTCAACATTTCAAGTAAGGCCAAAACCTCACCTCGGCTGGTAGTCGGGGACCTTCCAGGACTTGAGCTGCGAGAGCCGCGTGTCGGGCACCTGCAGGTCCAGCGGGAACTCGGGCATCCACACGGTGAAGCGCGCCAGGCCGGTGTAGGTGCCGTACTTGACCAGCACGGAGCCGTTCATGGAGCCCCTCGCCTCGCTGCCGTCCACGTACACAGAGCTGCACGAGGAGGAGACCTGAAAATCGCGTCGGTGAGTGCCGCGGAATTCGATTAGTCGCCGCCCTAAGAGCCGTCGAAATTTAATTGCGGCTTCCGGCGCGGCCCCGGAAATTGCGGTACCTTCAGCACGCTGTCGTCCTCCGAGTGGCAGGAAGCCTGAAACGTGACATCGGCAGCCTTGCCAGCCTGCGACACGATGAACACCTTCATCGCCTGCGACACTTGGCGGCCGGTCAGCACCGCCGTGTTCAGCACCTCCCAGTTCTGCAAAGAGATAATATCAACCCTCTTAAGAAATAATTTACAGCTGCAGACCCATTTTAACGTACAGTCATGCTCACATAAATCTAGTACAAGAAATTAGGTTGCAATAGCAATTTTATATGGCAATGTCAAATTGTTTGTACTAGATATATGTGAGCATGACTGTACATCCAAACTGTTTCTATCTAAATTATAACTTTAAAAAATATTTAAAAATAATAATGTAACAACAAATGCAAATAAAAAATAGAGGTTTCAGAATATCATATACAGAGAGCGCATAAAGTATTAAGACCTGGCATTATTTTGTCCCCTGTATAAAGTTTTGAAAAATGCTTCAACAGATCAAAATGATTTTTTTTCAAACAAATTATTTGAGACCATTTTCATTTTTCCATCTCTCTCATTCATTATACAAATTTTCAGAAATTTCAGTGGGAAATTTCAGGGGGGCAGACGCCCCTCTTGAGAAGTTCCGATGGGGGGCGATGCCCCCCTTGAGAAGTTCCAAGGGGGGCACCGCCCCCCTTGCTAATTTTGGCAGGGCACACTTTTAACGTGAACGGCGCACAGTGTCGGAAAGAGGAAAATTTCAGACGGTTCTGAAAATGTACTAGCTAAAGAAGAATCCCCAATGACATCAAATGATCTAGACACTACAGCCGAGTGTCCATCTAGCAGTCATGGAAAAAGGAAGTTTCTCCCTAACTGGGAAAATTAATATAAGTGGATCGAATATAATCCAGGAAGAGGCAAGGTATTTTGCAAAATTTGTAAATCCGTGATGAAGTGGACATTCTACGTAATACCATGAATAGACATGATAAAGCATCAATAAATGCGTTTGTGAATGACGGATTTTCTAATTGGAAAAAGGCGTTGGAAAAATTTCACATACATGAAAATTCTTCTTTACACAAATCCGCTGTGGAAAGGTACAATTCATTTTCCACAGGGAAAAATATCGCTGGCGAAACGGAAAGAAATGATTCAATGACGAGTTGCTTTAAAAAAAATATTTCTACCTTGCAATTTTTGGCAGTACAGGGGTTAGCAATTAGAGGCCATATCGATGAAACTTCCGATTTCAAAGTTTTACTAAAACTCCGTTCTGAAGATGTTCCTGAATTGAATAGTTGGTAGAATCGTACTAATTATAAATGGTGCTCTCACGATGTTTTAACTGAAACATTATCTTTAATAACTACTAATAGTTATTTACGTAGTTTACTAGGTGGTTTATTAGGCTCACTGGATTACGGGGCTCGCTCCTGCGTCGCTCGTCCCACAAACTTCCAGCTCGCCCATAAAAATTAATTGCAAAGTGTGTCACGTACAAACTTTTATTTCCACCTTCATTTGACTATTTTTAAATAAATTGCTTGACATTTATTATGTGGAGGCGTTGGGTAATTTCTACCATAACTACGTCTGGTAATGTAAATTATATTGCTGAATCTATGTGTAACAAAAGTAAAACTGCAAAAATGGTTCAATCTGGCAATCAGAATGGTTCCAATAAAGAAAACGAAGCACCATTGACTGCAGTCACGACTTCAGCTTTCTCTGTTTCTAACAAAAACGTGAATATGGAAATTGAAAGTAACAACCAGAAAATGGTTGCCGAAAATGTACAAATGAATTTCGAAAATGAATAAATGTGTATAATTATAAGCCCGATCCATTATAGTTTTAAAGTGTTTGTAATAAAATTTGAATTAGTTTTCAATCTGTCTGCTTTTCTACAACAAAATAACCCTATAAAATGTCATTCACTAAGAAGGTGGAAATAAAGTTATTACCATGATAGTTCATGTTATAAATGAAGCAAATTATTTTGCTATTCCAAGTGACGAGACAACCGATATTTCATCAAAAGAACAACTGACAATATGCTTGAGAATTGTAGATAGCAATTTAGAAATCCATGAATATTTCATTGGATTTTATGAGACACCTTTCACGAATTCAGAAACGTTGTATTCAGTTATAAATGATGTATTGATAAGGCTAGAATTACCAATTGCAAACTGCAGAGGACAGTGTTATTATGATGGTGCCAGGAATGTAAGTGGAATTAAAAGTGGATTGCAAGCTAGAATTCAACAGAAAATAGAGCCGTTTTTGTCTACTGCATGGCGCATACATTATATTTGGTAGTGCAAGATGGTATGCAAGAAATTTTGGAAATACGAAATTTCTTAAGCATTATGAAATACCTTATACATTTTGTTAATAAATTGCCAAAACGAATCGAAATATATAAGATATTAAAATTAAATATGGAAAGGGAGTAAAGTTCTCTGCGTCCATTTTGTCCGACTAGATGGTGAATGCGGGTATCTTCATTAAAAAGCATTGTTGATAATTACTAAACAGTAATCGACTTTCTACAAAATGTCTCTGATAGTGATAAGACTCAAGCTGGTGCAAAGGACAATGGATATTTAAAAAATCTACTGCAACAAAAATGTTTATTTTATTTAAAAATTGTTATCAAGATATTTGAAAAAAACGAAATTTTGAATACAGAACTGCAGAAACCGTCCCTGAACATTCAGTAAGCAAAATTGAAAATATATGCTATGAACAGTAAGAAAAATGAGAGTTATGAAGCCTTATGGAAAGATGCATAAGTGACAGCCAAATCATTAAAATTAATAGATATCAAGTTACCAAGCCAACGAGTTTCACCTAAGCCATTAAATGATGGTTCCATAGGGCATTCATTTTTAAATGCGTTTGGTTTTTATAAACAAATTTTCTATGAAGTTGATGATAATGTCATTGTAAGCCTGGATGATCGCTTCGAAACTGCGTCTATACAACATTTGATAAACATGGAACAGTTTATTTTGAAAAAAGATGATAATGAGATTTGCACATTTTATGGAGAAAAATTTAATGTAGAGCGATTAAAGCTTCACAGGGACATGCTTCTAGATTTGGCTTCGTCTAAAGCAGTGAAATTAAATTCAATTACTGATGTCTGTACATTTCTAAAAAGTCGTCAACATATCGTAGAAATGTTGCCGGAAATTCATAAATTTGTTAAGATATTTTTAACTATACCTGCGATAACATTTACGGCTGAAAGAACATTCTCTAGTCTTCGACGTTTAAAATCCTATTTAAGATCGACAATGGGACAGGAGAGGTTAAATCACATTTCACTTTTAAATATTCACCGAGATCTATCGCACTCAATAAATATTGACGGCATTGCCAACGAGTTTATTTCGCGGACAACTGTGAGACAAAATACATTTTCTCGGGAATGATGAATTTTATTATATTTTATGTTGTATTATTTATATTTTATTTATATTATAGGTTTATTATTAGTTTTAAGAATTTTTATTTTTCATTATTAGTTTTAAGAATTACCACTTTATTTGCCGAATAAATCAACTTATTTTTCTAAATGACCATATAACTGACTTTACTTTCTGCCCCCCTCAAAACCAGAATCGGTGCCTCTCTATGCGACAAAATAATTCCACGACTTCCTTATTAACTAAGAATAAGAAATCTATTAAAATTTCGCAACAAACGCACCAAGGTGAAATGTTATCTATTTTGGTGGTTTCTCCTGTAAGCGCCCAGCAAAACCTACACAGCATAACCGAAACTTCGAGCCACACCGTGTGCAGATTATGCGGAAATTTAGGAATACTTAGTTAGGAAAATAAACTCGAATATCGCCCCCACGAAGTAGTTGAGAAATTTAATCGGCAAAGTGCGTCGCTTTGCGCTGCAAATTCGGTTATGGAATAGTTAGGGAAATTTCGTTGGAATTGAGTTTGCCACTTAACACAACATGACATAATCATTTTAATTTAGCGAACAGGCAGTCACCACGTTTTCACCCATCCCTCTGACACGACGTTTTTCCGCCCGACCGACGGGCGGACAAGTTTCAGCAGCAGCGCTGATTCGTTTTCCCGAGGAATCAGTGCTGGTTTATTCATGCAGCTGTGCGCTGTGTTAACATGTGCAACGTGGAAATTTATTATCGGGAATCAAATACGCATTCCTATGCAGCGTTCACGAAAATAAGTGCGGAAAGACCGGCTGTCGAGAGCCCCATCTATATATGTTATAATAACATCTGATACGTGAGATATTGGCTTTCGATAAGCGGATATTGGCCGTTTCGCCAGCGTACTGAACATCTCTCTTCAGGATTATTACGACTAAAACTAACTGTAAACTTTATTACGGTTTTGGGAAGCAAACGGGGCTGTCTTGAGAACCATGCATTCGGATTGATTTCACGAAATAATTTATTGGCAATGTGATGCCCTGCCTCAGATAAGAGGCCCCTATCTTAGAAAAGATCAAAAATTAAATAATAACCATTTAAAAATGTAATAATCACTTGGTGCTGAAACGTAATATGCGCCAGAATTATTTGAATGAAGTATGATAATAATTATTAAAGATTAAATAATAATCATTTAAAAATGTAATAATCACATGGTGGTGAAACGTAATATGCGCCAGATTTATTCGAATCAAGTATGATAATAATTGAATTGCTAATTGACCCACGTTACAGGAAAAAATGGAAAAATAGAAATTATTGATTACCACTGAAAATTGTCATAACTCAGTGGGCATTGTGCCACTTTTAGTGATATTTTTAAATATATAAAACGAAAATCTTGTAATTCTTGTAAAAATAAAAATTGATCGTTGAAGCTACGTATTATGCTTTTAGAATTTACAATCAATATTTTTACACAGAAACGTAAAAAGTATTATTATCAAATAGATAAATAAAATGAAGTGTTTCGCGAAATTTATAAATTGTATCGTTAAAACTACGTATTATGCTTTTAGAATTTATGATATACAATGAAAAACTTGTAATTTCCAGGTGAAATTTTGCAATATATATGGAAGTTACTCATTACCATTGAAAATTGTCATATTTTAATGTAATTTATGCCATTTTCATTGATATTTTATAACATACATTGAAAATCTTAAATTTTCAGGTTGAAATTTTGTATTATCAATGAAAATAACTGAATATCATTAAATTCAGCGTGAATTTTGCGATTTTCACTTATATTTTATAATATCCAATGAAAATTGTCATAACTCAGTATGCATTTTGCCAATTTTACTGATATTTTATTACATGAAAATTTGGTATTTTTCATTTGAAATTTTGCAATATCAATGGAACTTACTGATTATCATTGAAAATTATCATAACTCAGAGTAAATTATGCGATTTTGACTGATATGTTATAATATCCAATGAACATTTTGTAATTTCCAGTTGAAATTTTGCAATATCAATGGAAATTACTGATCATCATTGAAAGTTGTCAGAACTCAGTGTGCATTATGCCACTTTTACTGATATTTTTGAATATATACAATGAAAATCTTGTAATTCTTGTAAAAATGAAAATTGATCGTTGAAGCTACGTATAATGCTTTTAGAATTTACAATCAATATTTTTACACAGAAACGTAAAAAGTATTATTATCAAATAGATAAATAAAATGAAGTGTTTCGCGAAATTTATAAATTGTATCATTAAAACTACGTATTATGCTTTTAGAATTTATGATATACAATGAAAAACTTGTAATTTCCATGTGAAATTTTGCAATATATATGGAAGTTACTCATTATCATTGAAAATTGTCATATTTCAATGTAATTTACGCCATTTTCACTGATATTTTACAATATACAATGAAAATCTTATATTTTCAGGTTGAAATTTTGTATTATCAATGAAAATAACTGAATATCATTAAATTCAGTGTGAATTTTGCGATTTTTACTTATATTTTATAATATCCAATGAAAATTGTCATAACTCAGTATGCATTTTGCCAATTTTACTGATATTTTATATTATATCATGAAAATTTGGTATTTTTCATTTGAAATTTTGCAATATCAACGGAAATTACTGATTATCATTGAAAATTGTCAATACTCAGAGTAAATTATGCGATTTTGACTGATATGTTATAATATCCAATGAACATTTTGTATTTTCCAGTTGAAATTTTGCAATATCAATGGAAATTACTGAGCATCATTGAAAGTTGTCAGAACTCAGTGTGCATTATGCCACTTTTACTGATATTATTAAATATATAAAATGAAAATCTTGTAATTCTTGTAAAAATGAAAATTGATCGTAGAAACTACGTATTATGCATTAAGAAATTACAATCAATATTTTTACACAGAAATGTAAAAAGTATTATTATCAAATAGATAAATAAAATAAAATGTTTCGCGAAATTAATAAATTGTATCGTTAAAACTACGTATTATGCTTTTAGAATTTATGACATACAATGAAAAACTTGTAATTTCCAAGTGAAATTTTGCTATATATGGAAGTTACTCATTATCATTGAAAATTGTCATATTTCAATGTAATTTATGCCCTTTTCACTGATATTTTATAATATACAATGAAAATCTAATATTTTCAGGTTGAAATTTTGTATTATCAATGAAAATAACTGAATATCATTAAATTCAGCGTGAATTTTGCGATTTTCACTTATATTTTATAATATCCAATGAAAATTGTCATAACTCAGTGAGCATTTTGCCAATTTTACTGATATTTTATACTGAATAATGAAAATTTGGTATTTTTCATTTGAAATTTTGCAATATCAATGGAAATTACTGATTATCATTGAAAATTGTCATAACTCAGAGTAAATTATGCGATTTTGACTGATATGTTATAATATCCAATGAACATTTTGTATTTTCCAGTTGAAATTTTGCAATATCAATGGAAATTACTGAGCATCATTGAAAGTTGTCAGAACTCAGTTTGCATTATGCCACTTTTACTGATATTTTTAAATATATACAATGAAAATCTTGTAATTCTTGTAAAAATGAAAATTTATTGTTGAAACTACGAATTATGCTTTTAGAATTTACAATCAATATTTTTTCACAGAAACGTAAAAAGTATTATTATGAAATAGATAAATAAAATGAAGTGTTTCGCGAAATTTATAAATTGTATCGTTAAAACTACGTATTATGCTTTTAGAATTTATGATATACTATGAAAAACTTTTAATTTCCAAGTGAAATTTTGCAATATTTATGGAAGTTACTCATTATCATTGAAAATTGTCATATTTCAATGTAATTTATGCCATTTTCACTGATATTTTATAATATACAATGAAAATCTTATATTTTTAGGTTGAAATTTTGTATTATCAATGAAAATAACTGAATATCAATAAATTCAGTGTGAATTTTGCGATTTTCACTTATATTTTATAATATCCAATGAAAATTGTCATAATTCAGTGTGCATTTTGCCAATTTTACTGATATTTTATACTACATCATGAAAATTTGGTGTTTTTCATTTGAAATTTTGCAATATCAATGGAAATTACTGATTATCATTGAAAATTGTCATAATTCAGAGTAAATTATGCGATTTTGACTGATATGTTATAATATCCAATGAACATTTTGTATTTTCCAGTTGAAATTTTGAAATCTCAATGAAAATTACTGATCATCATTGAAAGTTGTCAGAACTTAGTGTGCATTATGCCACTTTTACTGATATTTTTAAATATACACAATGAAAATCTTGTAATTCTTGTAAATATGAAAATTGATCGTTGAAACTACGTATTATGCTTTTAGAATTTACAGTCAATATTTTTACACAGAAATGTAAAAAGTATTATTATCAAATAGATAAATAAAATAAAATGTTTCGCGAAATTAATAAATTGTATCGTTAAAACTACGTATTATGCTTTTAGAATTTATGACATACAATGAAAAACTTGTAATTTCCAAGTGAAATTTTGCAATATATATGGAAGTTACTCATTATCATTGAAAATTGTCATATTTCAATGTAATTTATGCCCTTTTCACTGATATTTTATAATATACAATGAAAATCTAATATTTTCAGGTTGAAATTTTGTATTATCAATGAAAATAACTGAATATCATTAAATTCAGTGTGAATTTTACGATTTTCACTTATATTTTATAATATCCAATGAAAATTGTCATAACTCAGTATGCATTTTGCCAATTTTACTGATATTTTATACCATATCATGAAAATTTGGTATTTTTCATTTGAAATATTGCAATATCAATGGAAATTACTGATTATCATTGAAAATTGTCATAACTCAAGAGTAAATTATGCGATTTTGACTGATATGTTATAATATCCAATGAACATTTTGTATTTTCGAGTTGAAATTTCGCAATATCAATGGAAATTACTGATCATCATTGAAAGTTGTCAGAACTCAGTGTGCATTATGCCACTTTTACTGATATTTTTAAATATATACAATGAAAATCTTGTAATTCTTGTAAAAATGAAAATTGATCGTAGAAACTACGTATTATGCTTTTAGAATTTACAGTCAATATTTTTACACAGATATGTAAAAAGTATTATTATCAAATAGATAAATAAAATGAAGTGTTTCGCGAAATTTATAAATTGTATCGTTAAAATTACGTATTATGCTTTTAGAATTTATGATATACAATGAAAAACTTGCAATTTTCAGGTGAAATTTTGCAATATATATGGAAGTTACTAATTATCATTGAAAATTGTCATATTTCAATGTAATTTATCCCATTTTCACTGATATTTTATAATATACAATGAAAATCTTATATTTTCAGGTTGAAATTTTGTATTATCAATGAAAATAACTGAATATCATTAAATTCAGTGTGAACTTTGCGATTTTCACTTATATTTTATAATATCCAATGAAAATTGTCATAACTCAGTGTGCATTTTGCCAATTTTACTGATATTTTATACTGTATCATGAAAATTTGGTATTTTTCATTTGAAATTTTGCAATATCAATGGAAATTACTGATTATCATTGAAAATTGTCATAACTCAGTGTAAATTATGCGATTTTGACTGATATGTTATAATATCCAATGAACATTTTGTATTTTCCAGTTGAAATTTTGAAATCTTAATGAAAATTACTGATCATCATTGAAAGTTGTCAGAACTTAGTGTGCATTATGCCACTTTTACTGATATTTTTAAATATATACAATGAAAATCTTGTAATTCTTGTAAAAATGAAAATTGATCGTTGAAACTACTTATTATGCTTTTAGAATTTACAGTCAATATTTTCACACAGAAATTTAAAAAGTATTTTTATGAAATAGGTAATAAAATGAAGTGTTTCGTAAAATTTATAAATTGTATCGTTAAAACTACGTATTATGCTTTTAGAATTTACGATATACAATGAAAAACTTGTAATTTCCAGGTGAAATTTTGCAATATATATGGAAGTTACTCACTATTATTGAAAATTGTCATATTTCAATGTAATTTATGCCATTTTCACTGATATTTTATAATATACAATGAAAATCTTATATTTTCAGGTTGAAATTTTGTATTATCAATGAAAATAACTGAATATCATTAAATTCAGTGTGATCTTGCGATTTTCACTTATATTTTATAATATCCAATGAAAATTGTCATAACTCAGTGTGCATTTTGCCAATTTTACTGATATTTTATACTATATCATGAAAATTTGGTATTTTTCATTTGAAATTTTGCAATATCAATGGAAATTACTGATTATCATTGAAAATTGTCATAACTCGGTGTAAATTATGCGATTTTGACTGATATGTTATAATATCCAATGAACATTTTGTATTTTCCAGTTGAAATTTTGAAATCTCAATGGAAATTACTGAGCATCATTGAAAGTTGTCAGAACTTAGTGTGCATAATGCCACTTTTACTGATATTTTTAAATATATACAATGAAAATCTTGTAATTCTTGTAAAAATGAAAATTGATCGTTGAAACTACGTATTATGCTTTTAGAATTTACAATCAATATCTTTACACAGAAATGTAAAAAGTATTATTATCAAATAGATAAATAAAATTAAGTGTTTCGCGAAATTTATAAATTGTATCGTTAAAACTACGTATTATGCTTTTAGAATTTATGATATACAATGAAAAACTTGTAATTTCCAGGTGAAATTTTGCAATATATATGGAAGTTACTCATTATCATTGAAAATTGTCATATTTCAATGTAATTTATGCCATTTTCACTGATATTTTATAATATACAATGAAAATCTTATATTTTCAGGTTGAAATTTTGTATTATCAATGAAAATAACTGAATATCATTAAATTCAGTGTGAATTTTGCGATTTTCATTTATATTTTATAATATCCAATGAAAATTGTCATAACTCAGTATGCATTTTGCCAATTTTACTGATATTTTATTACATGAAAATTTGGTATTTTTCATTTGAAATTTTGCAATATCAATGGAACTTACTGATTATCATTGAAAATTATCATAACTCAGAGTAAATTATGCGATTTTGACTGATATATTATAATATCCAATGAACATTTTGTATATTCCAGTTGAAATTTTGCAATATCAATGGAAATTACTGAGCATCATTGAAAGTTGTCAGTACTCAGTGTGCATTATGCCACTTTTACTGATATTTTTAAATATATACAATGAAAATCTTGTAATTCTTGTAAAAATGAAAATTGATCGTTGAAACTACGTATTATGCTTTTAGAATTTACAATCAATATCTTTACACAGAAATGTAAAAAGTATTATTATCAAATAGATAAATAAAATTAAGTGTTTCGCGAAATTTATAAATTGTATCGTTAAAACTACGTATTAAGCTTTTAGAATTTATGATATACAATGAAAAACTTGTAATTTCCAGGTGAAATTTTGCAATATATATGGAAATTACGCATTATCATTGAAAATTGTCATATTTCAATGTAATTTATGCCATTTTCACTGATATTTTATAATATACAATGAAAATCTTATATTTTCAGGTTGAAATTTTGTATTATCAATGAAAATAACTGAATATCATTAAATTCAGTGTGAATTTTGCGATTTTCACTTATATTTTATAATATCCAATGAAAATTGTCATAACTCAGTGTGCATTTTGCCAATTTTACTGATATTTTATACTATATCATGAAAATTTGGTATTTTTCATTTGAAATTTTGCAATATCAATGGAAATTACTGATTATCATTGAAAATTGTCATAACTCAGTGTAAATTATGCGATTTTGACTGATAATATCCAATGAATATTTTGTATTTTCCAATTGAAATTTTGCAATATCAATGGAAATTACTGAGCATCATTGAAAGTTGTCAGAACTTAGTGTGCTTTATGCCACTTTTACTGATATTTTTAAATATATACAATGAAAATCTTGTAATTCTTGTAAAAATGAAAATTGATTGTTGAAACTACGTATAATGCTTTTAGAATTTACAGTCAATATTTTTACTCAGAAATGTAAAAAGTATTATTATCAAATAGATAAATAAAATGAAGTGTTTCGCGAAATTTATAAATTGTATCGTTATTTACAGATTTCGTCAGTACGATTTACAAGAAATTGAAATTTTGGGAGTACATACTTTGCCCCTGACCAATTTCAACGATGCACAATATTTTTACTGTGTTTTCATTTTATTTACTGTAGTTATCATAATCTGTTGGCATAATGCAGATGCTTGGTTGTCTAAATTTCAGTACTGATTAATTTGGCGCATACCGTATTTTCATAGGTCCGGTGGTCAACAATGAGGAGGTGTAAATCGTTATTTGCGAAGGCGAGTATTTGAGTAAAATCGATCGCTCCTTGCGATAATACCCCCGGAAATTGAGCATTATTCAACTAGGAAATTGCGTCGTCCAAACCGCATTCAGTAAATTAATTGATCAGATATTATTGAATCAATTTATACGCACAGCATAAAGGGTGGAAATAAAATTGCGAGAGGTGTATAATTAAGCAGTTGTAAATTTGAATTGCGTCGTCTTAAATTGGCGATAACTATTAGCTCATATATATTTTTTTGCAATCTTAGTAGATGCATTGATGTTTTTATGGAATGGCGCAATTAATTTTCTATAAAATACGCCGTTATTGCACGCGCAAATTTGCAATGCACGTAGGACATTAATCCATCGGATTAATGTGTATTGAGTTGATAAATGTGTGCATAAATTAACGATGCCGAGGTGTAATTTATGCGACTTTGCAGATTAGAAGCAATTTGCCGTTTTATTAATCGCGATTGGCAATTAAACAGCGCGTGCAACAAAAAGTAAACGCGTTTCCGAAGAGTTTTTTTTTTTGAATTTCGAATATTGATTGAAACGCGATTAATTACGCTCGCGTAATAAATATTCGGCCATTTATCGGGGGGCGCAAATGCACAAAACGATAACGCCACTCAATGCGTCCGTGCGTAAAAGCGAATCCATCACAAAAATTTCATTTCCCATTTCTGAACGGGTCGGCGATATTGCGGAGTGGCAGGGGCATGAATCACTCACTCAGCTCTTGCGGAATACAAATGTAGGGCAGTTTAACTCACTTTACTAATTGGAACGACGGCCTGTATATCATCCTTCTGTATATCCAATCTCGTTGCGGATTTGGCGCCCCCCATCCGGTGCGGTTCGCTGCCTCCACCCTCCTCCTGATGGGGCTCGTATCTCGCCGACCAGACGATCCTGGCGTCCTCGTAGGGCTCGGCTGCGTCCTCGGTGATCTCCACCAGCCAAGTGAACAGCTCGAACACCCTGGAACAAGAATTGTGATTTATCTTCAGGCATACTGTATCCAAATCTGGCATAAAATTTGCAAAATATTCATTATACAAATTTTCAGAAATTTCAGTGGGAAATTTCAGGGGGGCAGATGCCCCCTTGAGAAGTTCCGAGAGGGGCCGATGCCCCCCTTGAGAAGTTCCAAGGGGGGCATCGCCGATTCTGGCTGATACACCCTGTATAATAGATAATATATAGATAGAAAAATGACAGTTTTAGACTGTTGTAGTTAAAAATTAACAAAATTTAACAAATAGAGTTGAAAACTTGATAGGTTTTGATGGTTTCAATATTTCGTATAGATAAAAGCCGCAATAAAAAAACTTGTAGGTAGTAACTACGATGCACTTCAGTTTTAGTCTCTGCGAAATACTTAAATAATATTAAGCTTTATTTATTACCTCCTCTGTGTAATACAACATCAAAATGCAAACTGCGCGCAACTCCATTAAGTCCATCAAACTAGCAACTCAGCTTTGTTGTCAAATTCCAAAATAACTGATTTCCCATGAATTATTTAAACGAATAAATTAGCATGCATACATATTACATTTCGGCATAATTTTCCGGCAAAAAAAAACGTACATTAAGCACTCCGGCCTCATTTTCCTCCTTGTTTATTAAAATTTCCATTCCAATCCTCGCGCCGGTGATGAGGTTTTAACTTTCGGGCGCCGCGAATCGCATTACAAATTTTCCTGGAGCTAGAGAGACCGCAATAATCGCGAGTGCATAAAATCCGAGGAGGTGCTTTTTCATTACCGGGACGCTCATTGAATGGAGGCACTGCGACCTCCTTTGCCCCTCCAAGAAACTAAAAGACATTAATATTCTCCGTGGACACCTTCGGATCAACTATTCACGGAGGAACTTTCCTCGTGCCTCGTTTCGTGCAGGGGGTTGTCCGCATTCATCATAACCGCGCTTTTTTCTTTGTGGCTGCATTTATTCTGCGGTTTATTCTTGAGATGTGGTAAAAGTATTAATTAAAAGTATGTAACGGTTCGAACCCAGGTGTTGTACAAATTCTCATAATTTGTAATATTTATTATTCATTGCATTTATTTAACTGCAATTCATCCTTAAATGCAATTGGATGCATTTGATTTCTTTACCTGCATATTACATGAATTCTTATAATTCAAGTAATTGATTTGGCTCGTGATTTACAAATTCTCGTAATTTGTAATATTGATTTGGCTCGTGATTTAGTGGTAGTACTCTACGTTATGTTTGATTTTTAAATCAAAATCGTGATAACTCAGTTTGGTTCGTTTTATATGTAATGTGTCTGTTAGTAATTTTTGTTAGCAAGTAAAACACAGATACATGGATTTCATATGATTTATTCATTTTAAAAGGTTATGCAAGCGACAGGTAAATAAAAGACAATTTTGTTACTCTAATTGGACGTTATTTATTTAGTTATATTTATTTAAATTTTGGAATAGATTTGTTTAATAATTATTGAAAACTTATTATATTCTTTGAATTTGAATGATTTATTTTATTTTGAAAACAGAGTAACTTATTAACACTACGGTTGGAATTACAAAGTGTTACTTAGCGACTTCATGCACCACAATCTTCAAATTGTGCCGAGAAGGATATCTGATACATGTCATCACTGCATAGAAATTCATTAGCACGGTGACTACCAATGTATTTCAACGCCACCTTGAGGATAGGAACGAATCACATAACTTCACATTAAAGTACTTTAAGCGATTCCAGTGCTTCAAGCACCCAATGTGTCCTCATTCGGAGATATTGCTAGTATTCGCGTTTACAAACACTATCAGCCATGTGATCGTAAAAACTTTAATAGGTATTGTTATTCAAAATTGATTATAGATTAGTATGATAAAGCTCTATTCTACTTCTACTTTTCTATCTACTTAAGCACATACAAACATTCGTTTCAGTCATTCATAATTCTGAGATTTCTTGAATATCGGAGCGTTGAGCAAGTTTAATTATACGATTTAATTACAAATATCATTGAATTATTTATATCGAAATTATTAAGTTATGTTCCCCTGACGCAACTTTTTATTTAACTACCGATTGATTAATGAGGCCACACTGTTTATCAAATGTTTGCGACGAGGAAAGGAAGGCATATTACAATATTCTCCTGTCAGTACGAAAATATTGTCAGGACAAAGTATAAAATGCAGTTAGGTTCAACTCCGCAGTGGCGTGAGGCTCCCTACATTTCATACCCTTATTAAACTTCGTTCATTACCAGCGACAAGGCGCGGTAATATCACTAGATAGGTTACATTATTATGGATAAATTACTTTAGAATTGTTAGTGTGAAAAGATGTTTGATCAAATGTTTTGCGACGACGGAAAGGAAGGCATGTTACAATATTCTCCTGTCAGTACGAAAATATTGTCAGGACAAGGTATAAAAATGCAGTTAGGTTCAACTCCGCAGTGGCGTGAGGCTCCCTACATTTCATACCCTTATTAAACTTCGTTCATTACCAGCGGCAAGGCGCGGTAATATCACTAGATAGGTTACATTATTAGTATGGAATTGACTTTGGAATTGTTAGTGTGAATTTAATTTGATAAACTTGTGTTATATATTCACCTGAGGAATTAATGTTTAAAGTATATGAGTCGTCGTCGGACAGCGTGACGTTCTGTCTCGATCGGTACATCTAACTGGCCCCGTTTGAGTTCCGCACTTCTATTTATACTGGTATACTGGTCCCCCACTTTTTACTCTTCTTCCCCCGTCCTATGATAATTTTGCTTACCGCTGCAAATTGACGCCTTCCCATACGTGTCACCGAATTACGCAATCGCCGTTTCGAGTTCCCGTCGTATTCCCACGACCTATTTCTCTGTGTCATCATTTTGATCGTGTGCTTATTTACATTTGCCCAAAACTACGAAGTCAGCAAAATGAATGTACTCGCTTGGGAAACGCGTCGTCGGCCGCGGCCTGCTATGATATTTACGCAGTTTTGTTCCGACTCGTAAAATTATGGATTTTAATATTATTAGGTTCTTACAAGTACTATCCATTTTAATCCCACAATTTTGATTGAAGCCGTTGTATTAACAATTGTATCCTAGGTAACTGGACCATGGCCAAGGACGATCCACGATCGTACAACTGGGTTTTATTCATAAAAATTTAAACCTCGGTTTCCCTCTTAAAGCCCAGTTGTACGATCGTGGATCATCGTTGACCATGGTTCAGTTACCTACGATACAATTGTTAATACAATGATATCCTTAGGCCCAGTTGTACAATCGTGGTTCATCCTTGATCGTGGTTCAGTTTCTAAGGATACCATTGTTTAAACAATTGTATCCTAGGTAACTGAACCATGGTCAAGGGTGATCCACGATCGTAAAACTGGGCCTTAGGCCTTAGGCCCAGTTTTCATCCTTAATCATGGTTCAGTTACCTAGATACAATTGTTAATACAATGATATCCTTAGAAACTGAATCATGATCAAGGATGATCTACGATATTACAACTGGGCCTAAGTAATCATAGTACGTGGTTGACCATAGGTCACGTGGTTGGGAAAGTGAAAGCGAAAGTTCCATGCTATTTCTTTTGGAGAAATGCTGGGCTCAGGTAGCCCATGGTCTACTAACATCAAATTAAAAATTCGTAAAACCGATGTGTACATTTTAGGTATAATACTGTAAGATGTTTGAATTTACAACTATTCGCCTATTCATCAAATACATTCGAACAATTTTAATCAAACCGACACACGCCAGTCACAGACAATGTAATAAATTAACTGGCTCCTATTAATAACTCGCTTTAAGAGTAATGAGTTCGGCAGTGTCAACTTTGCCCCAAGAGCCAAATGTACTTTCCAACTTCCAGAATTTTTCTAATTTATTTCAAACTTCGACAATTTATCGCACATCACGATGGCACAATTAAGGATTTTATAGCTTTATATCGCTTCATCCGAGTTCTCGATCCCTTTATAGTCTTTCAATCGGCAGATTTATAGGAATTTACGACAGGACTCTGATTTTTCTGCAATATATCGTTTTAAAATAATTTAAGAATGAGAATGGTCACGGGCATAGGCGCCGACTTTTCAGAATCTCGATGGGGGCAAAAAGTAAAGTCAGTAATTTGGTCATTTAGAAAAATAAGTTGATTTATTTGGCAAATAAAGTGGTAGCTCTTAAAACTAATAATGAAAAATAAAAATTCCTAAAACTAATAATAAACCTGTAATATAAATAAAATATAAATAATATAATATAAAATATAATAAAATTTATCATTCCCGAGAAAATGTGTTTTATCTCACAGTTGCCCGCGAAATAAACTCGTTGGCAATGTCGTCAATATTTATTGAGTGCGATAGATCTCGGTGAATATTTAAAAGTGAAATGTGATTTAACGTCTCTTGTCCCATTGTCGATGTTAAATAGGATTTTAAACGTCGAAGGCTAGAGAATGTTCTTTCAGCCGTACATGTATCGCAGGTATAGTTAAAAATATCTTAACAAATTTATGAATTTCCGGCAACATTTCTATGATATGTTAACGACTCTTTAGAAATGTACAGACATCAGTAATTGAATTTAATTTCACTGCTTCAGTCGAAGCCAAATCTAGAAGCATGTCCCTGTGAAGCTTTAATCGCTCTACATTAAAATCTCCATAAAATGTGCATATCTCATTATCATTTTTTTTTTCAAAATAAACTGTTCCATGTTTATCAAATGTTGTATAGACGCAGTTTCGAAGCGATCATCCAGGCTTACAATGACATTATCATCACCTTCATAGAAAATTTGTTTATAAAAATCAAATGCATTTAAAATTGAATGCCCTCAGGAACCATCATTTAATGGCTTAATGGCCCTATCGAAGATAGGTATAGGACATTGTACATACATGAAATATGTCTAAAATTTTCTGAAGAATCCAAAAATTTAATAATATACCAGGTGTTGAAAGAAAGTTGGTATTGGCCACGGTCACATGACACACCCTGTATAAAAAGTTTTTGTTGAAAAAAATGCGCAACTAAAAATAACAATCGACGTGTCCGAGCGTTTTTTCGAACACGCCCCCATTTAGTTATTATAGAATTTATTCCATTTGGCTGATACACAGTGTATTATTCTCTTGATAACTATCAAAATCTATTAAATTTTAATTGCAAATCATCAAAGTCTGTTAATAAACATTAACTTTTTAACTGGAACTTTCAAATGTTAATAAATTTTCCAATGCATCAGCTAAAATCTGTATAATTTTCAACTTTATTTGTCAAATATTACAAAATTTTCAACTGCAACTGTCAATCAGAGTTATATTTTTAACTGCATCTGCAAATTTGCAATTACAACTGATAGAAACTGGGAAAAATAGTATGAATTAAATTATCATATTATATGTTAAACTCTTTCCATATAAACAATTTAATAGCATCCGAATCCTGTCAAATATTCAACTAAAACTGTCAAAACTGTAAAGCGTTCAACAGTCACCGTCAAAACGTAAAATTTGCAGCTCCAACAGTAAACATATTGCTGAAAATTGCACGTATTAAAAACTGTTATTTTTTTATTGCATTTGCAAATTTTCAAGTCCCACTATCAAATTATTTCACATTTTCAACCGTCAAACTATGTCAATTTATCAACTACAACTGTTTAAAACTCTCATATTTTGTCAAATTTTTAACTACCTGCATAAAAAACTGTCAAAGCGCGTTAAATTTTTAAGTACAATTTTCAATAGCTGTTTAATTTTAAAATGCAATAGCTGAAATCTCTCAAATTTTCAACTCTATTTCTCAAAAATGGCAAATTTTCAACTCATTTTGTCAAAAATTGCAAATTTTCAACTCTATTTGTCAAATATGGCAAATGTTCAACGGCAGCTGTCAAAAAGCGTTATATTTTTAACTGCATCTACAAATTTTCAACTGCACGTATCAAAACCTGGTAAGTTTTCAACTTGCACTGTCAAAATTTGTCAAATTTTCAAATACAATTATCTAAAACTGACATATTTTTAACAACTGTTAAAATTTATCATATTATAACTACAACCATCAAAATCTGTCAATGAATATTAAATGTTCAACTGTATCTTTTAAAAGATGTTAAATTTTGAAATGCAATAGCTAAAATCTGTACAGTTTTGAACTTTATTTGTCAAAAATTGCAAATTTTTAACTGCAACTGTCAAAAAGCGTTATATTTTTAACTGCATCTGCAAATTTGCAATTACAACTGACATAAACTGGGAAAAATAGTATGAATTAAATTAACATATTATATGTTAAACTCTTTCCATGTAAACAATTTAATAGCATCCGAATCCTATCAAATATTCAACTAAAACTGTCAAAAACTGTACAACTTTCAACACCCACTGTCAAAACGTAACATTTTCAACTACAACTGTAAGCATATTGCGAATTTTCAATTGCACGTTTCACAAACTGTAATTTTTTACTGAATTTATAAATTTTCAATTCCCACTGTCAAAATCTTTCAAAGTTTCAACTACAACAGTCAAACCATGTCAATTAATTAACTACAACTATCTAAAGCTCTCATATTTTAAACTATTGTCAAATTTTTGACTACTTGCATCAAAAACTGTCAAAAAGTGTTAAATTTTTAAATGCAATTGCAATTTTCAAAAGCAGTTAATTTTTTAAACGGAATAGCTAAAATCTGTCAAATTTTCAACTCTATTTGTCAAAAAAATGCAAATTTTCAAAGGCAACTGTCAAAAAACCTTATATTTTTAACTAAAGTACAAATTTTCAACTACACCTATCAAAACCAGTTAAGTTTTCAACTTGCACCGTCAAAATTTGTCAAATTTGCAACTACTACTATCTAAAGCTATCATATTTTTAACAACTGTCAAAATCAAACAAATTTAAACTACAAACCATTAAAATCTGTCAAAAAAACCCTCAAATTTTCAACTCTATTTGTCAAAAATTGCACATTTTGCAACTATCAATAAGCGTTATATTTTTAACTGCATCCACAAATTTTCAACTGCAGTTATCAAAACCTGTAACGTTTTCAAATCGCACTGTCAACATTTATCAAATTTTCAACTACAACTGTCTAAAACTATAATATTTTCAACAACTGTCTATTTTTATTTTGATTACTGTGTAAAATCTAACAAATTTTAACTACAAACCATCAAAATCTGCCAAAAAAATGAAAACTTTTTAACTGGAAAATTGAAAAGCTATTAAATTGTCCAATGCATAAGCTAAAATCTGTAAAATTTTCAACTTTATTTGTCAACAATTGCCAATTTTTAACTGCAACTGTCAAAAAGCGGGATATTTCTAACTGCACTTCAAATTTTCAAGTTACTTATCAAAACCTGTCAAGTCTTCAACTCACACTGTCAAAATTTGTCTAATGTTCAACTGCAACTGTCTAAAACTTTTATATTTTCAACAACTGTCAAAATCTAATAATTTTTAACTACAAACCATCAAAATATGCCAAAAAAATGTTAAATTTTAACTGGAAAATTGTAAAGCTATTAAATTTTTCAATGCATAAGCTTAAATCTGTAAAATTTTCAACTTTATTTGCCAACAATTGCCAATTTTTAACTGCAACTGTCAAAAAGCGAGATATTTCTGATTACACTTCAAATTTTCAAGTTACTTATCAAAACCTGTTTAGTCTTTAACTCACACTGTCAAAATTTGTCAAATGTTCAACTGCAACTGTCTAAAACTTTTATATTTTCAACAATTGTCAAAATCTAATAATTTTTAACAACAAACCATCAAAATCTGCCAAAAAAATGTTAAATTTTTAACTGAAAAATTGTAAAGCTATTAAATTTTCCAATGCATAAGCTAAAATCTGTAAAATTTTCAACTTTATTTGTCAACAATTGCAAATTTTTAACTGCAAGTGTTAAAAAGCGTGATATTTCTAACTGCACTTCAAATTTTCAAGTTACTTATCAAAACCTGTTAAGTCTTCAACTGACACTGTCAAAATTTGTCAAATGTTCAACTGCAACTGTTTGAAACTAACATATTTTTAACAACTGTCTAAATCTAACAAATTTTAACTACAAACCATCAAAATCTGTCAATGAATTTGACAGAAAATTGGAAAGCTATTAAATTTTCCAATGCATCAGCTAAAATCTGTAAAATATTTAACTTTATTTGTCAAAAATTGCAAATTTTTAACTGCAACTGTCAAAAAGCGTTATATGTTTAACTACATCTGCAATTTTTTTAATTACAACTGATAGAAACTGGGAAAAATAGTAGTAGTATGAATTAAAATTACATATTATAGGTAAAATTCTTTCCATGTAAACAATTTAATAGCATCCGAATCCTGTCAAATATTCAACTAAAACTGTCAAAAACTGTAAAGCGTTCAACAGCCACTGTCAAAATGTAAAATTTTAAACTCCAACTGTAAACATATTGCGAATTTTCATTTGCACGTTTCAAAACTGCAATTTTTTACTGCATATGTAAATTTCAACTCCCACTATCATGTTTTTTTAAGATTCAACTACAACTGTCAAATTATGTCAATTCATCAACTACAACTGTCTAAAGCTCTCATGTTTTGAACAACTATCAAATTTTTAACTACCTGCATCAAAAACTGTCAAAAAGTGTAAAATTTTTAAATGCAATTTTCAATAGGTGTTTAATTCTAAAATGCAATAGCTAAAGTCTGTCAATTTTTCAACTCTATTTGTTAAAAATTGCACATTTTCAGCGGCAACTGTCAAAAACCTAATATTTTTAATTACAACTACAAATTTTCCACTACACCTATCAAAATCTGTTAAGTTTTCAACTCACACTGTCAAAATTTGTCAAATTTGCAACTACTACTATCTAAAACTATCATATTTTTAACAAAGGTCAAAATCTATAATAATAATAATAATAATCCCTACTACTCCTCCACCTATGGCGTAATTGGTTACTGTCATTATTTGACAGCGAATTCTGACCCAATTACATTTTTTATTTTACCATAGGCCCCTGAACCATTACTTAAAAGCGTTATATTTTTAACTACATCTGCAAAAATTTAAATTACAACTGATAGAAACTGGGAAAAATAGTAGTAGTATGAATTAAAATTACATATTATAGGCTAAATTCTTTTTTCTAAATTTTGAAATGAAATAGCTATAATCTGTCAAATTTTCAACTCTATTTGTAAAAAATTGCAAATTTTCAACTGCAACTGTCAAAAAATGTATATTTTTAACTGCATCTCCAAATTTTCAAGGCACTTATCAAAACCTGTTAAGTCTTCCTCTCACACTGTCAAAATATGTCAAATGTTCAACTACAACTGCCTAAGACTATCATATTTTCAACAACTGTCTAAATCTAACAAATTTTAACTACAAACCAACAAAATCTGTAAAATTTTCAACTTTATTTGTCAAAAATTGCAAATTTTCAACTGCAACTGTAAAACAATGTTATATTTCTAACTGCATCTCCAAATTTTCAAGGCACTTATCAAAACTTGTAAAGTCTTCAACTCACACTATCAAAATTTGTCAAATGTTTAACTACAACTGCCTGAAACTATCATATTTTCAACAACTTTCTAAAGCTAACAAATTTTAACTACAAACCAACAAAATTTGTAAAATTTTCAACTTTATTTGTCAAAAATTGCAAATTTTCAACTGCAATGTAAAACAATGTTATATTTCTAACTGCATCTCCAAATTTTCAAGGCACTTATCAAAACTTGTAAAGTCTTCAACTCCACTATCAAAATTTGTCAAATGTTTAACTACAACTGCCTGAAACTATCATATTTTCAACAACTTTCTAAAGCTAACAAATTTTAACTACAAACCAACAAAATCTGTAAAATTTGCAACTTTATTTGTCAAAAATTGCAAATTTTCAACTGCAACTGTCAAAAAACGTTATATTTCTAACTGCATCTCCAAATTTTCAAGGCACTTATCAAAACTTGTAAAGTCTTCAAGTCACACTATCAAAATTTGTCAAATGTTTAACAACAACTGCCTGAAACTATCATATTTTCAACAACTGTCTAAAGCTAACAAATTTTAACTACAAACCAACAAAATCTGTAAAATTTTCAACTTTATTTGTCAAAAATTGCAAATTTTCAACTGCAACTGTAAAACAATGTTATATTTCTAACTGCATCTCCAAATTTTCAAGGCACTTATCAAAACTTGTAAAGTCTTCAACTCCACTATCAAAATTTGTCAAATGTTTAACTACAACTGCCTGAAACTATCATATTTTCAACAACTGTCTAAAGCTAACAAATTTTAACTACAAACCAACAAAATCTGTAAAATTTTCAACTTTATTTGTCAAAAATTGCAAATTTTCAACTGCAACTGTCAAAAAACGTTATATTTTTAACTGCATCTCCAAATTTTCAAGGCACTTATCAAAACTTGTAAAGTCTTCAACTCACACTATCAAAATTTGTCAAATGTTTAACTACAACTGCCTGAAACTATCATATTTTCAACAACTTTCTAAAGCTAACAAATTTTAACTACAAACCAACAAAATCTGTAAAATTTTTAACTTTATTTGTCAAAAATTGCAAATTTTCAACTGCAACTGTAAAACAATGTTATATTTCTAACTGCATCTCCAAATTTTCAAGGCACTTATCAAAACTTGTAAAGTCTCCAACTCACACTATCAAAATTTGTCAAATGTTTAACTACAACTGCCTGAAACTATCATATTTTCAACAACTTTCTAAAGCTAACAAATTTTAACTACAAACCAACAAAATCTGTAAAATTTTCAACTTTATTTGTCAAAAATTGCAAATTTTCAACTGCAACTGTAAAACAATGTTATATTTCTAACTGCATCTCCAAATTTTCAAGGCACTTATCAAAACTTGTAAAGTCTTCAAGTCACACTATCAAAATTTGTCAAATGTTTAACTACAACTGCCTGAAACTATCATATTTTGAACAACTTTCTAAAGCTAACAAATTTTAACTACAAACCAACAAAATCTGTAAAATTTTCAACTTTATTTGTCAAAAATTGCAAATTTTCAACTTCTGAGAAAATGGGTAACTGAAATCTGAATCTGAGAAGATTCTGACATAAAACTTGATACCTACTTGGTGGAGGAGTAGTACGGATTATTATTATTATTATTATTATTATTATTATTATTATTATTGATATAAAAGTGATATACAAATTGGGGGAAATATCGAACAATTCACGAATATTTATGTAAAATTGAGTGGAACTAATAATTATGGAGTTGCTGCAATTTCCCCACGTAGCCCGTGAACTGTAATTGCTTTTAGTTAACTATTACATAGACACTTATAGCATCAATATTTTAGGATTACGTACATGTAATTCCGGATTAAAGTTGCCGGGAAATTACTAAAACACATTAGTTTCGAACGGCGGGGGTATGAATTATTCCCATCTTCCCCGCCAATCTTCTGTTAATACCTAATGCAACTTTAAAACTTTAATGCGCCAAAGCGCCGCAAAATGCAGCGTGAATATTTCAAAACGAATTTATTCGAGAATAAATCCCGCTCTGCCGCAGCCGCTCTATTATTTATAATTTGGTCGGTTTTCGCATTCCACCTTGCCTGTGCGTGTTAAATATTCATTCACGCACCCGTACACATCTGAGAGGGGGCCCCCCGTTATCGATCAGCCGCCGAAAAGGAGCGTCGCGGCGCCAAAATGTGCGCCATTCTTTAATCTCCGCCCCCATACAAAACAAGAAAGGAGAACAGTTAACAGACGGTAGAAAAATTATGAAGAGATGGAGGGAATATTTTCAAGAGCTCTTGGAAAGAACAGGAATTACAGAAATCACACAACAAAACCCAACAAGACAGGAGGATACGGAAGAACAAATAACGATAGAAGAACTAACTGAAGACAAATGAGCTGGTGGGGTCATCTACAAAGGTTAAGAAAAGAGAGACCAGTCAAGAAAGTATGGGAAGCAAGAGGCGGAAGACAAAAATGGAGAGAGAGACCGAGGAAAACATGGGACCAAAACTTGATCCAGATACTGAAGAAAAGATGAAATACCTGGACGGAAGCAAGAGCACTAGCAAGAAACAAGAAAGAATGGGCTAAATTTGTATATGAGATATATGTTTGGACTAAACAAAAAATGTAACAAAATGTAAAAGATCCCTACACCATTCTGTGGTAAAAGGGAGTATGCAGTTTTTTTAATTATGAATAAAGCGGAGTTCCTTCTTTTGATTTATGAAGTCTCGACTGTCTGTTAAAAAAAAATCGCGCTCTGGGAGTCGCACGCAAAGAACACATGTCAAGAGATGCGGGATAAGCAGAAATCCCTTTGCTGGTCCATAAAGAATGTAGCATTATTGTTATCCAGAAGGGGTCGGCCGTAATCCCGAGACAGTTTTAGCCCTTCCAACGTTGCGAAAGTATCGCGTCTTTCGCTCGCGGAACTCGAGGAATAAAATTACACGAAGAGGCATTGACGAAGCTGCCCGGATCAGACCCTTAAGGACGTGTAAATAAGTGAGGCGCCCTGTTCTAATTAATTCTATTTGAATTCAATCCGCGTCTCAGGATTTAATTAACATTTACACTTTGCCCCCGCCCAATGCGAACATTTAAATTTATTTAATTAAATAACCTTGGCCCGAATAACATTTTAATTAAAATCGCCTGGTGCCATATTTTTTTGTAATATGAGCGTTTATAATTGAAATTACACATTACTGGTAAATGTACAGTCATAGGCGCCGACTACAGGGGAGCACCCCCCTTGAGAAGTTCCAAGGGGGGCATCGCCCCCCTTGGTAATTTAGGCAGGGCACACTTTTAACGTGAACGGCGCACAGTGCCAGAAAGAGGAAAATTTCAGACGGTTCTTAAAATTTACCAGCTAGAGAAGAATCCCCAATGACATCAAATGATCTAGACACTACAGCCGAGTGTCCATCCAGCAGTCATGGAAACAGGAAGTTTCTCCCTAACTGGAAAAATAAACATAAGTGGATCGAATATAATCCAGGAAGAGGCAAGGTATTTTGCAAAATTTGTAAATCCGTGATGAAGTGGACATTCTACGTAATACCATGAATAGACGTGATAAAGCATCAATAAATGCGTTTGTGAATGACGGATTTTCTAATTGGAAAAAGGCGTTGGAAAAATTTCAAATACATGAAAATTCTTCTTTACACAAATCCGCTGTGGAAAGGTACCATTTTCCACAGGGAAAAATATTCACGAAATAATATCGCTGGCGAAACGGAAAGAAACGATTCAATGACGAGTTGCTTTAAAAAAAAAATCTACCTTGCAATTTTTGGCAGTACAGGGGTTAGCAATTAGAGGCCATATCGATGAAACTTCCAATTTCAAAGTTTTACTAAAACTCCGTTCTGAAGATGTTCCTGAATTGAATAGTTGGTAGAATCGTACCAATTATAAATGGTGCTCTCACGATGTTTTAACTGAAATTTTATCTATAATGGCTGGTAATAGTTATTTACGTAGTTTACTACGTGTTTTACTAGGCTCACTGGATTATGGGGCTCGCTCCTACGTCGCTCGCCCCACAAACTTCCAGCTCGCCCATAAAGATTAATTACAAAGCGTGTCATGTACAAACTTTTATTTCCACCTTCATTTGCCTATTTTTAAATAAATTGCTTGAGATTTATTATGCGGAGGCGTTGGGTAATTTCTACCATAACTACGTCTGGTAATGTAAATTACATTGCCGAATCTATGTGTAACAAAAGAAAAATTGCAAAAATGGTTCAATCTGGCAATCAGAAGGGTTCTAATAAAGAAAACGAAGCACCATTGACTGCAGTCACGACTTCAGCTTTCTCTGTTTCTAACAAAAACGTGAATATGGAAATTGAAAGTAACAACCAGAAAATGGTTGCCGAAAATGTACAAATGAATTTCGAAAATGAATAAATTTGTATAATTATAAGCCCGATCCATTATAGTTTTAAAGTGTTTGTAATAAAATTTGAATTAGTTTTCAATCTGTCTGCTTTTCTACAACAAAATAACCCTATAAAATGTCATTTACTTAGAAGGTGGAAATAAAGTTATTTCCATGATAGTTCATGTTATAAAGGAAGCAACTTATTTTGCTATTCTAAGTGACGAGACAACCGATATTTCATCAAAAGAACAACTGTCAATATGCGTGAGAATTGTAGATAGCAATTTAGAAATCTATGAATATTTCATTGGATTTTATGAGACACCTTTCACGAATTCAGAAACGCTGTATTCAGTTATAAATGATGTATTGATAAAGCTAGAATTACCAATTGCAAAATGCAGAGGACAGTGTTATGATGGTGCCAGGAATGTAAGTGGAATTAAAAGTGCAAGCTAGAATTCGACAGTCCGAAAATAGAGCCGTTTTTGTCCACTGCATGGCGCATACATTATATTTGGTAGTGCAAGATGGTATGCAAGAAATTTTGGAAATACGAAATTTCTTAAGCATTATGAAATACCTAATACATTTTGTTAATAAATCGCCAAAACGAATCGAAATATTTAAGATATTAAAATTAAATACAGAATGGGAGTAAAGTTCTCTGCGTCCATTTTGTCCGACTAGATGGTGCATGCAGGTATCTTCACTAAAAAGCATTGTTGATAATTACCAAACATTAATCGACTTTCTACAAAATGTCTTTGATAGTAATAAGACTGAAGCTGGTGCAAAGGACAATGGATATTTAAATCTACTGCAACAAAAATCTTTATTTTATTTAAAAATGGTTATCAAGACATTTGAAAAAATCGAAATTTTGAATACAGAACTGCAGAAACCGTCCCTGAACATTCAGCAAGCAACATTGAAAATAGATGCTTTGAACAGTAAGAAAAATGAGAGACTGGTTATGAAGCCTTATGGAAAGATGCATAAGGGACAGCCAAATCATTAAAATTAATAGATATCAAGTTAGCAAGACAACGAGTTTCACCTAAGCCATTAAATGATGGTTCCTGAGGGCATTCATTTTTAAATGCGTTTAATTTTTATAAACAAATTTTCTATGAAGTTGATGATAATGTCATTGCAAGCCTGGATAATCGCTTCGAAACTGCGTCTATACAATATTTGATAAACATGGAACTGTTTATTTTGAAAAAAGTTGATAATGAGATTTGCACATTTTATGGGGAAGATTTTAATGTAGAGCGATTAAAGCTTCACAGGGACATGCTTCTAGATTTGGCTTCGACTGAAGCAGTGAAATTAAATTCGATTACTGATGTCTGTACATTTCTAAAAAGTCGTCAACATATCGTAGAAATGTTACCGGAAATTCATAAATTTGTTAAGATATTTTTAACTATACCTGCGATAACATGTACGGCTGAAAGAACATTCTCTAGCCTTCGACGTTTAAAATCCTATTTAAGATCGACAATGGGACAGGAGAGGTTAAATCACATTTCGCTTTTAAATATTCACCGAGATCTATCGCACTCAATAAAAATTGACGACATTGCCAACGAGTTTATTTCGCGGGCAACTGTGAGACAAAACACATTTTCTCGGGAATGATAAATTTTATTATATTTTATGTTATAGTATTTATATTTTATTTATGTTATAGGTTTATTATTAGTTTTAAGAATTTTTATTTTTCATTATTAGTTTTAAGAGTTACCACTTTATTTGCCGAATAAATCAACTTATGTTTCTAAATGGCCGAATAACTGACTTTACTTTCTGCCTCCCTCGAGATTCTGAAAAGTCGGCGCCCATGTGTACAGTTCACGCAATTAGTTCACAGGAAAGACTTGCATATAATTCTTTAATATTCTAGTAACTCTTAATTATACATACATATATATATATATATATATATGTATATATATATATATATATATATATATATATATATATATATATATATATATATATATATATATATATATATATGTATATACATTATATACATATGCGATACATTTTTTAAGTTGTGTCTTTATTGCTACTTAATTTTATGAATTCATCAGAACATTTTGGCGATAACTTTATTTTATGCATTCAATATCTGGATTAATTATTCTCGGTACACTGCTTTTAGCATTTTGCTAGCGTTGGAAAAAGGGTTTCACGGCGAGGTGAGCTAAATTTATAGCCGGATCGCGAAATTAAATAGATTGTGCGTTTTGTATTGATGAATTTATACCTCTCCCTGCGGATTATACGGGCCCTGCTCATCCTCCCACGCTTCCTCCCCGTCTGCAGGCGTAAATCTCAATAGCGGCCGGGGAATTCGATCCCGAAGAATTCGCTAATTGAAGCCGGGAGAGCAAATAACAATTAGGTGAATTATTCATCGGTTAATGCGGACGTGCACCTGAGCCTGATTGCAAATTAACGATTTGTAATAACAGGGAGCCGGGAGACGGTTTTAGCGCAGGTAATGTATGCATCGTCGTACTTAATTGTAATGCAACGTATGTATTATTCATGGATAATAATAACGCGATAATTGGCCTTTAATGAATTAATTACCTTATAATGCCTACATAATTACAACAGCAACAACAATAACGAAGAATACCAAGAATATCGAAAAAAGCGCAGGGTAGCAAAGGATATAGTAATACAAGCGAAGAGGAAAGAATGGGAAGAATTTGGGAAGAAGATGGAGAAAAACAGCAAAGAAAATCAGAAAGTTTCGCAGTTTCCAGTAATTCCAGCTCAATATCTTCTTGATTCCTCTCAACAAGTTTCCCTCCTTCTGTTAAACAATAACTCTTTTGCCAGTCGAAATTTTCCCACAAATATAAAAAGCGAGTAAGCTAAATAATTTAGGATCAAAATGATAGAAACAAGTACAAGCATGCAATATACAGATGGCTTAGGGAATAAATGGCTGGAAAGGAGAAAAAAGTAAAAATTGAAAAAGTAGTTGCAGATGGAACTTTATATTGCGATAGCAATAAAAGCAAATATGGTTCAGCTATTTTATAACATACTAAAAAGCAGAAGAAGAGAACTAAAATACGACACGAACTATATATTAGATATTAGGGCATATTAGGGCAAAATTTTAAAAGAAAGAGAGGAAATAATCGAAAGATGGAGAAAATACTTCGAAGAACTGCTCAACGTAGAACGGGAGAAAGACGAAGAGTATAGAAACCAAATAAACATGATGAATATGACAACAGAAAACATAAATATAGAAGAACTAACAGAAGCGATCAAGGAACTAAAAATGTCAATTATCATTTAATTTTTGTTTATAATACATTATACGTAATCCATATACAGGGTGTTCCACGCTAATGGGCGACTAAAAGTTTTCAGAGGTTCCCGATATATAAAAAAAAAAATGAAAAAAATCAATCAAAAACGGCTGATTCCTTTCTCCTTAGATGAAATACTTTCAAACTTCTATCAGTTCCGGTTCTACTGAAAGTAGCCTTCAACTTTTGTTTTTTTAAATGGAACACCCAAATTATGTTTTTGGTTTCTCGTTTAATTGGAAACATATTTTGTACACCTATCTTTTTCACTTCTGAGATAAAAATTATATTCCAAGAATTTGACCTCAAAAAGACCATTTGAAAAATGGCTTCAATTTCTCTTAAACATAAGATGTAAATGGAAAATGGAAAAATGGCTCTATCATTATTATTATTATAAAATTTGTTCTACTATAAAATTTCAATAGTAGTATGACCATTTATTCCATATACAGTTACACATCTGCAGCATACTTAATACATATAATAACATAAAATTGATGATAGATTGATAGATATATGATATACGATGTGATGCATGATATATTTCAATATTTAGATGTTTTTTCTTTAAGGCACATAATGAATCCAAATACTATGAATGCATATTTTGGAAAATTAGCTACATGATATGATACATGATATATTTCAATATTTAGCTGATTTTTCTTTAAGGCACATAATGAATCCAAATACTATGAATGCATATTTTGGAAAATTAGCTACATGATATGATACATGATATATTTCAATATTTAGCTGATTTTTCTTTAAGGCACATAATGAATCCAAATACTATGAATGCATATTTTGGAAAATTAGCTACATGATATGATACATGATATATTTCAATATTTAGCTGATTTTTCTTTAAGGCACATAATGAATCCAAATACTATGAATGCATATTTTGGAAAATTAGCTACATGATATGATACATGATATATTTCAATATTTAGCTGATTTTTCTTTAAGGCACATAATGAATCCAAATACTATGAATGCATATTTTGGAAAATTAGCTACATGATATGATACATGATATATTTCAATATTTAGCTGATTTTTCTTTAAGGCACATAATGAATCCAAATACTATGAATGCATATTTTGGAAAATTAGCTACATGATATGATACATGATATATTTCAATATTTAGCTGATTTTTCTTTAAGGCACATAATGAATCCAAATACTATGAATGCATATTTTGGAAAATTAGCTACATTATATGATTACATGATATATTTCAATATTTAGCTGATTTTTCTTTAGGGCACATGCATCCAAATACTATGACTGCATATTTTGGAAAATTAGCTAAAATTATGAAGTTGAGATAGGAATTATTATTATTGTTATTAAAAATATTATATTATACTTATAAACACAGATTATACTGTTACTTTAAATACGATAAAAACTTTAAATATTCATTTAAACAGATTGATCGATGTGGCTGATTCGGAAAATTCATAATTACTAGTATGAAATAAAGTTACGCACTTTTTTTAAATTTTCGAAATTGTTTTTTATTGTTCACGACAATTGTTTCGCCACACTGTGGCTTCTTCAGGTGAAGAAATTATTTTCTTTCACCTGAATTTCTTCACCTGAAGAAGCCACAGTGTGGCGAAACAATTGTCGTGAACAATAAAAAACAATTTTGAAAATTTAAAAAAAGTGCGTAACTTTATTTCATACATTAGTATTCATTTAGACGCTTTACTTGATGACTGTGTAAATGTATCACTTGCTCGTTCCATTCAATTTTTCCATTTGGAAATTTCGATTTGATATTTGCGCGTTTAGTTATTGCTAGAAAACCCGATCAGTGCCTCTCTGTATTCCATATATCTTGCTGTTATTTAATAATGGCCCCGAGCCAAACCGTTCCGTCTACAAAGGAAGTCCTGGGTTCATGTGCCCTCGCATCTACCATTCTATCCAATCTAGGTCGTCAATTATGTTCGGTTATTTCCCTTGCCAAATGAGTAACTACGATTGCTTACTCTAGAATTGAAGGTTGTTCACTTCCAGAGCAAATAATCTTGCTACAAATTATCGCACGTAAGCAGAATAACAGAGCATGCATTTATATTTGTGAGGTTTGTGGGATGTAATTGTTTGATGGAATAATAATTTAATTCTAAATATTATAGTGAATTAAAGAAATATATATTGGAAATATAAATATAATATCACTAAAACTGATATTATATACTTATATACTTCTTGGCAATTTCTAAAATTTTTATGAAATTTTATGTCTATCTATCTTCTATAAATATACAAAATGTACGATCTTCATTGATTACTTCATAAAAATTGCTGAATGTTTTTAGTACATTGCTACGAAGCTTTATGGAATTTTCTAGAATGTGCAATCAAAATATCAAGAGTAGGGTTGATATAAATCATGATTTAAAAAAAAAATCAAAAATCAATAATTTAGAAATTTTAAACAACACAAAACTTTTCGGCATTTTCTAATATTTTTATTAAGTTTTATGTCTGTCTATCTTCTATTAAAGTACAAAATGTACAGATCTGACATATTATATCTTCATTGATTACTTTATAAAAATTGCTGAAAGTTTTTTAGTAAACTGTTACGAAGCTTTATGGAATTTTCTAAAAAGTGCAATCGAAATATCCAGAGCAGGGTTGAAATAAATCATGATTTAAAAAAAAATCTATAACTTAGAAATTTTATACAACATAAAACTTTTTGGCAATTTCTAATATTTTTATGAAATTTTATGTCTATCTATCTTCTATAAACATATAAAATGTACAGATCCTACATTCTATATCTTCATTGATTACTTTATAAAAATTGCTGAAAGTTTTTAGTACATTGCTACGAAGCTTTATGAAATTTTCTAGAATGTGCAATCGAAATATCAAGAGCAGGGTTGGAATAAATTATGACTTAAAAAAAGTAATCAAAAATCAATAATTTAGAAATTTTAAACACTCATAAAACTTTTTGGCAATTTCTAATATTTTTATGAAATTTTATGCCTATCTATCTTCTATAAACATATAAAATGTACAGATCCCACATTCCTTATTTTCACTGATTACTTTACAAAAAATGCTGAAAGTTTTCAGTAAATTGCTATGAAACTTTATCGAATTTTCTATAATGTACAATCGAAATATCAAGAGCAGGGTTGAAATAAATCATCATGATTTAAAAAAAAATAATCTAACATCTATAATTTAGATATTTTAAACAACATAAAACGTTTTGGCAATTTCTAATATTTTTATGAAATTTTATGTTTTTCTATCTTCTATAAACATATAAAATGTACAGATCCCACATTCCATATTTTCACTGATTACTTTACAAAAAATGTTGAAAGTTTTCAGTAAATTGTTATAAAACTTTATCGAATTTTCTATAATGTGATATCGAAATATCAAGAGCAGGGTTGGAATAAATCATTATTAAAAAAAAAAAACAATGATTTAAAAAAATTCAAATATATCATTTTTTTTTTATATTTAAAAAAATATTTCTATCAGTTTTTGCCAGGGTAGATGTGATTTATATTAATTGATTTACATCACGATTTAAATCATATGATGTTTTTTTTAATAAATTCTTGAATTTATTAACAATAAATTCAATAAATTGATTGATCGATCACAAATTTGTGTGATACATGGTACAGATTCACAGAAATTTGTGATCGATCAATCAATTTATTCAATTTATTGTTAATAAATTCAAGAATTTATTAAAAAAAACATCATATGATTTAAATCATATCATTAAAATAAATGATTTACAAAAAAATTGAAGAAAAGAAAAATATTTTACTATCTTACAATTATCTAATTTAAAGCATGCTAACCCCATAGTTAAATTGTATTTTTAATTGTTCACCTATTAGAATGCACAAACAGTGCAGAAACAATGATTAATTTTTTAAAAATATCAATTTTGATTCAAATCAATGATTTACTTAAAAAAATCAATTGATTTAAATCATGATTTAAATCAATTTATTTGAATCTCACCAACTCTGCTCTTCAATAATATCAAGTTTTTACTCTATCAGGTAGAATCATGTAAGTTATTATAATAAAAAAAATATGTAAATTTTGACTTATGTAATACTCTGTTATTGGCACTAAATAAATAAATATTATAAACTGTTCAATTGTTATTGCCGAATTATCAATTATTTTGTCAACATTTTAATATTTGTTGCAAATATCAACTGTACTATTAAAATATTAATGAATATTTACAAAATTTTATTAATATTGCTAAATTTGACAAATATTTTCATATAAATTTCTATAATTCGTCAATTTTTCAGTTGTTATATTAAAATTTCAATAATAAGTATAATAATTTTTACATATACAATTTACAATAATTTTTTTAATTGATTATGCCCACATTTCAATTCATAATGTCAAATTATCAATTAGATTGTTAAAACTTCAATATATGCTGTAAATTGTCAACTGTGCCGTTAAAATATTAATGAAATTATCAAAATTTTAATAATACTGTCAAATTTGACAAAAATTTCTATATAAATTTCAAACATTCATCAATTTTTCAGATGTTATATTAAAATTTCAGTGATAACTGTAATTTTTTTAATTGATTATGCCCACATTTCAATTTTTAATGTCAAATTATCAATTACATTGTTAAAACTTCAATATTTGCTGCAAATTATCAACTGTACTATTAAAATGTTAATGAATATTATCAAAATTTTAATAATACTGTCAAATTTGATAAATATTTCCGTATGAATTTCAAACAATCGTCAATTTTTCAGATGTTATATTAAAATTTCAGTAATAACTGTATTTTTTTTAATTGATTATGCCCCCATTTCAATTTTTAATGTCAACTTATCAATTACATTGTTAATACTTCAATATTTGCTGCAAATTATCAACTGTACTATTAAAATGTTAATGAATATTATCAAAATTTTAATAATACTGTCAAATTTGACAAAAATTTCCATATAAATTTTAAACATTCGTCAATTTTTCAGATGTTATATTAAAATTTCAGTGATAACTGTAAATTTTTAATAGATTATGCTCACATTTCAATTGTTAATGTCAAATTATCAATTGCATTGTTAAAATTTCAATAATGACTGCAAATTGACAATTTCATTGTCATTTTGACAATTTTTTCCATATAAATTTTAATAAGCAGTCAATTTTTCAATTGTTCTATTAAAATTGCAGTGATAACTATCAATTTTTTAATTGATTCTACCCACATTTCAATTGTAAATGTCAAATTATCAATTATTCTGTCAAAATTTTAATATTTGCTACAAATTATCTACTATTATTAAAATTTTAATAATTTTGCCAAATTTGACGAAACTTTCTATACAAATTTCAATAATTCGTCAATTTTTCATTGTTATATTAAAATTGCAATGATTACTATCAATTTTTTAATTGATTATGCTCACATTTTAATTTTTAAAGTCAAATTATCAATTACTTGTCAAAATCTTTAATTTTTACAAAATGGCCAGAGGTACCTATAATTTTTATATATTTTTGTCTACACTTTTTAAAGGAAAAAAAAATAGACTTCTAACACACTACTCTTACTCTTACCTAGGTATTATGACAGTTCTATTAGAAATTCAAATTTTTCCTGTCTTGGAAATTCATTTTTTAGTTTTTTAGTAACAAAAAAACGAGAACATTGCTATAAACATAATTGTAATATTATATATAAATAAATATGCAAAATACGCAAAAATATTTTAGATATTGCCACAATTTTTTTTGAAATTTCTTAGAATGAAAATTTTAGAAGATTATTGGAAGTGTAAAAGTATTAGAAAGCATTATGTAACCGAAAAAAGTGTAAAAGCAGTTTATATGTTTGAAATTGCAGGAAACTAAATAATAATAATAACAACAAAATATTAGATATCAATAATAATAATAAAAATAAATATTAATAGGCCGAAAGACGAAAGTCGATAGCCCATTCCATATATCATGTATCATATCGTATATCATATATCTATCTATCATCACTATTATATTATTATATGTATTGTGTATGCTCTAGGTGTCTACTTGTATATGGAATAAGTGTCCATCCTACTACTATACAAATTAATGTACTAAAAACTTTGAGCAATTATTTTAATAAAATCATCAATAAAGTTATATACCATTTCATAAATATTTTACAAATATTGACATTTAAATCTCTTTAAAAATTGAACTATATTGGCAAACAGTATTATGGCGATTGAAAATTTCCAAAATATGCAATCAAAACGCCAAGAGAATTAAAACGTTTAGAATGTAATAGTACATAAATATTAATAGTATAAGATAGTTCAGAAAATATTTGAGATATATTCGGGACAAGTTTACTCATATTGTAGTTTTGTCTAGTGTTTAGCAGGATTTTATGTTTTTTTAGTTTCATTTATTAACTATAAAACTTTCAAAAATCATAAGAATCCAAAGAAATCAAAGTTTTTAAAAACCATATTAACCAATTTTTGGTGTTTTTTCCATATATTCTGGAATATGTACGGAATTTTTAATATGTACCTACTTATGAATTTACGAATTTCCTCAAAAAATTACACAGATTACAAATAATTACTAAGAAATTCTGTTTTTATTCTATAGTGACATTTGAAATGATATTGAATAATAAAGTTTGAGGAAGCCGTTATTATTGATATTATTAATAAATCGTGATGACACAAAAATGAAACACGTTACTACGTTTTTTATTACTATATTTTTTTGTTAAAAACAATAATACAATTTGAAAAAAACAATACATATTTTGGAGATTATGCTATTTTCGGTAAAGCGACTTTTCGGCCACACTGTATATAAAGATTTTTGATTATGTTTCTTCATTCTTGTATTTTGAATTACTTGAGAATGACCTAATTGTGGTCGAAACTGCAGTCGTGTTTAACGAAAAAATAAAGTGATAAAAAACGCAGTAACGTGTTTCATTTTTGTATCATCATGATGTTGAATATTTTATACCGGTTTTTGCAAGATTGGCATCCTACAGTGTGTTTCACTTGAAATGGTAACACCTCAGTAACTTTTTATATTTCGGTGGATTCTCAAAAAAAAAATCGCATATTCATTATTAATAATAATGATTGAATGTGAATGAGTGGAATGTGTGTGAGTGGAAAATATAAATTTGTGCATCGACAACGCCATAAAAGTGACACAGGAGATAATTTTTAATGTGCGATTTTTATTGTCTATTCTAAGTTAGTTAAATTATCGCTAATATTGTTAATATAATAAATATTATAAATGATGTTACTATTGTTAATATTGTAAATATTGTTAGTATTGTAAGGGCCGGTTCCATAATATCGCAGAAAAGTCTCCATTATATAAAGCCTACTTAACAGAAAAGTCGACTTTAAAGTCTGCTTCTGTTCCATATGATAAAAGACACTTTTTCTCGTAAAGTGACGTTTAAAAATCAATTATGAAACACTTTACAGTACTTAAAGGCGCCTTTTCTGTTTAAAGGAAACTTTAATACCATTATGGAGCCGGCTGTAAATATTGTTACTATTATTAATATTGTTCTATTTCTTTACTAATTTTTTTAACATTTGCTGGAGATTCAGTTATTAAATGTGATTAAAATAATGCGTATATTTTTCTCTGCAAAGTATTATTCCAATGGACGTCTGCAAAAACGTCAAAAAACGTCATAACATTGCCAATTATTGTTAAAACCAATTATTGATAATATTGTTAATATTATAAATATTGTTACTATTTTTAATATTGTTAATATTGTAAATATTGTAAATATTGTTACTATTATTAATATTGATCTATTTCTTTACTAATGTTTTAATATTTGCTGTAGTTATTAAATGTGATAAAAATAATGCGTATATTTTTCCCTGCAAACTATTATTCCAATTGACGTCTGCAAACGTCACAACATTGCCAATTGTTAAAACCTGTTATTTCGTATGCGCAAAATATTTTCGCAATCAAAATTAATGGCTTTTGACGCATGAAAAATTACGCAGTACTCACGACCGGCGCAAATAAAATTTAACGCACGCGAATATTAAACATTATTGCGTCCAGAGCGCTAAATTGTTCGGTACATATTTTTAAGTTGAAAGTAATTTATTAGGCGAGTGATTTACGAGCGGCGGAAATGAGCGAGGCCCAGGATTATTCCACGAACGGGGGCTCATTTGCATCACACGTTGTGGTTTTATAAAGTTAACAGGGTTTTCAATTTGGGCCTGATTATTAACTTCAGGCATAATAAATGTACCTTAGTTTCTGCATTACTTTCCCCCCATACAAGTAATCTCCTTTCTGCATGAGGCCGCATTTTATACGTATTTTTTGATAGCACATAAAACACTGCTCAGTCCTTTTCATTTAGATGCAGTAATTTCAAGGTTTTATATTTTCCCCCATATAATTGAAATTTGCTATTGGCTACTTAGACTCTTTCATTTAGATTCAGTGGTCTATCTGAGATCTAAGATATCTAAGATTTAACTTTAAGACTCTGACTGACTATGACTTTAAGACTTTAAGACTTAAGACTTTAAGAGAAAAAGATAATACAATTACAAGTTTGTAAGAACCTAATAATATTAAAATCCATAATTTTACGAGTCGGAACAAAACTGCGTAAATATCATGGCAGGCCGTGGCCGACGACGCGTTTCCCAAGCGAGTACATTCATTTTGCTGACTTCGTAGTTTTGGGCAAATGTAAATAAGCACACGATCAAAATGATGACACAGAGAAATAGGTCGTGGGAATACGACGGGAACTCGAAACGGCGATTGCGTAATTCGGTGACACGTATGGGAAGGCGTCAATTTGCAGCGGTAAGCAAAATTATCATAGGACGGGGGAAGAAGAGTAAAAAGTGGGGGACCAGTATACCAGTATAAATAGAAGTGCGGAACTCAAACGGAGAGAGTTAGATGTACCGATCGAGACAGAACGTCACGCTGTCCGACGACGACTCATATACTTTAAACATTAATTCCTCAGGTGAATATATAACACAAGTTTATCAAATGTAATTCACAATAACAATTCCAAAATCAATTCCATACTAATAATGTAACCTATCTAGTGATATTACCGCGCCTTGCCGCTGGTAATGAACGAAGTTTAATAAGGGTATGAAATGTAGGGAGCCTCACGCCTCTGCGGAGTTGAACCTAACTGCATTTTTATACCTTGTCCTGACAATATTTTCGTACTGACAGGAGAATATTGTAACATGCCTTCCTTTCCGCTGTCGCAAAACATTTGATCAAACATCTTTTCACACTAACAATTCTAAAGTAATTTATCCATAATAATGTAACCTATCTAGTGATATTACCGCGCCTTGCCGCTGGTAATGAACGAAGTTTAATAAGGGTATGAAATGTAGGGAGCCTCACGCCACTGCGGAGTTGAACCTAACTGCATTTTATACCTTGTCCTGACAATATTTTCGTACTGACAGGAGAATATTGTAATATGCCTTCCTTTCCTCGTCGCAAACATTTGATAAACAGTGTGGCCTCATTAATCAATCGGTAGTTAAATAAAAAGTTGCGTCAGGGAAACATAACTTAATAATTTCGATATAAATAATTCAATGATATTTGTAATTAAATCGTATAATTAAACTTGCTCAGCCCTCCGATATTCAAGAAATCTCAGAATTATGAATGAATGAAACGAATGTTTGTATGTGCTTAAGTAGATAGAAAAGTAGAAGTAGAATAGAGCTTTATCATACTAATCTATAATCAATTTTGAATAACAATACCTATTAAAGTTTTTACGATCACATGGCTGATAGTGTTGGTAAACGCGAATACTAGCAATATCTCCGAATGAGGACACATTGGGTGCTTGAAGCACTGGAATCGCTTGAAGTACTTTAATGTGAAGTTATGTGATTCGTTCCTATCCACAAGGTGGCGTTGAAATACATTGGTAGGCACCGTGCTAATGAATTTCTATGCAGTGATGACATGTATCAGATATCCTTCTCGGCACAATTTGAAGATTGTGGTGCATGAAGTCGCTAAGTAACACTTTGTAATTCCAACCGCAGTGTTAATAAGTTACTCTGTTTTCAAAATAAAATAAATCATTCAAATTCAAAGAATATAATAAATTTTCAATAATTATTAAACAAATCTATTCCAAAATTCAAATAAATATAACTAAATAAATAACGTCCAATTAGAGTAACAAAATTGTCTTTTATTTACCTGTCGCTTGCATAACCTTTTAAAATGAATAAATCATATGAAATCCATGTATCTGTGTTTTACTTGCTAACAAAAATTACTAACAGACACATTACCCATAAAACGAACCAAACTGAGTTATCACGATTTTGATTTAAAAATCAAACATAACGTAGAGTACTACCACTAAATCACGAGCCAAATCAATATTACAAATTACGAGAATTTGTAAATCACGAGCCAAATCAATTACTTGAATTATAAGAATTCATGTAATATGCAGTTAAAGAAATCAAATGCATCCAATTGCATTTAAGGATGAATTGCAGTTAAATAAATGCAATGAATAATAAATATTACAAATTATGAGAATTTGTACAACACCTGGGTACGAACCGTTACAAGTTACAAAATACAAATACAAAATGTTTCCATTGCTTAAAGATACTGCGGACTATAATTGAAAGCTGCAATTAAATTACCAGCTCATTAACAGTTCAATAAAGAAATAACAATGAACAATATTAACAATAGTAACAATATTTACAATATTAACAATCGTAACAATATTTACAATATTAACAATCGTAACAATGTTTACATTATTCAGACAAAAAAAAATGCGTATTTAAAAATTATCTCCTGTGTCACTTTTATGGCATTGTCGATGCACCAATTTGTATTTTCCAGTGGATACAGCAGATCCTTCGGGACCCTTGACGCGATAAAGTCGGCTCACCTCCTGTGGGCCATCGATGCCGGCCTTTATATGCTATCCAGTCGAACTTTTGTTACGCAACTCGAGGGCATTTGATACAAAATCGATGCGGGCTCGGTGTAAATATTTTTTGCGCCGGGGAACTTCCGCGCTTTATAACTGAACCGTGTGAACTCTCGGGATTGTATTTACAAACTTGCCCTGCGAAATAAGGGCGCAGAGGCGAAGGGAATCGTATCCGTTATACACGCACACAAAGTGTGATGATGTAATACCAATGGAGAGGGAAATCTCGCTCATGACAATGCTTACAGGAATGTCGCCCTTTTGGCTAAAATATGAGCGCTGTATAATAAACTGTAATAGAGATGAGTCATATAATGATCATAGCTCCGTGTAAAAAAAGCCTATATGCCTTAAATTTACCGTCGTCAACTTAAACAGTCCATAACTTGGCAATCGGTTGTACGAGCTGTCGACAAATTTTAACAAAACCACTTCACATCTATACATCACGGACATAACCCTTTATAATTTTTATTTGCATAAATTTATTCAATATTAGATTTGTATTTAGTACACCTGAAGCTATTTCTCCTGAAAATTTGACAAAGTTTCAGTACTAAATAAGTGAGAAAATCAAGAGTATAACTATCTGCATTTACAAGTATGGGTTAGCTATAACAGAAATGTCTGCAAATTTATGAATTGCATATTTAAATTTAGATATGTGTTTAGTACACCTGAATCTAATTTTCCTGAAAATTTGACAAAGTTTCAGTATTAAATAAGTGAGAAAATCAAAAGTATAACTTTCTGCATTTACAAGTATAGGTTACCTATTACTGAAATTTCTGAAAATTTATTAAATGCTTATTTAATACGAGATTTGTATTTAGTATACATGAAGCTAATTCTCCTGAAAATTTGACAAAGTTTCAGTACTAAATATTTGAAAGTGCAATAAACTATGATGTTAAGCTTCAGATTTGGCACACCAATCGATATTTGTCCTCGAAGTGCCAAGTTACCAAACAGACCCCTCGCAGTAACCATGAAGTACAATTGCAGGGGTTGATACGAAATATATAAGGAGCGGTCGGTCAGGATTGCTTTCGTCCTTATGTATTGCGGACGTTCCGTGACCCTCCAAGGGCCATAATTTTTAACTGCGCCTTTTAGTAATGGAAAGAACGGGAAATATCGATAAGCCGTTAACACATACATTGTACGCTGTATATATACACACATATGCATATATATGGAGTCGTTTATTTGGCGAAACGCCAAGTGTCTCCTCCAACGAGGAGCTCCATCATCCTCACTGAACACTGTAATAGGGCGATGATCACCAGAACAACACTTTTTCATTTATATAATTGCTTCAACTGCGAGATTACCGGATTACTCCGGCAGTGTGAGTAAACAAAACCGATTGATTGCTGCGGATTACTGCGTAAACGGTATGCGCCTTGTCTCCTCAGCTAAGGGAGGAATCGAACGAAATAAACCGTGCCATTGGGGGCGGGGGTTGTTCCGGGGGGTTGTTCTGTGCAACTTGTATCGGCGTCGATCCAATTGAAAATGTGTTATATAAATAATGGCTTCTCTTGTAGGAGACGGTTTCTACAAATCCGCTGGAATATAATTTATTTCCAGCAGACCTGAAATAACCGAATCGAAGCATCCCAGGGCTTCGATTGAACGGAATCGGAATTTATGTCCAGGAATTCGCTCCACGGTAATTATTCAGGATGGAGTGGCCCGCTTAATAATTACAAATACGTTTTCGTGTGCCCATTCACTGCGTTCGCTGCGCATGAATATTTAAGGGCTTAAGGGAGCTTTAAATTATGTAGAACTTTTCAACAATTTTGGCACAAAAATGTATTATCTCTTGGTAACCACTAAACAAGGGTGGTGCGGAAGAGGGAGGGGGTTACATAAGTGAATTTTCAGCGTTAGGCAGGACTAGATTTCTAGGTCCTGACCTAATAATGATCCTAATAATGGTCCTAATAATGATATTGCATATGTTTGTAAATCCACACCAAAATCAAAAGTTGCATGGTATAAAATGTAAATAGATTTTCAACAAGTAATCAGAAATTCGAAAAACCTGGTATTCTCAATTTTTGCAGTTACTATGGTTTAGACCAGCGATTTTTAAACTCGCTCGTGGGTCAGTTGAGAGCTACTTCCGGTAGAACCGGAAGCAATATATAGTTGAAATTATTTCTCACGAGGATGAACTATGTTAGGTAGATTTAAAAAAAAATCTATATCGCGAACCCCGTAAAGTTTTAATGGTCGTTATGTGTGGGACACCCTGTATATATTTGCAATATTCCCGTTTCTTGCTTTCTGCAGTTTAATTGCATTTTTGTTATTTTTCAGATTTACTGGAAAATATTTGTATTAATGCATTTACTGGAAATAAATATTCTGAAACCTCTATTTTTTATTTGCATTTGTTGTTACATTATTATTTTTAAATATTTTTAAAAGTTATAATTTAGATAGAAACAGTTTGGATGTACAGTCATCCTCACATAAATCTAGTACAAACATATTGACATTGCTATATAAAATTGCTATTGTAACCTAATTTCTTGTACTAGATTTATGTGAGCATGACTGTACGTATTAGAAAATTAATTAATGAAATTTTCAGAAAATTGGGTTACTTTTCAGAAACGTCTGGTAAACTTTCTGATGATTACTTTTATCCAAAAGTTACATTAGTGTTTTTAATACATTAAATAACTGAAATACCTACTAGACTTTCCAAAGTTTAGGTATTTTTGAAACAAAAAAACGTAATTTAAGATTATGATAAAAAATTGTATTTTCTTCAATGCATGTATTTGAAAGTTATAAACAAAGTTTAGAAATTATCAAAAAATTGGGCAAACTTCTGGTACACTTTCTGATAATTATTTTTTCCAAAAGTTACATTAGTGTTTATAATGCATTAAATAACTGAAATACCTACTAGACTTTCTAAAGTTTAGGTATTTTTGAAAATTAAACGAAATTTAAGATTATGATAAAAAATTATATTTTCTTCAATACATGTATTTGAAAGTTATAAACAAAGTTTTGAAATTATCAAAAAATTGGGCAAACTTCTGGTAGACTTTCTGATAATTATTTTTTCCAAAAGTTACATTAGTGTTTATAATGCATTAAATAACTGAAATACCTACTAGACCTTCTAAAGTTTAGGTATTTTTGAAAATTAAACGAAATTTAAGATTATGATAAAAATTTGTATTTTCTTCAATACATGTATTTGAAAGTTATAAACAAAGTTTTGAAATTATAAAAAAATTGGGCAAACTTCTGGTAGACTTATAATTATTTTTTCCAAAAGTTACAATAGTGTTTATAATGCATTAAATAACTGAAATACCTACTAGACTTTCTAAAGTTTAGGTATTTTTGAAAAAAAACACGTAATTTAAGATTATGATAAAAATTTGTATTTTCTTCAATACATGTATTTGAAAGTTATAAACAAAGTTTTGAAATTATCAAAAATTTGGGCAAACTTCTGGTAGACTTTCTGATAATTGTTTTTTTCAAAAGTTACATTAGTGTTTATAATGCATTAAATAACTGAAATACCTACTAGACTTTCTAAGGTTTAGGTATTTTTGAAAAAAAAAACCGTAATTTAAGATTATGATAAAAATTTGAATTTTCTTCAATACATGTATTTGAAAGTTATAAACAAAGTTTTGAAATTATAAAAAATTTGGGCAAACTTCTGGTAGACTTTCTGATAATTATTTTTTCCAAAAGTTACATTAGTGTTTATAATGCATTAAATAACTGAAATACCTACTAGACTTTCTAAAGTTTAGGTATTTTTGAAAATTAAACGAAATTTAAGATTATGATAAAAATTTGTATTTTCTTCAATACATGTATTTGAAAGTTATAAACAAAGTTTTGAAATTATCAAAAATTTGGGCAAACTTCTGGTAGACTTTCTGATAATTATTTTTATCCAAAAGTTACAATAGTGTTTATAATGCATTAAATAACTGAAATACCTACTAAACTTTCTAAAGTTTTTGTATATTTGAAAATTAAACGAAATGTAAGATTATGATAAAAATTTGTATTTTCTTCAATACATGTATTTGAAAGTTATAAACAAAGTTTTGAAATTATCAAAAATTTGGGCAAACTTCTGGTAGACTTTCTGATAATTATTTTTTCCAAAAGTTACAATAGTGTTTATAATGCATTAAATAACTGAAATACCTACTAGACTTTCTAAAGTTTAGGTTTTTTTTGAAAATTAAACAAAATTTAAGATTATGATAAAAATTTGTATTTTCTTCAATACATGTATTTGAAAGTTATAAACAAAGTTTTGAAATTATCAAAAATTTGGGCAAACTTCTGGTAGACTTTCTGATAATTATTTTTTCCAAAAGTTACATTAGTGTTTTTTATGCATTAAATAACTGTACCTACTAGACTTTCTAAAGTGTAGGTATTTTTGAAAAAAAAAACGTAATTTAAGACTATGACAAAAATTTGTATTTTCTTCAATACATGTATTTGAAAGTTATAAACAAAGTTTTGAGATTATCAAAAAAATGGGCAAACGTCTGGTAGACCTTCTGATAATTATTTTTTCCAAAAGTTACAATAGTGTTTATAATGCATTAAATAACTGAAATACCTACTAGACTTTCTAAAGTTTAGGTATTTTTGAAAAAAAAAACCTAATTTAAGATTATGATAAAAAATTGTATTTTCTTCAATGTATGTATTTGAAAGTTATAAACAAAGTTTTGAAATTATCAAAAATTTGGGCAAACTTCTGGTAGACTTTCTGATAATTATTTTTATCCAAAAGTTACAATAGGTTTATAATGCATTAAATTACTAAAATAACTACTAGACATTCGTAAATTAAAGCATTTTTGAAAAAATAAAGTAGTATTAATTTAAGATTAAGACAAAAAAATATATATTTTCTTAAAACATCATTACGCAAAAACATCGTGAATGGAGACTATATTGTTATATTAGACATTCGTAAATTAAAGCATTTTTGAAAAAAAAAATAGTATTAATTTAAGATTAAGATAAAATATATATATATTTTCTTAAAACATCATTACGCAAAAACATCGTGAATGGAGAGTATATTGTTATATTTTTTAATAATATAAATTATATAATTACAATTAATTAGTGGTCAATTCGTATTTTCGTGATGTCATGCTCATATAAGATTATACATTAAAAAAAATTCCATCTCATTAAAAAAGTGCTTTCTATGAACGTTAAGGACTTTATAAGATTATAATTGAACCAATTAGTAGTCAATTAACGTTTTAGTGATGTTGTGCTCATATAAGATTATTAATAAAAAAATCCACATCTCATTATTACCTATTAGACATTCGTAAATTAAAGCATTTTTGAAAAAAAAAGTAGTATAAATTTAAGATTAAGATTAAAAATATATCTTTTCTTAAAACATCATTACGCAAAAACATCGTGAATGGAGAGAATATATTGTTATATTAGACATTCGTAAATTAAAGCATTTTTGAAAAAAAAAGTAGTATTAATTTAAGATTAAGATAAAAAATATATATTTTCTTAAAACATCATTACGCAAAAACATCGTGAATGGAGTGTATATTGTTATATTTTTTTATAATATAAATTATATGATTACAATTGAACCAATTAGTGGTCAATTAGTATTTCCGTAATGTCATGCTCATATAAGATTATGCATTAAAAAAAATCCATCTCATTCAAAATAGTGCTTTCTATGAACTTTAAGGACTTTATAAGATTATAATTGAACCAATTAGTAGTCAATTAACGGTTTAGTTATGTTGTGCTCATATAGGATTATTAATTAAAAAATCCACATCTCATTCAAACAAATGCTTTTTTTTTACTCAATATTTGTATTATCTGTAATTAATATTATCTATTAGGCCGAATTTGAGGACTTTCAGATATTATTGTGTCTGATGTAAGGAATACAATTATTGTAGGGATATATTTGTTGTTAAATTAGCAATTGCAGAAAAAATGTGTGTATATAATTTTTTTTATGCTTTAAATTGTAATTAGCACTCTGCAGAATTATTTACAACTGATTGACACAAGTTTAACAATTTAATAAAATGCCAGTATGCAATAATGCAGTCGATTTTCGTTATAAATTATTTTGTAGGAGTATAAATAAAGCGCTTGGTTAAGTTTGACACATTTTTAATAGAAAAACTCTACAATTGTTTCGGTCTCACGGCCATTATCAAGAAACAAATAGGACTCGATCTTATTTGTTCTATTAAACATTTGTGAAACTTAAGCAAGTGCTTTATTTATACTACAAAAAATTAATCTATAACGAAAATCGACTGCATTATTGCATACTGGCATTTTATTAAATTGTTAAACTTGTGTCAATCAGTTGTAAATAATTCTGCAGAGTGCTAATAACGAGTTGTTCGCGCATCGAAATATCCTGTCAGCGTTTGTGTTTTCGACTGCCCAGTAATAATTGATTTGATTAGGGATTGGTGTCGATGCATAACGAATTTATGCAGCATCGAATGTGTGCCACAACTTTAATGGCAAGACTGCCTTCAGGTCATGCATGATTAATTGCAAATCTGTGTTAAACCAAACAACATCAGAAATAGCCCAAGTTATCCTATATAGTAATTTATTTATGTTGTAGGGACTCAAATATGTGTTCAACATTGGTCACTTTGTTATCATTATAGATACAAAATTGTTTAAAGTAACAAACTGTTTTGAAGTTTTATATTTTAAGGCCCATCAAGATAGAGAAATCGAATAAAACATTGAGTATGGTTTTTTTAAGTTTTGAAGCTATAAATAATAAAAGATACAAAATATAGTAAAAATAAGTTTTCGCTTTGGAAAAAAACTCATTATATTCTTTTTTGCTTTAAATTTGATGTTTTAACAGAAAAAAAAATAGTTTCAATTAAAAAAATTCGATGATCAATATTTTTTTTCGATATATCTATCTTAATGAGCATTAAAACTACTAAAATTTGCCAATAAAAAATATTAAAAAAATAAATTAGCCAAATTTATGTATTTTTAAAATGAAAAAGTTTGAACAATTGATGAACAACTAATAATAATGACAATTTTTAAAGATTTGCTACATTAATTGCATGAAATTAAAAAAGTCTATATTCTGTTCTATATATATATATATATATGTATATATATATATATATATATTTATATATATATTCTAAAGTAAGTATTAGAAATTTAGTGATTCTAAAAAAAGTCTATGTGAATTCGAAAATAATTATCATAAAAAGTAATAATTATTGGAACATTTTAAGAAAAATGGTTGTCACGAAAAATATTAAAAATTGGAAGGTTTAAGAGACTTATTAATGAATTTACAAATCAATTTCATGAAATTAAAAACATCTATGTAAATTTGAAAATGATTCGGTTACAAGACCTACGTTTCCCTATCCTGTATATTTATATTTATAAAAACCTGTTTAATTATTTTTTGGTCTCTAACAAATCACTTGCAAATAAAATTGCAATATATTATGTAACGTTATAACGTTCTTGGGGATTTATCTAATTTGCAGAAAGGAAACGGAAAATAATGAGCAGCTCAGCGTGAATTTCGACATTAAAGCGCCCGGAAGTGGGGAGCGGAAAATAATTTTAGATATTAACGTAACCGTTAGAGCCTCCCCAACTCGTCCAACGTTAAGTGAAATACGGATTGCCACAATCCACTCTAAAAACGGAGATACAGTAACGTCCCGTTTTATTAGCGACGTTCGCCTCGACGCATCATTTATCTCGAATATTAAATATCAATTAGAGGATCCGGAATTAAATTACGATTAATACAAGTTGAGCAAAATGCCAGGATAACTTTTTCAACGGTGATTGAGTTGCGGATAATTCCCAAGCTCAACTAATTCAACTTGCAAGAACCATTAATAAGGATGAAATAAAACAATTTTACTTTGTTGCTTCCACTAACACATTTATTTTACAAAACATAATTTAGTTACTAAATTTTTTTGTAAAATAAATGTGTTAGTGGAAGCAACAAAGTAAAATTGTTTCATTTCATTCATTTACCATGTTCCACAAAGTAACGGCTACCAGTATACAGTATTAATAAGGATACAATGTTACAATTACTCCACATATTTCGAACAGTGGCAATTTTTTTAAATTTGATATTCTTCTTACATAAAAATAAAAATGGAACAGAGTATATGTGTATGTGTGTACTATACATGTACTATTGCAGGAAATCCGTAAACGAGAAAACAGAAGCTTCATACACCTTATTAGTAGTTAGTTGGAAACAAGCAATTGGTTCTGAAACTCCAAAAATCTGTGATAACTCAAAATGCAAAGAAAGTTTTTAAGAATTCAACAAAATTTCAATAAAATTCTACACTCACTAAATAGTTTTTGACTAAATTACATCTGACAATTAACTGAAATTCAGAGTAACAACAAAATCATAACGTATGAAAACCACTAAATCTTTTCAAAAAATTTCACGAAAATACAAACAAATTTATTGAAATTTCAACAAAATATGGACCCTGAATGGTTCTCGCGAAACTAACCCAAAAAATAATTATATAAAAATTTGAAGCAAATTTTCTTCAATAATTATATAAAAATGCAAGGAAATCTTCTGGAAATTCAACAAAATTTCATGAAATTCCCACCTAGTTAGTGTTTGATCAAACATATTTCAATCATTGCGTTAAAAATAAAAATGGACCAGATTTTATTTGCCAATGAATCAAAAAGCCCGAAAAATTTTCTACTTCAATCAAATTTGAATATTTTTTGTTCAGAGATCAATTGAAAAAGATATTTTTGTTCTCCTCCTCTTTTAAACTCAATCCTGACACCTTATTAGTGATTAATTGGAAACAAGCAGTTGGTTCTGAAACTCCAAAAATATTTGATAACTCAAAATGCAAAGAAAGTTTTTAAGAATTCAACAAAATTTCAATAAAATTCTACTCTCACTATATAGTTCTTGACTAAATTACATTTAACAATTTACTGAAATTCAGAGTAACAAGAAAATTATAATGTATGAAACCCAGTAAATCTTTTCAAAAAAATTCACGAAAATACAAACATATTTATTATATTATTATTAACTAATTCACCTTACAAGAACCATTACTAAGGCTACAATGTTCCAATTACTCCACATATTTCGAACAGAAGATTTAAACACCTTATTAGTGGTTATTTGGAAACAAGCAATTGGTTCTGAAACTCCAAAAATTTTTGATAACTCAAAATGCAAAAAAAAGTTTTTAAGAATTCAACAAAATTTCAATAAAATTCTACTCTCACTAAATAGTTTTTGACTAAATTACATTTAACAATTTACTGAAATTCAGAGTAACAAGAAAATTATAATGTATGAAACCCAGTAAATCTTTTCAAAAAAATTCACGAAAATACAAACATATTTATTATATTATTATTAACTAATTCACCTTACAAGAACCATTACTAAGGCTACAATGTTCCAATTACTCCACATATTTCGAACAGAAGATTTAAACACCTTATTAGAGGTTATTTGGAAACAAGCAGTTGGTTCTGAAACTCCAAAAAATTTTGATAACTCAAAATGCAAAAAAAGTTTTTAAGAATTCAACAAAATTTCAATAAAATTCTACTCTCACTAAATAGTTCTTGACTAAATTACATCTGACAATTTACTGAAATTCAGAGTAACAACAAAATCATAACTTATGAAAACCAGTAAATCTTAAAAAAAAAAATCACTAAAATACAAACAAATTTATTATATTATTATTAACTAATTCACCTTACAAGAACCATTAATAAGGATACAATGTTCCAATTACTCCACATATTTCGAACAGAAGATTTATACACCTTATTAGTGGTTATTTGGAAACAAGCAGTTGGTTCTGAAACTCCAAAAATCTTTGATAACTCAAAATGCAAAGAAAGTTTTTAAGAATTCAACAATATTTCAATAAAATTCTACTCTCACTAAATAGTTTTTGACTAAATTACATTTGACAATTTACCGAAATTCAGAGTAACACAAAATTATAATGTATGAAAACCAGTAAACCTTTTCAAAAAATTTCACGAAAATACAAACAAATTTATTATATTATTATTAATTAATTCAACTTGCAAGAACCATTACTAAGGATACAATGTTCCAATTACTCCACATATTTCGAACAGAAGCTTCAGACACCTTATTAGTGGTTATTTGGAAACAAGCAGTTGGTTCTGAAACTCCAAAAATCTGTGATAACTCAAAATGCAAAGATAGTTTTTATGAATTCAACAAAATTTCAATAAAATTCTACTCTCACTAAATAGTTTTTGACTAAATTACATCTGACAATTTACTGAAATTCAGAGTAACAACGAAATCATAATGTATGAAAACCAGTAAATCTTTTCAAAAAATTTCACGAAAATACAAACAAATTTATTATATTATTATTAATTAATTCAACTTGCAAGAACCATTACTAAGGATACAATGTTCCAATTACTCCACATATTTCGAACAGAAGATTTATACACCTTATTAGTGGTTATTTGGAAACAAGCAGTTGGTTCTGAAACTCCAAAAATCTTTGATAACTCAAAATGCAAAGAAAGTTTTTAAGAATTCAACAATATTTCAATAAAATTCTACTCTCACTAAATAGTTTTTGACTAAATTACATTTGACAATTTACCGAAATTCAGAGTAACACAAAATTATAATGTATGAAAACCAGTAAACCTTTTCAAAAAATTTCACGAAAATACAAACAAATTTATTATATTATTATTAATTAATTCAACTTGCAAGAACCATTACTAAGGATACAATGTTCCAATTACTCCACATATTTCGAACAGAAGCTTCAGACACCTTATTAGTGGTTATTTGGAAACAAGCAGTTGGTTCTGAAACTCCAAAAATCTGTGATAACTCAAAATGCAAAGATAGTTTTTATGAATTCAACAAAATTTCAATAAAATTCTACTCTCACTAAATAGTTTTTGACTAAATTACATCTGACAATTTACTGAAATTCAGAGTAACAACGAAATCATAATGTATGAAAACCAGTAAATCTTTTCAAAAAATTTCACGAAAATACAAACAAATTTATTATATTATTATTAATTAATTCAACTTGCAAGAACCATTAATAAGGATACAATGTTCCAATTACTCCACATATTTCGAACAGAAGATTTATACACCTTATTAGTGGTTATTTGGAAACAAGCAGTTGGTTCTGAAACTCCAAAAATCTGTGATAACTCAAAATGCAAAGATAGTTTTTATGAATTCAACAAAATTTCAATAAAATTCTACTCTCACTAAATAGTTTTTGACTAAATTACATTTGACAATTTACCGAAATTCAGAGTAACACAAAATTATAATGTATGAAAACCAGTAAACCTTTTCAAAAAATTTCACGAAAATACAAACAAATTTATTATATTATTATTAATTAATTCAACTTGCAAGAACCATTACTAAGGATACAATGTTCCAATTACTCCACATATTTCGAACAGAAGCTTCAGACACCTTATTAGTGGTTATTTGGAAACAAGCAGTTGGTTCTGAAACTCCAAAAATCTGTGATAACTCAAAATGCAAAGATAGTTTTTATGAATTCAACAAAATTTCAATAAAATTCTACTCTCACTAAATAGTTTTTGACTAAATTACATTTGACAATTTACCGAAATTCAGAGTAACACAAAATTATAATGTATGAAAACCAGTAAACCTTTTCAAAAAATTTCACGAAAATACAAACAAATTTATTATATTATTATTAACTAATTCACCTTACAAGAACCATTACTAAGGATACAATGTTCCAATTACTCCACATATTTCGAGCAGAAGATTTATACACTTTATTAGTGGTTATTTGGAAACAAGCAGTTGGTTCTGAAACTCCAAAAATATTTGATAACTCAAAATGCAAAGAAAGTTTTTAAGGATACAACAAAATTTCAATAAAATTCTACTCTCACTAAATAGTTCTTGACTAAATTACATCTGACAATTTACTGAAATTCAGAGTAACAACAAAATCATAACGTATGAAAACCACTAAATCTTTTCAAAAAAATTCACGAAAATACAAACAAATTTATTATATTATTATTAACTAATTCACCTTACAAGAACCATTACTAAGGCTACAATGTTCCAATTACTCCACATATTTCGAACAGAAGATTTAAACACCTTATTAGAGGTTATTTGGAAACAAGCAGTTGGTTCTGAAACTCCAAAAAATTTTGATAACTCAAAATGCAAAAAAAGTTTTTAAGAATTCAACAAAATTTCAATAAAATTCTACTCTCACTAAATAGTTCTTGACTAAATTACATCTGACAATTTACTGAAATTCAGAGTAACAACAAAATCATAACTTATGAAAACCAGTAAATCTTAAAAAAAAAAATCACTAAAATACAAACAAATTTATTATATTATTATTAACTAATTCACCTTACAAGAACCATTAATAAGGATACAATGTTCCAATTACTCCACATATTTCGAACAGAAGATTTAAACACCTTATTAGTGGTTATTTGGAAACAAGCAGTTGGTTCTGAAACTCCAAAAATCTGTGATAACTCAAAATGCAAAGAAAGTTTTTAAGAATACAACAAAATTTCAATAAAATTCAACTCTCACTAAATAGTTCTTGACTAAATTACATCTGACAATTTACTGAAATTCAGAGTAACAACGAAATCATAACGTTAAAAACCAGTACATTTTTTCAAAAAAATTCACGAAAATACAAACAAATTTATTGAAATTTCAACAAAATATGGACCCTGAATGGTTCTCGCGAAACTAACCCAAAAAATAATTATATAAAAATTTGAAGCAAATTTTCTTCAATAATTACATAAAAATGCAAGGAAATCTTCTGGAAATTCAACAAAATTTCATGAAATTCTCACCTAGTTAGTGTTTGATCAAACATATTTCAATCATTGCGTTAAAAATAAAAATGGACCAGAGTTTATTTGCCAATAAATCAAAAAGCCCGAAAAATTTTCGACTTCAATCAAATTTGAATATATTTTGTTCAGAGATCAATTGAAAAATATATTTCTGTTCTCCTCCTCTTTTAAACTCAATCCTGACACCTTATTAGTGATTAATTGGAAACAAGCAGTTGGTTCTGAAACTCCAAAAATATTTGATAACTCAAAATGCAAAGAAAGTGTTTAAGAATACAACAAAATTTCAATAAAATTCTACTCTTACTAAATAGTTCTTGACTAAATTACATCTGACAATTTACTGAAATTCAGAGTAACAACGAAATCATAACGTTAAAAACCAGTACATTTTTTCAAAAAAATTCACGAAAATACAAACAAATTTATTGAAATTTCAACAAAATATGGACCCTGAATGGTTCTAGCAAAACTAACCCAAAAAATAATTATATAAAAATTTGAAGCAAATTTTCTTCAATAATTACATAAAAATGCAAGGAAATCTTATGGAAATTCAACAAAATTTCATGAAATTCTCACCTAGTTAGTGTTTGATCAAACATATTTCAATAATTGCGTTAAAAATAAAAATGGACCAGAGTTTATTTGCCAATAAATCAAAAAGCCCGAAAAATTTTCTACTTCAATCAAATTTGAATATTTTTTGTTCAGAGATCAATTGAAAAAGATATTTCTGCTCTCCTCCTCTTTTAAACTCAATCCTTACACCTTATTAGTGATTAATTGGAAACAAGCAGTTGGTTCTGAAACTCAAAAAATCTTTGATAACTCAAAATGCAAAGAAAGTTTTTAAGAATACAACAAAATTTCAATAAAATTCTACTCTCACTAAATAGTTCTTGAGTAAATTACATCTGACAATTTACTGAAATTCAGAGTAACAACGAAATCATAACGTTAAAAACCAGTACATTTTTTCAAAAAAAATCACGAAAATACAAACAAATTTATTGAAATTTCAACAAAATATGGACCCTGAATGGTTCTCGCGAAACTAACCCAAAAAATAATTATATAAAAATTTGAAGCAAATTTTCTTCAATAATTACATAAAAATGCAAGGAAATCTTCTGGAAATTCAACAAAATTTCATGAAATTCCCACCTAGTTAGTGTTTGATCAAACATATTTCAATCATTGCGTTAAAAATAAAAATGGACCAGAGTTTATTTGCCAATGAATCAAAAACCCCGAAAAATTTTCTACTTCAATCAAATTTGAATATTTTTTGTTCAGAGATCAATTGAAAAAGATATTTCTGTTCTCCTCCTCTTTTAAACTCAATCCTGACACCTTATTAGTGATTAATTGGAAACAAGCAGTTGGTTATGAAACTCCAAAAATATTTGATAACTCAAAATGCAAAGAAAGTTTTTAAGAATACAACAAAATTTCAATAAAATTCTACTCTCACTAAATAGTTTTTGACTAAATTACATCTGACAATTAACTGAAATTCAGAGTAACAACGAAATCATAACGTTAAAAACCAGTACATTTTTTCAAAAAAATTCACGAAAATACAAACAAATTTATTGAAATTTCAACAAAATATGGACCCTGAATGGTTCTAGCGAAACTAACCCAAAAAATAATTATATAAAAATTTGAAGCAAATTTTCTTCAATAATTACATTAAAATGCAAGGAAATCTTCTGGAAATTCAACAAAATTTCATGAAATTCCCACCTAGTTAGTCTTTGATCAAACATATTTCAATAATTGCGTTAAAAATAAAAATGGACCAGAGTTTATTTGCCAATAAATCAAAAAGCCCGAAAAATTTTCTACTTCAATCAAATTTGAATATTTTTTGTTCAGAGATCAATTGAAAAAGATATTTCTGTTCTCCTCCTCTTTTAAACTCAATCCTTACACCTTATTAGTGATTAATTGGAAACAAGCAGTTGGTTCTGAAACCCCAAAAATCTTTGATAACTCAGAATGCAAAGAAAGTTTTTAAGAATACAACAAAATTTCAATAAAATTCTACTCTCACTAAATAGTTCTTGACTAAACTACATCTGACAATTTACTGAAATTCAGAGTAACAACGAAATCATAACGTATGAAAACCACTAAATCTTTTCAAAAAATTTCACGAAAATACAAACAAATTTATTATATTATTATTAACTAATTCACCTTACAAGAACCATTAATAAGGATACAATGTTCCAATTACTCCACATATTTCGAACAGAAGATTTATACACCTTATTAGTGGTTATTTGGAAACAAGCAGTTGGTTCTGAAACTCCAAAAATCTTTGATAATTCAAAATGCAAAAAAAAAAATTAAGAATTCAACAAAATTTCAATAAAATTCTACTCTCACTAAATAGTTCTTGACTAAATTACATCTGACAATTTACTGAAATTCAGGTAACAACGAAATTATAACGTATGAAAACCAGTAAATCTTTTTAAAAAAATTTCACGAAAATGCAAACAAATTTATTATATTATTATTAACTAATTCACCTTACAAGAACCATTACTAAGGATACAATGTTCCAATTACTCCACATATTTCGAACAAAAGATTTATACACTTATTAGTGGTTATTTGGAAACAAGCAATTGGTTCTGAAACTCCAAAAATCTGTGATAACTCAAAATTCAAAGAAATTTTTTAAGGATACAACAAAATTTCAATAAAATTCTCCTCTCACTAAATAGTTTTTGACTAAATTACATCTGACAATTTACTGAAATTCAGAGTAACAAGAAAATTATAATGTATGAAACCCAGTAAATCTTTTCAAAAAATTTCACGAAAATACAAACAAATTTATTATATTATTATTAACTAATTCACCTTACAAGAACCATTACTAAGGATACAATGATCCAATTACTCCACATATTTCGAACAGAAGATTTATACACCTTATTAGTGGTTATTTGGAAACAAGCAGTTGGTTCTGAAACTCCAAACATTTTTGATAACTCAAAATGCAAAAAAAGTTTTTAAGAATTCAACAAAATTTCAATAAAACTCTACTCTCACTAAATAGTTCTTGACTAAATTACATTTAACAATTTACTGAAATTCAGAGTAACAAGAAAATTATAATGTATGAAACCCAGTAAATCTTTTCAAAAAATTTCACGAAAATACAAACAAATTTATTATATTATTATTAACTAATTCACCTTACAAGAACCATTACTAAGGATACAATGTTCCAATTACTCCACATATTTCGAACAAAAGATTTATACACTTATTAGTGGTTATTTGGAAACAAGCAATTGGTTCTGAAACTCCAAAAATCTGTGATAACTCAAAATTCAAAGAAATTTTTTAAGGATACAACAAAATTTCAATAAAATTCTCCTCTCACTAAATAGTTTTTGACTAAATTACATCTGACAATTTACTGAAATTCAGAGTAACAAGAAAATTATAATGTATGAAACCCAGTAAATCTTTTCAAAAAATTTCACGAAAATACAAACAAATTTATTATATTATTATTAACTAATTCACCTTACAAGAACCATTACTAAGGATACAATGATCCAATTACTCCACATATTTCGAACAGAAGATTTATACACCTTATTAGTGGTTATTTGGAAACAAGCAGTTGGTTATGAAACTCCAAAAATATTTGATAACTCAAAATGCAAAGAAAGTTTTTAAGAATTCAACAAAATTTCAATAAAATTCTACTCTCACTAAATAGTTTTTGACTAAATTACATCTGACAATTAACTGAAATTCAGAGTAACAACAAAATCATAACGTATGAAAACCACGAAATCTTTTCAAAAAATTTCACGAAAATACAAACAAATTTATTGAAATTTCAACAAAATATGGACCCTGAATGGTTCTCGCGAAACTAACCCAAAAAATAATTATATAAAAATTTGAAGCAAATTTTCTTCAATTACATAAAAATGCAAGGAAATCTTATGGAAATTCAACAAAATTTCATGAAATTCTCACCTAGTTAGTCTTTGATCAAACATATTTCAATAATTGCGTTAAAAATAAAAATGGACCAGAGTTTATTTGCCAATAAATCAAAAAGCCCGAAAAATTTTCTACTTCAATCAAATTTGAATATTTTTTGTTCAGAGATCAACTGAAAAAGATATTTTTGTTCTCCTCCTCTTTTAAACTCAATCCTTACACCTTATTAGTGATTAATTGGAAACAAGCAGTTGGTTCTGAAACTCCAAAAATATTTGATAACTCAGAATGCAAAGAAAGTTTTTAAGAATACAACAAAATTTCAATAAAATTCTACTCTCACTAAATAGTTCTTGACTAAATTACATCTGACAATTTACTGAAATTCAGAGTAACAACGAAATCATAACGTTAAAAACCAGTACATTTTTTCAAAAAAAATCACGAAAATACAAACAAATTTATTGAAATTTCAACAAAATATGGACCCTGAATGATTCTAGCGAAACTAACCCAAAAAATAATTATATAAAAATTTGAAGCAAATTTTCTTCAATAATTACAGCAAAATGCAAGGAAATCTTCTGGAAATTCAACAAAATTTCATGAAATTCTTACCTAGTTAGTGTTTGATCAAACATATTTCAATAATTACGTTAAAGATAAAAATGGACCAGAGTTTATTTGTCAATAAGTCAAAAAGCCCGAAAATTTTTCTACTTCAATCAAATTTGAATATTTTTTGTTCAGAGATCAATTGAAAAAGATATTTCTGTTCTCCTCCTCTTTTAAACTCAATCCTTACACCTTATTAGTGATTAATTGGAAACAAGCAGTTGGTTCTGAAACTCCAAAAATATTTGATAACTCAAAATGCAAAGAAAGTTTTTAAGAATACAACAAAATTTCAATAAAATTCTACTCTCACTAAATAGTTCTTGACTAAATTACATCTGACAATTTACTGAAATTCAGAGTAACAACAAAATCATAACGTATGAAAACCACTAAATCTTTTCAAAAAATTTCACGAAAATACAAACAAATTTATTGAAATTTCAACAAAATATGGACCCTGAATGGTTCTCGCGAAACTAACCCAAAAAATAATTATATAAAAATTTGAAGCAAATTTTCTTCAATAATTACATAAAAATGCAAGGAAATCTTATGGAAATTCAACAAAATTTCATGAAATTCTCACCTAGTTAGTCTTTGATCAAACATATTTCAATAATTGCGTTAAAAATAAAAATGGACCAGAGTTTATTTGCCAATAAATCAAAAAGCCCGAAAAATTTTCTACTTCAATCAAATTTGAATATTTTTTGTTCGGAGATCAATTGAAAAAGATATTTCTGTTCTCCTCCTCTTTTAAACTCAATCCTTACACCTTATTAGTGATTAATTGGAAACAAGCAGTTGGTTATGAAACTCCAAAAATATTTGATAACTCAAAATGCAAAGAAAGTTTTTAAGAATACAACAAAATTTCAATAAAATTCTACTCTCACTAAATAGTTCTTGACTAAATTACATCTGACAATTTACTGAAATTCAGAGTAACAACCAAATCATAACGTACGAAAACCACAAAAAAAATTCAAAAAATTTCACGAAAATGCAAACAAATTTATTGAAATTTCAACAAAATATGGACCCTGAATGGTTCTCGCGAAACTAACCCAAAAAATAATTATATAAAAATTTGAAGCAAATTTTCTTCAATAATTACATAAAAATGCAAGGAAATCTTCTGGAAATTCAACAAAATTTCATGAAAGTTTCACCTAGTTAGTGTTTGATCAAACATATTTCAATAATTGCGTTAAAAATAAAAATGGATCAGACTGGACTTGAGGTATATATCTATCGTATATGCATCTTTAATTTAGTTTTTTTTTTCTATAATGTATACATTTAAGCAATATTTTTGTTCTTAAAACAAGTTATGAATATTTCAAATATAAGTAATCAATAAAATATGTACGACAATTTCGGCAATATTTTTTGGAAAATTAGTAACCTTAGTATAAAAGTATCTATTAAAATGAATATTTTTTAATTTTCATATCGTAATTGCAAAACTGGACTTTCTTAAATCAGGTATTTCATATTAATTGAGTAACAGTTAAATTCGCTAACAACCTGAAAATTGAACAGACTGGAAATTCAATCAATATAATTGAATTATATTGAATAAAATTCAATCAATATAAACTAAATGTAATTTTTCTCGAAGTAAAAACCTTTGCGTATTGTAGGCTGATACTTGTACATAAAAGTATCACTTTACGCACTGTGACCAGTGCGTAAAAACTTAGTTTACACACAGTCGTAGGAAAAACATTTTCCGCATTTTAAAATTTTTAAATCTGGACTTGCGAACATTCTGGTTTTTCGTTGTCCAACCAATCGACCTTCCTCATTCCCACTCTATTGAAATCTAAAGCTCATGTGAATTGGGGACGACCGAACGGTTTTACTACAAAAGTACAAACGTACAAACTCATTACGTATACTCGATGGTCTGCTTTAGACTGTGAACACCGCATCAAATAATATTTATTAGGCGCTGTACGTACACCATCGACCCACAGAACTAACATTTGTTGTGTACTGCACAAATATTTGTAAACCTAAAGGGACACCATTAGACAGGCAAATGGTGTAATTAGGTGCGACAAAAATGGGGAATTGCCACTATAACAAAACCAGCAACAGCCGCAATACCCAAAACGTTTATGAAGAGCTGGAATATAATTACTTGCCAACTATTATACGTTTAGTCCTGCGAAAATCCGGCGGTGAATTTATACGGTTTTTATCAGCTTTAATTCCGCACATATTTGGAGGCACTTTATATGTATATTACGCCCTGTGCTCGCCATTTTTTCGACCCCAGTATTTCAGCTTAACACCGTGCAACATCGAAAATCACCGGCATACTGTGGTAATTGAAAAGGAATTTGCCACGCTCGATTTTGTATGCTGTACAGCAAGCAAAAACGGCCGCAACACGGATAAATCGCCGGCAAAACGCCCACGCACAAAAACCGGACGGATTAACGACACGAGAATGAAGTTTACGTCGGAGTTTATAATTCGGTGCACGGTATAAACTTTTAATTCGTTTTTCTGCGCGCGCAAACATCCAATAATAAATACGATATGAAATTATGTCGAGTATAAGCGACATGGCGATGCTCGTAAAGTATCAAATTGGAAATTTTATCGGCTGTTTATGGATGCCGTAAAGATTATATTTACATCTCCCGGGATGCTAAATTATCGTCTCGATAAGACGTGTCTCCGCATGTAAAGTTTTTTCGGGCGTTTCTCTAAAACATTGCCTTACACATCTGCATTTTTAACGGAACATCTAATGGCATGTGCATGAAATTTACCACAATAAGCCCCACGATATATTAATCTCAGAGCTTTGTGAAATGTAATTCTATAATAATCAAATTCGAAAATTTTCAAAATTTAAAGTTAATAATTTTGACATATAAAAGTCTAAGGTTTTAATTATAACAAAATATTCATCTACTTTTTAATATATAAAAATATTCTCTGAACATGGTATAACCCGCCGAAACTAGTAATGAATAAATGAAATATAATAAAGATAAAAAATCTTTTATAAATATACCAGTACGTATAAAATAAAATAAGAAAAATCAATATAAAAATCTTTTCAGATTTTTTTTAAATAAGCCAGTAAATCTGAAAAACGAACTAAAATGGAACGAAACTGAAGAAAGCAAAAAACGAAAAAATGCAAATATATACAGGATGTCACACACAAAACGACTAAAAAGTTTACGTTAATGATTTGAGAATGAAAATAGGTAATATTTTCCATACCTACAAAAACATTTCCAATAAACGAAATATATTGAAGACGTAAATTTAAATAAAAGATATGTTATCTTTATTATATTTCATTTATTCTTTACTATTCTTTACTTCTTCTTTATCTATTCTTTATTAGTTGCGGCGGGTTATGCCATCTTTAAAGGACAATTTTTTATATTAAAAATAATTGAATATTCTATGTTATAATTAAAACCTTTTTCACATTTATATTTCAATTTTTTTTTAAATATGCCGGTATATATGCAAACCCAACTAAAATGGAACGAAACTGAAGAAGCAAAACACGAAAAAATTGCAAATATATACAGGGTGTCCCAAACAAAACGACCATTAAAAGTTTAGGGGGCTCGCGATATAGAAAAAATTTGAAAAAATCTACCTAAAATAGTTCAATCTGTTATCCTCATGGGAAATATTTTCAACTATCTATCGCTTCCGGTTCTACCGGAAGTAGCCATGAACTTTGTTACTTTAAATAGAACACTTTGTGTATTAGTGTCTTTTTGGATTCCCCATTTAATTCCCGACATCTGCATATGGATGTATGTTACCTTGTATTTTATAGTATTTGAGATAAAAATCATTTTTTTAAATAACCATTACAAATTTAATGGTAAAATTTTTATCATTAAAAACATTTTCAAAAATGACTCCATCTTCGTTTAGGAGAAAGATATAAACAATATCTTCATATCGATCACTAAAAAAATCGACAATTCGTGTTTCAAAATTGTCATGTTTTTATTGATTTATTTCTTCTTTAAAATATAACAAAAATGTAAAAATTTAAGTCCTCTTTTAAAAACATCATACATGTAGAAGTTTTTAATATAAGCTGGTAATACATTTTGGATTTAAAATTACCTCAGCATTACATCCTTAATGTGTGGCGGGTATATCACGGGACACCCTGTATATCTATTAGTTAATTAGTTAATAGATATACAACTGAATATCCATTAGTTAATAGATATACAACTGAATATCTATTAGTTAATAGATGTACAACTGAATATCTATTAGTTAATAGATGTACAACTGAATATCTATTAGTTAATAGATGTACAACTGAATATCTATTAAATAATATATATAGAAAAGAGTTAAAAATTTCAAAATAACATAAATATTAGAATGCGTAGAAATTGCGAACATTGCAGAAAATTTCAAAAACTTGCATTACAGAAAATTTCAAAAGATTAGTGAATGAGTGCTGCAACCAAAGATAGTCAAAAACCAGGCATTTTTGGTGAAGTTGCAGAAACGTCATCATATTATTAAGTAATTATCACAATGTACTAATAAATATGCTAAACTTTTAGCAATTTTAATAAAATATGAGTTTCACTGAAGTTAAAAATAAATTTTCTGCAAAATTAAATATTCTGCAATTTTCAAGCTTTTTTGTTTTATATTTATATGTGTATTTATTGTATGTATATGTGAATTTGCTCTCTTTACCATGTAAGTTGTAATTTGACATATGTAAACTCTCCTGGATATTGACACGAATAAATTTAATTTAATTTAATTTAATTTAATAGAAGAAAGTCAAAAACCAGAAATTTTTAGTGGAGTTGCAGAAAACTTCATCATATTATTAAGTAATTATCACAATGTACTAATAAATATGCAAAACATTTAGCATTTAGCACACTTTATAACATTTTTAATAAAATATGAGTTTCAGTGAAGTTGACACAATATTCCATACACATTTCAGAAATTACAGAAAAGTTTCATGGAGATTGAAAATTTCGAAAAATATAAGAAAGCTTAGAAATTGCGAAAATTGCAGAAAAAATCAACAGTTTAGTGGATGAGTGCTGCAAGTAAAGAAAGTCAAAACCCAGAAATTTTTAGTGAAGTTGCAGAAAACTTCATCATATTATTAAGTAATTATCACAATGTACTAATAAATATGCAAAACTTTTAGCATTTTTAATAAAATATGAGTTTCAGTGAAACTAAAAATAAATTTTCTGCAATTTTCACGTTTTTTGGTTTTATATTTACGTGTATTTATTGTATGTATATGTGAATTTACTCCCTTTACTATATAACTTGTAATTTGACATATGTAAATTCTCCTGGATATTGACACGAATAAATTTAATTTAATTTAATCGAAGAAAGTCAAAGACCAGAAATTTTTAGTGGAGTTGCAACAAACTTTATCAAGTTATTAAGTAATTATCACAATGTACTAATAAATACGCAAAACTTTTAGCATTTAGCACACTTTATAGCATGTTTAATAGAATATAAGTTTCAGTGAAGTTGACACATTCTATACACATTTCAGAAATTGTCGAAAAGTTTCATGAAGACTGAAAATTTCTAAAAATATAAGAACGCTTAGAAATTGCGAATGGTACAGAAAATTGCAATAGTTTAGTGGATGAGTGCTGCAATCGAAGAAAATCAAAAACCAATTTTTAGTGATGTTGCAGAAAATTTCATCATATTATTAAGTAATTATCACAATGAACCAATAAATATGCAAAACTTTTAGCATTTTTAATAAAATATGAGTGTCAGTGAAGGTAAAAATAAATTTTCTGCAATTTTCAAGTTTTTTGGTTTTATATTTATATGTGCATTTATTGTATATATATATATATATATATATATATATATATATATATATATATATATATATATATATATATATATATAGATATATATGAATTTGCGCTCTTTACCATGTAAGTTCTAATTTGACATATGTAAATTCTCCTGGATATTGACACGAATAAATTTAATTTAATTTAATCGAAGAAAGTCAAAAACCAGAAATTTTTAGTGGAGTTGCAGAAAACTTCATCATATTATTAAGTAATTACCACAATGTACTAATAAATATGCTAAACTTTTAGCATTTTTAATAAAATATGAGTTTCAGTGAAGTTGACACAATATTCCATAAAGGTTTCAGAAATTGTCGAAAAGTTTCATGGAGCTTGAAAATTTCCAAAAATATATGAACGCTTAGAAATTGCGAAAGTACAGAAAATTTCAAACGTTTAGTGGATGAGTATGGCAATGGAAGAAAATCAAAAACCAATTTTTAGTGATGTTGCAGAAAACTTCATCATATTATTAAGTAATTATCACAATATACTAATAAATATGCAAAACTTTTAGCATTTTTAATAAAATATGAGTTTTAGTGAAGTTAGCATAATTATTCCATAAAGGTTTCAGAAATTGCCGAAAAGTTTCATGGAGAGAGAAAATTTCGAAAAATATAAGAAGGCTTAAAAATTGCGAAAATTGCAGAAAAAATCAACAGTTTTGTGGATGAGTGCTGTAACCGAAGAAAGTCAAAAACCAGAAATTTTTATTGAAGTTTCAGAAAACTTCATCACATATTAAGTAATTATCGCAATGTACTAATAAATATGCAAAACTTTTAGCATTTTTAATAAAATATGAGTTTCACAATTTTCACGCTTTTTGATTTTATATTTACGTGTATTTATTGTATGTATATGTGAATTTACTATCTTTACTATGTAACTTGTAATTTGATATATGTAAATCCTTTCAAAAATTGCCGAAAAGTTTCATGGAGATTGAAAATTTTGAAAAATATATGAACGCTTAGAAATTGCGAAGATTGGAGAAAACATCAACAGTTTAGTGGATGAGTTCTGCAATAGAAGAAAGTCAAAACCAGATTTTTTTAGTGAAGTTGCAGAAAACTTCATCATATTATTAAGTAATTATCACAATGTACTAATAAATATGCAAAACTTTTAGCATTTTGAATAAAATATGAGTTTCAGTGAAGTTGACAAAATATTCCATGAAGGTTTTTGAAATTACCGAAAAGTTTCATGGAGAGAGAAAAATTCGAAAAATATAAGAAGGCTTAGAAATTGCAAAGATTGCAGAAAAAATCAACAGTTTAGTGGATAGTTGACACAATATTCCATAAAGGTTTCAGAAATTGCCGAAAATTTTCATGGAGCTTGAAAATTTCCAAAAATATGAGAAGGCTTAGAAATTGCGAAAATTACAGGAAATTTCAAAATTTTAGTTGATGACTGCTGTAATCTAAGAAAGTCAAAAACCAATTTTTAGTGAAGTTGCAGAAAACTTCATCATATTATTAAGTAATTATCACAATGTAGTAATAAATATGCAACACTTTTAGCATTTCTAATAATATATGAGTTTCAGTGAAGTTGACACAATATTCCATAAAGGTTTCAGAAATTGGCGGAAAGTAAAATCTCCAAAATCTACAAACAAATTATGAAGATAGTTAACACATCGACAATGTTAATCAACATATCAAACATATTAGAAGGGCAATATTGCATATTACGAAAATAGCCATAACATTTAATTATTTATGAAGCAGGGTTGGTGTGATTTAAACCAACTGATTTTTTTTAAATAAATCTTTGATTTAAATCAAAATTGAGTTTTTTTTAAATAATCATTGTTTTGCATTGTTTGTGCATTCCAATAGGTGAATAATGAAAAACTTAATGTAACTAAGTATAGAGTTGGCATGCTTTATTGTAGATAATTGTAAATAAGTAAAAAAAAAAATCCATTTTTTGGTCCATCACATAGTGCAGATACATAGATTTTTTTAATCATAAATTCCTGTTCAAATAAATCATCGATTATTATTGATTTCTTTTTTAATCATGATTTATTCCCACCCTGTTTATAAGTACTTATGTTGTGAAATACATCTGCAGAATATTTTTAAAAATAGTTTCACAATGTCCAAAGTTACTGCCCAACATTTAATATAAAAGTTAATGTTATTATTATTATTTTACAATAAGTGAATAATGAAAAACTTAATGTAACTAACTATAGAGTTAGCATGCTTTAATGTAGATAATTGTAAATAAGTAAAATATTTTTCTTTTCTGCCATTTTTTGGTTCATCACATGGTTCAGAAACATTGCTTTTTTAAATCATAAATTCCTGTTCAAATAAATGATTGATTATTTATTTCTCTTTTAATCATGATTTATTCCAACCCTGTTTATAAGTACTTATGTTGTGAAATAAATTTGCAGAATATTTTTATAAATAGTTTCACAATGCCCAAAGTTACTGCCCAAAATTTCATATTTCAAATAAAATTTCGATAATTTTATCATTTGCTGACACTTAGTTCAAATTTAAATTTACAAAAACTCTTTCGTCGCAATAATTACACAGGTTTACAAATATAGGTAAATTTTTGACCATATGCTGAAAATTTTAAAATAATATGCAATTGTTAACTCATTTTAGGAAAATTTTACCGTATGCTGAAAATTTTGAAACAATTTGTGCGATTGATAACTCATTCTAGGAAAAAGACTGCACCACAACAGCACAGAATATCATTAAAAAACAATTAAAACAATTTAACACTATATTTTTTTATTTTTAAATCGTAACTGGAAAACTATACCTTTCCAAGTTCAAATTGATACCAATCAATTTCAAAATGAGACCAATCAATTTCAAATTGAGACCAATCAATTTCAAATTGAGACCAATCAATTTCAAATTAATATCAAGTTATCATAATAAATTTTATTTGTTTACTCTCAACTTGATTTTGTTTACTCTCAATTTGAAATTGATTGATATCAATTTGAACTTGTTTGGCCTCAATTTGAAATTGATTGGTCTTAATTTGAACGTGATTGGTCTTAATTTGAACTTGAAAAGGTATAAACTTTCGTTTCCTACCTAAACCAAAAATTGAGGCATTTTTATATTGATAAGTAACAGTTAAACATGCTAGCAATCTGAAAACTGAACTGACTGGAAATTCAACTAATGAAAACTAAATCCAATTTTCCTCGATAGAAATCCTGTGTTGGTTGTAGGCATGACCCAAATTTGACCCTACAAGTCGTGGCCCACTTGTACTCTTACCCATTGCAACCGAATATGTTTGTACACGAATAAAATTAGTATTCAACCTGGTGCACGCCACAGTTTCCCTTCCTGTCCCAATTTTTAGGCAGATAGCCATCTCAACCTGCGCCAGCCACAGCACATGCATACAAAACCTATACGACTCGCGTTGCTAATCTTGTCGTGGTATCAGAGAAAAATCGCCCAGAGACGCAGAGAATTATAGAGGCCGGCGCAAATGATGATTGCATTCGTCCCTTCGGACCAATTGACCGGAATTGGCGTTGCTTGCAAAAAGCACCGGCCTAATGTACGACACAAGAGGAAGCAAAAAAGGAAGATTGAAACTCCGAATTAGGAGTGTAGTGGATTGTACTATTAACAGTAGAGCTGGTGTCATATATAATGGTCTGCGTATTATTATAGCTGAGACATCAGAGGCATCAGAGAGATCAATAGTTGTTTATGATACAAGTTTGTAAAGTTTTTTTTGCAAATAACAGACTATAAACAGACAATATAATGAATGTGTTTTACAATTAAATTTTCTTACTCAATGAATGACTGATTTTGATTACCTAATCTTTTTCATATTTTGTTTAATATGATTGAAAGCAGTCTCATTGGATGTTATCAAAGTGAGATCGCAAAGTAGACAGGTTAATTTTTTCAATTCGAGCATAATTAACGCAAATTAACGCATTTTTTGTAGTCACAAAAGTAGATCTCGCTATAAATATTTCTGAAGTTCGTATATACATATTTTAATTGTAACGCGACGCTGGAGCACCCAAGTATAGGGGATGATAGTCCTGGGACATGCATGGGTAATGGCCCCAGCAATTTCTGCGCAATCCTCAGGCGCGAGCCGTAAATAAATTAGTGCAAGATGTTAATAACTTACTCTCCCTGGGACGACGTGGAGGCGCCAGCCGTTCCGTCGGAGGGTTCCAGGGGCTCCCTCCTCACTGCGGTGACGGTGGCCCCCGTGTGCCTGGGGTTCGTCTCCACGGTGATGTTCCACGCGGAGGGATCGCTGGCCGTCGCCCCCAGCAGCCTCACCCCGCTCTTCACGCGCCCCCTGCAACAACAAAGAGAAAAGGTAAGCATCACGGCTGACGGCAGGCGGCTGACTTGTTTATAGTCTCGGGCGTGATGCTATCTAAACAGGAAAAATTACCTTGGGAATAGGGAATTTATTGGCTCCCATATTGCGACAAAGGGAGAGATTTAGGTGCACGCACATACCTCGCTTATCTCAGGGATTAATAGCGCGAAGAGGGCCAGGCCAGGCGGAAACCCTTTCGCTGCCTTATTGCCCTTCTTTCATTACTGCCGCAGTAACGCCAGGGACCGTAACTAATTCCGGTCTGAGTTACGCTTTTCGAACCGCTTTAATAAAACAAACGTGCGTCTAGTTTTCTCGCCGGAAAAGTTTATAACGAGCCTTCCGGTTTATGGGAAAGGTTTTCCTCGGGCCTCGGCTTTGGAAAAATCGGGCCGCAGCTGAGCCCGGCCCACAATAAATGCACTCGAATTTATTCGCTTCCGCGCTTAAAACTTAAATTATCGGTCATTAAGGGGATTAATCGCTCACGCCAGCGAAATGTAATGTGTAATAAATGCTCACATTAGTGGTAAGGCGAATTTGTGACTATCTCATTTAATAGTTGTAAATAAAATTCAGGAAAATTGGATACACAAAATAAAAATTTCATTAAAATTGTTAAATTACAAAATTCCATAATGAATCACCAATAATCTAAGAACCCAGAATTTTTATAAGTCGTCATGAAGTTCTTGAAAATGTATACAGACTCAACTTTTTTACATGCTTGGTAGAAGTTCAAAAGGTCGATACAGAAAAGCAATATTTCATTAAAATTTGTAAAATTACAAAATTCCATAATGAATCACCAATAATCTAAGAACCCAGAATTTTTATAAGTCGTCATGAAGTTTTTGAAAATGTATACAAACTTAACTTTTTTACATGCTTGGTAGAAGTTCAAAAGGTCGATACAGAAAAGCAATATTTCATTAAAATTTGTAAAATTACAAAATTCCATAATGAATCACCAATAATCTAAGAACCCAGAATTTTTATAAGTCGTCATGAAGTTCTTGAAAATGTATACAGACTCAACTTTTTTACATGGTTGGTAGAAGTTCAAAAGGTCGATACAGAAAAGCAATATTTCATTAAAATTTGTAAAATTACAAAATTCCATAATGAATCACCAATAATCTAAGAACCCAGGATTTTTATAAGTCGTCATGATGTTCTTGAAAATGTATACAGACTCAACTTTTTTACATGGTTGGTAGAAGTTCAAAAGGTCGATACAGAAAAGCAATATTTCATTAAAATTTGTAAAATTACAAAATTCCATAATGAATCACCAATAATCTAAGAACCCAGAATTTTTATAAGTCGTCATGAAGTTCTTGAAAATGTATACAGACTCAACTTTTTTACATGGTTGGTAGAAGTTCAAAAGGTCGATACAGAAAAGCAATATTTCATTAAAATTTGTAAAATTACAAAATTCCATAATGAATCACCAATAATCTAAGAACCCAGAATTTTTATAAGTCGTCATGAAGTTCTTGAAAATGTATACAGACTCAACTTTTTTACATGGTTGGTAGAAGTTCAAAAGGTCGATACAGAAAAGCAATATGTCATTAAAATTTGTAAAATTACAAAATTCCATAATGAATCACCAATAATCTAAGAACCCAGAATTTTTATAAGTCGTCATGAAGTTCTTGAAAATGTATACAAACTCAACTTTTTTACATGGTTGGTAGAAGTTCAAAAGGTCGATACAGAAAAGCAATATGTCATTAAAATTTGTAAAATTACAAAATTCCATAATGAATCACCAATAATCTAAGAACCCAGAATTTTTATAAGTCGTCATGAAGTTCTTGAAAATGTATACAAACTCAACTTTTTTACATGGTTGGTAGAAGTTCAAAAGGTCGATACAGAAAAGCAATATTTCATTAAAATTTGTAAAATTACAAAATTCCATAATGAATCACCAATAATCTAAGAACCCAGAATTTTTATAAGTCGTCATGAAGTTCTTGAAAATGTATACAAACTCAACTTTTTTACATGCTTGGTAGAAGTTCAAAAGGTCGATACAGAAAAGCAATATTTCATTAAAATTTGTAAAATTACAAAATTCCATAATGAATCACCAATAATCTAAGAACCCAGAATTTTTATAAGTCGTCATGAAGTTCTTGAAAATGTATACAAACTCAACTTTTTTACATGGTTGGTAGATTTTCAAAAGGTCGATACAGAAAAGCAATATTTCATTAAAATTTGTAAAATTACAAAATTCCATAATGAATCACCAATAATCTAAGAACCCAGAATTTTTATAAGTCGTCATGAAGTTCTTGAAAATGTATACAAACTCAACTTTTTTACATGCTTGGTAGAAGTTCAAAAGGTCGATACAGAAAAGCAATATTTCATTAAAATTTGTAAAATTACAAAATTCCATAATGAATCACCAATAATCTAAGAACCCAGAATTTTTATAAGTCGTCATGAAGTTCTTGAAAATGTATACAAACTCAACTTTTTTACATGCTTGGTAGAAGTTCAAAAGGTCGATACAGAAAAGCAATATTTCATTAAAATTTGTAAAATTACAAAATTCCATAATGAATCACCAATAATCTAAGAACCCAGAATTTTTATAAGTCGTCATGAAGTTCTTGAAAATGTATACAAACTCAACTTTTTTACATGCTTGGTAGAAGTTCAAAAGGTCGATACAGAAAAGCAATATTTCATTAAAATTTGTAAAATTACAAAATTCCATAATGAATCACCAATAATCTAAGAACCCAGAATTTTTATAAGTCGTCATGAAGTTCTTGAAAATGTATACAAACTCAACTTTTTTACATGGTTGGTAGATTTTCAAAAGGTCGATACAGAAAAGCAATATTTCATTAAAATTTGTAAAATTACAAAATTCCATAATGAATCACCAATAATCTAAGAACCCAGAATTTTTATAAGTCGTCATGAAGTTCTTGAAAATGTATACAAACTCAACTTTTTTACATGCTTGGTAGAAGTTCAAAAGGTCGATACAGAAAAGCAATATTTCATTAAAATTTGTAAAATTACAAAATTCCATAATGAATCACCAATAATCTAAGAACCCAGAATTTTTATAAGTCGTCATGAAGTTCTTGAAAATGTATACAAACTCAACTTTTTTACATGCTTGGTAGAAGTTCAAAAGGTCGATACAGAAAAGCAATATTTCATTAAAATTTGTAAAATTACAAAATTCCATAATGAATCACCAATAATCTAAGAACCCAGAATTTTTATAAGTCGTCATGAAGTTCTTGAAAATGTATACACACTCAACTTTTTTACATGGTTGGTAGAAGTTCAAAAGGTCGATACAGAAAAGCAATATTTCATTAAAATTTGTAAAATTACAAAATTCCATAATGAATCACCAATAATCTAAGAACCCAGAATTTTTATAAGTCGTCATGAAGTTCTTGAAAATGTATACAAACTCAACTTTTTTACATGGTTGGTAGAAGTTCAAAAGGTCGATACAGAAAAGCAATATGTCATTAAAATTTGTAAAATTACAAAATTCCATAATGAATCACCAATAATCTAAGAACCCAGAATTTTTATAAGTCGTCATGAAGTTCTTGAAAATGTATACAAACTCAACTTTTTTACATGCTTGGTAGAAGTTCAAAAGGTCGATACAGAAAAGCAATATTTCATTAAAATTTGTAAAATTACAAAATTCCATAATGAATCACCAATAATCTAAGAACCCAGAATTTTTATAAGTCGTCATGAAGTTCTTGAAAATGTATACAAACTCAACTTTTTTACATGCTTGGTAGAAGTTCAAAAGGTCGATACAGAAAAGCAATATTTCATTAAAATTTGTAAAATTACAAAATTCCATAATGAATCACCAATAATCTAAGAACCCAGAATTTTTATAAGTCGTCATGAAGTTCTTGAAAATGTATACAAACTCAACTTTTTTACATGCTTGGTAGAAGTTCAAAAGGTCGATACAGAAAAGCAATATTTCATTAAAATTTGTAAAATTACAAAATTCCATAATGAATCACCAATAATCTAAGAACCCAGAATTTTTATAAGTCGTCATGAAGTTCTTGAAAATGTATACAGACTCAACTTTTTTACATGGTTGGTAGAAGTTCAAAAGGTCGATACAGACAAGCAATATTTCATTAAAATTTGTAAAATTACAAAATTCCATAATGAATCACCAATAATCTAAGAACCCAGAATTTTTATAAGTCGTCATGAAGTTCTTGAAAATGTATACAAACTCAACTTTTTTACATGGTTGGTAGAAGTTCAAAAGGTCGATACAGAAAAGCAATATTTCATTAAAATTTGTAAAATTACAAAATTCCATAATGAATCACCAATAATCTAAGAACCCAGAATTTTTATAAGTCGTCATGAAGTTCTTGAAAATGTATACAGACTCAACTTTTTTACATGGTTGGTAGAAGTTCAAAAGGTCGATACAGAAAAGCAATATTTCATTAAAATTTGTAAAATTACAAAATTCCATAATGAATCACCAATAATCTAAGAACCCAGAATTTTTATAAGTCGTCATGAAGTTCTTGAAAATGCATACAAACTCAACTTTTTTACATGGTTGGTAGAAGTTCAAAAGGTCGATACAGAAAAGCAATATTTCATTAAAATTTGTAAAATTACAAAATTCCATAATGAATCACCAATAATCTAAGAACCCAGAAATTTTATAATCCGTCATGGAGTTCTTGAAAATATTTACCAACTCAAAATATTTACGTTGTTCTAGAAGTTTGAAAGATCGATACAGAAGTGGAAAATTTAATTAAAATTTGTGGGCTATGTTTTTTTATTTCCTATAGCCATTGGAAAATCATTACAAAATTGTTCACTTGATTCATAAGTTTGTGCGATCGAATCATGTATTGACCTTTTAAACTTCTACCAACCATATAAAAAAGTTGACTTTGTAAACATTTTCAAGAAATTCATGTCGCATTATAAAAATTCAGGGTTCTTAAATTATTATTTAAATGTGTTCAGATCCATTCTGATTAAGTAGGTTTGAAGATGTAGTAAGCACTATCAGGTAAGGAAGATTCAGTCTTTAGTTTACATGGACTAGTTTCGACCTGGAGGTCATCATCAGCAAAGTCCGGAGTTCCTTTAATAAAAGATTGGACTCTGCTGATGATGACCCCCAGGTCGAAACTAGTCTATGTAAACTAGAGACTGAATCTTCATTACCTGATAGTGCTTACAACATCTTAAATTATTAGTGATTCATTATGGAATTTTTTAATTTTCTTAAAGTAAAAACAAATTCATAAAATTTATACGTGATATAAACAAAGTAGTTGTTTAATTGATTATTAATAAAAATGTATCACAAAGCAACCGCCAACGCCATTAAATAAAAATAAAAAACTAAATAATGAGTGCAAAAATAATTAAACAGTTGATATGCTGTGCTGTTTTACATTAATAAACACTTATTTATGTGTTATTTGACAAGTATTTGCTGATGTAAACATGTTTGACAAGTATTTGCTGATGTAATCAAATTTAAAACATGTTTGACAAGTATTTGCTGATGTAAACAAAAATTGGATCATGTTTGACAAGTATTTGCTGATGTAAACAAATTTGAAACATGTTTGACAAGTATTTGCTGATGTAAACAAATTTGACTTGTATAAAAACTTAATAATAAGTGCACAAATAATGAAAAAGGTGATATGCTGTGCTGTTTTACATTAATAAACACTTATTTATGTCTTATTTGATAAGTATTTGCTGATGTAAACATGTTTGGCAAGTATTTGCTGATGTAAACATGTTTGGCAAGTATTTGCTGATGTAAACAAATTTGAAATATGATTGACTAGTATTTTCTGATGTAAACAAATTTGAAACATGTTTGACAAGTATTTACTGACGTAAACAAATTTGAAACATGTTTGACAAGTATTTGCTTATAAAAATAATGAAAAAGTTGATGTGCTGTGCTGTTTTACGTTAATAAACACTTACTTATGTCTTATTTTACAAGTATTTGCTGATGTAAATATGTTTGACAAGTATTTGCTGATGTAAACATGTTTGACAAGTATTTGCTGATGTAAACAAATTTGAAACTTGTTTGACAAGTATTTGCTGATGTAAACAAATTTGAAACATGTTTGACAAGTATTTGCTGATCTAAACAAATTTGAAATATGTTTGACAAGTATATGCTGATGTATACAAATTTGAAACATGTTTGACAAGTATTTGCTGATCTAAACAAATTTGAAACATGTTTGACAAGTATTTGCTGATGTAAACAAATTTGACTTGTATAAAAACTTAATAATAAGTGCACAAATAATGAAGAAGGTGATATGCTGTGCTGTTTTACATTAATAAACACTTATTTATGTCTTATTTTACAAGTATTTGCTGATGCAAACATGATTTGACAAGTATTTGCTGATGTAAACATGATTTGACAAGTATTTGCTGATGTAAACAAATGTGAAACATGTTTGGCAAGTATTTGCTGATGTAAACAAATTTGAAATATGATTGACTAGTATTTTCTGATGTAAACAAATTTGAAACATGTTTGACAAGTATTTACTGACGTAAACAAATTTGAAACATGTTTGACAAGTATTTGCTTATAAAAATAATGAAAAAGTTGATGTGCTGTGCTGTTTTACGTTAATAAACACTTATTTATGTCTTATTTTACAAGTATTTGCTGATGTAAATATGTTTGACAAGTATTTGCTGATGTAAACATGTTTGACAAGTATTTGCTGATGTAAACAAATTTGAAACATGTTTGACAAGTATTTGCTGATGTAAACAAATTTGAAACATGTTTGACAAGTATTTGCTGATGTAAACAAATGTGAAACATGTTTGGCAAGTATTTGCTGATGTAAACAAATTTGAAATATGATTGACTAGTATTTTCTGATGTAAACAAATTTGAAACATGTTTGACAAGTATTTACTGACGTAAACAAATTTGAAACATGTTTGACAAGTATTTGCTTATAAAAATAATGAAAAAGTTGATTGCTGTGCTGTTTTACGTTAATAAACACTTATTTATGTCTTATTTTACAAGTATTTGCTGATGTAAATATGTTTGACAAGTATTTGCTGATGTAAACATGTTTGACAAGTATTTGCTGATGTAAACAAATTTGAAACATGTTTGACAAGTATTTGCTGATGTAAACAAATTTGAAACATGTTTGACAAGTATTTGCTGATCTAAACAAATTTGAAACATGTTTGACAAGTATTTGCTGATGTAAACAAATTTGACTTGTATACAAACTTAATAATAAGTGCACAAATAATGAAAAAGGTGATATGCTGTGCTGTTTTACATTAATAAACACTTATTTATGTCTTATTTGATAAGTATTTGCTGATGTAAACATGTTTGGCAAGTATTTGCTGATGTAAACAAATTTGAAATATGATTGACTAGTATTTTCTGATGTAAACAAATTTGAAACATGTTTGACAAGTATTTACTGACGTAAACAAATTTGAAACATGTTTGACAAGTATTTGCTTATAAAAATAATGAAAAAGTTGATATGCTGTGCTGTTTTACGTTAATAAACACTTACTTATGTCTTATTTTACAAGTATTTGCTGATGTAAATATGTTTGACAAGTATTTGCTGATGTAAACATGATTTGACAAGTATTTGCTAATGTAAACAAATTTAAAATATGTTTGACAAGTATATGCTGATGTATACAAATTTGAAACATGTTTGACAAGTATTTGCTGATCTAAACAAATTTGAAACATGTTTGACAAGTATTTGCTGATGTAAACAAATTTGACTTGTATACAAACTTAATAATAAGTGCACAAATAATGAAAAAGGTGATATGCTGTGCTGTTTTACATTAATAAACACTTATTTATGTCTTATTTGATAAGTATTTGCTGATGTAAACATGTTTGGCAAGTATTTGCTGATGTAAACAAATTTGAAATATGATTGACTAGTATTTTCTGATGTAAACAAATTCGAAACATGTTTGACAAGTATTTACTGACGTAAACAAATTTGAAACATGTTTGACAAGTATTTGCTTATAAAAATAATGAAAAAGTTGATGTGCTGTGCTGTTTTACGTTAATAAACACTTACTTATGTCTTATTTTACAAGTATTTGCTGATGTAAATATGTTTGACAAGTATTTGCTGATGTAAACATGTTTGACAAGTATTTGCTGATCTAAACAAATTTGAAACATGTTTGACAAGTATTTGCTGATGTAAACAAATTTGACTTGTATAAAAACTTAATAATAAGTGCACAAATAATGAAAAAGGTGATATGCTGTGCTGTTTTACATTAATAAACACTTATTTATGTCTTATTTGATAAGTATTTGCTGATGTAAACATGTTTGGCAAGTATTTGCTGATGTAAACAAATTTCAAACATGTTTGACAAGTATTTGCTGATGTAAACAAATGTGAAAATTGTTTGGCAAGTATTTGCTGATGTAAACAAATTTGAAACATGTTTGACAAGTATTTGCTGATGTAAAAAAATTTGCCTTGTATTTACAATCAAACAAAACACAGCCGAAACATTTGAAAAAAACCCATCTCAGCCGTATATAATAATTCTGTGTTTTGAGATATAGAGCATAATTTAAAACTAAAATAGTACTTGTGATATACAGGGTGTCCAAGATAAGGATAAACAGCAAAAATGTGGCAATGAGAAAGTGCCTTTGATGCCGAAATCTTCTTCCATTAATTTCACATGTAATTACATTCAGAGGAACGCATTTGTGGCGAATATTAAATGCGTCTCAACTTGTGAAAATACGAATAAGAATAAGAATTTGAAATGCGCTTTTTGTGTCTATTCGTGCGCTCCGTGTTTTTTTATCTCTGGACCGCTTTTTTTATTTTTCTATAATTTTTTAAGTTTTTTTATAGTTTTTTATTTGAATACTCGTTTCTTAGTGCACACAAAACGCGATACAGATACTAATAATAGATCAATGCAAAACATAGAAACCTGATACGGATTTGCTGGGAGATGTACTTGGAAACTGAGGTTTTTATTATTATAATTTTATGGGAGATATTGTACCTGGAAATGAAGGTTTTTATTATTATAATATTAGTTTTAAACGACTCGAGTTCGAGCCTAAGCATACAACAGGAGTCCCCAAATTATGAACATTTTATTGTTCACATTGGCTTAGAAAAGTAGTTCTGTACATATATTATTATTTTATTAATAATTGTATTACATTAATTAAGCTGATTACACTATTTAGTTAAAAAAAATTATTTCCAAAAATTTGTGTACACATTCTAAGAAAATTTAAAACTTCTATTAATTCCGGAGATTACATTATTTGTTTTTAAATTCCCAAAATCCGTATAAAAATTCTAAACGTGAAAGTTAACATTCCTATTAATTTGGCGGATTACATAATTTGTTAAATTTTTTATAGTTTAAATATTCCAATGAATGAGCTGTCCTACAGGTTACAAATTTTTTAGTATACAGGGTGTTAATACTAAGTTGTAACACCTGAAAATGGCAGTTAGAACTCATTGAAACAAACAACTTTTCTTAGTTAAAATTTTTGAATTGGAGCCCAAGTTCTTTGTTATTGGCGTTCTTTTGTTTTTCGAAAAATCGTCATTACTCCCTTATTTTAAGAAATATTTAAAAAATACAAAAACGTTCAGCTTGCGCTATCGGTTCTCTAAAACATTTGTATTTACAATTATTTTCTATTTTATCAAATAACAAAATGGCGACCGAAGAAAAATTTCGAAACAAGATATTTTGAAAATCACTCGATTGATTTTTGAAAATAAATTCCTTCTTTATAACAGTATAACAAAAATTACAGTAAATACCAAAAACACTTTAATTTCAGTGAAATTACACAACATTCCATAAAGTTCCCAAAAATATCCAAGCCTAATTAAATCAATATAGTTATAACTAAGTATACGTGAAACTTATACCTACTACAGCCACATCAAATCTTTCTGAAGATTTATATTTTTCTCGGTTATTGTTTTTGTTTCGCAAGATCACATCTCCAGCCTTTATGCGAACAAAGGGGAAACGAGAGTGATACTTTTATTTGCGATTTCCTGAATTTCATTCTTTCGCCGCAGATACTTCAGGGACGGGATTGAGACTTCCCTTTTGGATGCTTCCCGTCCTGTCGCGGCAAAGAAAAGATATGAAGACCCCGAATATAACTCTCTCAGACACTGAAACTTAATGCCCCACGCAAAGAAAGCGCAAACGGGGCCATTTATAAAAGGAAAGACAATGCGAAATAATTATTACGGAAATATTTATTTCTATCACAACGCATTAGGGCTGACGAAAATAATTTCTTTTACGGCATTCGTGAATAATTTATGGAAATCTATAGCAATCTCGTATTTATTACTCTATAACTTGTAAAAGGCTGGAATCATACGTAAATTATGAATTGTGGTGGTGTTTACTGCGTGATACATTATATCAATCGTAAATTAAGCAAATTAGTTTGTGAGTATTACATAAATTTAATTTAAAAAAAAATAAGTTAAGTACTTATTGGCTACTTCGTTTAGTAAAATTTTTAGGTAAAAAATCTAAATTATGTGTTTTCCTTGAAGAGCATATTTTAATCAAAATATGTATAAAAAATCAAGGTGTTAACTTTCACGTTTAGAATTTGTATGGAGATATTTGGAAATTAAAAACAAGTAATGTAATCTGCCAAATTAATAGAAGTGTTAACTTCTCACGTAAATCCGGTGATTATCGTTTAAAATTTTGCCATGAATACTGAAAAATTTGTAACATGTAGGACAGCTCATTCGTTGGAATATTTAAACTATAAAAAATTTAACAAATTATGTAATCCGACAAATTAATAGAAATGTTAACTTTCACGTTTAGAATTTGTATACAGATTTTCGGAAATTAAAAACAAATAATGCAATCTGCGGAGTTAATAGAAGTTTTAAATTTTCTTAGAATGTGTAAACAAATTTTTGGAAATTAATTTTTTTAACTAAATAATGTAATCAACTCAATTAATATAATTGTTAAGTCTTTACGTTTAGAATTCCTATATCTCGGAAACCGTAAAAGTTACAAAGACAAAGACAAGTACTATTTTAATTTTAAATTATGCTCTATATTTCAAAACACAGAATTATTATATTCGGCTGAGATGGTTTTTTATGCAAATGTTTCGGCTGTGTTTTGTTTGATTGTAAATACAAGTCAAATTTGTTTAGATCAGCAAATACCTGTCAAACATTTTCAAATTTGTTTACATCAGCAAATACTTGCCAAACATGTTTCGCATTTGTTTACATCATCAAATACTTGTCAAACATGTTTTAAATTTGTTTACATCAGCAAATACTTGTCAAATCATGTTTAAATCAGCAACTACTTGTCAAAACATGTTTACATCAGCAAAAACTTGTCAAACCATGTTTACATGAGTAAAAACTTGTCAAATCATGTTTACATCAGCAAATACTTGTGAAATAAGACATAAATAAGTGTTTATTAGAGCAAAACAGCACAGGATATAAACTTGTTCATTATTGGTGCACTCATTATTAAGTTTTTATTTTTATTGAATGGCGGTGGCGGTTGCTTTGTGATACATTTTTATTAATAATCAATTAAACAACTACTTTGTTTATATCACGTATAAATTTTATGAATTGGTTCACTAATAATCTAATAAAATTAGAATCACTAATAATTTAAGATGTTGTAAGCACTATCAGGTAATGAAGATTCAGTCTTTAATTTACATAGACTACTTTCAACCTGGGGGTCATCATCAGCTCTTTTATTAAAGGAAATCTGGACTTGCTGATGATGACCTCCAGGTCGAAACTAGTCCATGTACATGTAAACTAAAGACTGAATCTTCATTACCTAATAGTGCTTACTACATCTTCAAACCTACTTAATCACAATGGATCTAAACCTAAACAGAGAATTTTTAGTACAATTTTCACACAAATATTCCATGTATTAGTATGTACAATGTAGTATGTATAAGTATGAATAGCAATGAAAATTGCACGAATTTTATGAACAATTGCATAATATAATGGAAAATTTCTAAATTCGTCGAAAATTTTAACAATTTCATTGAAATTTTCACGAAGAACTGTAAAAACTATACTCAAACGAATACAAATTTCAAGGAAAACGTAACTACATAAATTGTTAAGAAAATTTCATAAATTTCATAAAAAATGCACATATTTCATGTAAAATTGCACAAATTTCGGGAAAAACTACACATATTGCGCAAATTTTGTTCAAAATTGAATTTATTTGATGGAAAATTGAATACATTTGTGTCTTTGCTTTTGCATTATACTGTAGTATGTATTAGTTTGAATAGCAATGAAAGTTGCAAACATTTTATGAACAATTGCTTATATAATGGAAAATTTCTTAATTCGTCGAAAATTTTAACAATTTCATTAAAATTTTCACGAAGAACTGTAAAAACTATACTCGAACGAATACAAGTTTCAAGGAAAACATAACTACATAAATTGTTAAGAAATTCATAAATTTCATGAATAAATGCACAAATTTCATGAAAAATGGCACAAATTTCACGAAAAACTACACATTTTGCGCAAATTTTGTTCAAAATTGAATATATTTTATGAAAAATTGAATACATTTGTGTCTTTGATTTTGCATTGTTCTTTTTGTTGTGTTGTTTATTGTCATGTATGTATTTACCTTTTGTATATTATGTAGCTTTTGTGCTAATAAATAATCTTTATTATTACATTATTATAATGAAACTCAAATTTGCTTTTTTGCATATTTTGAATTAAAACTGTTTTGTAGAAAATTCAATCTAATTTGCTAGTAGTATTATGAACATTTATTCTATATACAGGTACATACCTGCAGCATACATAATGCATATAATAATATAATATTGATAAGAGATAGATATATGATATACAATGTGAAACATGACATGAAATGAACTATCGACTTTCGTTTTTTGGCCCATGAATTATTATGAATATGAAATATGAAATGATTATGAATATGAAATTGCTATTTTGTAGCTTTTTGTAAAAAAATACAGAGAAATTTTATTACAATTTTCACACAAATATATCAGTATGTACAATGTAATATGTATTAGTATGAGTAGCAATGAAACTTGCACAAATTTTATAAACAATCCATAATATAATGGAAAATTTCTAAATTCGTCGAAAATTTTAACAATTTCATTGAAATTTTCACGAAGAGCTGAAAAAACTATACTCAAACGAATACAAATTTGAAGGAAAACGTAACTACATAAATTGTTAAGAAAATTTCATAAATTTCATAAAAAAATGCACGTATTTCATGTAAAATTGCACAAATTTCGTAAAAAACTAAACATATTGCGCAAGTTTTGTTCAAAATTGAATATATTTTATGGAAAATTGAATACATTTGTGTATTTGCTTTTGCATTGTTCTTTTTGTTGTGTGGTTTATTGTCATGTATGTATTTACCTTTTGTATATTATGTAGTTTTTCTGCTAATAAATATTCTTTATTATTATATTATTATGATGAATATCAAATTTGTTTTTTTGTATATTTTCAGTTGAAACTGTTTTGTAGAAAACTGTAGAAAAAAAATCCAGATCATTTTTATTACAATTTTCACACAATATTCCATGTATCAGTATGTATTAGTATGAATAGTAATGAAACTTGCACAAATTTTATGAACAATTGCTTATATAATGGAAAATTTCTTAATTCGTCGAAAATTTTAACAATTTCATTGAAACTTTCACGAAGAACTGTAAGAACCATACTCAAACTAATACAAATTTCAAGGAAAACATAACTACATAAATTGTTAAGAAAATTTCATAAATTTCATGAAAAAATGCACAAACTTCATGTAAAATTGCACAAATTTCGTGAAAAACTACACATATTGCGCAAATTTTGTTCAAAATTGAATATATTTGATGGAAAATTGAATACATTTGTGTCTCTGATTTTGCATTGTTCTTTTTGTTGTTTTGTTGTGTTTGTTTATTGTCATGTATGTATTTACCTTGTGTATATTATGTAGCTTTTCTGCTAATAAATATTCTTTATTATTATATTATTATGATGAAAATCAAATTTGCTTTCTAGCATATTTTCATTTGAATCTGTTTTGTAGAAAACTGTAGAAAAAAAATCCAGAACATTTTTATTACAATTTTCACACAATATTCCGTGTATTAGTATGTATTAGTATGAATAGCAATGAAACATACACACATTTTATGAACAATTGCATAATATAATGGAAAATTTCTTAGTTCATCGAAAATTTTAACAATTTCATTGAAATATTCACGAAGAACTGTAAAAACTATACCCAAACGAATACAAACTTTAAGGAAAACATAACTACATAAATTGTTAAGAAATTTTTATAAATTTCATAAAAAAATGCACAAATTTCATGTAAAATTGCACAAATTTCGTAAAAAACTAAACATATTGCACAAATTTTGTTCAAAATTGAATATATTTTATGGCAAATTGAATACATTTGTGTCTTCGATTTTGCATTGTTATTTTTGTTGTTTTGTTGTGTTGTTTATTGTCATGTATGTATTTACCTTTTGTATATTATGTTATGTAGCTTTTCTGCTAATAAATATTCTTTATTATTATATTATTATGATGAAAATCAAATTTGCGTTTTTGCATATTTTGAATTAAAACTGTTTTGTACAAAATTCAATCTAATTGCTAGTAGTAGTATGAACATTTATTCCATATACAGGTACATACCTGCAGCATACATAATGCATATAATAATATAATATTGATAAGAGATAGATATATGATATACAATGTGAAACATGACATATGAAATGGACTATCGACTTTCGTCTTTTGGCCCATGAACTGTTGTGAATATGAATTATTATGAATACGAAATATGAAATGAATATTAATATGAATGAATATGAATTTGCTATTTTGTAGCTTTTTGTAAAAAAATCCAGAGAATTTTCCTTACAATTTTCACACAAATATTCCATGTATTAGTATGTACAATGTAGTATGTATTAGTATGAATAGCAATGAAACTTGCACAAATTTTATGAACAATTGCATAATATAATAGAAAATTTCTTAAGTCGTCGAAAACTTTAACAATTTCATTGAAACTTTCACGAAGAACTGTAAGAACCATACTCAAACTAATACAAATTTCAAGGAAAACGTAACTACATAAATTGTTAAGAAAATTTCATAAATTTCATAAAAAATGCACATATTTCATGTAAAATTGCACAAATTTCGTGAAAAACTAAACATATTGCGCAAATTTTGTTCAAAATTGAATATATTTAATGGAAAATTGAATACATTTGTGTCTTCGATTTTGCATTGTTCTTTTTGTTGTTTTGTTGTGTTGTTTATTGTCATGTATGTATTTACCTTTTGTATATTATGTAGCTTTCCTGCTAATAAATATTCTTTATTATTATATTATTATGATGAAAATCAAATTTGCTTTTTAGCATATTTTCATTTGAAACTGTTTTGTAGAAAACTGTAGAAAAAAAATCCAGATCATTTTTATTACAATTTTCACACAATATTCCATGTATCAGTATGTATTAGTATGAATAGTAATGAAATTTGCACAAATTTTATAAACAATTGCATTATATAATGGAAAATATCTTAATTCGTCGAAAATTTTAACAATTTCATTGAAACTTTCACGAAGAACTGTAAGAACCATACTCAAACTAATACAAATTTCAAGGAAAACATAACTACATAAATTGTTAAGAAAATTTCATAAATTTCATGAAAAAATGCACAAACTTCATGTAAAATTGCACAAATTTTGTGAAAAACTACACATATTGCGCAAATTTTGTTCAAAATTGAATATATTTGATGGAAAATTGAATACATTTGTGTCTCTGATTTTGCATTGTTCTTTTTGTTGTTTTGTTGTGTTTGTTTATTGTCATGTATGTATTTACCTTGTGTATATTATGTAGCTTTTCTGCTAATAAATATTCTTTATTATTATATTATTATGATGAAAATCAAATTTGCTTTCTAGCATATTTTCATTTGAATCTGTTTTGTAGAAAACTGTAGAAAAAAAATCCAGAACATTTTTATTACAATTTTCACACAATATTCCGTGTATTAGTATGTATTAGTATGAATAGCAATGAAACATACACACATTTTATGAACAAATGCATAATATAATGGAAAATTTCTTAGTTCATCGAAAATTTTAACAATTTCATTGAAATATTCACGAAGAACTGTAAAAACTATACTCAAACGAATACAAACTTTAAGGAAAACATAACTACATAAATTGTAAAGATTTTTTTATAAATTTCATAAAAAAATGCACAAATTTCATGTAAAATTGCACAAATTTCGTAAAAAACTAAACATATTGCGCAAATTTTGTTCAAAATTGAACATATTTTATGGAAAATTGAATACATTTGTGTCTTTGATTTTGCATTGTTCTTTTTGTTGTTTTGTTGTGTTCGTTTATTGTCATGTATGTATTTACCTTTTGTATATTATGTGGCTTTTCTGCTAATAAATATTCTTTATTATTATATTATTATGATGAAAATCAAATTTGCGTTTTTGCATATTTTGAATTAAAACTGTTTTATACAAAATTCAATCTAATTGCTAGTAGTAGTATGAACATTTATTCCATATACAGGTACATACCTGCAGCATACATAATGCATATAATAATATAATATTGATAAGAGATAGATATATGATATACAATGTGAAACATGACATATGAAATGGACTATCGACTTTCGTCTTTTGGCCCATGAACTGTTGTGAATATGAATTATTATGAATATGAAATATGAAATGATTATGAATATGAAATTGCTATTTTGTAGCTTTTTGTAAAAAAATACAGAGAAATGTTATTACAATTTTCACACAAATATATCAGTATGTACAATGTAATATGTATTAGTATGAGTAGCAATGAAACTTGCACAAATTTTATAAACAATCCATAATATAATGGAAAATTTCTAAATTCGTCGAAAATTTTAACAATTTCATTGAAATTTTCACGAAGAGCTGAAAAACTATACTCAAACGAATACAAATTTGAAGGAAAACGTAACTACATAAATTGTTAAGAAAATTTCATAAATTTCATAAAAAATGCACATATTTCATGTAAAATTGCACAAATTTCGGGAAAAACTACACATATTGCGCAAATTTTGTTCAAAATTGAATATATTTAATGGAAAATTGAATACATTTGTGTCTTCGATTTTGCATTGTTCTTTTTGTTGTATTGTTGTGTTGTTTATTGTCATGTATGTATTTACCTTTTGTATATTATGTAGCTTTTGTGCTAATAAATAATCTTTATTATTATATTATTATAATGAAACTCAAATTTGCTTTTTGGCATATTTTCAATTAAAACTGTTTTGTAGAAAATTCAATCTAATTTGCTAGTAGTATTATGAACATTTATTCTATATACAGGTACACACCTACAGCATACATAATGCATATAATAATATAATATTGATAAGAGATAGATATATGATATACAATGTGAAACATGACATATGAAAGGACTATCGACTTTCGTCTTTTGGCCCATGAACTGTTGTGAATATGAATTATTATGAATATGAAATATGAAATGAATGTGAATATGAATGAATATGAATTTGCTATTTTGTAGCTTTTTGTAAAAAAATCCAGAGAATTTTCATTACAATTTTCACACAAATATTCCATGTATTAGTATGTACAATGTAGTATGTACTAGTATGACTAGCAATGAAACTTGCACAAATTTTATGAACAATTGCATAATATAATAGAAAATTTCGTAAGTCGTCGAAAACTTTAACAATTTCATTGAAATTTTCACGAAGAACTGTAAAAACTATACTCAAACGAATACAAATTTCAAGGAAAACATAACTACATAAATTGTTAAGAAAATTTCATAAATTTCATAAAAAAATGCACGTATTTCATGTAAAATTGCACAAATTTCGTAAAAAACTAAACATATTGCGCAAGTTTTGTTCAAAATTGAATATATTTTATGGAAAATTCAATACATTTGTGTCTTTGCTTTTGCATTGTTCTTTTTGTTGTGTGGTTTATTGTCATGTATGTATTTACCTTTTGTATATTATGTAGTTTTTCTGCTAATAAATATTCTTTATTATTATATTATTATGATGAATATCAAATTTGTTTTTTTGTATATTTTCATTTGAAACTGTTTTGTAGAAAACTGTAGAAAAAAAATCCAGATCATTTTTATTACAATTTTCACACAATATTCCATGTATCAGTATGTATTAGTATGAATAGTAATGAAACTTGCACAAATTTTATGAACAATTGCTTATATAATGGAAAATTTCTTAATTCGTCGAAAATTTTAACAATTTCATTGAAACTTTCACGAAGAACTGTAAGAACCATACTCAAACTAATACAAATTTCAAGGAAAACATAACTACATAAATTGTTAAGAAAATTTCATAAATTTCATGAAAAAATGCACAAACTTCATGTAAAATTGCACAAATTTCGTGAAAAACTACACATATTGCGCAAATTTTGTTCAAAATTGAATATATTTAATGGAAAATTGAATTCATTTGTGTCTTCGATTTTGCATTGTTCTTTTTGTTGTTTTGTTGTGTTGTTTATTGTCATGTATGTATTTACCTTTTGTATATTATGTGGCTTTTCTGCTAATAAATATTCTTTATTATTATATTATTATGATGAAAATCAAATTTGCTTTTTAGCATATTTTCATTTGAAACTGTTTTGTAGAAAACTGCAGGAAAAAAATTCCAGAACATTTTTATTACAATTTTCACACAATATTCCGTGTATTAGTATGTATTAGTATGAATAGCAATGAAACTTGCACACTTTTTATGAACAATTGCATAATATAATGGAAAATTTCTAAATTCGTCGAAAATTTTAACAATTTCATAAAATTTTAACAAAGAACTGTAAAAACTATACTCAAACAAATACAAATGTCAAGGAAAACATAACTACATAAATTGTTAAGAAAATTTGATACATTTAATGAAAAATTGCACAAACTTCATGTAAAATTGCACAAATTTCGTGAAAAACTACACATATTGCGCAAGTTTTGTTCAAAATTGAATATATTTCATGGAAAATTCAATACATTTGTGTCTTTGCTTTTGCATTGTTCTTTTTGTTGTTTTGTTGTGTTCGTTTATTGTGATGTATGTATTTACCTTTTGTATATTATGTAGCTTTTCTGCTAATAAATATTCTTTATTATTATATTATGATGAAAATCAAATTTGCTTTTTAGCATATTTTCATTTTGTTTTGTAGAAAACTGTAGAAAAAAAAAATCCAGATCATTTTTATTACAATTTTCACACAATATTCCATGTATCAGTATATATTAGTATGAATAGCAATGAAACTTGCACAAATTTTATGAACAATTGCATAATGTAATGGAAAATTTCATAATTCGCCGAAAATTTTAACAATTCCACTGAAATTTTCACGGAGAAATGTAAAAACTATACTGAAACATTATATTGAAACTGAAACTATACTGAAATTTCAAGGAAAACATAACTATACAAATTGTCAAGAAAATTTCACAATTTACACCACGAAGTGTTTACACTTTTGTTTTTTAAACTTTTACAAGTTTACACTTTGTTTAATGATTACGAATTCAGTACATGAGCCTTTGAAAATCAAAGTTGTGTAAGCTATTTTTTTTTAATTCAGTTACGTCCAAAAATACACAAGGAATGTTGTCCGTTGTATATTTCTGGACTTTTCTCAATTAAATAAACCACTTTAACTTTCAATCACTCACATATTTGCTTACATATGTGTGTATAGTTATACTGCACCTTTACATTATTTGTGTGTAATAATATGCGAGCACAGTGTTTCACAAATCCCACTGTTACTCCATTATAAAATGGCGTGTCTTTTAAAAGTACATTACGGCAAGCACACAGTCCACGGATGGTCATAAAGCATCTCGTGGAGGCTTTAAAATGAAGCAACTAAAGCCGGCCGAACGAGCAGGAGCCCTCAGGAGTGTAAAACTAGCTTCGCGACTAATTATAAACGCGCTGGTTTTGTACTTTATTATAAAAACACAGCTCTAATATCTCTAATGAACTCCGAGCACAATTGCAACTATTATATTCATCTACCTACACAGGTTTACAACTAATTTTGTAAAACAGTAACAGCTTAACTGTTGGAAAATATTAGTTTCACTTATTGTACTAGGAATTTGCTGCGAACAGTACACCTAAAGCTAATTCTTCTGAAAATTTGACAAAGTTTCAGGCAGTACACCTAAAGCTAATTCTCCTGAAAATTTGACAAAGTTTCAGTACTAAGTAAGTGAGAAAATTAAAAGTATAACTAGCTGCATTTACAAGTATGGGTTAGCTATTACTGAAATTTCTGAAAATTTATTAATATGCATATTTAATATAAGATTTGTGTTTAGTACACCTTAAGTTAATTCTACTGAAAATTTGACAAAGTTTCAGTACTAAATAAATGAGAAAATCAAAAGTATAACTTTCTGCATTTTCAAGTATGGATTAGCTATTACTGAAATTTGTGAAAAAGAGGACATCATGTACAATAATTTCATTATATCTTGGCGCTGGGGTTACAATGAGCGACCCTTAACGTGAGAAATGGTAATAATTTAGCATAAAGCGGAGCTTATCCCTTTGGAATCCGAACGCTCGCCCCAATGAAGAATATTATCCATATCCAATTTTAGAACATCTAATCGCTGACGTAGATATATTACGTTCCCTAATTGAATTCACATAGTCGCATTACTCAAATACGCTAATTAATTATGGAAGCCGAACAATTCCATAATTCATCAGCAGACACTATATCAACCGCACACAGGAAGAATTAAGCACGTCAGGGTTGTATGACACAGGCAGACGATTATCAGAAACACAATGCTGAAGGATAATGAGCACAGAGGATCGCGTTTCGCTTGCACTGTGGCAGGCAAGCAATTAGGGCTGTCGTCGGTTCTTTCGCCAACTTATTTGATGCAGAAAAATGGAAATCCCGACTCGGGAAAGTTGCGGCCAGGGCGAACTTCTGTTGCGAGCGTGACTTGACAAAATTCTTAATTACGTTTGCAAGAGTTGAATGTAACTTTTATTCGGCCCAAAACTTGGTTAATTGTAACGGAACTTGTTATATCTTCAAAGATAAAGATCACTTTCTCAGCCATCTACACTGATTCACATTATATAATTAGACTTATTGTTACTAGAAATGCATATAATTTGCATGAAATTCAACTAAATTTTTTATTTCTTTTGAAAGTTCTGTGGTGTCTGATAATTATTCTGGAGCACCTATCAAACATTCTATTGTTTCTATCAAACCTGTTATTGTTTCTTTCAAATATTCAATTGTTTTACAGTCGATTTTATGACACCTGTGCACGAGTTTTACAAACCACACGTTTGTTAATTAAATTTTCTAGACCAGAAATTTCAATACTGACAGATGTGTTTTTATGCGCACTTTTCAAATGCATTTGCTAAGAAGTGTTATATTTCTGGTTAAATTATTTCTAAGAAAATAATAAATATACACTATAGAAGGTGTTTTATAAATAAACAAGAAAAACTACACGTAGCGATGTTGGTCATGAAATTCTGAGTCAAAAATCTTAATGCCAAAATATTGTACCATGCTTTCTGGATATCTATGGGGTCTCATTTATTTTAAAATGATGTCAATATGTTTGGTTTTTATTTTCGATTTTATTTTAAATTTTAATTATTTTTTTATGAATGTTTTTTTTTAGTTGACAACATTTTTGTTTTATCATTTTCGATTCATAATTTAATGACCAATATCGCCATGTGTAGTTTTTTGCCCAATTTAGAAAAACCCTGTTCATGTACCTACTGATACATAATTGCATAGATCACAGAATTTCACTTAAAATACTACAGCAGTGACATGACCGATTGTAATGCCTATTTATGTCCGCATTGACAAACATCATATCAATATCATTTAGTTTTTTGCCCAATTTAGAAAAACCATGTTCATGTACCTGCTGATACATAATTAAATAGATCACAGAATTTCACTTAAAACACTATAGCAGTCACACGACCGATTGTAATGTCTATTTATGTCCGCATTGAAAAACATCATATTAATATCATTTCAATATTTTCTACTGTAACATTTTGTCTTTTTTTATCTGAGAATTTAAATTTGTAACTATACCTTTTCAAGTTTAAATTGAGACCAATCAAGCGCAAATTGAGACCAATCAATTTCAAATTGAGACCAATCAAGTTCAAATCGATACCAATCAAGTTCAAATCGATACCAATCAATTTAAAATTGAGACCAATCAATTTCAAATTGAGACTAAACAAAATCAAGTTGACACTAAACAATATCAAGTTGAGAGTAAACAAATAAAATTTATTATGACAACTTGATATTGTTTAGTGTCAACTTGATTTTGTTTAGTCTCAATTTGAAATTGATCGGTCTCAATTTGAACTTGATTGGCCTCAATTTGAAATTGATTGGTCGCAATTTGAACTTGATTGGTCTCAATTTGAACTTGAAAAGGTATAGAATATAATCGCATGTAGTATTAAGAATGTATAATCACGGACTCTGGGAATGACAAATGAATTTTTAAATTGACTGAAATTTAATTTCACTTCGAATCAAATGAGACATATTTTCTTTTCTACACCGTTTGGTGGAAACTTATTTTTTCTTTTTAGAATGGCGATATTATTCAATAAAAAAACACAAGTGTGGGTAAAAACGCCGATTATAACAAAAGCAAATATGGCGAAAGTAGGCGAATTTGACAAAAAATAGGTACCTAAAATTGAATTTGATTCCAATTTGCACATAATTCTACGAAATCTCTATGGTAATTCTTCTACAAATTTACGTATTTGATTCTACTTATTTAATCTTCTACTAGAAGATGCTCTAATGAATGGTTGTTTTTAGTTTGTACATCATTCTAATAAATCTATAGATATTCTATCACATTGGATCCTCTTTACTCTTAAATTGTAGTAGTATATAATTTTACCGAAATTTTGATAACTGTATCAAATTTATAAATAATTCTACTCGCTACATACTATTCTACGAAATTTCCAGCAGATTCCACAAATAGAAATGTATTCATCTATTTTTTTAATTAATAAAATTCACTAAAAAATCATTTATTTGTATTGTGCCTGCAAATTTTCTGTTTCTTTTGAAAGTTTTGTGGTGTCTAATAATAATTCTGGAGCACCCATCAATCATTCTATTGTTTCTATCAAACTTGTTATTATTACAAAAGCTTTATTTTTACTATCAAATGTTCAATTGTTTTACAGTCCATTTTATGACACATGTGCATAATTCTAATAATTTTCAAATTTCATGATATTCTGTTGTATTTATAAATAATTCTACTAATTATACAATATAAATGTAACAAATTCACAAATTTTTCAAGACTTTTTCTGGATCATATTTCCATCGTTTTAAATATTGAAGCTATTAAATTTCCAACACATTCTACAAAATCTAAATAAGTTTGATAAATTTGCATAAAATTCTACTAAATTTACAGATGATTTTACTAAATTTGCAGTTACTATTATTAATTTTACAGTTACAATTATTAATTTTACAGTTATTTTACCAAATCAAATTTGACAGATGATTCTCCTAAATTTACAGTTACTAAAAATTTCCAACACATTCTACAAAATCTAAATAAGTTTGATAAATTTGCATGAAATTCTACTAAATTTACAGTTACTATTATTAATTTTACTATATAATTCTAATAATTATCAAATATCATGATATTCTGTTGCATTTATAAATAATTCTACTAAATTTACATATAAATGTAACAAATTCACAAATTTTCCAAGACATTTTCTGGATCATTTTTCCATCGTTATAAATACCGAAACTTCATTCTATTAAATTTCCAACACATTCTACAAAATCTAAATAAGTTTAATAAATTTGCATAAAATTCTACTAAATTTACAGATGATTTTACTAAATTTGCAGTTACTATTATTAATTTTACAGTTACAATTATTAATTTTACAGTTATTTTACCAAATCAAATTTGACAGATGATTCTCCTAAATTTACAGTTACTAAAAATTTCCAACACATTCTACAAAATCTAAATAAGTTTAATAAATTTGCATCAAATTTTACTAAATTTACATAAAATTTTACTAAATTTACAGATTATTTTACTAAATTTACAGTTACTATTATTAATTTTACTATATAATTCTAATAATTATCAAATTTCATGATATTCTGTTGCAACTATAAATAATTCTACTAAATTTACATATAAATGTAACAAATTCACAGATTTTCCAAGACATTTTCTGGATCATTTTTCCATCGTTATAAATACTGAGACTTCATTCTATTAAATTTCCAACATATTCTACAAAATCTAATTAAGTTTGATAAATTTGCACGAAATTCTACTAAATTTACAGTTACTATTATTAATTTACAGTTATTTTACCAAATCAAATTTGACAGATGATTCTCCTAAATTTACAGTTACTATGATTAATTTTACAGTTATTTTACCAAATCTAATTTGATTCCAGTTTGCACTTAATTCTAAGAAATCTTTAAAATTCTTCTCCAAATTTACATATTTAATTGAACTAATTAAATCTTCTACTAGTAGATCCTCAAGTAAAGTAGAATTAAATATGTAAATTTGTAGAAGAATTTTAGAGATCACGTAGAATTATGTACAAATTGGAATCAAATTAAATCTTCTACAAGTAGATCCTCTAGTAAAGTAGAATTAAATATGTAAATTTGTACAAGAATTTTAGAAATCTCGTAGAATAATGTGCAAATTAGAATCAAATTTGATTTGATAAAAAGACTGTAGAATAATAGTAACTGTCAATTTGGCAGAATCATCTGTAAATTCAGTAAAATATCATGCAAATTTATCAAACTTATTTAAATTTTATAGAATGGGTTGGAAATTTTATACAATTAAGCCTCAATATTTATTACCATGGAAACATGATCCAGAAAATGTCTTGGAAAATGTGTGAATTTGTTACATTTATATATAAATTTAGTAGAATTATTAATAAATATAGCAGACTATCAGGAAATTTAATAATTATTAGAAGTGTCATAAAATCTGTAAAGATTTTACAGAATCATCTGTAAATTTAGTAAAATATCATGCAAATTTATCAAACTTATTTAAATTTTATAGAATGGTTTGGAAATTTAGTAGAATGAAGCCTCAATATTTATAACCATGGAAAAATGATCCAGAAAATGTCTTGGAAAATGTGTGAATTTATTACATTTATATGTAAATTTAGTAGAATTATCAATAAATATAGCAGACTATCAGGAAATTTAATAATTATTAGAAGTGTCATAAAATCTGTAAAGATTTTACAGAATCATCTGTAAATTTAGTAAAATATCATGCAAATTTATCAAACTTATTTAAATTTTATAGAATGGGTTGGAAATTTAGTAGAATGAAGCCTCAATATTTATAACCATGGAAAAATGATCCAGAAAATGCCTTGGAAAATGTGTGAATTTGTTACATTTATATGTAAATTTAGTAGAATTATTAATAAATATAGCAGACTATCAGAAAATTTAATAATTATTAGAAGTGTCCTAAAATCTGTAAAGATTTTACAGAATCATCTGTAAATTTAGTAAAATATCATGCAAATTTATCAAACTTATTTAAATTTTATAGAATGGTTTGGAAATTTAGTAGAATGAAGCCTCAATATTTATAACCATGGAAAAATGATCCAGAAAATGTATCGGAAAATGTGTGAATTTGTTACATTTATATGTAAATTTAGTAGAATTATCAATAAATATAGCAGACTATCAGGAAATTTAATAATTATTAGAAGTGTCATAAAATCTGTAAAGATTTTACAGAATCATCTGTAAACTTAGTAAAATATCATGCAAATTAATCAAACTTATTAAAATTTTATAGATTGGGTTGGAAATTTAGTAGAATGAAGCCTCAATATTTATAACCATGGAAAAATGATCCAGAAAATATGTTGGGAAATGTGTGAATTTGTTACATTTATATGTAAATTTAGTAGAATTATTAATAAATATAGCAGACTATCAGGAAATTTAATAATTATTAGAAGTGTCATAAAATCTGTAAAGATTTTACAGAATCATCTGTAAATTTAGTAAAATATCATGCAAATTAATCAAACTTATTAAAATTTTATAGATTGGGTTGGAAATTTAGTAGAATGAAGCCTCAATATTTATAACCATGGAAAAATGATCCAGAAAATGTCTTGGAAAATGTGTGAATTTATTACATTTATATGTAAATTTAGTAGAATTATCAATAAATATAGCAGACTATCAGGAAATTTAATAATTATTAGAAGTGTCATAAAATCTGTAAAGATTTTACAGAATCATCTGTAAATTTAGTAAAATATCATGCAAATTTATCAAACTTATTTAAATTTTATAGAATGGGTTGGAAATTTAGTAGAATGAAGCCTCAATATTTATAACCATGGAAAAATGATCCAGAAAATGCCTTGGAAAATGTGTGAATTTGTTACATTTATATGTAAATTTAGTAGAATTATTAATAAATATAGCAGACTATCAGAAAATTTAATAATTATTAGAAGTGTCATAAAATCTGTAAAGATTTTACAGAATCATCTGTAAATTTAGTAAAATATCATGCAAATTCATCAAACTTATTTAAATTTTATAGAATAAGTTGGAAATTTAATAGAATAAAGCCTCAATATTTATAACCATGGAAAAATGATCCAGAAAATGTATCGGAAAATGTGTGAATTTGTTACATTTATATGTAAATTTAGTAGAATTATCAATAAATATAGCAGACTATCAGGAAATTTAATAATTATTAGAAGTGTCATAAAATCTGTAAAGATTTTACAGAATCATCTGTAAACTTAGTAAAATATCATGCAAATTAATCAAACTTATTAAAATTTTATAGATTGGGTTGGAAATTTAGTAGAATGAAGCCTCAATATTTATAACCATGGAAAAATGATCCAGAAAATATGTTGGGAAATGTGTGAATTTGTTACATTTATATGTAAATTTAGTAGAATTATTAATAAATATAGCAGACTATCAGGAAATTTAATAATTATTAGAAGTGTCATAAAATCTGTAAAGATTTTACAGAATCATCTGTAAATTTAGTAAAATATCATGCAAATTTATCAAACTTATTTAAATTTTATAGAATGGGTTGGAAATTTAGTAGAATGAAGCCTCAATATTTATAACCATGGAAAAATGATCCAGAAAATGCCTTGGAAAATGTGTGAATTTGTTACATTTATATGTAAATTTAGTAGAATTATTAATAAATATAGCAGACTATCAGAAAATTTAATAATTATTAGAAGTGTCCTAAAATCTGTAAAGATTTTACAGAATCATCTGTAAATTTAGTAAAATATCATGCAAATTTATCAAACTTATTTAAATTTTATAGAATGGTTTGGAAATTTAGTAGAATGAAGCCTCAATATTTATAACCATGGAAAAATGATCCAGAAAATGTATCGGAAAATGTGTGAATTTGTTACATTTATATGTAAATTTAGTAGAATTATCAATAAATATAGCAGACTATCAGGAAATTTAATAATTATTAGAAGTGTCATAAAATCTGTAAAGATTTTACAGAATCATCTGTAAACTTAGTAAAATATCATGCAAATTAATCAAACTTATTAAAATTTTATAGATTGGGTTGGAAATTTAGTAGAATGAAGCCTCAATATTTATAACCATGGAAAAATGATCCAGAAAATATGTTGGGAAATGTGTGAATTTGTTACATTTATATGTAAATTTAGTAGAATTATTAATAAATATAGCAGACTATCAGGAAATTTAATAATTATTAGAAGTGTCATAAAATCTGTAAAGATTTTACAGAATCATCTGTAAATTTAGTAAAATATCATGCAAATTAATCAAACTTATTAAAATTTTATAGATTGGGTTGGAAATTTAGTAGAATGAAGCCTCAATATTTATAACCATGGAAAAATGATCCAGAAAATGTCTTGGAAAATGTGTGAATTTATTACATTTATATGTAAATTTAGTAGAATTATCAATAAATATAGCAGACTATCAGGAAATTTAATAATTATTAGAAGTGTCATAAAATCTGTAAAGATTTTACAGAATCATCTGTAAATTTAGTAAAATATCATGCAAATTTATCAAACTTATTTAAATTTTATAGAATGGGTTGGAAATTTAGTAGAATGAAGCCTCAATATTTATAACCATGGAAAAATGATCCAGAAAATGCCTTGGAAAATGTGTGAATTTGTTACATTTATATGTAAATTTAGTAGAATTATTAATAAATATAGCAGACTATCAGAAAATTTAATAATTATTAGAAGTGTCATAAAATCTGTAAAGATTTTACAGAATCATCTGTAAACTTAGTAAAATATCATGCAAATTAATCAAACTTATTAAAATTTTATAGATTGGGTTGGAAATTTAGTAGAATGAAGCCTCAATATTTATAACCATGGAAAAATGATCCAGAAAATATGTTGGGAAATGTGTGAATTTGTTACATTTATATGTAAATTTAGTAGAATTATTAATAAATATAGCAGACTATCAGGAAATTTAATAATTATTAGAAGTGTCATAAAATCTGTAAAGATTTTACAGAATCATCTGTAAATTTAGTAAAATATCATGCAAATTAATCAAACTTATTAAAATTTTATAGATTGGGTTGGAAATTTAGTAGAATGAAGCCTCAATATTTATAACCATGGAAAAATGATCCAGAAAATATGTTGGGAAATGTGTGAATTTGTTACATTTATATGTAAATTTAGTAGAATTATTAATAAATATAGCAGACTATCAGGAAATTTAATAATTATTAGAGGTGTCATAAAATTAACTGTAAAGATTTTATAACATGTATAATTCTAATCATTATTAAATTTCCTGATAGTGTGCTATATTTATTAATAATTCTACTTAATTTACATATAAATGTAACAAATTCACACATTTTGTGGATCATTTTTCCATCGTTATTAATATTAAAGCATGATTCTATGAAATTTCCAACACATTCTACAAAATCTAAATAAGTTTGATAAATTTGCATGAAATACTACTAAATTTACAGATGATTCTACTAAATTTACAGCTACCATTATAAATTTTAGAGTTATTTTACCAAATCAAATTTGACATATGATTCTCCTAAATTTACTGTTGCTAATTATCAATTTTACAGTTATTATACCAAATCAAATTTGATTCCAATTTGCACATAAATCTACGAAATCTCTGAAATTCTTCTACAAATTTACGTATTTTATTCTACTAAATGTATCTTCTACTAGTAGATCTCAAATGAAAGGTTGATTTTAATGTGTACATCATTCTAATAAATCTATAGATAGTCTACCATATTTAGTCCTCTTTACCCTTAAATTGTAGTAGTATATAATTTTACACAAATTTTGATAACTGCATCAAATTTATAAATAATTCTACTCGCTTCACATTATTCAACGAAATTTCCAGCAGATTCCTTAAATAGAAATTTATTCTTCTAATTTCCAAACAATTCAATACAGTTCACCAAAAAAATCAATTATTTGTATTGTGCCTGTAAATTTTCTGTTTTTTTTAAGTTCTGTGGTGTTTGATAATAATTCTGCAGCACCTATCAAACATTATATTGTTTCTATGAAACTTATTATTGTTAGAAAAGTTGAATTCTTCCTTTCAAATTTTCAATTGGTTTACTGTCGATTTATGACACTTGTGCATAATTCTAATAATTATGAAATTTCATGATATTTTGTTGTATTTATAAATAGTTCTACTAAATTTACATATAAATATAACAAATTCACACATTTTCCCAGACATTTTCTGGATCATTTTTGCATCGTTATAAATGTTAAAGCTTGATTCTATTAAATTTCCAACACATTCTACAAAATCTAAATAAGTTTGATAAATTTGCATGAATTTCCATGAGTTTCTTTTGAAAGTTCTGTGGTGTCTGATAATAATTCTGCAGCACCTATCAAACATTCTATTGTTTCTATCAAACTTGTTATTGTTAGAAAAGTTTTATTCTTTCTTTCAAATTTTTAATTGTTTTACAGTCGATTTTATGACACTTGTGCATAATTCTAATGATTATCAAATTTCGTGATATTCTGTTGTATTTATAAATAATTCTACTAAATTTATACATAAATGTAACAAATTCACATATTTTGCAAGACATTTTGTGGATCATTTTTCCATCGTTATTAATATTGAAACTTGATTCTGTTAAATTTCCAATACATTCTACAAAATCTAAATATGAGTTTCTGTGGTGTCTGATAATAATTCTGTAGCACCTATCAAACATTCTATTGTTTCTGTCAAACTTGTTATTGTTAGATATTTTTTATTCTTTCTTTCAAATTTTCAATTGTTTTGCATGAAATTCTACTCAATTTATAAATGATTCTGCTAAATTTACAGTAACTATTATTAATATTACAGATATTTGGTATATCAGATATACCAAATTAATTCCAATAGGTGAACAATTAAAAATATATTATTATTATTCTTATTGATCTGTATGGGCTCTAATCCATATATTTGCACAATAATTATTAATGTATAAATGTGCTAATAATGATAAAATAATTTCGTTGCATAAAAATATATATTTATATTCCGGGCAAAAATTACTTGAGGCAGTTGAACCTTTAAATCCGTATACGTGTCCGGATGAAAAATGGCATTTTTATACCGTATTATTCATATGAAAATAGCCTGGCTCGACTCTGAATATTTTCCGTTTAATATGTAGATTCGCGTGGAAAATCTGCAAATTCATTCGTTTTAAGAGGACTCGAGCTATTAGTTTTAATAAGGGGCGCGGGGGGATGATCGTGCCCAGACTGACCGGCTACGCGGGAAAATGTCAAGTAGTAATTTTATCTTTTAGCCCTAAGAAGTAAATGGACAGTAAATAAAGGGCTGTAATTGTTCGAGTATTCTTGCCCCAGGCTTATTTATTTCCCTCTTATACACATCGATTCCTTAATGCGCGGAAATTCCGGCACACACTGCTAGAAACATTTCGCACTGATTAGTCCGGTCGATTTCCCGGGCAGAGAGGGTGAAATATACTCCGCCGTTCGAGTATTTATTCGTCGGGGGCTCTGGAATTAAATTTCCCTTTTGGGTACGTTTTTCTTCCTCGCTTCGTTCGCAGCCCCGGATTTCCAGGTTTTGACGGATATTAGGGATGATGGGGCGAAAGGAACGTCTTCGGCCGATCAGCCATTAAGCCGATGCATTAAGCCCGACACGTCAAATATTGTCTTTATTGCGAGGCCACATCAATAAAGGTAATGCATTCTGCTGAATGGAAACGCTGCAGAATGTGCGAGAAACCACATAATGCCTTTATCCTTTGAGAACGTCACGGCGAGTTCATAACTATCAATTTTTCATGCAGATTTTATACGGGGATTATATACAGCGTGTAGTTCATAGTACGTATGTGCGAAGGTGAAAAATGATCCGCTTTGGATCCTCGGGAAAATTTACCTCCGGCATGCAAAAATGAACCCAAACTGCTGCGAGTATATTTCTGATGGGATTACGCCTAGAGTACTCCAAAGAAACATCCTCTGCTGGCGCTTTTCTTCGGCAAGCGATAAAAGGCATAAAAATCTTGCGGACGCAGGTCGAAATCCCCAGCAAGTTACCTGCCGAATTGCCCTTCTGTGATGTCGGAAATTTGCGCTCCGACCGCAAAAAAAGCAACGGCGAACCCTTCAGGGCGATTATCGGCGACCGACCGTCTGTCTGTGACATCCTGCCCTTGCCAAGAAAACTTCACTTTTGTCCTCACTTGAGGCCGCAGCTTATTTTTCTTCGTGACAAATTTGCGTTCCTCCGCTGGGTCACAAAAGGAATCACGAAAGTGTTTTAGAGAGTTTTAGAGACATCGTTAATGAAAGACACCAAACAGTAAATATCTTTAATCTTACGCATTGGATGTTAATGTAATTCAGTGCATTAGAAACCAATATATCACTTATTATTAATAATATATTTGTATATTGACACGCCAGACTTTGAAATATCATTAATAATGTACAAGCAATAGTAACACATGTCATCTTACATTAATCCAATGCAATATATTAGATATCATCATATTTCTGAATATCGGTGAAAAATTGCATTGATATTGATGGCTATAAGATATTGAAATTAATTAATATCCAATGCAGTAGAACTGAGAAAACCCCATTTTAGTAAATCCGTGTATTTTTTTGTGATATTCTAAAATATTTCTGTCACGTTTTTAGTGATACGTACCTCAAAAACTAGTCTAAAATATTAATACAATGTATAGTTATCATTAAGAGATATGCTGTTTTAGAGATATCGCTAATGAAAGACATATCAATATTTGAAAATATCAATGGAAAATACATACTAACAGTTAAAAGCAAATATCTCAAGAATCACTCATTGGATATTTATTCAAGTCAATATATTAAATACCAATATATCACTAATTTTCAGTAATAAATTGCATTGATATTGATACATCACTTTTTAAGGTATCACTAATAAAGTTATTAAGAATATTACGGAATAACAACGACAAACACGTGATTACACTAAACAGTAAATATCTCTAATCTTACGCATTGGATGTTAATGTAATTAAGTACATTAGAGACCAATATATCACTTAATATTAATAATAAATTATATTTATATTGACACGCCAGACTTTGAAATATCACTAATAAAGTACAAGCAATAGTAACACATGTCATCTTACATTAATCCAATTCAATATATTAGATATCATCATATTTCTGAATATCGGTGATAAATTGCATTGATGTTGATCGCTATAAGATATTGAAATTGATTAATATCCAATGCACTACAACTGAAAAAACCCCATTTTAGTAAATCCGTGTATTTTTGTGATATTCTAAAATATTTCTGTCACGTTTTTAGTGATACGTACCTCAAAAACTAGTCTAAAATATTAATACAATGTATGGTTATCATTAAGTGATATGCTGTTTTAGAGATATCGCTAATAAAAGATATATCAATACTTGAAAATATCAATGGAAAATACATACTAACAGTTAAAAGCAAATATCCCAAGAATCACTCATTGGATATTAATTCAAGTCAATGTATTAAATACCAATATATCATTAATTAACAGTAATAAATTGTATTGATATTAATACATCAGTTTTTGAGATATCACTATTAAAGTTATTAAGAATATTACGGAATAACAACGACAAACACGTGATTACACTAAACAGTAAATATCTCTAATCTTACGCATTGGATGTTAATGTAATTCAGTACATTAGAAACCAATATATCACTTAATATTAATAATAAATTATATTTATATTGACACGCCAGTCTTTGAAATATCACTAATAAAGTACAAGCAATAGTAAAACATGTCATCTTACATTAATCCAATTCAATGTATTAGATATCATCATATTTCTGAATATCGGTGATACATTGCATTGATATTGATGGCTATAAGATATTGAAATTGATTAATATCCAATGCACTACAATTGAGAAAACCCCATTTTAGTAAATCCGTGTATTTTTTTGTGATATTCTAAAATATTTCTGTCACTTTTTTAGTGATACGTACCTCAAAAACTAGTCTAACAATATTAATACAATGTATGGTTATCATTAAGTGATATGCTGTTTTAGAGATATCGCTAATGAAAGATATATCAATATTTGAAAATATCAATGGAAAATACATACTAACATACTAAAGTTAAAAGCAAATATCTCAAGTATCACTTATTGGATATTAATTCAAGTCAATATATTAAATACCAATATATCACTAATTATCAGTAATAAATTGCATTGATATTGATACATCAGTTTTTGAGGTATTACCAATAAAGTTATTAAGAATATTACGGAATAACAACGACAAACACGTGATTACACTAAACAGTAAATATCTCTAATCTTACGCATTGGATGTTAATGTAATTCAGTACATTAGAAACAAATATATCACTTATTATTAATAATATATTTGTATATTGACACGCCAGACTTTCAAATATCACTAATGAAGTACAAGCAATAGTAACACATGTCATCTTACATTAATCCAATTCAATATATTAGATGTCATCATATTTCTGAATATCGGTGATACATTGCATTGATATTGATGGCTATAAGATATTGAAATTAATTAATTACCAATGCACTACAACTGCGAAAACCCCATTTTAGTAAATCCGTGTATTTTTTTGTGATATTCTAAAATATTTCTGTCACTTTTTTAGTGATACGTACCTCAAAAACTAGTCTAACAATATTAATACAATGTATGGTTATTATTAAATGATATGCTGTTTTAGAGATATCGCTAATGAAAGACATATCAATATTTGAAAATATCAATGGAAAATACATACTAACAGTTAAAAGCAAATATCTCAAGTATCACTCATTGGATATTAATTCAAGTCAATATATTAAATACCAATATATCACTAATTATCAGTAATAAATTGCATTGATATTGATACATCAGTTTTTGAGGTATCACTAATAAAGTTATTAAGAATATTACGGAATGACAATGACAAACACGTGATTACACTAAACAGTAAATATCTCTAATCATACGCATTGGATGTTAATGTTATTCAGTACATTAGAGACCAATATATCACTTATTATTAATAATATATTTGTATATTGACACGCCAGACTTTGAAATATCATTAATAAAGTACAAGCAATAGTAACACATGTCATCTTACATTAATCCAATTCAATATATTAGATATCATCATATTTCTGAATATCGGTGATAAATTGCATTGATATTGATTACTGTAAGATATTGAAATTGATTAATATCCAATGCACTACAATTGAGAAAACCCCATTTTAGTAAATCCGTGTATTTTTTTGTGATATTCTAAAATATTTCTGTCATTTTTTTAGTGATACGTACCTCAAAAACTAGTCTAACAATATTAATACAATGTATGGTTATCATTAAGTGATATGCTGTTTTAGAGATATCGCTAATGAATGACATATCAATATTTGAAAATATCAATGGAAAATACATACTAACAGTTAAAAGCAAATATCTCAAGAATCACTCATTAGATATTAATTCAAGTCAATATATTAAATACCAATATATCACTAATTATCAGTAATAAATTGTATTGATATTAATACATCAGTTTTTGAGGTATCACTAATAAAGTTATTAAGAATATTACGGAATAACAATGACAAACACGTGATTACACTAAACAGTAAATATCTCTAATCTTACGCATTGGATGTTAATGTAATTCAGTATATTAGAGACCAATATATCACTTAATATTAATAATAAATTATATTTATATTGACACGCCAGACTTTGAAATATCATTAATAAAGTGCAAGCAATAGTAACACATGTCATCTTACATTAATCCAATTCAATATATTAGATAACATCATATTTCTGAATATCGGTGATAAATTGCATTGATATTGATGGCTATAAGATATTGAAATTGATTAATATCCAATGCACTACAACTGCGAAAACCCCATTTTAGTAAATCAGTGTATTTTTTGTGATATTCTAAAATATTTCTGTCACTTTTTTAGTGATACGTATCTCAAAAACTAGTCTAACATATTAATACAATGTATGGTTATCATTGAGTGATATGCTGTTTTAGAGATATCGCTAATGTAAGACATATCAATATTTAAAAATATCAATGGAAAATACATACTAACAGTTAAAAGCAAATATCTCAAGAATCACTCATTGCATATTAATTCAAGTCAATATATTAAATACCAATATATCACTAATTATCAGTAATGAATTGCTTTGATATTGATACATCAGTTTTTGAGGTATCACTAATAAAGTACGGAATAACAATGACAAACACGTGATTACACTAAACAGTAAATGTCTGTAATCTTACGCATTGCATGTTAATGTAATTCAGTACATTAGAAACCAATATATCACTTAATATTAATAATAAATTATATTTATATTGACACGCCAGATTTTGAAATATTACTAATAAAGTACAAGCAATAGTAACACATGTCATCTTACATTAATCCAATTCAATATATTAGATATCATCATATTTCTGAATTCGGTGATAAATTGCATTGATATTAATGTCTATAAGATATTGAAATTGATTAATATCCAATGCACTACAACTGAGAAAGCCCCATTTTAGTAAATCCGTGTATTTTTTGGTGATATTCTAAAATATTTCTCTCACTTTTTTAGTGATACGTATCTCAAAAACTAGTCTAACAATATTAATACAATGTATGGTTATCATTAAGTGATATGCTGTTTTAGAGATATCGCTAATGAAAGACATAACAATATTTGAAAATATCAATGGAAAATACATACTAACAGTTAAAAGCAAATATCTCAAGAATCACTCATTGGATATTAATTCAAGTCAATATATTAAATAGCTATATATCACTAATTTTCAGTAATAAATTGCATTGATATTGATACATCAGTTTTTGGATATCACTAATAAAGTTATTAAGAATATTACGGAATAACAATGATAAACACGTGATTACACTAAACAGTAAATATTTCTAATATTACGCATTGGATATTAATGTAATTCAGTATTTTAGAGACAAATATATCACTTAATATTAATAATAAATTATATTTATATTGACACGCTAGTCTTTGAAATATCACTAATAAAGTACAAGCAATAGTAAAACATGTCATCTTACATTAATCCAATTCAATGTATTAGATATCATCATATTTCTGAAAATCGGTGATACATTGCATTGATATTGATGGCTATAAGATATTGAAATTGATTAATATCCAATGCACTACAATTGAGAAAACCCCATTTTAGTAAATCCGTGTATTTTTTTGTGATATTCTAAAATATTTCTGTCACTTTTTTAGTGATACGTACCTCAAAAACTAGTCTAACAATATTAATACAATGTATGGTTATCATTAAGTGATATGCTGTTGTAGAGGTATCGCTAATGAAAGACATATCAATACTTGAAAATATCAATGGAAAATACATACTAACAGTTAAAAGCAAATATCTCAAGAATCACTCATTGGATATTAATTCAAGTCAATATATTAAATACCAATATATCACTAATTATCAGTAATAAATTGCATTGATATTGATACATCAGTTTTTGAGGTATCACTAATAAAGTTATTAAGAATATTACGGAATAACGACAAACACGTGATTACACTAAACAGTAAATATCTCTAATATTACGCATTGGATATTAATGTAATTCAGTATTTTAGAGACTAACATATCACTTAATATTAATAATAAATTATATTTATATTGACACGCCAGACTTTGAAATATCACTAATAAAGTACAAGCAATAGTAACTCATATCATCTTACATTAATCCAATTGAATATATTAGATATCATCATACTTCTGAATATCGGTGATACATTGCGTTGATATTAATGGCTATAAGATATTGAAATTGATTAATATCCAATGCGATACAACTGAGAAAACCCCATTTTAATAAATCTGTGTTTTTTTTTTGTTATATTCTAAAATATTTCTGTCACTTTTTTAGTGATACGTACCTCAAAAACTAATCTAAAAATATTAATACAATGTATGGTTATCATTAAGTGATATGCTGTTTTAGAGATATCGCTAATGAAAGACATATCAATATTTGAAAATATCAATGGAAAATACATACTAACAGTTAAAAGCAAATATCTCAAGAATCACTCATTGGATATTAATTCAAGTCAATATATTAAATACCAATATATCACTAATTATCAGTAATTAATTGCTTTGATATTGATACATCAGTTTTTGGGTATCACTAATAAAGTTATTAAGAATATTACGGAATAACAATGACAAACACGTGATTACACTAAACAGTAAATATATCTAATCTTACGCATTGGATGTTAATGTAAATCAGTACATTAGAGACCAATATATCACTTAATATTAATAATAAATTATATTTATTTTGACACGCCAGACTTTGAAATATCACTAATAAAGTACAAGCAATAGTAACACATGTCATCTTACATTAATCCAATTCAGTACATTAGATATCATCATATTTCTGAATATCGGTGATAAATTGCATTGATATTGATGGCTGTAAGATATTGTAATTGATTAATATCCAATGCACTACAACTGAGAAAACCCCATTTTAGTAAATCCGTGTATTTTTTTGTGATATTCTAAAATATTTCTGTCACGTTTTTAGGGATACGTACCTCAAAAACTAGTCTAACAATATTAATACAATGTAGGTTATCATTAAGTGATATGCTATCATGTGGTCGCCATTTTGTTATTTGATAAATTATTATTTAACCCGGAATTGTGACTGCCATTGACGCGTGATCTGAATGGCCTATTGATATGCTACGCATAACTATTTAGAGTAGAATAGAATAGAATAGAATAGAAATTTATTGCGTGCTATAGTAATTTATTATTTATTAGTTGGAGCCTTAACTCACTATATAGGATGCCTTGTAAATACCTTTTGTATTAACAACTGTAAGTTCATTCGCGTTAAAGTCAATAAACAACAATGAAATAACTTTGTGAAATACGTAACGATAATTAATATCTCCTGAAATCAGTTGCGATTGCAATTAAATTTACCGCTGATTAAACCCTGTGCAATTATTAATTAAATCGAGCGCTAAAGTAATGAAAAATAAACCAACAGATCAAATTATCTGCAATTGTACTGCAGGAGAGCTATTAATAACTGATAAGCTAATTATACTATAATTGCAATTGCAATTGTGGGTAAAAGCGCTACCGTTATTAGGTTCTAATTTATAATTGAACCTCGCGGTAAAACCTAACATTTCAAATATGTACATAATTTAAAAGGCACTATTCTCTAATTAAAATCCAAAATTGAATAAAACCAAGAAAACCGGACTTAATGAAAATTGAAAAATATAACATTATTAAAAATAAATCGGAAAATTTCTGGTCTAAAAATACAAGGTATCCACAAATGTAGGAGCATGCTCAGAAAGGAAAAAAATAAATGTAATGTAATGTAAAATTAAATGTAATGTAAATTAATTAATAATTAATCAATTTTCTGAAATTTCAGTAATAGCTAACCCATACTAGTCAATGCAGAAAGTTATACTTTTGGTTTTCTCACTTATTTAATACTGAAACTTTGTCAAATTTTCAATAGAATTAGCTTCAGGTGTACTAAGCACAAATCTAATATTAAATATGCAATTAATAAATTTTCAAAAATTTGAGTAATAGCTAACCCAAACTTGTAAATGCAGAAAGCTGTACTTTTGATTTTCTCACTTATTTAGCACTGAAACTTTGTCATATTTTCAGGAGAATTAGCTTCAGGTGTTTTAATAGAAATATAATATTAAATATGAAATTAATAAATTTTCAGAAATTTCGGTAATAGGTAATCCATACTTGTAAATCCAGAAAGTTATACTGTTGATTTTCTCACTTATTTGATACTTAAACTTTGTCATATTTTTAGGAGAATTAGCTTCAGGTGTACTAAACACAAATCTAATATTAAATATGCAATTAATAAATTTTCAGAAATTTCAGTAATAGGTAATCCATACTTTTAAATGCAGAAAGTTATACTATTGATTTTGTGACTTATTTAATATTGAAACTTTGTCAAATTTTCAGGAGAATTGCCTTCAGGTATACTAAATACAAATCTAATATTAAATGTGCAAATAATTATATATTATGCAATTAAAGTACATCATAAATATGCGAATTAATGCACTCACATGGCCGGCCAAAATTTGGACACGACTTCGCAGAATGTCCGCTTGACCGCGGGTCGAGACCAATTAACGCCCCGTGAAATTTAATTATTTACCCGGAAAAGCGGCTGACCGAGCGGCGCGCTCCTCTTTTTTTAAGGGGGGGCGTCTGCCCCAATTTGTCCTCCATTAAGCGCCCTGCAACGGCAATTCAGCGAGGAATCTGGACCCCATTGCTTACATTATGCATGCACGAAAGTGGCGCCCCCATTTCGCCCTACGGTTGCCATAAATAACACTCACTGAGAGAAAATAAAGAAAATGGCACTAAACGTGTGGATACTTGCAGGCATATGTCATTTGCCAGATTTGTCACTGCTATTGGTAATTAAATTGGTTTGTCATATCGAAACGTCCACGAAGTAATTTTTGCTCTTGTAGTTTAAAAAATGTATATAATGTAATGTAATGTAATAATAATAAGTTTATTTCCTCCAAAGTACTTAAATCTGAAATCGAAATACTAATAATCGTTACCAGGTCATTCAGACGAGTGGTCAAATATTTTTCTAGGACAAAAGTGTCATTCAGTACTGCGAAAATTGCAATAACTACTGTAACTATTTTTAGAGTTCCTTACACATATTACTATTAAAATTACATTGATTAGTGTCAAATTTGCAATTGCCTTTGAATTTAAATTGATAACAATGATTATTATCAAAATTATAATTACAACAATCTAGTTTTCAATTATGTCTATCAAAATTTCTAACAAAATTTCAAGATTTCTGTCAAAATAGCAATTATTTCTGTTGAAATATCAATCAATGTCAAATTTTCTATCATGTATACAAATTTCAAAGGTTATTGTCAAAATTTCAATTATTGCTGCCACAATTCTGATGATTATTTCATAATTTTAAATTTTTCTGTTAAAATTTCCTTCAGTACTGCGAAAATTGCAATCATTGCTGTAATTTTTTTTAGTTTTTCTTTCATAATTTCACATGTTAATATTAAAATATCATTGATTAGTGTCAAATTTGGAATGGAATTTGAATTTAAATTGATCTCAATAATTATTGTCAGAATCGTTGAAATTTTAATATATAACAGAAAAAAATTACGTTAATCATGGATATTTCAACAGAAATAATTGATATTTTGACAGAAATATTGTTAGAAAAATTGATATATTGAGAGACATAATTGTAAATCTATTATCTGATTTACAATTATGTCGTTAATAAAAATTGACGTTAATCATTGATATTTCAACAGATTCAATATTTGATATCAATTATAATTGATATTTTGACAGAAATTTTGAAATATTGTTAGAAAAATTAATATTTTGAGAGACATTATTGTAAATCTACTATCTGATTTACAATTATATCGTTAATAAAAATTGACGTTAATCATTAATATTTCAACAGAAATAATTGATATTTTGACAGAAATTTTGAAATATTGTTAGAAAAATTGATATTTTGAGAGACATAATTGTAAATCTACTATCTGATCTACAAAATTCTCTCTCAAAATATCAATTTTTCTAATAAAATTTCAAGATTTCTGTCAAAATACCAATTATTTCTGTTGAAATATCAGTCATCAATACCAAATTTTCTATCATGTATACAAATTTAAAAGGTTATGGTCAAAATTTCAATTATTGCTGCCACAATTCTGATGATTATTTCATAATTTTCAATTTTTCTGTTAAAATTTCTTTCAGTACTGCGAAAATTGCATCATTACTGTAATTTGTATTAATTTTTCTTTCATAATTTCACATGTTAATATTAAAATATCATTTTGATGATATTTTATGACACTAATCAAATTTGCAATGGAATTTGAATTTAAATTGATCTCAATAATTATTGTCAGAATCGTTGAAATTTTAATATATAACAGAAAAATTGACGTTAATCATGGATATTTCAACAGAAATAATTGATATTTTGACAGAAATCTTGAAATATTGTTAGAAAAATTGATATATTGAGAGACATAATTGTAAATCTACTATCTGATTTACAATTATGTCGTTAATAAAAATTAACGTTAATCATTAATATTTCAACAGAAATAATTAATATTTTGACAGAAATTTTGAAATATTAGAAAAATTGATATATTGAGAGACATAATTGTAAATCTACTATCTGATTTACAATTATGTCGTTAATAAAAACTGACGTTAATCATTGATATTTCAACAGAAATAATTTATATTTTGACAGAAATCTTGAAATATTGTTAGAAAAATTGATATTTTGAGAGACATAATTGTAAATCTACTATCTTGATCTACAATTATGTCATTAATAAAAATTGACGTTAATCATTAATATTTCAACAGAAATAATTGATATTTTGACAGAAATTTTGAAATTTTGTTAGAAAAATTGATATTTTGAGAGACATAATTGTAAATCTACTATCTGATCTACAATTATCTCTCTCAAAATATCAATTTTTCTAACAATATTTCAAGATTTCTATCAAATATCAATTATTTGTGAAAATTTCATTCAGTAGTGGGAAAATTGCAGTCGGTACTGTACACTTTTTAAATTTCCTTTAAAATTTTTACAAATTGTTACTAAAATTTCAATGATTAGTGTCAAATTTGCAATTGTCTTTCAATATAAATTGATAACAATGATAATTGTCAAAGTTGTAATTAAACAGAAATAATTAATATTTTGATAGAAATTTTGAAATATTGTTAGAAAAATTGATATTTTGAGAGACATAATTGTAAATCAACTATCTGATTTACAATTATGTCGTTAATAAAAATTGACGTTAATCATTAATATTTCAACAGAAATAATTGATATTTTGACAGAAATCTTGAAATATTGTTAGAAAAATTGATATTTTGAGAGACATAATTGTAAATCTACTATCTGATTTACAATTATGTCGTTAATAAAAATTGACGTTAATCATAAATATTTCAACAGAAATAATTGATATTTTGACGGAAATCTTGAAATATTGTTAGAAAAATTAATATTTTGAGAGACATTATTGTAAATCTACTATCTGATTTACAATTATGTCGTTAATAAAAATTGACGTTAATCATTGATATTTCAACAGAAATAATTGATATTTTGCCAGAAATTTTGAAATATTGTTAGAAAAATTGATATTTTGAGAGACATAATTGTAAATCTACTATCTGATTTACAATTATGTCGTTAATAAAAATTGACGTTAATCATTGATATTTCAACAGAAATAATTGATATTTTAACAGAAAACATGAAATATTATTAGAAAAATTAATATATTGAGAGACATAATTGTAAATCTACTATCTGATTTACAATTATATCGTTAATAAAATTTGACGTTAATCATTAATATTTCAACAGAAATAATTAATATTTTGACAGAAATTTTGAAATATTGTTAAAAAAAATGATATTTTAAGAGACATAATTGTAAATCTACTATCTGATCTACAATTATCTCTCTCAAAATATCAATTTTTCTAACGATATTTCAAGATTTCTGTCAAAATATGAATTATTTGTAATAATTTTATTCAGTAGTGCGAAAATTGCAATCGGTACTGTACACTTTTTAAATTTCCTATAATTTTTTTACAAATTATTACTAAAATTTCAATGATTAGTGTCAAATTTGCAATTGTCTTTAAATTTAAATTGATAACAATGATAATTGTAAAAGTTGTAATTGATAAAAATGATAATTGTCAAAATTGTAATTACAACTATCTATTTATTTCCAATATACTGAATACTGAATGAAATTTTTACAAATAATTGATATTTTGACAGAAATTTTGAAATATTGTTAGAAAAATTGACATTTTGAGAGACATAATTGTAAATCTACTATCTGATCTACAATTATCTCTCTCAAAATATCAATTTTTCTAACAATATTTCAAGATTTCTGCCAAAATATCAATTATTTGTAAAAATTTCATTCAGTAGTGCGAAAATTGCAATCGGTACTGTACACTTTTTAAATTTCCTTTAATTTCTTTACAAATTATTACTAAAATTTCAATGATTAGTGTCAAATTTGCAATTGCCTTTAAATTTAAATTGATAACAATGATAATTGTAAAAGTTGTAATTGATAAAAATGATAATTGTCAAAAATGTAATTACAACTATCTAATTTTCAATCATATCTCTCAAACTTTCAATTTTTCTAACGACCTTTCAAGATTTCTGTCAAAATATCAAATATTTCTGTTGAAATATTAATGTTTAATGTAAAATTTTCTGTAATCTGTCGAAATTTCAAAGATTATTGTCAAAATTTTGCCACGTTTTTACGATTACGTTTTTAAACTTCATTGTCAAAACTTCAATAAAGTCAAGTAGTAATTCAATTATTACTGTATTTTTTTAATATAATTCTGTGAGTATTCAGTACTGCGGAAATTACTGTTCAATTGAATTCCTTATCATAAAATGTAAATGAATAATGAAGAATTTTGAGTTATGTAAGTTTTAAGAGGTAGTTGTTTGAGAATATCGCCAGTAATTACGTCAAATCCTGGAGCTTTCTTAGTGTTAATGTTTTTGTTTTTAATTTCCATTGCAATTTATTTAAGGGTAGAGGGTCTGATATCACTTTCTTCCTTTGTAATATTTTCCCAGTCTAGAATGGCTTCACCCTCATTCGGTTGGAAAGTCCTTTTAAGATATTCGGCAAATCTATTAGGGTTTTGAGTATTGCTTGTTGCATATGTCCCATCAGCACTTCTAATTGGAGAATTCTCCAAGATTGATCTTTTGATCTTGCTTTTAGGATCTCAGTTTTAATGAATCTGTTCAATACTTTATCCGCTCAATGTATAAACTATGCAGGACTTATTTGATATTTAAGAGGGCATATTATTCGTGTACGTTGCTACAAATATTACACTTTAGTTTTGTTCCAACATAAAGTTTAAGTTGTGACTCTGCGATGGTATAATTCCATAATGTTTTATGAGGTGCTGGAACTTGTAAAGAGTCGCCAAAAAACGTTCGTGCCAAGTTTCGGGGGACTCGATATAAAAATTGCCGGAGCAATATTTACACCTTGTAAAGAGTTTTCCCGGTAAGTAGCTGTCTTCGGCATGCGGGCAAAGTTTACGGATTTCGCCTCTCATCCTTCGCCTGTCCATTAGTCTCGCGCGGCGAATATTTATGTGGGACCAGCGAAACGCAATATCGCGATGCGATAAAGTTCAGCAACAAATCAGGCTCGCTCTTAGGATGTCTATCTGACTGGATGATATTTCCTCGGAACTTATTTTCCGGCGTAAATTGTTTTGAAATATCGGATACAGACGATGTAAAATCGCCCGTTTTGTTACGTATGCACAGCTAGAATGGTGCCAATGCACGATGTGAATCGATAAGAATGGCCAATGCCCATACAATTTTTGCGAATGTGATGTTCCAATTAAATTGAACTGTGTGCAATGGAGCAGTGAGTTATTTTTATTCGATTATGGAGCTGGTTGTATAAAAATAACAAACAAACGTTTTTGACGGTTTTATTGGCGTTATTTGGCAATATTTTCCCCCATCTTACATTTATTTAACATGCATTTTCGTTGCACTTCCAAGAAGATAACTTAACTCGTGAATGCGAATAATAATATTTATTGACAAGACTTTTTCATATTCCTTTATGTCACCTCACTTATTTTCCTCGCCCCCCCCCCCCCGCCCCACTTCATTCACGGGGACTTTCAGGGCGTTGTGTTCGCCACAAAATAAACAAATAAAAAAATTGGGTGCCTCTTATCAGTGTAATTCTAACAAGTTGATGATTTATTATCAATTACCAAGCGTATTCTAAGAAAAATATTTTTCAGCATCAATGCATTGTTCATTCAAAAGTCCCAATTAACATCTAAACGACTGTATCACAACCAATTACGACTTTTTTGCAATGTTAAGAATCTTCTGTAAACGTTATCTCCACGCTCGCTTTCAATTATCGCATAAAGCAGCGCAAATGTTAAGCACACAGATAGCCTCGCGCTCATTAATTTCCCAGAGAAAATCGCCTATTTTTACTGCTCCTCGTGGATAGCGAAATTGTGAGCACATGCAATTAAATCCCGAACGCTCGAGAGTCCCCTTATCAACGGCGGAATACATCACAGCCGCACTCACGGAAGTAATTAAACTACGTGGATTCGAGCAGTTTGCTTATACAATATCGCAGAGCTGCAAGACGCACAGCAAACATGCAGAACCCTGGATTTGCGTGGGATATGCAAATATGAGTATGTTTCCCCTAATGCTATGATAATATAATCTGAACGCGTTCACACCTACAGCCAAACTGCGATGTGTTCGATCTCAAATTACTATCAGCCCAACAATTCAAAGTCCGAATTTATGAAACATGGAAGTAATTTTTCTAACAAATTGTACAAATCCACTATGCAAGCAAACTGCCAGGCTCTGTATTTTATTTTCAAGACTTCAATTTAAAAAAAATTGTTATATCCAGTAAATTTGAACAAAAAACATGTTGCATATAGTTAAAACATCGATAACAATATTTAGTACCCCTCAAGCTAATTCTCCTGAAAGTTTCAGAAAGTTTCAGTATTAAATACGTGAGAAAATTAAAAGTATATATTTCTGAAAATTTATTAATTACACATGTAATATTAGATTTGTGTTTTGTACACCTGAACCTAATTTTTCTGAAAATTGTTCAAAGTTTAAGTACTAAATAAAAGAGTAAATCAAAAGTATAACTTCCTGCATTGACTAGTATGGGTTAGCTATTACCGATATTTCTGAAAAATTATTAAATGCCGGATTTGTGTTTAGTACACCTGAAACTAATTCTCCTGAAAATTTGACATAGTTTCAGTATTAAATAAGTAATAGAATGAAAAGCATAACTTTATGCATTGACTAGTATGGGTTAGCTATTACTGAAATTTCTGAAAATTTATTAATTGTATATTTAATATTGGATTTGTGTTTAGTACACTTGAAGCTAACTATCCTGAAAAATTGACAAAGTTTCTGTATTAAATTAGTAAGAAATTCAAAAGTATAATATTCTGCATAGATAAGTATGGGTTAGCTACTACTGATTTTTTTTTTAAATTTCTTAAATTCATATTTAATATTATATTCGTTTTTTGTACACCTGAAGCTAATTCTCCTGAAAAATTTCCAAAGTTTCAGTGAGAAAATCAAAAGTATAATTTGATGAATTTACAAGTAAGGGTTAGCTATTACTGATGTTTCAGAATTTTTTTAAGTGCATATGTAATATTAGATTTGTGTTTAGTACACCTGAAACTAATTCTCCTGAAAATTTGACAGAGTTGCAGTATTAAGTAAGTAAGAAAATCAAAAGTATAATTTTCAGGATTTACAAGAAAGGGTTAGCTATTACTGAAATCTCTGAAAATTTATTAATCGCTCATTTAATATTAGACATTTGTTTGATAAACCCAAAGCTGATTCTATTGAAAATTTGCCAAAGTATCAGTACTAAATCAGTGAGAAATTCAAAAGTACAAATTTCAGCATTGAATAGTGTTGTAGCTATTACTGAAATTCCTGAAAATTTATTAATTGCATATTTAATATTATATTTGTGTTTAGTACACCTGAAGCTAATTCTCCTGAAAATTTGATAAGCTTTCAGTACTAAATAGGTGAGAAAATAAAAAGTATAACTATCTGCATTTACAAGTATGGGTTAGTTATTACTGAAATTTCTGAAATTTTATGAATCGCATATTCAATACTAGATATCTAATTAGTTCACCTGAAGCTACCTCTCCTGAAAATTTGCCAAAGTTTCAGTACTAAATAAGTGAGAAAATTAAAAGTATAACTAGCTGCATTGACTAGTATAAGTTACCTACTGCTGAAACTTCTGAAAAAATTATAATATGCATATTAAATACAAGATTTGTGTTTAGTATATCTGAAACTATTTCTCCTGAAAATTTGACACAGTTTCAGGATTAAATAAGTGACAAAATCAAAAGTATAACTTTTTACATATACTAGTATGTGTTAGCTATTACTGAAATTTCTGAAAATTTATTAATTGCATATTCAGTAATAGATTAGTGTTTACTACATCTGAAGCTAATTCTCCCGAAAATTATTTAGTACACTTAAACATAATTCTCCTGAAAATTTGCCAAAGTTTCAGTACTAAATAAGTGAGAAAATCAAAAGTATAACTTTCCGCATTTACAAGTATAAGTTAGCTATTACTGAAATTTCTGAAAACTTATTAATTACATATTTAACATTTGATTTGTATTTACTACACCTGACACTAAGTCTCCTGAAAATTTGCCAAAGTTTCAGTATTAATTAAGTGAGAAAATCATAATTATAACTTTCTGCATTGACTAGTATAGGTTAGCTATTGCTGAAATTTCTGAAAATTTATTAATTGCATATTTAATATTAGATTTGTGTTTAGTACATCTGAAGCTAATTCTCCTGAAAATTTTACAAAGTTTCAGTACTATATAAGTGAGAAAATAAAAAATATAACTTTCTAAATTTACAGGTATGGCTTAGCTATGACTGAAATTTGTGAATATTTATTAATTGCATATTTAATATTAGATTTGTATTAAGTACATCTGAAGCCAATTCTCCTGAAAATTTGGCAAAATCTTAGTACTAAATAAGTGAGAAAAACAAAAATATAGCTTTTTGCATTTGCAAGTATGGGGAAGCTATTGCTGAAACAACTGAAACTTTATGAATTGCATATTTAACTTTAGATATGTATTTAGTACACCTAAAACTAATTCTCCTGAAAATCTGGCAAAGTTTCAGTACTAAATAAGTGAGAAAATCAAAAGTATAACTATCTGCATTTACAAGTAAGGTTTAGCTATTACTGAAATATCTGAAAATTTATTAGTTGCACATTTAATATTAGACTTGTGTTTAGTGTAGCTAAAGCAAATTCTCCTGAAAATTTGACAAAGTTTCAGTACTAAATAAGTGAGAAAATCAAAAATATAACTAGCTGTATTTACAAGTATGGGTTAGCTATTACTGAAATTTCTGAAAATTTATTAATTACATATTTAATATTAGATTTGTATTTATTACACCTGAAACTAATTCTCCTGAAAATGTGATAAAGTTTCAGTACTAAATAAGTGAGTAAATTAAAAGTATAACTTCCTGCATTGACTAGTATAAGTTACCTATTACTGAAACTTCTGAAAAAATTATAATATGCATATTAAATACAAGATTTGTGTTTAGTATATCTGAAACTATTTCTCCTGAAAATTTGACACAGTTTCAGGATTAAATAAGTGACAAAATCAAAAGTATAACTTTTTACATTTACAAGTATAAGTTAGCTATTACTGAAATTTCTGAAAATTTATTAATTGCATATTCAGTAATAGATTAGTGTTTACTACATCTGAAGCTAATTCTCCCGAAAATTATTTAGTACACTTAAACATAATTCTCCTGAAAATTTGCCAAAGTTTCAGTACTAAATTAGTGAGAAAATCAAAAGAATAACTTTCCGCATTTACAAGTATAAGTTAGCTATTACTGAAATTTCTGAAAACTTATTAATTACATATTTAATATTTGATTTGTATTTACTACACCTGACACTAAGTCTCCTGAAAATTTGCCAAAGTTTCAGTATTAATTAAGTGAGAAAATCTTAATTATAACTTTCTGCATCGACTAGTATAGGTTAGCTATTGCTGAAATTTCTGAAAATTTATTAATTGCATATTTAATATTAGATTTGTGTTAAGTACATCTGAAGCCAATTCTCCTGAAAATTTGGCAAAATCTTAGTACTAAATAAGTGAGAAAAACAAAAATATAGCTTTTTGCATGGGGAAGCTATTGCTGAAACAACTGAAACTTTATGAATTGCATATTTAACTTTAGATATGTATTTAGTACACCTAAAACTAATTCTCCTGAAAATCTGGCAAAGTTTCAGTACTAAATAAGTGAGAAAATCAAAAGTATAACTATCTACATTTACAAGTAAGGTTTAGCTATTACTGAAATATCTGAAAATTTATTAGTTGCACATTTAATATTAGACTTGTGTTTAGTGTAGCTAAAGCTAATTCTCCTGAAAATTTCACAAAGTTTCAGTACTAAGTAAGTGAGAAAATTAAAAGAATAACTTTCTGAATTTACAAGTATGGGTTAGCTATTACTGAAATTTCTGAAAATTTATTAAATGCATATTTAATATTAGACTTGTGTTGAGTACACCTATAGGTGATTCTCCTGAAAATTTGACAAAGTTTCAGTATTAAATAAATTAGAGAATCAGAGGCATAACTTTATGCATTGACTAGTATAGGTTACCTATTACTGAAATTTCTGAAAATTTCTGAATCACATATTCAATATTAGATTTCTATTTAGTACACCTGAAGCTAATTCGCCTGAAAATTTGATAAAGTTTCAGTACTAAATAAGTGAAAAAATCAAAAGTATAACTTTCTGAATTTACAAGTATAGGTTAGCTATTATTGAAATTTCTGAAAATTTATTAATTGCGTATTTAATATTAGTTTTGTATTTAGTACCCCTGAAGCTAATTCTCCTGAAAATGTGGCAAAGTTTCAGTACTAAATAAGTGAGAAAATTAAAAGTATAACTTTATGTATATACAAGTATAGGTTAACTATTACTGAAATTTCTAAAAATGTATGAATTGCATATTTAATATCTAATTTGTGTTTACTACATCTGAAGTTAATTTTCCTGAAAATTTCACAAAGTTTCAGTTCTAAATAAGTGAGAAAAACAAAAGTATAACTTTCTGTATTTACAAGTATGGGTTCGCAATTACTGAAATTTCTGAAAATGTATGAATTGCATATTTAATATTAGATATGAGTATAGTACACCTGAAACTAATTCTTCTGAAAATTTTCCAAAGTTTCAGTACTAAATAAGTGAGAAAATAAAAAGTATAACTTTCTGCATTTACAAGTAAGGGTTAGCTATTACTGAATTTTCTGAAAATTTATGAATCGCATATTCAATATTAGATTTCTATTTAGTACACCTGAAGCTACCTGTCCTGAATATTTGACAAAGTTTCAGTACTAAATAAATAAGAAAATCAAAAGTATAACTTTCTGCATTTACAAGTATAAGTTAGCTATTACTGAAATTTCCGAAAATTTATTATTTGCATATTAAATATTAAATTTGTGTTTAATACACCTAAAACTAATTCTCCTGAAAATTTGACAAAGTTTCAGTATTAACTAAGTGATAGAATCAAAGGCATAACTTTGTGTATTGACTAGTATGGGTTACCTATTACTGAAATTTCTGAAAATTTATGAATCACATATTCAATATTAGATTTCTATTTAGTACACCTGAAGCCAATTCACCTGCAAATTTGACAAAGTTTCAGTAGAAAATAAGTGAGAAAATGAAAAGTATCACTTTCTGCATTTACAAGTATTGGTTAGATATTACTGAAAGTTCTGAAAAGTTATTAATTGCATATTTAATATTATATTTGTATTTAGTACACCTAAAGATAATTCTCCTGAAAATTTTCAAAAGTTTCAGTACTAAATAAGTGAGAAAATCAAAAGTATAACTTTCTGCATTGACTAATATGGGTTAGCTATTACTGAAATTTCTGAAAATTTATTAATTGCACATTTAATATTAGATTTATATTTAGTACACCTGAAGCTAATTGTTCTGAAAATTTGACAAAGTTTCAGTACTAAATAAGTAAGAAAATCAAAAATATAACTTTCTGCATTGACTAGTATGGGTTAGCTATTACTGAAATTTCTGAAAATTTATTAATTGCCTCATCACGTAATTCAGATTCAGTTATTGGAAACGAAATCTGCAAATTGTATTAAAAAAAGCAGATGCAATGTAGTTGACGAGGAAAACATAAAATTGGATGCAGCAATATCTGCAAGCAATTAGACTAATTGCTGTTATTACAAGCCCCGTTTTCTAATTCGCTTCTTACTTTATTAATTGAATGGGTTATTTATAAGCGACATTAATCACATCAGATAATCCACTTACGGCTTCCGAACCGTCCGGTCTAGTGAATTATACTTAATAATTGCGACACTAATAATTTATTAGTTTGCTGCGAAGCGAGATAAATATATCCGGAGCGGGGGTTTTTTCCGGTCAGGCACGATAAATTGCGCCCCTTAAACGCGCAACGGTGCACCATTTTTTGCCTGTTGTCTCCAAGGATCCGGCTCTAGGAAATGACATTTTTTTTATTATCTTGCTTCGGGGGGGGGAAACTTTTTATATTCCTACGGACGGTATACCGTCTAATAACGCATTTAAACCGTCCCGCGGTATTAACGCGGCAATCCAAAGCGGGCAGTAATATAAAGTTTTACGCACCGCCGCCAGTTTTACGCACACCATCAGTTTTACGCGCGAAATTGTATTCGTGGCTCTCGCGAAATCAATCTGCAAAACGGATTTGCACGCAGAATCCCAAATAAAATGTAGGGAGCGTAATTTGTTTTTGTAAAAACAAATGATGCCCGGCGAAGCATGTAAAAATGTGAATATTTAAATATGCAGAGAGGAATATCCTGTGTTTGTGTCATTGAGTGTTTTTTTTATGTGTAGCGTAAAATATGGCGCAACAATGGGTTGTTCATCACCGATAATGAAAGTGTATATTTCAATAAATTAACTGATGCAAAAGAAAACTTCGCTATTTAAATATACATATTATGGAATATATCCATTTACAGTAGTAGACTAAAGTCGTAATTTAATTAAATATTGCTCTAATCAGAAAAAGTATTGGATTCCACTTTTAGATGTGTAAGAACCTAATAATATTAAAATCCATAATTTTACGAGTCGGAACAAAACGTAAATATCATAGCAGACCGCGGCCGACGACGCGTTGGCCCAGCGAGGTCAATCATTTTGCTGACTTCGTAGTTTTGAGCAAATGTAAATAAGCACACGATCAAAATGATGACACAGAGAAATAGGTCGTGGGAATACGACGGGAACTCGAAACGGCGATTGCGTAATTCGGTGACACGTATGGGAAGGCGTCAATTTGCAGCGGTAAGCAAAATTATCATAGGACGGGGGAAGAAGAGTAAAAAGTGGGGGACCAGTATACCAGTATAAATAGAAGTGCGGAACTCAAACGGAGCCAGTTAGATGTACCGATCGAGACAGAACGTCACGCTGTCCGACGACGACTCATATACTTTAAACATTAATTCCTCAGGTGAATATATAACACAAGTTTATCAAATGTAATTCACACTAACAATTCCAAAGTCAATTCCATACTAATAATGTAACCTATCTAGTGATATTACCGCGCCTTGCCGCTGGTAATGAACGAAGTTTAATAAGGGTATGAAATGTAGGGAGCCTCACGCCACTGCGGAGTTGAACCTTACTGCATTTTATACCTTGTCCTGACAATATTTTCGTACTGACAGGAGAATATTGTAACATGCCTTCCTTTCCGTCGTCGCAAACATTTGATAAACCGTGTGGCCTCATTAATCAATCGGTAGTTAAATAAAAAGTTGCGTCAGGGAAACATAACTTAATAATTTCGTATAAACAATTCAATGATATTTGTAATTAAATCGTATAATTAAACTTGCTCAGCCCTCCGATATTCAAGAAATCTCAGAATTATGAATGAATGAAATGAATGTTTGTATGTGCTTAAGTAGATAGAAAAGTAGATGTAGAATAGAGCTTTATCATACTAATCTATAATCAATTTTGAATAACAATACCTATTAAAGTTTTTACGATCACATGGCTGATAGTGTTGGTAAACGCGAATACTAGCAATATCTCCGAATGAGGACACATTGGGTGCTTGCAGCACTGGAATCGCTTGAAGTACTTTAATGTGAAGTTATGTGATTCGTTCCTATCCACAAGGTGGCGTTGAAATACATTGGTAGGCACCGTGCTAATGAATTTCTATGCAGTGATATGTATCAGAAATTCTTCTCGGCACAATTTGAAGATTGTGGTGCATGAAGTCGCTAAATAACACTTTGTAATTCCAACCGTAGTGTTAATAAGTTACTCTGTTTTCAAAATAAAATAAATCATTCAAATTCAAAGAATATAATAAGTTTTCAATAATTATTAAACAAATCTATTCCAAAATTCAAATAAATATAACTAAATAAATAACGTCCAATTAGAGTAACAAAATTGTCTTTTATTTACCTGTCGCTTGCATAACCTTTTAAAATGAATAAATCATATGAAATCCATGTATCTGTGTTTTATTTGCTAACAAAAATTACTAACAGACACATTACCCATAAAACGAACCAAACTGAGTTATCACGATTTTGATTTAAAAATCAAACATAACGTAGAGTACTACCACTAAATCACGAGCCAAATCAATATTACAAATTACGAGAATTTGTAAATCACGAGCCAAATCAATTACTTGAATTATAAGAATTCATGTAATATGCAGTTAAAGAAATCAAATGCATCCAATTGCATTTAAGGATGGATTGCAGTTAAATAAATGCAATGAATAATAATTATTACAAATTATGAGAATTTGTACAACACCTGGGTTCGAACCGTTACAGATGGTAAGTTGGAAAGTTGGAAACATAACAAAAACTTCGCTATTAAATATACATATTATGGAATATATCCATTTACAGGAGTCGACTAAAGTTGTAATTTAATTAAATATTGCTCTAATCAGAAAAATATTGGATTCCACTCTTAGATGGTAAGTTGGAAAGCTATTATTATTATCAGGCGCAAATATAATACAATTATAAAAGCATTCATATAGTTAATAATAGAAATATGATAATAGGTTTTTCTGTGTGTACGTCTGTCTGCCTGTCATGTAAAACTGTTATATGTAATAGTAATAGCTATCTACTAATACTATCTACTACTAGCTATATACTAATAGTAATAGTAATAGTAATAGTTTATTTTTGCAATAACAGTAATGTAACACAAATCACTGCAATAAAACAGATATGCGAAGATATTGACAATATTAATATTGCTCTGAGCGAAAATCAAACAAATCTAGGGCATTCCCGTATTGACACGAGTGGATATAAATATTATTAACAGATATTGCATATAAAACCAATATTTTCAGTACTTTAATATTAGCGCTTTGGGCTATTGCAGCTGATAAATGGGGAATGTATGTAATTGCTGCACATTTTCCAAAATTTACAAACAAACGTTCAGTTTTTATACCCTAATGATATCAAAATCGCAATTGCCTGCGTTTGCAGTGAAACGGACATTAAACGTCCAAGAATTAACGACGTGGTCACGCATCGATACTTGAGGGCTATTAATTTTGAAACGCAATTTACGATGCGAATTGGACAAAAATATCCGCATTTTTTTTACGACTCCGGCGTTTGTAATTTCAAGCCTAATGGAAATATAAATGTGGGGCGCGTGTGTTGTTATTTATCATCGTGCCTATATGAGAAGAATGGGGAATGGGAGAGACCGAAAATTCGCTGTGTAAGCTTATTATGGCGGATTGTTTCGGTATAATCGATGCCAGCATAATTGAGGGTTTCTTTTGTTAATACTGAAAGCATTAAAAAATATATATTATTATAATATGGATAGGTACATAATAATTTATATTTGTTTGAAGTTAAATTTCAGATAATAATATACTGGGTTTGAAATAAATATGATTATGTGGGTTTATAAAATTATTCAAATTCGCCATAGAAGCTGAAATAGGTCAGTAGGTAAAACTATGGGTGTTCTGCTTCACCCCCCTTCCCCAACCCCCCACCCCGCCATCGCCGCACCCACCAGATCTATCAAAATCACGATTAAGTTATAAATAGAAATTATAACAGTTAAATATAGTGATCGGAAGTAAAGCGAAAGTAGCCGGAAGTAAACCGAAGTAAATTTTGTTGAATTTCCAGAAAATTTCTTTACATTTTCAATTAATTATCAAAGATACATATTCTGATTTTGACATATTTAAATCAAATGTTCCCATAATTATTTTTTTTAAAGAGTACGAATGTTTTATTCTCAGAGCTTTCTCATACATCTTATTAAAACAAATAAGGAACATGTTAATGTACTGTTTTTACGACGAGAACATGAGAAACGAGACGAGAACATGAGAAAATTAATAAAATATATTGTGTAAAATGTAATATGTTAATATATGAGAATTACAAATACTATGTAATAGTATTAATACTTATATCTTATATTTTTTATAACATTTTAAGCAATTGTTCACCCAATTTTTAATGTGTCTTAGTTTAAGTATTTTATTTGTATCTTATAGATCATATTTCTATTTTGACTCGTGTAAAACTTTGTTATTAGCACCAAATAATAATAATAATTATTATTATTATTAATTGTAATATGTAATTATGTTCGGCTTGTAGCCACTTTTGACTTATCACATCCGTTGTAACATGGCTCAGTGAATAAAAACTTATTATTATTATTATTATGAATTTTAAACGTGGACTGTTATCAAACTTTCCTTTCCATATATTTTATTTAAAAAAATAAAGAATATTTCAATTATCTGTCTATTCTGTTCCTGCAAAAAACTTATTCTAATATTGTTTAAAAAATAGGTAAAAAAAATATTTGGAAGTATTTCTATAATAATCAATCAAATTACGTTTACTTTTATATAAATAAATTATTTGAAAGTATTTCCATAATAATCAATCAAATTACGTTTACTTTTATATAAATAAATTATTTGAAAGTATTTCTATAATAATCAATCAAATTACGTTTACTTTTTTGGGTAAAGTTGTGAAAAAAGGTAAACGTAGTTTGATTGGTTATATAGTACAAATGTGTAGGTGAAATTATATTGAATTTTCACTTCATTTAATTTCATTTCAATGCAATAGCAAAGATCTTTTGATCTCTGTGTTTTAAGACATTTTTATATCGTTATTATTTATCGAATTTCAGTAAATTGGCAACTTATCCATAATTCTGCTAATAGAAATATGTTTGGTCAAAGTCAAACAGGTGAGAATTGAGTTTCATGAAATTTTGTTGAATTTCCTGAAAATTTCGTTGCATTTTTATGTAATTAAAGTGTCTTCAGTAATTACATAAAAATGCAACGAAATTTTCAGCAAATTCAACAAAATTTAATGAAATTCAATTTTGATACGATAATGTACAAATTTCTTATAATACTTGTTTAAGTTAGTTTCGCTAAACACTATTCAGTGAGGATCGAATTTTTATGAAATATTTTGAATTTATTGTTTGAATTTCATGAAATTTTGTTGAATTTCCTGAAAATTTCGTTGCATTTTTATGTATTTACTGAAGACACTTTGGTTTTGACACAATAATTAAAAAATATCTCATAATTTTTGTTTTAGTTAGTTTCGCTAAACACTATTCAGTGAGGATCAAATTTTCATGAAATATTTTGAATTTATTGTTTGAATTTCATGAAATTTTGTTGAATTTCCTAAAAATTTCGTTGCAGTTTTATGTAATTACTGAAGACACTTTGGTTTTGACACAATAATTACAAATTTTCCCATAATTTTTGTTTCAGTTAGTTCCGCTAAAGACTATTAAGTGAGGGTCGAAATTTTGACCATGGTTTTGACACAATAATTTCAAATTTTCCCATAATTATAGTTTTAGTCAGTGTTGGTAAAGACTATTCACTGATTGTCGAAATTTTGTTGAATTTTCAAGAAATTTGTTTGTATTTTCGTGAGATTATTAAACAACTTTTGGTTTTCTTAAATTATGATTTCATTGTTACTCTGAATTTTCGTAAATTGTCAAGTTTTACTACATTTCTCATTGTTTCAAATTAGTTTCGCTAAACGGTCGACTTTTCGTGAAATTTTGTTGAATTTTCAGGTAATTTTGTTGCTATTTCATGCACTTATCGAGGGCTTTTATGTTTTCAAACATTTCTATTTCGTAGTCAGTCCGAACTTTAGTAGTTTGCCATATTTGATCTTTATTTTGATCGTATACTGATTACTGTTGTAATAAAATTTCTTTTTTTAAATAATAATTTAGTCAAAAACTATTTAATGAGAGTGGAATTTTGTTGAATTTTTAGAAAATTATTCGGATTTTCATGCAATTAGCGAAGATTTTTAGGTTTTCTAAAATTTCTATTTTGTTATCAGTCCGAATTTTAGTAGATTGCCATATTTGATCCTTACTTTGATCGTATACTGATTACTGTTGTTATAAAATTTCTTTTTTTTATTAATAATTTAGTCAAAAAATATTTAATGATAGTAGAATTTTGTTGAATATTTAGAAAATTTCTTCGGATTTTCATGCAATTAGCGAAGATTTTTAGGTTTTCTAATATTTCTATTTCGTAGTAAGTCCGAACTTTAGTAGTTTGCCATATTTGATCCTCACTTTGATCGTATATTGATTACTGTTGTAATAAAATTTCCTTTTTTTAATAATAATTTAGTTAAAAACTATTTAATGAGAGTAGAATTGTGTTGAATATTTAGAAAATTTCTTCGGATTTTCATGCAATTAGCGAAGATTTTTAGGTTTTCTAATATTTCTATTTCGTTGTCAGTCCGAATTTTAGTAGATTGCCATATTTGATCCTTACTTTGATCGTATATTGGCTACTGTTGTAATAAAATTTCTTTTCTTTTTAATAATAATTTAGTCAAAAACTATTTAATGATAGTAGAATTTTGTTGAATATTTAGAAAATTTCTTTGGATTTTCATGCAATTTGCGAAGAGTTTTAGGTTTTCTAATATTTCTATTTCGTTGTCAGCCCGAATTTTAGTAGATTGCCATATTTGATCCTTACTTTGATCGTATATTGGTTACTGTTGTAATAAAATTTCCTTTTTTTAATAATAATTTAGTCAAAAGCTATTTAATGAGAGTAGAATTTTGTTGAATTTGTAGAAAATTTCTTTGGATTTTCATGCAATTAGCGAACATTTTTAGGTTTTCTAAAATTTCTATTTCGTTATCAGTCCGAATTTTAGTAGATTGCCATATTTGATCCTTACTTTGATCATATATTGATTACTGTTGTAATAAAATTTCCTTTTTTTTAAATAATAATTTAGTTAAAAACTATTTAATGAGAGTAGAATTTTATTGAATATTTAGAAAATTTCTTTGGATTTTCATGCAATTAGCGAATATTTTTAGGTTTTCTAATATTTCAATTTCGTTGTCAGTCAGAATTTTAGTAGATTGCCATATTTGATCCTTATTCTTTTTTTTATATAATAATTTAGTCAAAAACTATTTAATGAGGGTAGAATTTGTTGAAGTTTTATAAAATTTCTTTGGATTTTCATGCAATTATCGAAGATTTTTGGGAGGGTCGAATAATCGAGAAATGTTGATGAATTTTCAGGAAATTTCCTTCATTTTCAGGCATCTTTCAGGATGCCTGAATTTGCAGCAATCTTGTGGTTTTAAGACATTTCGATTTTGTTGTTAGTTCGGAAGTTCAGTAAATTGCGAAAATATTACCGTGATATTGTTTTTATAATTGTTTTTCCAAAGACTATTTAGGGAGTGTCGAATTTTCGTCAGTCTGCTGAATTTAAAAAAAAAACTTGTATTTTCAGGCAATCACCGGAAAGCGATTGTTTTTAAGGCATTTGAATTTCGATTGATTTTTTTAAAGTTGTTTTGCGAAAGACTATTCAGTGAGGTTCAAATTTTCATGAAATTTTGTTGAATTTTCAGAAAATTCGTTACAATTAGCTCTAATTTTTGATCTTATGATTTATTTGTAGTTCAAATTTCAGCAATGGTGAAATTTTACCATATATATATTTATTATATATGGTACCATACCATATATATATTTATTATATATGGTACCATACCATATATATATATATATATATATATATATATATATATATATATATAAAGATTTTCCTATGGATACACTATTGGACAAGATGTTTATTTGCGGAAATCTGATATCAAATTCGGATTTTTTTTAGGAAATCCTACCAAAGGACCCAAATATGCACCAGAATAAACAGTACTGATGTTCAGACAACCAACCACACACATATTTAGTACGGTGCATATGCTTGGTTGCCTAAACTTCGGTATTGTTTATTCTGCCGCATATTTGGGTGTTTTTGGTAGGATTTCCTAAAAAAATTCCGAATTTGATATCAGATTTGATATACTGAACATAGAATATATACAATGTTAGTTGTCTATCTGGTAGATAATCCATCTTTATTAAGAACTTACTGGTCTATTTCACATTGTCTACTTATTTTATGAACACATTTATTTTAAATTGAAAACAGTTTTAATAAAAGTTATATTTTACATTTTTTAATTTTAGTTTAAACCAAACTGAATGGGTTCAGTTCCACCTAAAATTAATAAAAATAATGTTGTAATTTGGAAATATTTTCAATAATTTCATAGACCATCACATAACAAAAAAACATCACTGTTATAACCTGATTTGCCCAATAATTGCCATAGTTTCACACTTAGTGCTTAAATTACAATAATTATTAATCCATTATATGGACTTTCCGCATTAAACATTAAAAGGACACTATTAAATGTATACGCCACCTATAATTCCCGGCTCGCGTGATTTTCCTCCATTACACACAAAAATATCGATACGAAATATACAATAGTACTCGGAGCTATGAACCGTGGTGGTTTTTATTAATGCACGTCGTATTTGGTCTTTACAGTAAATGGAATAAAAATGCCAGCAGTTTTATTGCAAACGACATGCCTCAAACGAAACTAAAGTAATTTGTACTCGATCGCAGATAAAATTCTATATATGTGAGTAACGTAGATTTTCTTTTCTGGCGGAAATGAAATTAATATTTGTACGGATGCTGCACCATCAATTTGTGTGACCTAATTAATTTCATGCAGTGCCCCTAACCGATAAATCAAATCCACTGCATTCGCATACAAATACATCTGATATAATATGCCATGCACGAACCCAATGTATAATTATGCAGGTCGACCTGCATAATTATTACACATTTTTTTACGTTTTTAACTGCACATAGCTGCAATGCACAAGATTCTATGAACACCGAGTTTATTCATTTCAAACACATTAACACTAAGCAATGCAATTGAAGAAGATAATTGAAGGGGCAATTTAATTATGAATTTACAATATTTTAAAATATATTGACCATACGAGATGCACTTGTAGGTACAAGTGGATGAAGGGGTTACGTAACAATTTTGCTTTTTTGGTGTTATTATCGTAGATAAAAACCACATAGATTAAACCACTCTTTGGTATATTCTAAAATTGTCCAATAACCACTAACCCTGGAGATAAAGCTCATGTTGAAGCTCCTGTCTCCACAAGAATCAAATTTAAAAAAATACTTCTGAGGTTTCCATTTTTAAAATTTAATTAATTACATTTTTAATAGAGATAAGCATTGAATTAATGTTGAAACAATTTTAAAGTCTACTTAAATTTGAACTTAGTTTATTCAAAACTTATTTTATGTTACATAACTCCTTCATTCACCTGCCCTTTTAATTGAGTGACTTGCTTAGACAAGTTATTTTCATAAATTTCATAATTGCATAAATTTTAATCTATGAAATTATGAAATTTATGAAAATATTACATATAACTTTAAATTGTAAATTCATAATTAAATTGTTTGAGTATAAAGTACTTCATGTCAAAAACTAATTAAATATGTGAATATGTTCCTGCATACATACTTTATAATGGCCTAATTGATGGGCTGTGGGTTTACAACAAAATTTAATCAGACCATTATTAACTTTGTTTTTGTATGTAAAATTATGCCCAGAATAATAATTAATATGTATTGTGTGTTGAATATTTATAAGTTACGTTGTAAATTATTCACGGCTTAGTAATTACCGGAAATTCATCTCGAATCCAGTCTGCAGTAAGTAATGGAGCGTTGTTTTATATAAACTATCCATTATGGACAATGATGGAGTGTTCTGTATTGAATTTATTGTGTAAATAAATAAATTACTTAAAAAATATCGTACTAGAAGGTTTACTTGATCTTTAATATGTTTTATTTATTTAGGTTCATGTAGGCGATTCCATTAAGGAAAATCACATCGTTTACGTATCGAGCTCATTATTGTTAACAAGAAAATAAAACTAATGTATGAAATAAAGTACGCACTTTAAAAGAAAAATCAAAATTGTTTTTTATTGTTCACGACAATTGTTTCGCCACACTGTGGCTTCTTCAGGTGAAGAAATGATGTGAAGATTTTGAAAATTTTTAAAAAGTGCGTAACTTTATTTTATACATTAGTAATTATGAATTTTCAACAAATAAAAGCCACATCGATCAATCTAAGAAAAGAAAATCAAAATAAAATAATAATAAAATAAAATCACAAGATCAAATAGAGTATAGCTGTATATTATAATAACATAACATAATTGGGATTCTTCTACCTCATGGTGCAGAGGGAAAGTGTAAAGAGGTATAATGTATTACAGTTAATGATTACAAAATTCTTGAAAGTTCAACAAATTTACGACATTTGCAGAATAATCTTTAGCAAAACTGACAAAAAAATAATTATATAGGAATGTTTTATAATTTTGTGTCAAAACAAAAGTGTCAAATTTGCAAATTTAGTGAAATTCGATCTAATAACGATACAACAATGTCATAAGACAAAAAGATCTTCGCTATTGCATGAAAAGGAAATTAAATGAAGTGAAAATTCAACAAATTTTCGCCAAAATTCGCACTATTTTAGCGAAACAATACAAAATATGTGGTAAAATTGCACAATTACTGAAATTTGAACTACCAAACATATTTCAATAAACAGAATTGTGGAAAAATTGGCAGATTTAGTGAAATTCGATCTAATAACGATATTAAAATGTCTTAATACAAAAAGATAAAAATATTATCGCTATTGCTTTAAAAGGAAACTAAATGAAGTGAAAATTCAACATAACTTCACCAAAATTCGTACTCTTTTAGGGAAACAAGAAAAAATATGTGGCAAAATTTCACAATTACTGAAATTTGAACTACAAATCAAACACAAGATTAAAAATTAAAGAAAATTGTAACGATATTTTCTGAAAATTAAACAAAATTTCATAAAAATTCGATTCTCACTGAATAAGTTTATCATGAAACAACTTTAAAAAAAAATCGAAATCTAAATGCATTAAAAACAAAAGATCTCCGATCATTGCCTGAAAATACAGCGAAATTCCTTTAAAATTCGACACTCACTAAATAGTCTTTCGAAAAACTATTAAATAATAGAATTACGGTAAAATTTGGCAATTTACTGAACTTCCGAACTAACAACAAAATCAAAATGTCTAAAAACCACAAGATCATTACAGAAGGTAGAAAGTACAGAAGGCCTGAAAATGAAGGAAATTTCCTCAAAATTCATCAACATATCTCGATTATTCGAGCCTTCCGAAAATCTTCGATAATTGCACGAAAATCTAAAGAAATTTTAAATAGTTTTTGACTAAATTATTATAAAAAGAAGAATAAAGATCAAATATGACAATCTACTAAAATTCGGACTGACGAAATAGATACGTTTAAAAATCTAAAAATCTTCGATAATTGCATGAAATGGCATCAAAATTGCATGAAAATTCAACAAAACTTCACGAAGTCGACTGGTTAGCAAAATTAATTTGAAACAATGAGAATTGAAGTAAAATTTTGCAATTTACTGAACTTCCGAACTAACAACAAAATCGAAATGTCTTAAAACCACAAGATTATTGCCTGAAAATGAAGGAAAATGGAGGAAAATTCATCAACATTTCTCGATTATTCGACCCTCCCATAAATCTCTCAAAATTCAACAAAATTCTACTCTCATTTAATAGTTTTTGACTAAATTAGTATAAAAAAAAGGTATAAAGATCGAATATGACAATCTACAAAAATTCAGACTTCCCACGAAATAGAAATGTTTGAAAACCTAATAATCTTCGATAATAGCATGAAATTGCAACACAATTGCCTGAAATTCAACACAATTTCACGAAAAATCGACCGTTAGCGAGACTAATTTAAAACAATGAGAATTATGGTAAAATTTGATGATTTACTGAAATTCAGAGTAACAACGGAATCATAATGTATGAAAACCAAAAGATCTTTTATAATTTGACGAAACTACAAACAAATTTCTTGAAAATTCAACAAAATTTGGACCCTCACTGAATGATCTTTAGCCAAACTAACTAAAAATAAAATTATGGGAACATTTCAAATTATGTCAAAACCAAAGTGTCTTCAGTAATTAATAATAAAATCTTTATTGTATTGCGATTCATAGAATATTACAATAGTCGGGCAGTTTGAGGACATTTATTCTGGAGCGTCCCCATATTCTCCTACATATTCTTGATTATAGCATAACATAACATTATTCATAGTCACTTGATACAATCATATCACAATCATTCATAGTCAATACAATTTACATAGATGTATAATTGATGTATAATACTAACACATATTTACATTATAACCCATTTATTACATAAAAATGCAATGAAATATTCAGGAAATTCAACAAATTTCATGAAATTCAATTCTCACATGTTGGACTTTGACCAAGCATAATTCAATAAACAGAATTATGGAAAAAATGTTGCGAATTTACTCAAATTCGATAAACAATAAAGATATAAAAATGTCTTGCAAGAAAAAGATCCAAATATCTTCGCTATTGCGTTAAAAGGAAATTAAATGAAGTGAAAATTCAACATAATTACAACAAAATTTGTACTCTTTTAGCGACACAATAAAAAATATGTCGTAAAATTTCAAAGTTAGTTAAATTTGAAATATAAATAAAACAAAAGATCAAAAAATAGAGAAAATTGTAATGATATTTTCTGAAAATTAAACAAAATTTCATGAAAATTCGATCGTTAGCGAATAGTTTTTCGTGAAACAACTTAAAAAAAACTAATAGAATGCCTTAAAAACAAAAGATTAAAAATTCGACACTCACTAAATAGTCTATGTCTTAAAACCATAATATCATTGCTTGAAAATGAAGACAATTTCCTGAAAATTTATTAACATTTCTCGATTACTCGACCGTCCCAATTTTTTTTTTATATTTGCAAGAAAAATCTAAGAAATTTTTATAAATTCAACAAAATTCTACTCTCATTAAAAACAATAGTGTTCTGATTATTGCCTAAAAATTCAATGGAAATTCTTAAAAAATCATCAAAAATTGACACTCACTAAATAGTCTTTGGAACAACTAATAAAGCTAAACCACTATTACGGCAAAATATTGCAATTTACTGAACTTCGAAGTAACAACGACATCGAAATGTCTTAAAACCATAAAATCATTACTTGAAAATGAAGGAAATTTTGTGAAAATTCATCAACATTTCTCGATTATTGGACCGTCGAAAAAATCTTCGATAATTGCATGAATATCCTAAAAATTCAACAAATTTCCTCTTATTAAATAGTGTTTTACTAAATTATTATAATTAAAAAGACTAAGGATCAGATATGACAATCCATAAAATTCGTACTGACAACGAAATATTTGAAAACCTAACTAATTTTAAAGGTAAAATTTGACGATTTACTGAAATTAAGAGTAACAACGGAATCATAATGTATGAAAACTGAAAGATCTTTTTTAATTTCACGAAACTAGAAATAAATTTCTTGATAATCCAACAAAATTTCGACTACCACTGCATAGTCTTTAGCAATACTAATTAAAAAAAATATATATGGGAAAATTTGGAATTATTGTGTCAAAACCAAAGTGTCTTCAATAATTACATAAAAATGCAACGAAATTTTCTGGAAATACAACAACATTTCATGACGCATGAAAACCAAAAGATCTTTTTTTATAATTCGACGAAAATACAAACAAAAATCTTGAAAGTTCAATAGCATTTGGACCCTCACACGTTGCTTTTCACAAGTGCCCCGCACGTATAACATGTCGACTGATTAATTCAGGCCCCAGTCTAATTCCCTGAAATGACGTTGCAGCCCAGTTACGAAAAGAAGAGAATAATTGTCAATTAATTACCTTCAAATAAGGGAAACAAAGAAGAATCGAAATGTCTTCGACCTCATGGTGATGCTAATGCGGAATTTTAGCTGATGTTATCCGGTCTTAGCCGAAGTCCATTCAATGGACTTCCATGGACCACATGGTCCACAACCATGGACATCTTCTTGAACGCACCAATACTCCCACAACCATGGTTAATAAACATAATTCAAGAATCGCAGCGAATTAATTAATACACGCACTGTGTAGTCTCTGCCTTGCCTTAACACACAATGCGATTCTGTCGACCATCCGATAACATCGATAACATTCAAAAAATCTGCAGGCACTCTTCGTACCAAAAACACTGGAGATGCGAGTCATTTATTCTGAATTGTGGTGAGAGACGTATGCAACCAACTCGGTACGATTGTGATAGTAAGGACATGCTCCATTCAAAACAAACTGTTACAATCTTTATGACCGAATTATCTGCTACTATCGACACAGTAACCACACAGGCAGGCCCTTGCCAGCCGCACCCTCACAAAGGGACGGCGAATTCCAAGCATCGCCAACCCTCTTCAAGGACCTCGCCAAAGAGGACGAGGACTAAGCTGAAACGATCCTGACATTGTGCATTCACTCACCGGCGTTTATCACCAGTCGTATATCACGATCGTCCGCTACTTGTTCATTACCCTTATCGCACCCCCTTCACCCCCCTCATTTGATTTGATTTCTCTCCTTTAAATTATGCTTATTTAAAGTTTATCTTATTAAGCTTCATAAAATTATAAATAAAGTACAGTCTTGTGAATATTTATCTAAATAGTCATTCAAATAATACAGAAATTACATAGAATGTAATCTTTGTAATATCTACTAAACTATATCATATTAAAAAAAAAATCTATTACAAATTTTCATACTATTATAATCCCAGCAATTTTCAAGTAATAGTCTAAATGTGTCTTTTAATAGTGTGATTCAGATGTAGTAGAGGAATTGGTCTGAGAAATCAAATAAAATATGGAACTAGTTTCATGTAATTAATTAGATTAGGGCGCTAATAATAAGGTCTGGGAAGTTGTAATTAAATAGTTTGAAAGTTGCCGTGCTCTTTTGATCAAATATTTGCGTTGCATGAGGAATTTCCTTTGAAACTTGTTGAATTAATAATGGCATTATCCCTGCGAGATAAGATTTGTTTCGCAAGGGGTGCAGGTGGGGGCGGAAGCCCCACGTGCACCCGCCCCCAGAAAAGGTCGATCGTAATTCCATCCTCTCAGGAGCCCCTCCATATTTCATACGCTCTGGAGTGCAGCCGAAAGCACTAGCTCCTGGTCCGTTCAATTGCCCGCAGATTTATGCCAATCGGGGGGCGGCGCAATTAGCGGGGGCGGCCGTAATTAGCGCCGTATAACTCGGGTGCACGTGGTGCGTGGCGTCGCGGTGGGCCGTAACCGCCTGGGGGCCCCCCACGTGGCCCTAATTCACGCCCGAGAGCCGCATTTGAATGTTTATTGCGGTTTTACGAAGAGGGTCGTTTGGGTTGAGCGATGCGCGCGGGGGCGGCATTGGACGTGGGTCACCGCCGGCTGGCAGTCATCTCCGTCGAGTGCCTAATCGAATTACCGCAAGAAGACGTACGTACGTATGCAAATTACGACCTTTGCATCGCCTCAAATGGCACGAAAAGGATATAAACTAACTAAAATCACTGCAACTATTCAAACCTTTAATTAACTCTCGCATCCAAAATTTACACGTTTGACACTGGCATGACCAACTATCTTCACCTAACAAATCTGTATAGTATTGTGAAGATTTGTATTCATTATCTCTAATTCGTACCAAGACGTATTTTTATACCGAGTGTCTGGGAAAAGAAGCGAACATATAAATCTAACATGTAAAATTAACTATGTGTAATTATTAGCTCCAATATTAATTTTAAAGAAATATCGCCAATAAAAAACCAATATTTTTTAGAGGATTAAAAACTGTGTAAACAATAACAGCCGAAGAAAGGAATAAGCAACGAAACATAAATGAAAACAGAAAGAAAAAGATCAAGAGAAATCGAGGGGCATATAAATAACGAGAACACGGATGTAAACATATTCAAAAACACCAAGAAAGTAATAATATCACCGGAACAAATAAGAGCAGAGGAGAAAAGAATCGAGAAGAAAGATAGAACAAACAAAGAGGCAAAATAAAGTACACAGGAAGAAGAAGCAAAAATAGAAGACATTACAAATACTTTGAAGAACATGATGAAGGATATGAAGGAAATGGTGAAAAACACAAACGAGTTAACAGAAGAAATAAAAGATCTGAAACAAGAAATGAGAGGGAAAGAGAAAAAGTGGGAACAGAAAAACAGGAAACAGAAATAGAAAACAGGAATAGAAAATAATTGTAAATACAAATGTTTTAGAGAACCGGTAGCGCATGCTGAACGTTTTTGTATTTTTTGAATATTTCTTAAAATAAGGGAGTAATGACGATTTTTCGAAAAACAAAAGAACACCAATAATTATTAACTTGGGCTCCTATTAAAAAATTTAACTAAGAAAAGTTGTTTGTTTCAATGAGTTCTAACTGCCATTTTCGGGTGTTACAACTTATATTAACACCCTGTATAATAAATAAGGAAACACGAATAATATACGCAGAAATTAGCATGAGAAACAAAACGATGAAAACAAAACGATGAAAACAAAACTTATGAAGGCTAAAAGACAACTGAAGGGTACGAAGCCATCATAGACAATGACTTAACAATAGAAGAAAGAGTTGTACAAAAAGAAATCAGAGAGATAGCAAGGGAGGAAATTGTAGAAAGGAAATTTCAATCACTCGGTGAAAAGGTCAATTACTATCAAAATTTTAATTATTACTTTGAAAATTTCAACAATTTATATCAAAATTTCAACTATTGAGATATGTATAGTGTTCAATATCAAATATTCTATTATTTCAATCAGAATATCAAATAATGTCATTTTTTTAATAGACACTACCAAATGTTGAATCAGTTCTGTTACAATTTCAATTATTTCGTCAAAATTGCAACGCTTATAGTGAAAATTTCAGTTACTGTCATATTTTTAGTGCTTTCAACAATAAAGAAGGGAAATTTTAATCACTCTGTGAAAAGGTCAATGACTATCAACATTTTAATTATTACTTTGAAAATTTCAACAATAAAGAAAGGAAATTTTAATCACTCTGCGAAAAGGTCAATAAGTATCAAAATTTCAATTATTACTTTGAAAATTTCAACAATTTATATCAAAATTTCAACTATTAAGATATGTTTAGTGTTCAATATCAAATATTCTATTATTTCAATCAGAATATCAAATTCTGTCATTTTTTTAATAGACACTACCAAATGTTCAATCAGTTCTGTTACAATTTCAATTATTTCGTCAAAATTTCAATGCTTATAGTGAAAATTTCAGTTACTGTCATATTTTTAGTGCTTTCAACAAAAAAGAAGGAAAATTTTAATCACTCTGTGAAAAGGTCAATAACTATCAAAATTTTAATTATTACTTTGAAAATTTCAACAATTTATATCAAAATTTCAACTATTGAGATATGTATAGTGTTCAATATCAAATATTCTATTATTTCAATCAGAATATCAAATACTGTCATTTTTTTAATGGACACTGCCAAATGTTCAATCAGTTCTGTAACCATTTGAATTATTTCGCCAAAATTTCAATGCTTGCAGTGAAAATTTCAGTTACTGTCATATTTTGAGTGCTTTCAACAAAAAAGAAGGAAAATTTTAATCACTCTGTGAAAAGGTCAATGACTATCAACATTTTAATTATTACTTTGAAAATTTCAGCAATAAAGAAAGGAAATTTTAATCACTCTGCGAAAAGGTCAATAAGTATCAAAATTTTAATTATTACTTTGAAAATTTCAACAATTTATATCAAAATTTCAACTATTAAGATATGTTTAGTGTTCAATATCAAATATTCTATTATTTCAATCAGAATATCAAATACTGTCATTTTTTTAATAGACACTACCAAATGTTGAATCAGTTCTGTTACAATTTCAATTATTTCGTCAAAATTTCAACGCTTATAGTGAAAATTTCGGTTACTGTCATATTTTTAGTGCTTTCAACAATAAAGAAGGGAAATTTTAATCACTCTGTGAAAAGGTCAATGACTATCAAAATTTTAATTATTACTTTGAAAATTTCAACAATTTATATCAAAATTTCAACTATTGAGATATGTTTAGTGTTCAATATCAAATATTCTATTATTTCAATCAGAATATCAAATACTGTTATTTTTTTAATAGACACTACCAAATGTTGAATCAGTTCTGTTACAATTTCAATTATTTCGTCAAAATTTCAACGCTTATAGTGAAAATTTCAGTTACTGTCATATTTTTAGTGCTTTCAACAATAAAGAAGGGAAATTTTAATCACTCTGTGAAAAGGTCAAGGACTATCAAAATTTTAATTATTACTTTGAAAATTTCAACAATAAAGAAAGGAAATTTTAATCACTCTGCGAAAAGGTCAATAAGTATCAAAATTTTAATTATTACTTTGAAAATTTCAACAATTTATATCAAAATTTCAACTATTGAGATATGTATAGTGTTCAATATCAAATATTCTATTATTTCAATCAGAATATCAAATTCTGTCATTTTTTTAATAGACACTACCAAATGTTGAATCAGTTCTGTTACAATTTCAATTATTTCGTCAAAATTGCAACTGCAATTGCAATTGCTTATAGTGAAAATTTCAGTTACTGTCATATTTTTAGTGCTTTCAACAATAAAGAAGGGAAATTTTAATCACTCTGTGAAAAGGTCAATGACTATCAACATTTTAATTATTACTTTGAAAATTTCAACAATAAAGAAGGGAAATTTCAATCACTCTGTGAGAAGGTCAATAACTATCAAAATTTTAATTATTACTTTAAAAATTTCAACAATAAAGAAGGGAAATTTTAATCACTCTGTGAATAGATCAATGACTATCAACATTTTAATTATTACTTTTCAAGTACTAATTTCAACTATTGAGATATGTTTAGTGTTCAATATCAAATATTCTATTATTTCAATCAGAATATCAAATACTGTCATTTTTTTAATAGACACTACCAAATGTTGAATCAGTTCTGTTACAATTTCAATTATTTCGTCAAAATTTCAACGCTTATAGTGAAAATTTCAGTTACTGTCATATTTTTAGTGCTTTCAACAATAAAGAAGGGAAATTTTAAGCACTCTGTGAAAAGGTCAAGGACTATCAACATTTTAATTATTACTTTGAAAATTTCAACAATAAACAAGGGAAATTTCAATCACTCTGTGAAAAGGTCAATAACTATCAAAATTTTAATTATTACTTTGAAAATTTCAACAATTTATATCAAAATTTCAACTATTGAGATATGTTTAGTGTTCAATATCAAATATTCTATTATTTCAATCAGAATATCAAATACTGTCATTTTTTTAATAGACACTACCAAATGTTGAATCAGTTCTGTTACAATTTCAATTATTTCGTCAAAATTTCAACGCTTATAGTGAAAATTTCAGTTACTGTCATATTTTTAGTGCTTTCAACAATAAAGAAGGGAAATTTTAATCACTCTGTGAACAGATCAATGACTATCAACATTTTAATTATTACTTTGAAAATTTCAACAATAAAGAAGGGAAATTTCAATCACTCTGTGAAAAGGTCAATAACTATCAAAATTTTAATTATTACTTTGAAAATTTCAACAATTTATATCAAAATTTCAACTATTGAGATATGTTTAGTGTTCAATATCAAATATTCTATTATTTCAATCAGAATATCAAATACTGTCATTTTTTTAATGGACACTACCAAATGTTCAATAAGTTCTGTAACCATTTGAATTATTTCGTCAAAATTTCAATGCTTATAGTGACAATTTCAATTACTGACATATTTTAGTGCTTACTAATAATTGTAATCTAATATTATTTATTTTTAATAACCTGACATTGTAATATCCACTAGGATCATAATACGGTGAAATACAGGGTGGTCACTTTTACGATGCCCACCATTAGGATCTAATAAACGGAAGTACATATAGAGTTGGTCAAATGGGGTACAAGTTTCTTACTTTTGTGCCTTTCAATATACTAGAACGAAATCCGGGATATCGTGCACAGTTCCTGAAATATCGCTGAAAAACTGAAAAAAGTGCACTTTCCTTTTCCTTCTATAACTTTTTTACTTTTGGAGGAAATTTTACGAAACTTGGCACTCTTACATTTTTCGACGTGAGTTTTCTGATGACAATGCCAAGCATTTTCTGAGCCAACTAGATGCCGAAAATTTCACAGTCAACTTTTGATTTTCTTATGGCCGCAATATTGGATTTTAATAGCATTCAAAAGAGCGAAAAATTTCAATTTCAATCATGTATAACACATGGGTAATCTGACATTTTATACGATTCCGCAAACGCCGAAAAATTGTTGGATCTGGCTGTCAATACAACTGTAATCATCAATTTGACAAAATTTTGAAGATGTTTTTGTCAATAATTGTAGCGTATATTTGAGAAATGTTATGTTATACCAATTAAGTTTATACTAATTAATTTCTTTCAGATGAGATTATTTAGTAGTTTTGGACGTCATTTATTAAAAATTGAAGCATATATCTGTCATAACTGTCTCAATTGACAGTACTGACAGGACTGTTATTTTAGGAAAGTTTTATTTTGCAATCAGTTATTAAAAGTTTAATAACTTATAAGACATATATATATGCCATAACTGTGTCAATTGACAGTACTCACAGTACTGTTATTTTAGGAAGGTTTTATTTTGCAGTCAGTTATTAAAAGTTTAATAACTTTTAATAACTGACTGCAAAATAAAACACATGGGTAATCTGACATTTTATACGATTCCACAAACGCCGAAAAAGTGTCGGATCTGGCTGTCAATACAACTGTTTTCATCAATTTGACAAAATTTTCAAGATGTTTTTGTCAATAATTGTAGCATATATTTGAGAAATATTATGTTATACCAATTAAGTTAATAACATTTCTTTCAGATGACATCCTTTGGTAGTTTTGGACGTCATTTATTGACAATTAAAGCATATATCTGTCATAACTGTCTCAATTGACAGTACTCAGAGTACTGTTATTGTAGGAAGGTTTTATTTTGCAGTCAGTTATTAAAAGTTTAATAACTTATAAGACATATATGACATAACTGTGTCAATTGACAGTAATCACAGTACTGTTATTTTAGGAAGGTTTTATTTTGCAGTCAGTTATTAAAAGTTTAAAACACATGGGTAATCTGACATTTTATACGATTCCACAAACGCCGAAAAAGTGTTGGATCTGGCTGTCAATACAACTGTAATGATCAATTTGACAAAATTTTGAAGATGTTTTTTGTCAATAATTGTAGCATATATTTGAGAAATGTTATGTTATACCAATTAAGTTAATAACATTTCTTTCAGATGACATCCTTTGGTAGTTTTGGACGTCATTTATTGACAATTGAAGCATATATCTGTCATAACTATCTCAATTGACAGTACTGAGAGGATTGTTATTTTTCAGTATGCGATTTTCAGATATATGCGACAATTATTGACAAATAAACATTAGAAACTTCTGTCAGATTGATGATGACAGTTATATTAATTGTTATCATCAATTTGACAGGCAATGTTTAGTCAAAACATCTAAAAAATTACAAACGAGTGATAAAATAAAAAATATCTGAAACTTTTAATAAATGACTGCATAATAAAACTTTATTAAAATAACAGTACTGTCAGTACTGTCAATTGAGACAGTTATGACATATATATGCTCCAAGTGTCAATAAATGACGTCAAAAACTTCAAATAGATGTCATTTGAAAGAATTGTTAGTAACTTGATTGGAATAACATAACACTTTTCAGATATATGCGACAATTATTGACAAATAAACATTTGAAACTTTTGCCAGATTGATGATGACAGTTATATTAATTGTTATCATCAATTTGACAGGCAATGTTTAGTCAAAACATCTAAAAAATTACAAACGAGTGATAAAATAAAAAATATCTGAAACTTTTAATAAATGCCTGCAAAATAAAACTTTATTAAAATAACAGTACTGTCAGTACTGTCAATTGAGAAAGTTATGACATATATATGCTTCAAGTGTCAATAAATGACGTCAAAAACTTCAAATAGATGTCATTTGAAAGAATTGTTAGTAACTTGATTGGAATAACATAACATTTTTCAGATATATGCGACAATTATTAACAAATAAACATTTGAAACTTCTGTCAGATTGATGATGACAGTTATATTAATTGTTATCATCAATTTGACAGGCAATGTTTAGTCAAAACATCTAAAAAATTACAAACGAGTGATAAAATATAAAATATCTGAAACTTTTAATAAATGACTGCATAATAAAAGTTTCCTGAAATAACAGAACTCTGAGTACTGTCAATTGACGCAGTTTTGACAAATATATGCTTCAATTGTCAATAAATGACGTCAAAAACTTCAAATAGATGTCATTTGAAAGAATTGTTAGTAACTTGATTGGAATAACATAACATTTTTCAGATATATGCGACAATTATTAACAAATAAACATTTGAAACTTCTGTCAGATTGATGATGACAGTTATATTAATTGTTATCATCAATTTGACAGGCAATGTTTAGTCAAAACATCTAAAAAATTACAAACGAGTGATAAAATATAAAATATCTGAAACTTTTAATAAATGACTGCATAATAAAAGTTTCCTGAAATAACAGAACTCTGAGTACTGTCAATTGACGCAGTTTTGACAAATATATGCTTCAATTGTCAATAAATGACGTCAAAAACTTCAAATAGATGTCATTTGAAAGAATTGTTAGTAACTTGATTGGAATAACATAACATTTTTCAGATATATGCGACAATTATTAACAAATAAACATTTGAAACTTCTGTCAGATTGATGATGACAGTTATATTAATTGTTATCATCAATTTGACAGGCAATGTTTAGTCAAAACATCTAAAAAATTACAAACGAGTGATAAAATATAAAATATCTGAAACTTTTAATAAATGACTGCATAATAAAAGTTTCCTGAAATAACAGAACTCTGAGTACTGTCAATTGACGCAGTGTTGACAAATATATGCTTCAATTGTCAATAAATGACGTCAAAAACTTCAAATAGATGTCATTTGAAAGAATTGTTAGTAACTTGATTGGAATAACATAACATTTTTCAGATATATGCGACAATTATTAACAAATAAACATTTGAAACTTCTGTCAGATTGATGATGACAGTTATATTAATTGTTATCATCAATTTGACAGGCAATGTTTAGTCAAAACATCTAAAAAATTACAAACGAGTGATAAAATATAAAATATCTGAAACTTTTAATAAATGACTGCATAATAAAAGTTTCCTGAAATAACAGAACTCTGAGTACTGTCAATTGACGCAGTTTTGACAAATATATGCTTCAATTGTCAATAAATGACGTCAAAAACTTCAAATAGATGTCATTTGAAAGAATTGTTAGTAACTTGATTGGAATAACATAACATTTTTCAGATATATGCGACAATTATTAACAAATAAACATTTGAAACTTCTGTCAGATTGATGATGACAGTTATATTAATTGTTATCATCAATTTGACAGGCAATGTTTAGTCAAAACATCTAAAAAATTACAAACGAGTGATAAAATATAAAATATCTGAAACTTTTAATAAATGACTGCATAATAAAAGTTTCCTGAAATAACAGAACTCTGAGTACTGTCAATTGACGCAGTTTTGACAAATATATGCTTCAATTGTCAATAAATGACGTCAAAAACTTCAAATAGATGTCATTTGAAAGAATTGTTAGTAACTTGATTGGAATAACATAACATTTTTCAGATATATGCGACAATTATTAACAAATAAACATTTGAAACTTCTGTCAGATTGATGATGACAGTTATATTAATTGTTATCATCAATTTGACAGGCAATGTTTAGTCAAAACATCTAAAAAATTACAAACGAGTGATAAAATATAAAATATCTGAAACTTTTAATAAATGACTGCATAATAAAAGTTTCCTGAAATAACAGAACTCTGAGTACTGTCAATTGACGCAGTTTTGACAAATATATGCTTCAATTGTCAATAAATGACGTCAAAAACTTCAAATAGATGTCATTTGAAAGAATTGTTAGTAACTTGATTGGAATAACATAACATTTTTCAGATATATGCGACAATTATTAACAAATAAACATTTGAAACTTCTGTCAGATTGATGATGACAGTTATATTAATTGTTATCATCAATTTGACAGGCAATGTTTAGTCAAAACATCTAAAAAATTACAAACGAGTGATAAAATATAAAATATCTGAAACTTTTAATAAATGACTGCATAATAAAAGTTTCCTGAAATAACAGAACTCTGAGTACTGTCAATTGACGCAGTTTTGACAAATATATGCTTCAATTGTCAATAAATGACGTCAAAAACTTCAAATAGATGTCATTTGAAAGAATTGTTAGTAACTTGATTGGAATAACATAACATTTTTCAGATATATGCGACAATTATTAACAAATAAACATTTGAAACTTCTGTCAGATTGATGATGACAGTTATATTAATTGTTATCATCAATTTGACAGGCAATGTTTAGTCAAAACATCTAAAAAATTACAAACGAGTGATAAAATATAAAATATCTGAAACTTTTAATAAATGACTGCATAATAAAAGTTTCCTGAAATAACAGAACTCTGAGTACTGTCAATTGACGCAGTTTTGACAAATATATGCTTCAATTGTCAATAAATGACGTCAAAAACTTCAAATAGATGTCATTTGAAAGAATTGTTAGTAACTTGATTGGAATAACATAACATTTTTCAGATATATGCGACAATTATTAACAAATAAACATTTGAAACTTCTGTCAGATTGATGATGACAGTTATATTAATTGTTATCATCAATTTGACAGGCAATGTTTAGTCAAAACATCTAAAAAATTACAAACGAGTGATAAAATATAAAATATCTGAAACTTTTAATAAATGACTGCATAATAAAAGTTTCCTGAAATAACAGAACTCTGAGTACTGTCAATTGACGCAGTTTTGACAAATATATGCTTCAATTGTCAATAAATGACGTCAAAAACTTCAAATAGATGTCATTTGAAAGAATTGTTAGTAACTTGATTGGAATAACATAACATTTTTCAGATATATGCGACAATTATTAACAAATAAACATTTGAAACTTCTGTCAGATTGATGATGACAGTTATATTAATTGTTATCATCAATTTGACAGGCAATGTTTAGTCAAAACATCTAAAAAATTACAAACGAGTGATAAAATATAAAATATCTGAAACTTTTAATAAATGACTGCATAATAAAAGTTTCCTGAAATAACAGAACTCTGAGTACTGTCAATTGACGCAGTTTTGACAAATATATGCTTCAATTGTCAATAAATGACGTCAAAAACTTCAAATAGATGTCATTTGAAAGAATTGTTAGTAACTTGATTGGAATAACATAACATTTTTCAGATATATGCGACAATTATTAACAAATAAACATTTGAAACTTCTGTCAGATTGATGATGACAGTTATATTAATTGTTATCATCAATTTGACAGGCAATGTTTAGTCAAAACATCTAAAAAATTACAAACGAGTGATAAAATATAAAATATCTGAAACTTTTAATAAATGACTGCATAATAAAAGTTTCCTGAAATAACAGAACTCTGAGTACTGTCAATTGACGCAGTTTTGACAAATATATGCTTCAATTGTCAATAAATGACGTCAAAAACTTCAAATAGATGTCATTTGAAAGAATTGTTAGTAACTTGATTGGAATAACATAACATTTTTCAGATATATGCGACAATTATTAACAAATAAACATTTGAAACTTCTGTCAGATTGATGATGACAGTTATATTAATTGTTATCATCAATTTGACAGGCAATGTTTAGTCAAAACATCTAAAAAATTACAAACGAGTGATAAAATATAAAATATCTGAAACTTTTAATAAATGACTGCATAATAAAAGTTTCCTGAAATAACAGAACTCTGAGTACTGTCAATTGACGCAGTTTTGACAAATATATGCTTCAATTGTCAATAAATGACGTCAAAAACTTCAAATAGATGTCATTTGAAAGAATTGTTAGTAACTTGATTGGAATAACATAACATTTTTCAGATATATGCGACAATTATTAACAAATAAACATTTGAAACTTCTGTCAGATTGATGATGACAGTTATATTAATTGTTATCATCAATTTGACAGGCAATGTTTAGTCAAAACATCTAAAAAATTACAAACGAGTGATAAAATATAAAATATCTGAAACTTTTAATAAATGACTGCATAATAAAAGTTTCCTGAAATAACAGAACTCTGAGTACTGTCAATTGACGCAGTTTTGACAAATATATGCTTCAATTGTCAATAAATAACGTACAAAACTTCAAATAGATGTCATTTGAAAGAATTGTTAGTAACTTGATTGGAATAACATAACATTTTTCAGATATATGCGACAATTATTGACAAATAAACATTTGAAACTTCTGTCAGATTGATGATGACAGTTATATTAATTGTTATCATCAATTTGGCAGGCAATGTTTAGTCAAAACATCTAAAAAATTACAAACGAGTGATAAAATATAAAATATCTGAAACTTTTAATAAATGACTGCATAATAAAAGTTTCCTTAAATAACAGAACTCTGAGTACTGTCAATTGACGCAGTTTTGACAAATATATGCTTCAATTGTCAATAAATAACGTACAAAACTTCAAATAGATGTCATTTGAAAGTATTGTTAGTAACTTGATTGGAATAACATGACATTTTTCAGATATATGCGACAATTATTGACAAATAAACATTTGAAACTGATCTATAACATGATATTTCTCAAATATATGCAACGAAATATGTCGAAAACTACGCATCGAATTAAATAAAGTTGCGAATGAAATATGATTATCCAATTATATTTGAAATTTCAAAGGTTCCCCCAGACAATTATTCACAAAAAACGTCTTCAAAATTTTGTCAAATTGATGATTACAGTTGTATTAATTGTCATCATCAATTTGCAACGCATATTTTACCCAAAACATGTAATTGAAGATATGCTAATAATATATATAATACTTCTAATAAATATCAGCAAATACATTTCTTACTTTGACAGATAACATCTAAAAGGATAAATAACTTTATTTGTATGACATTTGACACTTCATAGATTTACATTATAATTACAAATGAGATCTGAAACTTCTAATAAATGACAACTGACCCACAAATAACCTCAAAATATTCCAATAAATGACAGTAGAAAGGTAAATAACATTATATTTTTGATAACTGACAACTATTTCGCAATAAATATACAATGCTTTTATATAAATGTCAACAGATACCTCGAAAACTTCGACAGATAACATCTAAATGGATAAATAACTTTATTTGTATGACTTTTGACGCTTGACTGACACATAAATTAAGTCAAAATCGTTCAATTGACAGTTAAAATGCAAATAACATTTGAAACATATGATAAATGATAGCTGTTTCACAATAAATAAATTAAATTTGTAATAAATGTCAGCAATTACATCGAAAACTTTGACAGATGACATCTAAAAGGATAAATACTTTGATTTGTGCGACATTTGACACTTTAAAGATATACGCTATAATTAAAGATAAATGACATCTCAAATTACTAATAAATAAAAAATAACTAATACAAGCACATAAATAACCTCAAAATATTCCAATAACTGACAGTTGAAAGGCAAATAACATCTAAAACTGATACTAAATGACAGTTGAAATACAAATAACATCAGAAACAGTTGACTAATGACAGTTGAAAGACAAATAACATCAGAAACAGTTGACTAATGACAGTTGAAAGGCAAATAAACGCCACTGTTTAACGAAACCGAAAAAGGTCTGTAAAGACTGATTAATCATATCCATTAGTGCGTTTTTATTTTACTTAATTTTAAAACGAGTTTTATACATGAACGTACAGTTTTTATGACCTAGTCGTACCTACCATCGCGCTGCACTGCAAGTAAACGTTGAATATATTTACCAAATGCGGCCATGCATGAAGGAATTACGACATAAATTTCCCAACTTTATTTCCGTCGCAGTAGATTTTTATAATGCCGCAAGAAGAGCTCCAAATTTATTCAGTTTAGTGGGGCACATTCAACGTAAAACTGGTAATGGAAGAGCAAATATTGGATTAAAAAGTTCCTTTCAGATGCAATACTGTTAGGGGTAATATAACGAGTAATGCTATTGCTATCGGTTTTTTATTTTTGTAATTCCACAGTTTTCATCCCATTACTGTGTTATTATTTCGGATAAGAAATTTTATTATCCACCAAATATCATCTCATTGTTACTGAATAACCTATTTAGTAACCTATTAGTAACCTATTTAGTATTGTTTATCTATATAACAAGAATTGTTTCTAGCAACAAATTTAAATATTGAACCATGTACACATTATATATATATATCTCTATGGTATAACTGCCCGGAAAATGATCTAAAAGAATTGAAAACTACGCTACAAATTAACATTTCAATAAAACCTCTTGAAATTTGTTCAGAATTTGTTCACAAAAGATTGCGACTATTTTACAATAGATATTTATATCGTTTCGACAAGACAGTATATATATATATGGTATAACTGCCCGGAAAATGATCTAAAACAATTGAAAAGTACGCTGAAAATTAACATTTCAATAAAACCTCTTGAAATTTGTTGAAGAAAATATTGCGACTATTTTTCAATAGATATTTATATCGTTTCGACAAGAGAGTATACATATATATATATACCAGAATAAAATATTGTTAAATAATATAAATAAAATATAAAATAACTGTTCGAATTACAAGTGGAACGTGTCATATTGTCCATAGGATTAAAACACATAGCATTTATTAGAAAATAAATCAATAGCAAGCTCACAATTTTGCGATATTATCCTTCCACGAAATGCAGGATAATAAATTGCGGTGGCGCTGAACATGGACGATATTTGAAGTTGCAATTAATCGAGGAGCTTGAATTTTTGTATTCTGTTTTATGTTGGCGCTAGTAGTTACACCATCCATCAAATTTAATTGCGGTTTTTAAAGCTCGTGAAATACTATTGCGCGTCGGAGGAAAGTGCTAAACTTCGAATCAGTTATTGGATAACGAATAAGTGGCGAAGAAATTTAATTAATTATTAATAATATTTATTTTTACACAGTCACACAGACTACAAACAGACATAACAGACAAACATACATACAATATGAAAAGCAAAGAAAGTTGTAATAAATATATTTTAAGAGAAGACAATTTTAGAACATTTCTAGTTCCCAGTTTGCAGTTGGTAGTCATAATATTTATTAAATTGTCTGCAATATGCATAATTTTTTTAATGTTTACTGTTGTTTTTATTTTGGCTAATAGTTTTGGAATTATTAAAACAAATATTCAGTGAAACTTTCTGACATTTCTAGTTTCCAGTTTGTAATTGGAACTCATATTATTTATTAAATTGTCTGCAATCTTTTTTCTACGTTTTGTTGTTGCTTTTATTTTCGATAACAGTTTTGGAATTATTACAACACTAATTAAAACAAAACAAAATTATTGAAACTTTATAATTAAAACAAAACAAAATTATTGAAACTTTTTAATTAAAACAAAACAAAATTATTGAAACTTTCTGATAATTTGAGATTTTTTTTAAAACTGTGCGTAAATTATTATAATATTATAAATTCGTAGACTTTCCAGGTGCAAAATTGTTTTTTTTTTCGGCAATTTTCGCATATTTCACTTTCTTGAGGTTTCTAAAACATTCGTCAAATTTTTCAGACCTACTGGCATGTTTCAGAAAACTTAGAAACAAAGTTCTGAAATAATTGATCTTATATTTGAATATTTATATCTTTTTTCTACGTTTTGTTGCTTCTATTTTCGATAACAGTTTTGGAATTATTACAACACTAATTAAAACAAAACAAAATTATTGAAACTTTTTAATTAAAACCAAACAAAATTATTGAAACTTTGTGATAATTTGAGATTTTTTTTAAAACTGTGCGTAAATTATTATAATATTATAAATTCTTAGACTTTCCAGGTGCAAAATTGTTTTTTTTTGCGGCAATTTTCGCATATTTCACTTTCTTGAGGTTTCTAAAACATTCGTCAAATTTTTCAGACCTACTGGCATGTTTCAGAAAACTTAGAAACAAAGTTCTGAAATAATTAATCTTATATTTGAATATTTATAACTAAATTTCGTGCAAATTTCCCGTTTTGTAATTGCTCCAGTTCCATAACACTCCATTTTTTTTAGATTTACTGGCATGTTTCAAAGAATTTAAAAAAAATCTAGAAAATCGATTGGCAATTTCTGAAATATTTCTCAAACTTTATTATTTTCATAAACAATTTTAGATTTGATGATACAAAAATTAATCACGTTACTACGTTTTTTATCACTTTATTTTTCGTTAAACACAACTGCAGTTTCAACCAGAATTATGTCATTTTCAAATGATTTGTAGCTTTTGTGCTAATAAATATTATTACTATTTTTGTTACAGTTTCATCCATTGGTTATACTAGTTATTATTATATTTTTTATTGTTTTCTTTCTTCTGTTGAGAGTCCTTAAAAAAATAGTACTTAACAACATAAACTAAGAAATATCTTTATATTTAAATATACTATCAGTAAGTACTCGTAAAAAAGAAGAAAGAAATCAATACAATTGTTTTTGATGTGTAATTTAATTTGACCTGTGTAAGACATACTAGTGCCAGAAGCATTAATAAAATTATTATTATTAATACAAAATATTATTATTATTGTTATTAATATTTATGATTAAATTTTCCGCAACTTTCCCGTTTGGAAATGCATCAGTTTCATATCACTTTCGTTAGATTTTTTCAGGTTGGCTGGTATCTTTCAATACATTAAAAAAAAAAACAACCGTTTGGCAATTTCTGAAATATTTCTGAAATATTATTATATTCATCAAGTATTTTAGATTTATTTAATATATATATATATATATATATATATATATATATATATATATATATATATATATATATATATATATATATATATATATATATATATATATATATATATATATATTGAAATTTACAGAGAATTTAAGAACTGTGAGAAAAACTATAAGATTCAGATATTATTTTCCATTGATATGTAATTTGTTGGATGCTTTGACTAGAAATTGCCTGTCAAATTGACGATGACAACTAATACAACTGTCATCATCAAATTGGAAGGAGATTCAGATTTTTTTTGTCAATAATTGCATCATATATTAGCAAAATGTCATGTTATAGCAATTAAGGTACTAATTTTACTGACATTTGCTTCTGCCGTCATTTATTAAGCTACTGACATTTCTTTCAGATTGAAATTCTATTGAAAGTTTTTGACGTCATTTTATGACAATTGATGTATATATCTGTCATAACTGTGTCAATTGACAATACTCAACTGTTTCTTATGGAAAGTTTTTTTTAGGATTTAGAAGTTTTAGACGTTGTTACCGATCATGGAAATATATTTAGATACTTGTTTAAACTCCATTATTATGTCTGGGTAAATAACGCACTATTCAATAATATTTCACAATTCATTAATTCACAGTTCATAAATTTTGATTCGAATCTGTTCTGTCAAATTTATAAAGATAATTAATAACAATTGTCTTCATCAATTTCACAGTAGTTTCACATGTTATTTTCAATAATTGTGGTGTATTTCTGCATAATGTAATGTTTTGAGTTTAAAAATAAAAAAAATTGTCGCAAACAATACAATATTTTTTTAAAACTCAAAACGTGCGTTATTTACCTAGTCATTATTTATCGATATTTGAATCATATATCGGTCATAATTGTATCAAAGGACAGTACTTGTATTTTTTTCTGCTCTCATTTACATTTTAAAAGTTTCAGATATTATTTTATAATCCAACTGTAATATTTATTACATGTTTAGACAGAAGTTTCAGATGTTTTTTTGTCATTAATAGTTATTAATTATAGAATACATCGGTAAAATGTCATGACATACCAATTAAGTTACGAAAGTTACTGACATTTCTTTCATCTGCCATTCATGGAAGCTTTTAGTTGTCATTTATTGACAATTAAAGCATATATGTGTGATATCAAATGATAGAACTCAACTGTTTTATACGACAAAAAAATCTTATATCATTTATTGGAAGTTATAAATATTATTTCACAATTCATTAATTTATTATAGATTTTGATTAAAATCTGTAGTGTCAAATTTACGAAGATAATTAATACAACTGCCATCATCAATTTGACAGCAGTTTCAGATATTATTTGTCAATAATTGTGTTATATTTCAGCAAAATGTTATGTTATAACAATTAAGTTACGAAAGTTACTGACATTTCTTCCAGCTGTCAATCATTGAAAGTTTTAGACGTCATTTATTGACAATTGAAGCATATATGTGTCATATAAAATAATAGTACTCAGCTGTTTTACGAAAAAAAAAATCTGATATCATTTATTGAAAGTTATAAACATTATTTCATAATTTATTAACACATTATATATTTTGATTAGAATCTGTTCTGTCAAATTGATGAAGATGATTAATACAACTATCATCATCAATTTGACAGCAGTTTCAGTTGTCATTTGTCAATAATTGTGGTACATTTCTGCAAAATGTCATGTTATACCAAGTAAGTTACGAAAGTCACTGACATTTCTTCCAGCTGTCAATCATTGAAAGTGTTAGACATCATTTATTGACAATTGAGGCATATATGTATCATATCAAATTATAGCTGTTTTATACGAAAAAAAATCTGATATCATTTATTGAAAGTTATAAACATTATTTCATAATTCATTAACTCATTATAGATTTTGATTAGAATCTGTTCTGTCAAATTGATGAAGATGATTAATACAACTGGCATCATCAATTTGACAGCAGTTTCAGATGTTATTTGTAAATAATTGTGGCACATTTCTGCAAAATGTCATGTTATACCAAGTAAGTTACGAAAGTTACTGACATTTCTTCCAACTGCCATTCATAAAAGTTTTATACATCATTTATTGACAATTAAAGCATATATGTATCATATAAAATAATAGTACTCAGCTGTTTTACGAAAAAAAAAACCTGACATCATGTATTGAAAGTTTTAAATATTATTTCACAATTCATTAATTCAGTATAGATTTTGATTAGAATCGGTTCTGTCTAACTTATGAAGACAATTAATACAACTGACATCATCAATTTGACACTAGTTTCAGATGTTATTTGTCAATAATTGTGGTATATTTCAGCAAAATGTTATGTTATACCAATTAAGTTACGAAAGTTACTGACATTTGTTCCAACTGCCATTCATAAAAGTTTTATACATCATTTATTGACAATTGAAGCATATATGTGTCATATAAAATAATAGTACTCAGCTGTTTTACGAAAAAAAAATCTGATATCATTTATTGAAAGTTATAAACATTATTTCATAATTCATTAACTCATTATAGATTTTGATTAGAATCTGTTCCTTCAAATTGATGAAGATGATTAATACAAGTATCATCATCAATTTGATAGCAGTTTCAGATGTTATTTGTCATTAATTGTCGTATATTTCAGCAAAATGTCATGTTATACCAATTAAGTTACGAAAGTTACTGACATTTCTTCCAGCTTCCATTCATTGTAAGATGTAGGCGTAATTTATTGACAATTGAAGCATATATTTATCATAACTGTATCAAATAATAATATTGTTGTTATAAGAAAAAAAATCTGCTGCCATTTCTTGAAAGTTTTAAATAGTATTTCACAATTCATTAATGTATTATAGATTTTGATTAGAATATGTTCTATCAAATTAACGAAGATAATTAATACAACTGGCATCATCAATGAACAGTTCTGCCAAATGTCCTGTTAATCAATTAAGATACGAAAGTTACTGACATTTCTTTCAGCTGTCAATCATTTAAAGTGTTAGACATCATTTATTGACAATTGAAGCATATATGTGTCATATCAAATTATAGAACTCAGTTGTTTTATACGAAAAAAAATCTGATATCATTTATTGAAAGTTTTAAATATTATTTCAAAATTCATTTACTCATTATAGATTTTGATTAGAATCTGTTCTGTGAAATTTATGAAGACAATTAATACAACTATCATCATCAATTTGACAGCAGTTTCAGATGTTATTTGTCACTAATTGTGGTATATTTGAGCAAAATGTCATGTTATACCAATTAATTTACGAAAGTTACTGACACTTCTTCCAGCTGAAAGTATTAGACGTCATTTATTGACAATTGTAGCATATATGTGTCATATCAAATTATAGTACTCAGCTGTTTTAAACGAAAAAAAAAAGTCTGCTGCCATTTCTTGAAAATTTTAAATAGTATTTCATAATTCATTAATTGATTATAGATTTTGATTAAAATCTGTTCTGTCAAATTTATGAAGACAATTAATACAACTGTCATCATCAATTTGACAGCAGTTTCAGATGTTATTTGTCAATAATTGTCGAAGTTACGAAAGTTACTGACATTTTTTTCAGCTGTCAATCATTGAAAGTGTTAGACGTCATTTATTGACATTGGAAGCATATATGTGTCATTACTACATTACATACTAATACTCAGTTTTTGTTACACGAAAAAAAAACTGATATCATTTATTGAAAGTTTTAAATATTATTTCACAATTCAATAACTCATTATAGATTTTGATTAGAATATGTTGGGTCAAATTCATGAAGATAATTAATACAACTGACATCATCAATTTGACAGTAGTTTCAGATTTTATTTGTCAATAGTTGTGGTATATATCTGCAAAAGTTAACGTTATACCAATTCAGTTACGAAAGTTATTGATATTGCTCTCGTTCTTGACATTATTACTTACATAACACCCTGTATGTGTATATATACAGGGTGTTAGGTTAGTAATAATGTCAAGAATTACATATACAGAGTGTTATGTAAGTAATAATGTCAATAATTACATATACAGGGTATATATGGGTATTATTTTTATTAGAATCTGTTGTCAAATTTATGAAGATAATTAATAACAACTGTCATCATCAATTTGACAGCAGTTTCAGATGTTATTTGTCAATAATTGTGGTATACATCTGCAAAAGTTAACGTTATACCAATTCAGTTACGACAGTTATTGATATTGCTTTCGTTCTTGATATTATTACTTACATAACACCCTGTATGTGTATATATAGAGTGTTATGTAAGTAATAATGTCAAGAATTACATATACAGGGTGTGATGTAAGTAATAATGTCAAGAATTACATATACAGGGTGTATATGGGTATTATTTTTATAAGAATCTGTTGTGTCAAATTTATGAAGATAATTAATAACAACTGTCATAATCAATTTGACAGCAGTTACAGAATTTATTTGTCAATAATTGTGGTCTATATCTGCAAAAGTTAACGTAATACCAAATCAGTTACGAAAGTTATTGATATTGCTTTCGTTCTTGACATTATTACTTATATAACACCCTGTATGTGTATATATACAGGGTGTTATGTAAGTAATAATGTCAAAAATTACATATACAGGGTGTTATGTATGTAATAATGTCAAGAATTACATATACAGGGTGTTATGTAAGTAATAATGTTGTAATTACTTGCATAACACCCTGAATATATACATATACAGGGTGTTATATAAGTAATAATGATTATTTCATTCATTTTTAAAACAACGTATAGTAATCAAAACATTTAAATTTACCAGACTTTTTTATATTTACATATCTACTAGAATTGTAGTTTCATCTTATCAATTGTATTTTATTACAATTGATAAGCTTATTTTCAGTAAATTCCTTATCATTTTGTGAAATCTCAATAGATTTCAATTCAGCGATTTACATCGGTTGCAAGGTTACCTACATACAGGGTGTTATGTAAGTAATAATGTCAAGAATTACATATACAGAGTGTTATGTAAGTAATAATGTTGTAATTACTTGCATAACACCCTGAATATATACATATACAGGGTGTAATGTAAGTAATAATGTTTATTTAATGCTTTATTAAAACAACGTATAGTAATCAAAACCTTTAAATTTACAAAATTTTCAATCTTAACATATCTACTAGAATTGTAATTTCATCTTATCAATTGCATTCTATTACAATTGATAAGCTTATTTTCAGTAAATTCCTTATAATTTTGTGAAATCTCAATCGATTTCAATTCAGCGACTTACATCGGTTACAGGGTTACCTACATACAGGGTGTTATGTAAGTAATAATGTCAAGAATTACATATACAGAGTGTTATGCAAGTAATAATGTTGTAATTACTTGCATAACACCCTGAATATATACATATACAGGGTGTTATGTAAGTAATAACGATTATTTCATTCATTTTTAAAACAACGTATAGTAATCAAAACATTTAAATTTCCTTAATAGGAGCTCGGAAATGAGAAAAAAGGAGGTTTTTTAAAAATAACTTGTATCAGCTTTTTTTTAAATATGAAATGATGCTAAAAAGTCCTAAGTTAACGGGAGAAATAGTTAAAACTTTTGACTTACAGTAGTTGCAAACGATATTTTTGCATTTCGATATCCAATGAGGAATGACTGCCGTAATTTACTGAAAACGATTCATTTTCGTCTTGTGCAGTAAAAGGATCTATCACAGCCAAGTGATGGCGCTGAGGGTACGATAAATTTGCGAAATGACTATTAAGGCCATAGCCACTTTTGGCAGTGACAATGGGCACAGGAATGTTGCCCAGAAAAATGTGCATAATGGTTAACGCACAGCAAAGCGATTTTTTGCTGTTGTTGAAATTAAATCGAAAAAATTTGGTGGCTTACCTTATTACTACGGCGGTGATGCTCTTGGACTTCTCGCGCTCCAGGAAGACCGGAATGTGCATCCTGGAGAGCGGGAAGAGCGGCGGGTGCGGCACCAGGATCCTGAGCGCGTCCACCAGCTGCAGCTCCTTGTAGGCGGCCTTCGCCGGCACCAGGGGCACCAGCCCCAGCACGGTGGACGGCTGCAGCTGCATCTGGGGCTGGCAGCCGCTCTCGTCCGGCCTGGGCTCCTGCACCGAGTACGCCACCTGCACCAGCTTCGGCGGCGTCTTCACCACCTTCCCGATCCTGCCGTCCTTGTCGGGGGACGGCAGCGGGGGCCACCAGGTGGACGGCACCGTTATCTGCGCCAGGCAGACGCCGTCCTCGCCGTCGGGGCTGCACGCCGCCGTCAGCGTCGGGTAGGCCCCCAGGGTGGCGTGCAGCACTATGCAGACCTGGTGGTGTCTGGTGAGCATGATGTGCCGCCGCCCCCCGGAGTCGGTGCCCGTGTGGAAGAGCACCCTCAGCACCGGCGAGTCCCTGGGGATCTCGTTACGGACTATGTGGGCGGACATGTCCAGGTGGTGCGTCGCCAACTCCTGCAGGTCTATGCTAGTACCTGAAACAATTGAAACAAACAACTGATTACACCTGTACATGCCAGACTAACACCTGGTTAGGTCAGGTTAGGTTCACATTAACCACTGAAAGTTCCACCTCCATGTATCGAATATTGTTTTATTGCAATTACGTCGGTGATAAAGTGCTAGGCGAGGCGAGTTAAATTACCCCATTCGTTTCGCTTTAACGTGCCGAATCTACTTGAAATATCGACGGCAGTTTAAAACTTTCACCGGCCCTAGGAGGTTGTTTACGGCCCTCTGCGAATACATTAGAGCGCCTTTTTGCGCTAATAAATATCCCTTATCACTTATTCAATTGTAGTCATTGCTTTTCCATTATAGGGACATACGGGGGGGCGCTAATCCCTTGCGCGTTTCGCATGGGAACGTCAAAACTGCGGAATAAATGTGGGCCAACTGTAATATATCACGGAATGTTTTATCTCCTCGCAGCAGCGGATGTTTTGCCATGGAAATTAATTCCTAAATTTTATAGAGCCCGAGAGCTAGGAGCAGCCCGGATCTAACTTTTCAAGTAAACAAAAATGATGCCGTGAGTTATTGTTGGGTAATTCGAGTTGGATTACCCCAGTTTTGTGTGTAACTATAAATTATGCGTTTAACATAATGTCAGTTTTTGGATGAATTATTATAATATTAGTACAGATTACGTTCAGATTAGCAACATTATTCAACGTCAATCTGCGCTCATCTGATGCAAGCATCTCGGAAGTTTCTACCATCTATCTTCGGAGAACACACTTTTTCGCACTTTAAAGCATACAACATTAAAGTTCTTTGCTAGATTCTGATGGATTATACATATTCAATTGCACAAGACTTTAATGATAGTAATATAATTTGGTAAAAAATAATCCAAATTTCAAAATCCTAATGCCCATAAAACAAAATTAATGTAGTTCTTTGCTAGGTTCTAATGAATTATACATTTTCAATTGCATAAGATTTTAATGATATTAATATAATTTGATAAAAAAAATATTTATCAAGATATGAATTATTACTTTAAAATTTGGGTTCTTTCAAATTTTAAAATCCTAATAGCCAATAAGAAAAATAATGTAGTTCTTTACTAGGTTCTAATGCATTATGCATTTTCAATTGCACAATATTTTATTCATAGTAATATAATATGATAAAAATAATATCAAGATATGAATCATTACTTTACAATTTGGGTACTTTCAAATTTTAAAATCTTAATAGCCAATAAAAAAAAAAAATGTAGTTCTTTACTAGGTACTAATGAATTAATTATACATTTTCAATTGTACAAGTAATATAATTTGATTAAAAAAAATCAAGATATGAATAATTACTTTACAATTTGGGTACTTTCAAATTTTAAAATCCTAATAGCCAACAAAAAAAATGAGTGTAGTTCTTCGTAGGTTTTAATGAATTATACATTTTCAATTGCACAAGATTTTAATGATAGTAATATAATTTGATAAAAAAATATCTAGATATGAATTATTATTTTACAATTTGCGTTCTTTCAAATTTTAAAATTCTAATAGCCAATAATAAAATAAAATAGTGTAGTTCTTTGCTAGGTTCAAATGAATTATACATTTTCAATTGCACAAGATTTTAATGATAGTAATATTATTTGATAAAAAAAATATCAAGATATGAATTATTACTTTATAATTTGGGTTCTTTAAAATTTTAAAATCCTAATAACCAATAAAAAAAAATGAGTGTAACTCATAGCTCTGGTCTCAAAAGTATTCGATTACAGCAGACAGATCCAGAATTTGATTGATTTTACTCATTTGCAATTTTACTGTACTTTTACAAATATAGAAATATTTTAATATTTATGTTTAATCGACTATTTATTTTCACGGAAATAGAAATTTGACAGTAATCTTTAACAATTGGATACAAATTATTGAAATTTTGAAAGAATAATTGAAATTATTTTGCAAACCATTAAAAGTATTCTATACAGAATAAATGAAATAGTGATGGAATTAATTGATATTATTGATAATGTTAAGACATTAACAACAATAATTGATATTTCAAGAGTCATCTTTTAAATATGACTGAACAGGCAACAATTAAAAACTTGGCAGTGATACTTCTAAATTCATTAGTTTTCACAGAAACTATCATCAATGAATTTTAATCGACTGTTAGTTTTCACGGAAATTTGACAGTAATATTTAACAATTTGACACAAATTATTGAAATTTTTACAGAATAATCAATATATTTGTGCAAACTATTCAAAATATGACAGTAAACATTGAAATGATGTCAGAAATTACTGATTTTATACAGAATAAATGAAATAGTGATGGAATTAATTGATATTATTGATAATGTTAAGACATTAACAACAATTATTGATATTTCAAGAGTCATCTTTTAAATATGACTGAACAGGCAACAATTAAAAACTTGCCAATGATACTTCTAAATTAATTAGTTTTCATAGAAACTATCATCAATTATTTTTAATCGACTGTTAGTTTTCACGGAAATTTGACAGTAATATCATAATTTGACACAAATTATTGAAATTTTTACAGAATGATCAATATTTTTGTGCAAACTATTCAAAATATGACAGTAAACATTGAAATGTTGTTAGAAATTACTGTTTTTTTACAGAACTTATAACATAGCGATGGAATTAATTGATTATGTTGATAATGTCAATACATTGACAATAATAATTTATATTTCAAGAGTCATCTTTTAAATATGACAGCACAATAAACAATTAAAAGATTAACAGTGATACTTCTAAATTAATTAGTTTTCATAGAAACTATCATCAATTATTTTTATGTCAATACATTGACAATAATAATTTATATTTCAAGAGTCATCTTTTAAATATGACAGCACAATAAACAATTAAAAGATTAACAGTGATACTTCTAAATTAATTAGTTTTCATAGAAACTACCGTCAATTATTTTTAATCGACTATTAGTTTCCATAGAAATAGGAATTTGACGGTAATCTTTAACAATTTGACACAAATTATCGAAATTTTGAAAGAATAATTGAAATTTTTGTGCAAATTATTCAAATTATGACAGTAAATGTTGATATATTATCAGATATAACTATTTTTTTATAGAATAAATGAAATAGCGACTAAAATATTTAATATTTCAAGAGTCATATTTTAAATGTGATTGAACAGTCAACAATTAAAAGATAGATATATTACTGTCAAATTCCTATTTCCATGAAAACTAACAGTCTAACACTAACATTAAAAATAAGTGACGATAGTTTCTATGAAAATTAATTAATTTAGAAGTATATACTTCTAGTAGTACTAGAAGTATATACTTCTCGTAGTACTAGAAGTAGTAGTCTAGAAGTATATACTTCTAAATTCATTCAATTTCATAGAAACCATAGTCACTTATTTTTAATCGACTATTAGTTTCCATAGAAATTGGAATTTGACAATAATCTTTAACAATTTGACACAAATTAACGAAATTTTGAAAGAAAAATTGAAATTTTTGTGCAAACTATTCAAATTATGACAGTAAATGTTAAAATGTTATCAAAAATTACTAATTTTTTACAGAATAAATAAATAAAATAGCGACTAAAATAATTGGTATTTCAAGAGTCATATTTTAAATGTGACTGAACAGTCAACAATTATAAGTTTGATATATTACTGTTAAATTCCTATTTCCATGAAAACTAACAGTCTAACAGTAACATTAAAAATAAGTGACGATAGTTTCTATGAAAATTAATTAATTTAGAAGTATATACTTCTAGTAGTACTAGAAATATATACTGCTTGTAGTACTAGTAGTAGTAGTCTTGAAGTATATACTTCTAAATTCATTAATTTTCATAGAAACTATCGTCACTTAATTTTAATGTTAGTGTTAGAGTATATACTTCTAAGTAGTACTAGAAGTATATACTGATTGTAGTACTATAAGTAGTAGTCTAGAAGTATATACTTCTAAATTCATTAATTTTCAAAGAAACTATCGTCACTTATATTGAAAATATTGCTACAATTTTTGAAATTGTGTATGTAATGACTGAAATTTTACTAAAACCATTAAAACTACTACTACTACTACTACTACTACTACTACTACTACTACTACTACTAAAAAATTGTAATATTTGAAGTTTTGCTAGGATTAAAGCTTTAGCACTAAATCTTGCAATTTTGGCTGTAGGTACTAATAGAAATATTATTTTATAAATGATTCTCAAAAAATTAGCGGTAATAACTGAAAATTTAACAAAAATTAAAAATTATGCAGTAAGCTGTACAGTTTCAATATAATTCAATTTTTTAGAGTTATTATTGAAATCGCAATATTAAAATAATGACAGAAATAATTAATATTTTGACAACATTTTTTTGAAATATTGACATTTTGCAGTAAGCTGTACAGTTTCAATGTAATTCAAATTTTTAGAGTTATTATTGAAATCTCAATATTAAAATAATGACAGAAATAATTAATATTTTGACAACATTTTTTGAAATATCCACAGAAAGAATTGAATATAATAGTAACCACAAAAATGTTGCTAAAATTGGCAGTGATTATTGAAATGTTAATAGTAATCATTATAATTTTGATTCGTGTAATTACATATTGGCAGTAAGAACTGAAAATTAGACAGTACATAATAATTGCCATTATGACAGCAAATGAAAATGTGTCAGTAATCATTGATATTTGGGTACATTTAACACTTTTACAGTTTTTGTTTTTGACATAATAGAATGATAGAAAATATGACATTAATATTTGATATTTGGGCAGACATTAATGATTTTGATAATTGATTGTAAAAGTGTCAACAGTTTTTTTTTTAACATAATAGAGTGGTAGAAAAGTTGACATTCATATTTGATATTTGGGCAGAAATGAATGAAATTAATAATTCATAATTAATAAATTAATGAAATTTAATAATTAATAATTAATTAATTGTAATTAATTGATAGTAACATGAATATTTAAACTGAAATAGTGATATAGTAATAATGGAAAATTTGATAGTAATCTTTGAATGTTTAACTATAATCACTGACAATTTACTAACAATTGAACATTTAGCTACAACTTTTGAAATGTTGACTGAAATTACTGAAATTTTACTACAACTTAAAACAATTTCTTGTAATATTTGGAGTTTTGGTAGAATTATAACTTTGGCAATAATAATTGCAATTTTAGTAGTACTACTTAATTTTTTATGCAATCCTTAAAATATTAAACCGAAAATTTAAAGAAAATTTGGATGTAAGAGTAGTTATACTAGGACAATTCTAACGCAGGTTAGGTTAGTTTTCGATTAATTTAATCCGCGGTTTTATTGGCGGATTAATCAATTACCGCGGGCAGTAACAATGGGTTGATTGCGGAAATCGCGAGTAATTTAATCACAATTGCAGGATAACAATGGAATAATTGCAGATGCATTACATTAATTACAGGTGCATTACTGCAATTCCAGGTACTTTAATTGCAGGTTAATTGACGATCCGCGAATTGCAGTAATGCACCTGTAATTAATGTAATGCATCTGCAATTATTCCATTGTTATCCTGCAATTGTGATTAAATTACTCGCGATTTCCGCAATCAACCCATTGTTACTGCTCGCGGTAATTGATTAATCCGCCAAAAAAACCGCAGATTAAATTAATCCAAAACTAACCTAACCTGCGTTAGAACTGTCCTAGTATAACTACTTGTAAGCTATAAAATGTAAGTACCCATGATTCAATTTTTTACACTAATCGTTGCAATTTTTATATTTAAAAATATACAGAAATAATTGCAATTTTGACAGCATTCTTTGAAATATTGATAGCAATAATTTAATGTAATAGAAACCACAAAAATGTTAAAATTAACAGTAATTATTGAAACTTTGATAGGCATCATTAAAATGTTGATCAGAGTAATTAAAAATTGATAGAAAGAATTAAATTAGACTGTAATAATTTAAATTTTGATAGCAAAGAATGAAAATATTGCATAAATCTCTGACATTTTATATAGAATTGAAACTTAGACAGTAATTATTCCAGTTTTGCTTCAATATTATAAAAAACAACGAAAAATGATAGCACATAACTACGAATTTTATAATCGAGTTTTTTGTATTTGTACCATAGTGATATTTTATATTTATATTATATTGTAGTTTTATTTGTTTGACGTATGTAAGCTTTTCTGATATTCACATCAATAAAGAATAATAATAATAATAATAATGAATATTTGGTAGTACATTAGGATGAATATTTTTACCAGATTTAAAACCAAATTTTAGCTATAATGACTGACAATTTACTAACAATTGAACATTTAGCTACAACTTTTGAAATGATGACTGCAATTACTGAAATTTTACTATAACTTAAAAAAAAATCTTGTAATATTTTGAGTTTTGGTAAAATTAAAAATTTGGCAATAATTATTGCAATTTTAGCAATACTAATCGAAATTTTGATGCAATTCAACGTTTGTTACGACTTTGTGATCCATAAAAACATAATTGGCGATAGTCTTTACGAAATCTAATTACTATTAAAAAATATATGATTACTATGAATGAATTAATTATTTCTTTAAACATTTCAATTATTCTGTCAAAATTTCAATGGTTATTGTAGCACTTTTAAATATTACTGCCAAATTTTCGATTATTTTTGTCAATATTTCAAGGATTGTCGCTAATACTTCAACGATTCCTCTAACATTTTATTCATTTATCAATTTCTATTGTTGTGTAAAAATTTCAATGATTGATATCAAAATTTCATGTATGCAAATTTTCAACTGGTTCAATGGAAAACTATTGAAAATTTCTATTGTTGTGTAAAAATTTCAATGGTTGATATCAAAATATAAGGTGTGCAAATTTTCAACTGGTTCAATGGAAAACTATTGAAAATTTGTATTGTTGTGTAAAAATTTCAATGGTTGTGTAAGAACCTAATAATATTAAAATCCATAATTTTACGAGTCGGAACAAAACTGCGTAAATATCATAGCAGGCCGCGGCCGACGACGCGTTTCCCAAGCGAGTACATTCATTTTGCTGACTTCGTAGTTTTGGGCAAATGTAAATAAGCACACGATCAAAATGATGACACAGAGAAATAGGTCGTGGGAATACGACGGGAACTCGAAACGGCGATTGCGTAATTCGGTGACGCGTATGGGAAGGGGTCAATTTGCAGCGGTAAGCAAAATTATCATAGGACGGGGGAAGAAGAGTAAAAAGTGGGGGACCAGTATGCCAGTATAAATAGAAGTGCGGCACTCAAACGGAGCCAGTTAGATGTACCGATCGAGACAGAACGTCACGCTGTCCGACGACGACTCATATATTTTAAACATTAATTCCTCAGGTGAATATATAACACAAGTTTATCAAATGTAATTCACACTAACAATTCCAAAGTAAATTCCATACTAATAATGTAACCTATCTAGTGATATTACCGCGCCTTGCCGCTGGTAATGAACGAAGTTTAATAAGGGTATGAAATGTAGGGAGCCTCACGCCACTGCGGAGTTGAACCTTACTGCATTTTATACCTTGTCCTGACAATATTTTCGTACTGACAGGAGAATATTGTAACATGCCTTCCTTTCCATCGTCGCAAACATTTGATAAACAGTGTGGCCTCATTAATCAATCGGTAGTTAAATAAAAAGTTGCGTCAGGGGAACATAACTTAATAATTTCGATATAAATAATTCAATGATATTTGTAATTAAATCGTATAATTAAACTTGCTCAGCGCTCCGATATTCACGAAATCTCAGAATTATGAATGAATGAAACGAATAGTTGTATGTGCTTAAGTAGATAGAAAAGTAGAAGTAGAATAGAGCTTTATCATACTAATCCATAATCAATTTTGAATAACAATACCTATTAAAGTTTTTACGATCACATGGCTGATAGTGTTGGTAAACGCGAATACTAGCAATATCTCCGAATGAGGACACATTGGGTGCTTGAAGCACTGGAATCGCTTGAAGTACTTTAATGTGAAGTTATGTGATTCGTTCCTATCCACAAGGTGGCATTGAAATACATTGGTAGGCACCGTGCTAATGAATTTCTATGCAGTGATGACATGTATCAGATATCCTTCTCGGCACAATTTGAAGATTGTGGTGCATGAAGTCGCTAAGTAACACTTTGTAATTCCAACCGTAGTGTTAATAAGTTACTCTGTTTTCAAAATAAAATAAATCATTCAAATTCAAAGAATATAATAAATTTTCAATAATTATTAAACAAATCTATTCCAAAATTTAAATAAATATAACTAAATAAATAACGTCCAATTAGAGTAACAAAATTGTCTTTTATTTACCTGTCGCTTGCATAACCTTTTAAAATGAATAAATAATATGAAATCCATGTATCTGTGTTTTACTTGCTAACAAAAATTACTAACAGACACATTACCCATAAAACGAACCAAACTGAGTTATCACGATTTTGATTTAAAAATCAAACACAACGTGGAGTACTACCACTAAATCACGAGCCAAATCAATATTACAAATTATGAGAATTTGTACAACACCTGCGTTTGAACCGTTACAGTTGATATCAAAATATCAAGTGTGTAAATTTTCAACTGGTTCAAAGGAAAACTATTGAAGTTTTAAGTTAACTGGTGATAATGCAACTGGACTTAAAAGTTCTAAGTCTTCCTTTTCTGAACCTTCAGAGGATATTTAACTTCGTTGATTGAATAATTTTAATAATGTTGAAAACGTGGGAATCCTCGTCCACAATTGTCTTGATTTATGATGTGAAACCTTTCGGAGATAAATTACAGATTCCGTAACTGCAGGAGCTTTTCTGTGTGTGTGTGTCTGTGTGTGTGTGTGGAATGAATAATGGTTCAGTAGCAGGTCGTGTCACCGAGCCTCTGAGCCAGCCTTGGTGGGCCAGGAAGTCGATAGCTTGACCCTGTTTTGCGTACAGCGTGCGTGCGTTGAGAGCCCATTTGTAAACATGTTTCACGTACGTGTACGCCAGAGCAAACATCGGGATATAAATCGCTCCAGATAGACGGTTCCAGCGGGGAATGTTTCGGGACTTTGTAGTCACAAAATTACACAATGCTCGGCGAGGAGTAACGAAATTGAATTATGATGGTGGGAAGCGCCATCCGAATCATACGATCAGGCAAATAAAGTGCGCCGTTCCAGCGATAATAAATATTCGAGAAACGTTGATCGCGGCGCCAATAAAATCACCTGCCCCGCTCAAACATTTACCAACCCAACCTGACGTGATCATCCTTTGCGAATCGCTAATCCGATCGCGGCAGTAAACACTATTTAATTCGTCCCGCATCGGCGGAAGCTTAACGGCGAACATCATCCGATATCCGCGGAATAATTTCAATAAAATACAACCGCCACATTACCATATAGATCGAGCAATTGCGAGGCCTCGAATTTCCATAAATTCCACGTCGAGCTTTGCCGGGTCCAATTCATTTTTCCCCACATTGTTGGCCGCCGCCCATGCCCACCCCCACACCCCCCAAAGAGTTCGCGAATTCATTCCAGAATATTAGTTTAATCATCTGGCGGGGATGCCTGACTTTTAATTACTCACTGCCGCTCTTATCTCTCCTTGCGCTAGTTCAGACGTTATCCCCGAAGCGTTAAAACACTTAATTTAATTAGACTAATACACGGCCAGATTAATCTCGCTGCTTTAATTGCGAACCGTGAAAGAAAAAGTCAAGTCGAAATCAAAGCAATTCACAGAACGTTAGTCTGCAATTTCTTCTATTTGAGCAGTAATTAACGCGAGCATTCAAAGACCTGACGGTTTTAATTTAATCAGAAATATTACAGGGCGTTTTTCCCACTCAGTCTTAACCACCATACCATCTTAGTATCAACCAACTACCAAATAAAATTATTTTACAAATTAAATACATTACATGAACTACAACAACAATACCACAACAGAACAATAATAACACCTTATAATACAGTGAAACTTTAATCAAGTGTTTGATTTAACCTAATAATAACACCACCAAAAACAGTAATAACAACACCACCAAACACCACAACAACACCACCAACAGCAACAACGATACCGACAACAACACTACGAACAACAACAACACCAAGAACAACAACAAGACAACAAAATCACCAAGAACAACAATAACAACAACAATACCAAGAACAACAACAAGACAACAAAATCACCAAGAACAACAATAACAACAACAACAACCAAAACAATTACAACAGCAACAACACGTTAATCCTACATATAGGTAAAAAAATTCAAGTAGAAAGTCTACTACAATTTTTATGAAATAATTTTCTAATACATACAATCATGCTCACATAAATCTAGTACAAGTAATTAGGTTGCAATAGCAATTTTATATACAAATGTCAAATTGTTTGTACTAGATTTATGTGAGCTTGACTGTACATCTAAGCACTTTTACAAAAATTGACGAAAAATCGAAAACAACAAGTGCCAATTGCAAAATATTTCATACAAATATCAGAAGTAGCAACTAAAAACCATTCAAATAAAAATGAACTTTTAAAGTTAAAAAGTTTAAGATAACTTTTAGAAACGCTTCTAACTTTCTGAAACATGCTAGTAAACCTGAAAAATCTTGCAATGAAACTGAAGAAGGGAAGGACACAAGAAAATTACATGTAATTTAGTAGCAATATTCAAATTTTCAAATACATATACAGTTATTCCAAATTTCATAAACATTGCAGACAATGCCAAACAGTATTATGTATATTAATAAATCATTATAAAATATGCCGTCATAATTAGAAACATAAAATTAGAGAGTCCAGAAATGTCAACAGAATTAAAAGATTTAGAAATTGCGAACTTTATAGTAATTTGCAAAACCTTAATGAAGGAAGGACTGAAGAAATACTGCAAGATAGAAAGAAATGAGTTGCAAGTAGAAAGTCAAAAACCGAAAGTCAAAGATCGAAAGACAGAAAGAAATAAATTGCAATTAAAAAGTCAAGAATTTTTTTTGACAACAACACAACAAGACAACAAAATCACCAAAAACAACAATAACAACAACAACAACCACAACAATTACAACAGCAACAACACGTTAATCCTACATATAGGTAAAAAAAAAATCAAGTAGAAATCTACTACAATTTTTATGAAATAATTTTCTAATACATACATCTCAGCACTTTTTCAAAAATTGACAAAAAATCGAAAACAACAAGTGCCAATTGCAAAATATTTCATACAAATATCAGAAGTAGCAACTAAAAACCATTCAAATAAAAATGAACTTTTAAAGTTAAAAAGTTTAAGATAACTTTTAGAAACGCTTCTAACTTTCTGAAACATGCTAGTAAACCTGAAAAATCTTGCAATGAAACTGAAGAAGGGAAAGACACAATAAAATTACATGTAATTTAGTAGCAATATTCAAATTTTCAAATACACATACAGTTATTCCAAATTTCATAAACATTGCAGACAATGCCAAACAGTATTTTATAAAACATTATAAAATATGCCGTCATAATTAGAAACATAAAATTAGAAAGTCCAGAAATGTCAACAGAATTAGAAGATTTAGAAATTGCAAACTTTATAGTAATTTGCAAAACCTTAATGAAGGAAGGACTGAAGAAATACTGCAAGATAGAAAGAAATGAGTTGCAAGTAGAAAGTCAAAAACCGAAAGTCAAAGATCGAAAGACAGAAAGAAATAAATTGCAAGGCGGAAAGACCCTATGGGGTCGATAGCCTAATAAAGATTGTTTATATATATAAATTGCAATTAAAAAGTCAAGAATTTTTTTTGACAACAAAACAACAAGACAACAAAATCACCAAGAACAACAATAACAACAACAACAACCACAACAATTACAACAGCAACAACACGTTAATCCTACATATAGGTAAAAAAAAAATCAAGTAGAAATCTACTACAATTTTTATGAAATAATTTTCTAATACATACATCTAAGCACTTTTTCAAAAATTGACAAAAAATCGAAAACAACAAGTGCCAATTGCAAAATATTTCATACAAATATCAGAAGTAGCAACTGAAAACCAATCAAATAAAAATGAACTTTTAAAGTTAAAAAGTTTAAGATAACTTTTACAAACGCTTCTAACTTTCTGAAACATGCTAGTAAATCTGAAAAATCTTGCAATGAAACTGAAGAAGGGAGAGACACAAGAAAATTACATGTAGTTTAGTAGCAATATTCAAATTTTCAAATACATATACAGTTATTCCAAATTTTATAAACATTGCAGACAATGCCAAACAGTATAATGTATATTAATAAATCATTATAAAATATGCCGTCATAATTAGAAACATAAAATTAGAGAGTCCAGAAATGTCAACAGAATTAGAAGATTTAGAAATTGCAAACTTTATAGTAATTTGCAAAACCTTAATGAAGGAAGGACTGAAGAAATACTGCAAGATAGAAAGAAATGAGTTGCAAGTAGAAAGTCAAAAACAGAAAGTCAAAGATCGAAAGACAGAAAGAAATAAATTGCAATTAGAAAGTCAAGAATTTTTTTTGACAACAAAACAACAAGACAACAAAATCACCAAGAACAACAATAACAACAACAGCAACCACAACAATTACAACAGCAACAACACGTTAATCCTACATGTAGGTAAAAAAATATTCAAGTAGAAAGTCTACTACAATTTTTATGAAATAATTTTCTAATACATACATCTAAGCACTTTTTCAAAAATTGACTAAAAATCGAAAACAACAAGTGCCAATTGCAAAATATTTCATACAAATATCAGAAGTAGCAACTAAAATCCATTCAAATAAAAATGAACTTTTAAAGTTAAAAAGTTTAAGATAACTTTTAGAAACGCTTCTAACTTTCTGAAACATGCTAGTAAATCTGAAAAATCTTGCAATGAAACTGAAAAAGGGAATGACAAAAAATTGCATGTAATATAATAGCAATATTCAAATTATCAAATACATATAAAATTATTTCAAATTTCATAAACATTGCAGACAATAATTGAAATTTTAGTGCAAACTATTCAAAATGTGACAGTAAACATTGAAATGTTGACAGAAAGTACTGACTTTTTACAGAATAAATGAAATAGCGATGGAACTAATTGATAATGTTGATAATGTCAGGAAATTGACAACAATAATTGATATTTCAAGACTGATCTTTTAAAAAAGACTGAAGAGTCAACATTAGAAGATTGGCACTGATACTTCTAAACTAATTAGTTTTCATAGTTTTTTTTTGTTTGTTTAATAGCAATATACAATTTTTCAAAAACATATAGAGTTATGCTAAATTTCATAAACATTGCAGACAATGCCAAACAGTGTTATGTATATTAATAAAACATTATAAAATATGCCTTCATAATTAGAAACATAAAATTGGAGAGTCCAGAATTTCAACCACAATTTCAACAGAATTAGGAGATTTAGAAAATGCGAACTTTATAGTAAATTGCAAAACTTAATGAAGGAAGGAGTGTAAAAAGACTGCAAGACAGAAATAAATGAGTTGCAAGTAGAAAGTTAAAAACCAAAAGTCAAAGATCGAAAGACAGAAAGAAATAAGGTGCATTTAGAAAGTTAAAGAAATTTTTGTAAGTATACTAGACGTTTCTGCAAAGTTGTTCAATTTTCTGAAAATTTCAGTTTAGAAGAATTAGAATTAGAAACACAATTAGAAGATTTAGAAATTGCGAACTTTATAGTAATTTGTAAAACCTTAATGAAGGAAGGACTGTAGAAAGACTGCAAGATAGAAAGAAATGAGTTTCAAGTAGAAAGTCAAAAACCGAAAGTCAAAGATCGAAAGACAGAAAGAAATAAATTGCAATTAGAAAGTTAAGAATTTTTTTTAAGTCTACTAAACGTTTCTGCAATGTTGTTCAATTTTACTAAACTATCGTCAATTATTTTTAATCGACTGTTAGTTTCTATGGATATAGGAATTTGATAGTAATCTTTAAGAATTTGATACATATTATTGAAATATTGACAGAATAATTGAATTTTTGTGCAAACTATTCAAAATATGACAGTAAACATTGAAATGTTGTCAGAAATTACTGTTTATTTTACAGAATAAATGAAATAGTGATGGAATTAATTGATAATGTTGGTGTAAACAACCAACATCAACAACAATAATTAATATCTTAAGAGTCATCTTTTAAATATGACTGAACAGTCAAAAATTAAAAGATTGACAGTGATACTTCTAAATTAATTACTTTTCATAGAAACTAGCGTCACATATATTTAATCGACTATTAGTATTCATGGAAATACTAATTTGATAATAATCTTTAACAATTTGACACAAATGATTGAAATTTTTGTGCAAACTATTCAAAATATGACAGCGAACATTGAAATGTTATCGGAAATGACTGTTTTTTTACAGAATAAATGAAATTTATTACAGAATAAATGAAATAGTGATGGAATTCATTTGTAATACTGATAATAACAAGGCATTGACAACAATATTTGATATTTCAAGAGTCATCTTTTAAATATGACCAGTAAACAATTAAAAGATTGACAGTGATACTCTCAATTCATTAGTATTCATAAAAAAAAACTACCATCAATTATTTTTAATCGACTGTTAGTTTTCATGAAAGTAGGAATTTGATAGTAATCTTTAACAATTTGACATAAATTATTGAAATTTTGATAGAATAATCGAAATTTCTGTGTAAACTATTCAAGATATGACAGTAGACATCGAAATGTTGTCAAAAATTACTGTTTTTTTAATAGAATAAATGAATTAGTGATAGAATTAATTTATAATATTGATGTCAAGATATTGACAACAATATTTGATATTTCAAGAGTCATTTTTTAAATATAACTGAACAACAAACAATTAAAATATTTACAGTGATACTGTCAATTGAGAACTATCGTCAATTATTTTTAATCGACTATTAGTTTCCATGGAAATCGGAATTTGATAGTAATCTTTAACAATTTAACACAAATGATTTAGATATTTGTGCAAACTATTCAAAATATGACAGCAAACATTGAAATGTTGTCAGAAATTACAGTTTATTTTTACAGAATAAATGAAATAGTGATAGAATTAATTTTTAATATTGATAATGTCAAGGCATTGACAACAATATTTGATATTTCAAGAGACATCTTTTAAATATGACTGAACAGCCAACAATTAAAATATTGACAGTGGTACTTCTAAATTAATTAGTTCTCACAGAAACTATCGTCAATTATTTTTAATCGACTGTTAGTTTCCATGCAAATAGGAATTTGACAGTAATCTTTAACAATTTGACATAAATGATTAAAATTTTGACAGAACAATTAAAATTTTAGTGCAAACTATTCAAAATGTGAACATTGAAATGTTGACAGAAATTACTGATTTTTTACAGAATAAATGACTGATAATTTATAATGTTGATAATGTCAAGACATTGACAACTATAATTGATATTTCAAGACTGATCTTTTAAAAATGCCTGAACAGTCAACATTAACAGATTGACAGTGATAATTCTAAATTTATTAGTTTTCATAGTTTTTTAAATAGCAATATACAAATTTTCAAATATATATGTATTTGAAAATTTGTATATTGCTATTAAAAAAACTATGACTTACATGTAATTCAGTAGCAATATTCAAATTTTCAAATACATATACAGTTATTCCAAATTTCATAAATATGGCAGACAATGCTAAACAGTATTATGTATATTAATAAAATTTTATAAAATATGCCTTCATAATTAGAAAGATAAAATTGGAGAGTTCAGAATTTCAACCACAATGTCAACAGAATTAGAAGGTTTAGTAATTGCGAACTTTATAGAAATTTGCAAAACCTTAATGAAGGAAAAAGTGTAGAAAGACTGCAAGACAGAAATAAATGAGTTGCAAGAAGAAAGTCAAAGATCGAAAGACAGAAAGAAATAAGTTGCAATTAGAAAGTCAAAGAATTTTTTTTAAGTCTACTTGACGTCTCTGCTAAGTTGCTCAATTTTCTAAAAAAATCAGCTTGTAATAGCATCAACTAAGTGTTACTTCATAAAGAGCTTTAAACATTTATACATTGATATGCCTGAATACATTACAGTATTATTTATTTCTTTCTGCATTTCGATCTTTGACTTTCGGTTTTTGACTTTCTACTTGCAACTCATTTCTTTATGTCTTGCAGTCTTTCTACACTCCTTCCTTCATTTGGTTTTGCAATTTACTATAAAGTTACTTGCAACTCATTTTTTTCTGTCTTGCAGTCTTGCTACACTTTTTCCTTCACTAGGTTTTGCAATTTACTATAAAGTTCGCAATTTCTAAATCCTCGAGTAGTACTGTTATGATGGGTGGGTCTTATTTCATTGTGGTGTTGTGTCATGGTTATGATATTTTCATTAGTGTTATTAAAAATAGAATACAAATATAATAAACACTCCATAATTACTATTAATGCTCCGTACAAAACTTTGCTTAATTAATAAATTCGATAGGTTAAGTTAGGTAAGTTAGGCGCACCTATCAATTTATAGTTACATTTATTAAAACAAATAAACAAAATATCGTATAAATAATAAGTATTGATTTTATTAACACTATAGGCTTTTACTTGGTGACACATTGTAAAATATATAAAAAATAATAATAATAATAAAGTGCACAGTGCATAATTTATTTATGTGTAAATACGCACCGATTGGTTTATATCAGGGCTGGTGTGATATAAATCAATTGATTTAAATCATGATCTAAATCAACTGATTTTTTTTAAATAAATCATCGATTTAAATCAAAATTGATATAATTTTTTTAATTAATCATTGTTTTTGCACTGTTTGAGTATTTAAATCAACTGATTTTTTGAAATAAATCATTGATTTAAATCAAAATTGTTATATTTTTTTAAATTAATCATTGTTTTTGCACTGTTTGTGCATTTAAATCAAAATTGTTTTTTTTCTAAATTAATCATTGTTTTTGCACTGTTTGTGCATTTAAATCAACTGATTTTTTTTAAATAAATCATTGATTTAAATCAAAATAGATATATTTTTTTAAATTCATCATTGTTTTTGCACTGTTTGTGCATTTAAATCAAAATTGATTTTTTCTAAATTAATCATTGTTTTTGCACTGTTTGTGCATTTAAATCAACTGATTTGTTGAAATAAATCATTGATTTAAACCAAAATTGATATATTTTTTTAAATTAATCATTGTTTTTGCACTGTTTGTGCATTTAAATCAAAATTGATTTTTTTCTAAATTAATCATTGTTTTTGCACTGTTTGTGCATTTAAATCAACTGATTTTTTTTAAATAAATCATTGATTTAATTCAAAATTGATATAATTTTTTTAATTAATCATTGTTTTTGCACTGTTTGTGCATTTAAATCAAAATTGATTTTTTCTAAATTAATCATTGTTTTTGCACTGTTTGTGCATTTAAATCAACTGATTTTTTTTAAATAAATCATTGATTTAATTCAAAATTGATATAATTTTTTTAATTAATCATTATTTTTGCACTGTTTGTGCATTTAAATCAACTGATTTTTTTTAAATAAATCATTGATTTAAATCAAAATTGATATATTTTTTTTAATTCATCATTGTTTTTGCACTGTTTGTGCATTTAAATCAAAATTGATTTTTTTCTAAATTAGTCATTGTTTTTGCACTATTTGTGCATTTAAATCAACTGGTTTTTTTTAAATAAATCATTGATTTAATTCAAAATTGATATATTTTTTTAAATTCATCATTGTTTTTGCACTGTTTGTGCATTTAAATCAACTGATTTTTTTAAATAAATCATTGATTTAAATCAATATTGATATATTTTTTTAAATTAATCTTTGTTTTTGCACTGTTTGTGCATTTAAATCAAAATTGATTTTTTTTCTAAATTAATCTTTGTTTGTGCATTTAAATCGACTGTTTTTTTTTTAATAAATCATTGATTTAAATCAAAATTTATATATTTTTTTAAATTAATCATTGTTTTTGCACTGTTTGTACATTCTAATAGGTGAATGATTAAAAATATAATGTAACTATAGAGTTAGCATGCTCTAAAGTAGATAATTATAAGTAAGTAAAATATTTTCCTTTTCCTCCATTTTTTCCATCACATGGTAGAAATACATGGAAAATTGTTCTAATCATCAATTTATGTTCAAATTCAAGAATTTATGGGAAAAAACATATTATTTATATCGTGATGTAAATCAATTGGTATAAATCACATCTACTCTAGTAAAAACTGATCAAAAATATAAAAATTCAAATAAATCAAATACATCATGATTTATTTGATCTTTTTTAAATCGTTGATTTTTGTTTTTTAAATTTTAAATCATGATTTATTCGAACCCTGGTCTATAACAATTTTACCTGCATTTTACAAAACATTCGAAAAGTAATTATGCAGTACACTGCTTGAATATTTAACCAGCTACAGTGTGTTATCAGATAGTCAGCACGGAATCAGGGAAATAAATCGACGATTGCCGCAATTATTGAAATTATCGAGTCAGCTGTAATTACGGTAAATAACAAACAATACCTGCATGCAAGAGCCTAGTTGATTTATCCAAACCACATGACATGCAATTCTATCGAACAAACTAATCATTAAGGAACGAAAGAACCACATAATAAAATCCCAAATGGGATTAATCACAATAAATAATAATAGTACCTCTAGACCTGTATGGTAAAAGAGGATTAAAGATGATGATGATGATGATGAATAATATAGTACCTCTACAACTGTATGGTAAAAGAGGATTAAAGATGATGATGATGATGATGATGAATAATAATAATAATTATAATTAATAATATTATAATAATAATTATAATTATAATTAATAATATTATAATAATAATTATTATGATACAAGTTCGTAAAGTAGTGCTCTTTGTATGAACGTACATTTTGACACAAAAAGCACTACTTTATGAAATTGTTTTTTCAAAAATTATAGTTTTTTTACGACAGCTATTATGCAAAACAGCTAAAATTTGGTGCAAAACACTATATTTTTCTTATTGGTGATGAATGAATTGTATGTAAAACTTATTTTTACGAACAGTTGATGTTTTACGCACTTGTGCTAATAAATATCACTTTACGCACTGTGAAGTTATGTTCTTCATTTGAAATAATCTGACGCTAAAAAATACATAGCTTGATCCTATAGAGTGAGACAATTTTAACCATTTTTATTGTAACATTGATTAAATATTTATATATCTTTTATCTGAAATTGGATAACTATTAAAGTTGTTGTAAAAAAATTGTTATAAAAGTTTGTCAATTTGAAACACTAACTTTTAATACATTTTTAACCATTTTTTAAGATTTTTTTTATCCTGACGGTAAAAGTACATAGCTTGATCCTATAGAGTGAGGCAATTCTAACCATTTTTATTGTAACATTGATTAAATATTTACATATTTTTTATCTGAAATTGGATAACTATTAAAGTTGTTGTAAAAAGATTGTTATAAAAGTTTGTCAATTTGAAACACTAACTTTTAATACATTTTTAACCATTTTTTAAGATTTTTTTTAATCTGACGGTAAAAGTACATAGCTTGATCCTATAGAGTGAGGCAATTCTAACCATTTTTGTTGTAACATTGATCAAATGTTTACATATTTCTTATCAGAAATTTGATAAGTATTAAAAAAAATATTGTTCTCACAAGTTTGTCAATTTGAAACACGAACTTTAAGTATTTTAACATGTTTTTAAACACTACAATTTGATAATTGTAACTAATAAAAAAAAATTGGAACAAAATTTTGCAAAATTGCTGATTATTGCATTTTCAATTCATCAAATATTTTCCAATTTTTCTTATAAGAAATAAATATTTATGATTTTTTTTTTTAATGGTGGTGGCGTCTACTTCGTGATACATTTTATTAGTTGTAAATAAAACACATTACTTTGTTAGTATCACATAAAATTATTTATTGATTTTTTGCTAGTTTCGTCTACTTAGTAATCATTATCAAATAGAGTATGTCTGTATAGTATACTCTGATTTGTTTATTTTGTATCAAAACGATTATTCTGTTCTTTCGCACATCTATAAAAACAAAAGTACTTCGTGTAAGTGTACGTTTTATGATATTTGCCATTTATACCATATAGAATTTTTCCGCCGAGAAGTCTGCGATTCTCATGCATTCGGCTGCAGTATAATCGAACCATCACTATGTGTCATTACAAACTTAACGATTTTGGTGCCAGGTGTGGCACCTGACCTGCAAGTTAAATGCGTCAAAAGATCCCCCCATTACTGGCAGAGATACCGTCTAGCATCCGATCCATTCCACTCGGGAAGATGAATTTCACGTCTTTTCAATTACAACTGGGCCGAGATGTTCGAGTTCTTTGCGGAATGCCAGGGCCTTGAACCGACGGAATACCGTGTAAAACTTGCGGATAAGTTTGACGCCAACAATAAGGCAGCTATTTCATCACGCCAAACTTGTAAACTAGCTGGTTTATTATTAACGCAACATTTATTTTATAATACACCCCTTGTCTCGGGGTTATTAATTTCTGGTAACTATTCCTCATGTTTCCAGCCCCGATAACATAATTAATATACACGAAATTGCGTTGGCATAATTCTCAAGACGGTTTTACGTTTAAGCGAAGTGGGTATCTGGAGCTGGTCAACAAGTGATCTCGACACAATACTCGTAAAAGGTCCTTCGGATGCTCCCCCGCAAGGATTTTATCTGTAAACAGCCCCGAGGCTATTCACGATTCATGAAGCCGGGGATCAATATGTGACATCCATCCAGGATTCCCTTTTTCCCTGGTTCCTTTATTGGGACGAGATACCCTTACAACTCCTAAACCAGGACCTTGCTAATGTCCTGCCCACTTCTGGAACGAGGCACGTCCAGAATCGCGATCCGACGCGCCGTGAAATTGGATGAAATACTCCCGAAAGACGTTGCCTATGAATAATCTGGGGTCGATTTTGGGCTAACCGAGGAACTGGGGCGGCAGCAAGGAATCTATTACCTTGAAAAATGCGAGCCGACGTGGAATTATACTGTTATTCAACTCTCAGCGCCGAGAATAACGAGGGCGAAGACGTAAATTGCAATTTCGAAAAACGAGAGTGAAGTTTGTCTTGTGGTTAATAAAAATTTATGGCGACGTGATGGGGGAGGTGCTTGGGCCTGATGGTGCTCGTGAACTTAATTACACAGAAAGTTTCAACACCGGCGTATCAATAGTAATGAGTAGGAACCGGAAAAATACGCCTACAAGTGAAACGAGGCATTGCTCAAAATTACATTAAAGATTAGAAAAGGGCATAAAACAACGCAAAAGGCCGGAATTTAAAAAAAAACCCTAAATTTTATCGTGTAACTTGTCAGGTAACCTTTTAGAGGACATCCAGCTCTGAGAACTGCAACAATTAAATTACTCACATATCGAGCAGTGATTCAATTTACTTACTTTGAATACCGATTCAACATTTATTTTTCGAAAGGTACTTGCATTTGCAGTAAATGTACTACAAAGTAGTTCCTATGTGGCTCTTCTGCCAAAAAGTTTGGGACCCCTGATTTAGTGATTAAATAAATAAATTAAATTGAAACTATGTGTGGATACTACTTGGTGAAACATTATGATTAGGTTAAATCAAACACTTGGTTAAAGTTTCACTGTATTGATAGAATAAACCTCTACAATTGTTTCGGCCTCACGACCATTATCAAGAGTCCAGTATCTCTGTACTCTTGATAATGGTCGTGAGGCCGAAACAATTGTAGAGGTTTATTCTATCAATACAGTGAAACATTAATCAAGTGTTTGATTTAACCTGATTAAATAAATACAAAACACGAAACATTAAAAACAATTGCTTGTAGTATATTAAAAAAAAAAAGTGCTCAAATAGTTAATTAACGACATTTTAACAAAATATGGCAACTTTTCAAAAAGGTCTGCATATTATACCATTGAACTGCATCATCTATTGGATGTTTAATTTCAATATCTAGAATGTTTTTCTTATTATTTATTATTTGGAAAAGATTATCCACACTTATAGGATTGTCGTAGACTATCTACTTGAAACATTTGATATCTTCTATCATTTTCATTGATGGTGTTTTTAGTTGCAACTTCTGGTATTTATATGAAAATTTCTGCAATTTGCACACAGTTTTGCGATTTTTTTTGCATTTTTTTTAATAAGTGCTAATTTAATTATATATTTATTATTTATTTATTTAATTAGATAGTTAATTAAAACAAAATCAGAAAATTTAGTTTTTAGTTTAGTTTTTAGTAAACTTTTCAGGTGCTCCTTGTAGTTATAAAATTGTTCTAGGCTTTCTAAAAATCCTGAAATTTGAATAAAGTTAATAAAATATTGTAGTTCGGTGATTCTAGTGTTGTCTAGTGTTGTTAGTGATGTGATTTAAATCAACTGATTTTTTTAAATAAATCATTGATTTAAATCAAAATTGATATTTTTTGGTTAAATTAATCATTGTTTTTGCACTGTCCAATTGGCGTACAATTTAAAATATAATGTAGAGTTAGCATGATTTAAAACTGATAATCGGTAGTAAGTAAAATAATTTTCTTTTCTTCTATTTTTGGTCCATCACATAGTACTGATACACCGAATGAATTTTTTAATCATCTATTATTCTTGTTCAAATTAAAGAATTTATTTAAAAAAAATCATATGATTTGAATCGTGATGTAAAGAAATTGATTTAAATCACATCTAAACTGGTAAAAACTGATCAGAAATATTAAAAAAGAATCAAATAAATCATGTTTTTTTATATTTCTGTGCAGTTTTTGCCATGATTTGAATCGTGATGTAAATCAATTAAAAATCAAATTAATAATGATTTATTTGATTTTCTTTTAAATATAGAATTTTTGATTATTGTTTAAATTATGATTAATTCCAACCCCCACTACTTAATAATCTTCATTTACCTGGAAATGGCAAAAATGCTTGATTTGTATGTAAATTTTACAAATAAATTTGTATGTAAATTTTACATAGTTGATCTACTATTTTTGGATTTTTCAAAATGTTGATTAATTAATAATGTTAAACAAATAACAAGCCATATCTATTTTTTTTAAACTGTCAGTCTTGAATTTGAATAGATTCTACATGATTTTTTTATCAGTTTTATTACTTTGGAAATTTTCCAAAATTTACTTACTTAGTAAGTAACTGACTTGTTACTTACTTGTGTAAGTGTATTTTGTACATAGTAATGTTAGAAAATACCAAGGCATTGCTGTAGATTTTTTTTTTAAATTGACAATGTACTTACTTAGTAATCTTTTAAAACTTTTAATTTTAATTTTAGATTTTAAAACTGAAAACCGCTGGAAACTTAAAAATGTAACTGATTACTCATGAAAACTTAAAAAAGCTTTATGTAGGAAAATGTTTAGACTGCGAACTGCCGGACACTTAAAAATATAACTGAAAACTGCCGAAAACTTAATAAAAGCTTTATGTAGAGAAATTTTCAGATTGAAAACTGTAAGAAACTTATACTAAAAACTGAAATTGGAATATTTATTCAAAATTGCCGAAAACATAAAAAACATTTATGCATGGAAATGTATCAACTGAAAACTGCTGAAAACTTAATAATCTTTATACTGAGAGAGTTTTAGACTGGAAACTGCAAAAAAAAAAAACTTGAATAGAAATGTATACACTGAAAAGTACTGAAAACCGAATAATCTTTATACAGAGAGAGTTTTAGAATAAATACTACAAAAAAAATTGTAATGTTAATTGAAAACTGCCAAAATCATAAAATGCTTTATAACTGGAAATGTATAAACTGAAAACTGCTGAAAACTTGATAATCTTTATACAGAGAAAGTATTAGACTGGAGACTACAAAAAAACTCTTAACGTTAATTGAAAACTGCCGAAAACATAAAATGCTTTATAAATGGAAATGTATAAACTGAAAACTTGTAACTTTAATTGAAAACTGCCGAAAATATCAAATGCTTTATGAATCGAAATGTATAAACTGAAAACTACTGAAAACAGAATAATCTTTATACAGAGAGAGTTTTAGAATGGATACTACAAAAAAAAAAATAGTAATGTTAATTGAAAACTGCCAAAAACATAAAATGCTTTATAACTGGAAATGTATAAACTGAAAACTGCTGAAAACTTGATAATCTTTATACAGAGAGAGTATTAGACTGGAGACTACAAAAAAACTTTTAACGTTAATTGAAAACTGCCGAAAACATAAAATACTTTATGAATGGAAATTAGTAAACTGAATTACTATTTAAAACTGAAAACGCTTTATACAGAGAGATTTGAAAACTGAAAACTTCTGGACACTTAAAAAAGGCAACTGAAAACTGATGGAAGCTTAAAAATACTTATGGAGGGAAATTATTAGACTGTAAACAGCGGGAAACTTAAAAATGTAGCTGAAAATTGGAAAAAAAAAAACTTTGTAGACATTTGTAGATTGGAATATGCATAAGAAAAACTTATAACTCTAATTGAAAACTGCCGAAAACATAAAAGCTTTAGATAGAACTATTATTTTTAGACTGGAAATTTAAAAAAGGTACTGATAACTTATGAAAACTTAAAAAGCTTTATGTGAGGAAATTATTAGACTGCAAACTGCGAGAAATTTAAAAAGCTAGCTGACAACTCTGATGAACACTTAAAAAAAGCTTTATATACATTTCTAGAGTGGAATGTGCAAATGAAAAACTTGTAACGCTAATTGAAAACTGCCGAAAACATAAAAGCTTTAGATAGAACTATTATTTTTAGACTGGAAATTTAAAAAAGGTACTGATAACTCATGAAAACTCAAAGCTTTATATAGGGAAACTGCGGAAAACTTAAAAAGCCAGCTGACAACTCTGATGAAAACGTAAAAAAAGCTTTATACACATTTCTAGACTAGAATGTGCAAAAGAAAAACTTGTAAAGCTAACTGAAAACAGCTGAAACCATAAAAGCTTTAGATAGACCTATTCTTTGGGAATATTTAAAACAATTATTTATTTGGTAATGTTAAAAAGTTAAAAGACTTTTCTTTGAATTGCCGAGTCTTGAATTTGAACAGATTCCATATGATTTTTTTAAATTATAATTATTTTGGATTTTTTTCTAAAAATTACAGTGCAGTTAGTAATTTCATAAAAATATAAAGACATTGCTTTAGATTTAAAAAAAAAATCAAGAACAAAAATAGAGGAAAATCTAAAATTGCTTTAGATGAAAAAAAAACAGAGTATGTATACTTTGTTCCATTTTTATTTTTAACTAAGTTGGCTCTGTTAGGGTGATAGTATTGTTGGCCAATGTAAAAAGTCACTAGATCTTAAAATATAGGTCATATTAAAAAAAAAGGTTATATTTTACGACAGTGGGCAATGTTGCCATCAAATTGAGTATCTATTCAGTATAGAATTTATTTGTCTTCTTTAAATATTTCATACAAATTTTTAATTGAAGTATTCGTAATTTCATCAATGATTTTTGGCATTTTTAAAATAATTAACAAGCCAGCACACTTGAATGATTGAAACAATAATTTTTGTTTATTGTCTCCTTCCTTCTTCTTTGGAGTACTTACTGGTAGTTTATATGTTTAGATATAAAGATGTTGTTTTGTTTTTATTATTTTTATCTTTCATCAATATATCTTGTTCACCTGTTTCACTAGTTTCGGCTATATTTCAGCCACCTTCAGAGGTGTTAATTCTACAATGATTTAATTATTTTAATATATGAAATAGGCAATTCGGCAATGTTTGTTATTGTTCATGTGTAAAACTTTATAAAATGAAACCACAGCCTTCTTAGTTAAAAATAAAAATGGAACAGAGTTAAGTCAAGAAAAAAAAAATCTTAAAATTTGCGAAATATTCTAAAACTATTTCTTATAGATTTTGTACACTTAAAAAAAAATAAACAATACAATGTTACGACAATTTTAGTAACAATTATATAAAAATATAAATAGAACAGAGGTTAGTAATCTTAAAAAAATCTCAAAATTTGAGAATTATTCTGGACCTATTTCTTATAGATTTTGTGCAGTTAAAAAAATTAAACAATAAAATGTTATGGGAATTATAATAGTCGTACTAAAACATCTAAAAATTTGAGAAATATTCTGAACCTATTTCTTATAGATTTTGTGCACTTAAAAAAAATGAAACAACAAAATGATATGGGAATTATAATGGTCGCACTTTGTGATCCTTCAGTTACTTTTGATATTGTTAATTTTAACACATTCTGGACTTTTTAACTACTGCAATACTTTAAAACCTTCTAACACTTTTGACGAAGTATTATATATTGACAAAAATTCTTAATATTTGAATTAGGAGAATTACATTATATGTGTGTGTGGTAATCACTTGGTAAAGCATACTGATTAAGGAGATTTAAACTTGGTATAAGATTCAATTTTTTTTAATAAAAATAATTCTACAATTCTTTCAGTTCATTGTCAGTATTCATTTGCCCTTGAAAATGGTTTAACCAAAACAATTACAGAGTTATTTCTATTAGAAAATATTGTGAAACTTATACCATTTTTTTTAATCTCTATTAGGAGAATAACTTATATGCAAAATTTGATATTTATGTTATAAATTGATATTTATGATATGATAATTTGATTAGTGTCAAGATGAAGTTGAACAGGTACAGAAAAAAACTGCGTTTGCACGAAAAATAGTGTATGATATAAGTGTTAAAATGTTTTATGTGTTTTGAATTGGCAAAATTGCCAAATTGTTGTGAAAATACGCAGAAAAATCTAAAAATGTGCAAAAATATGCTAAATATGTAAAAATATTCTTATATAAAATAAATTTTGAAATATGCTTTAACATATTCTTCCATGTAAAAACATAACTATCCCAACCTTAATTAATGTTATCTGAGTTATATGTATGTACCTATAATGATGAGCATTGACATACATATTAAATTATGTTAAAAGTGCCTACTATTTTAAAATACATCCTCAATTAAGCAATAAGTAATGAAAGATAATGCAAATTATTCTAAGTTCTCCATTAAATATTAATGTTTGAAAGAGAAATTCAAACACACAGAAATTTAACAATTATGTAATGCGAGCGCATGAAACGTTAAACAACCTCATCCAGGCACAAAAAACAACACATTACGGTAATTAAAATCCACCCGCAGCCTCGCGGCGGAAAAACAATACTCGACACTTATTTTCCCGGGCACAATGCAAACCCCTCACGTTCTCAAGGCAAAGTAAAAATAACACGCCCCGTAATTGGATTACTTTTACAGCTGGAGACTTGTCCTTAACTTCCCTCATAACGAAGTAATGAATTGGGCGCTGGTGTATTGTCTGCATTGTACAACATCGACGGCACTTTGGCCTCGAGGGTTCACCTACATACGGGATTAGAGTGTGTTTTGCAAATCTAAGGGAAAAGTTGAGCACTGTACATACACGTGCGAAGTGTTACGATATGAAACACCAAACAGTCTCGCACTGTTGGATCCTCGGCAGAGTTTAATGGCACCCACAAACTTTCTCGCTGCTGAATAATATTGATTGAGCGAATTTGCCTAATGGATGCTTCTACATTATATTGGTCATGTGTCGTGTGGATGCTTATTGATTTATGTAATGCACTTTATAGTTATAGTGGTTTCAAAACTAGCAATTACGAAGTTTGGTAGGCAATAGTTTCTACGACGCAATTTTTATTAATGTACGCAATATTTAACTTGGTAATAGGTTTTAGAGTACGCCAAGTATATACCATTGCCAGATGTCGTACTACAATTCATCCGTATAGCATTCTTTGCTCACATATGCTGCATACTAGCAAATACTGCTACAAAGATGATCTCAATAAAGAAATTTTTAAAACAAAACAAATCCAGCAACGTCCAGATTGTAGAAACATTAATAATTTAGGTACAAAAAAACAAACGAAATCACATTATCGCAAATTGAATCAACGATCAAAGATCCGTTTTTGTATATAATTGATTCCATTAAAAAAAGGCAATATTGTCTCTGCGCGAAAGACTGGCGAAATTGCTCTTCGAGATTTCATTAATTAACTTCATCGGAGACAATTTAGGTGCAATGAGGTCGATCTCCTGCGGAATCCGATATCTTGTGATCGCCGGGTTGACGCTTCCTGGCCTTTAATCAATCACGGAACTCTGAACTGAAATTAAGGAAAGAATTGGGCGAGATTGATTAACCCCTCCAGAACTTCTGCAGATAATGAAAACTTTTCAGCTGATGAAAATGCTGGAAACTGAATTAAAAGTGCGTTGTTGACTTAACGGCAGGGATAGTTGTGTTTATACATGGAAGAATGTGTAAAAGCATGTTTCGCCATTTATTTTATAAAAGATATTTTTACATATTTTATAAAAGATATTTTTACATATTTTGTAAATATGTAAAAAATATGTATTTTCGTGCAATAATGCATTATTATCAAAATATGTTTTTTTGTTTGAGGACATTTAAGGTCATTTCCAGCTTTTCTAGAGCATACATGTATGCATATTTTTATAGCATAGCTATCCCTGCCCTATTCATAATCATTTTTATTGCTACTTCTTAGGCAACATTTACTTATTAGGCAACGTTGGTGCTCTTGCATTGTTCTTGTTATTGTTTTGTTTGTTGTCATGTATATATTTTGTATATTATGCAGCTTTTCTGCTAATAAATATACTTTATTTGTTATTACATTTAAATCAAAACGAATGTTATGTAGGCAACCAGATTTCCAGACGAATAATGGTAGTACGAATAATGGTAGTAATGGTAGTAGAATAGTACGATAATGGGCTCGTTTAAAACAGAATGATCGAAAATAGCATTTTTATTTAAATTATAGGAGGAAATAATAATTTGGGTACATTTTTTTTGACAAACACAGGAACAGGTCACTAAATCAGATTAAAAAAGTTTTATCACTTAATTTTTTAACTGTGCAAAGTGCAACAGGCTGCATTTCAGCTGACCACCTCCAACATGCAGTGAAATTAGCAACTCATTATGTTTCCACTTGTAGCCCTCATTTCACGCTTTAACAAGTTTGCAAGTACATCCCACCGAAGTCGGTTTCCGCATTATGTGACGTGCCATTTTCAACAGCAATCGCTTCAAATTTGTCAGACTTTTAACAGCAGAAGGTTTTACCAGTTAGTTTAATGCCAAGATTGGTACTAATTGCCTTGTTCTGTAAATAATTTAACATCGGTGTTTAAATAATCAGATAATAAAAAAAGTACAGATTCACTTAATAGATATTTATATAACAAGTGAGTTAAATATAATGGTTAAGTATAATAAAGTATAATTAAGTGGCCACAGGCCACGGGCTCGTGGCTTAAATTTTATTCTCGTGTAAAACACCCCTAACTCACGTGTTTTATACAATATTTTATTCAATTTTGTCGAAAAACGTTTAGAAATTGAACGTTTAATTTTTATGATATCAAGTCGGTGAAAAGTCAAACTGACATTTATTGTCAAATCGAAATTTATTGTCAAATCAAAATTTAAAAAGGCTGATTGTAGTGTTTTTGCACCAGAAGGGGTTCCAAATGAAGTCTCAGAAGCAGTGGGAAAGTTGGTGTCCACGAAGTCACACGCATTCTATCAAATGGATGTTGTATGTTGTTGATTTTGAGTGAATTGAAAGTTTTTAATTCATTAGTGCAATCATGAACATTTTATTTCACTTGAAGATACAAAAAACTGATTATGACGTCTGCCAAGAGATGTATAACGTCAGTTTAAAACATTAGAATTAAATAAAATAATTTAAATTTCCCCAATAATTTTCTCCCAAAAACTGATTATTGGGTAAATTGTTTTTGTGGCTTATTGTATTTTATTTTCTATTAGTGTGCTTGTTTTTTCCTTTTCTATAAATTTAGATTTTTGTGTTGTTTTATATTGTTTTAGAAAATTTATGTAACTTCTAGTATTTTTATTTGTTAAATTTCAGAAACTTTCATTAAAAGAAGAATCTAAAACCTGACGATTTTCTATATTTTTTTCTATTTTCTTTCTAAGACCATGATATTTTGAGACTTCAGGACTTTAATATAAAAATTTAGTATAAAATGTAATAACAATATAAAAAAAAAGTAAAATTGATCCACAGCTTCCTAATCGAAATTAAAATCGAGATGAAGAGTGTAAAAAAAGGATTTTTAAGATTTGTTTCTTCGGCAAATCTTTGCCGAAGAATTAGTGTATTAATTTTACTTTTTTTTTATATTGTAAACAGGAAAAAAAAAATGAAAAATCTGTTCAATACTACAATTAACTATCTGTCGAAAGTAATCAGTGAAATTTTCTACGTAAGGATTAACATTTTGATATAAATAAATATTCATTAAAAAAAGAATCTAAAACCTGGCGACTTTCTATATTTTTTTCTATTTTCTTTCTAAGACCATGATATTTTCAGACTTCAGGACTTTGTATAATATGTAATAACAATATAAAAAAGTAAACTTGATCCACAGCTTTATCAAAATCGAAATCGAATTCAAAATCGAGATGAAGAGTGTAAAAAAAAAGGATTTCTTTAAAGATTTGTTTCTTCGGCAAATCTTAAAAGAAATCCTTTTTTCCACTCTTCATATCGATTTTGATTTCGATTTAGATTTTGATAAAGCTGTGTATTCATTTTACTTTTTTTATGTTGTATACAGAAAAAAAAAATGAAAAATCTGTTCAATACTACAATTGACTATCTGTCGAAAGTAATCAGTGAAATTTTCTACGTAATGATTAACATTTTGATATAAATCATTGCACATAGTCTTTGGATTTTTGAAAATTAATTTCTGTGAAATCAATTTCCACAGAATATACGTATAATATTTATTAGAAAACATTCGACATCACAATTTGTCAAAATTTGTCAAAACTCTCAAACTAAACTGACAAAAAAAATGTCTTACGTGTACTGTCAAAATTGCAATGATTGCTGCCAAACGTTTGACAAAATAACGACATTTTGTTTTTCATTTTCATTGAAATCTTCACAGTAAGCATTGCAATATAAACAGGATATTTCAATTTCATAATTAAAACAAAAATATAAAATTGCAATGATTGCTGCCAAAATGTCAACAGGATAGCGACATTTTGATGATTTTCATTGATATCGTCACAGCAAGCATTGAAATATTAACAGATTATTAGTTATCAAAATGTATAACAATTATTTTTTTTTATTATTGTTTTCTTCTTAATTGGAGTACTTATTGGTAGTTTATACTTTTAGTTGAGGTACTCCAATCAAGAAGAAAACAATAATAAAAAAATATATAATAACTGGCATCCAAAATGGATGAAACTATAACAAAAATTATTTTTTTATTCTCCTTAATTATTGAATTTTGTGAATAGAGATTTTCTGAAGTGAGAACTACTAGTAAGACTCTTGTAATAGGTAGATTAGAATATTAGAATAGATTAGTAGACCTTAGTATTTTTTTGAAAAGTTGTTATCACAAAATTTCAAAACTTTTATTTTTCTTGAAAAATAATGAATCTAAAATTTAGAGTTATTATTGCAATATGGACAGAATGTAAAATAAATGTACGAATCCATCCTGAATTAGGTACATTTCGTGTAAAAATTATAAATTGTCAGTTATAACAGTTAATAACAATAATAATAATTTAAAATTGTCTTTTTTTCACATACGTGAACTATTAAATTGTAAAATGTGCATTTAAGAATTACTTCTGCGGACAACTGGAGGCCGGTTTCGTCCAATTCCGATTTAGAATTCCCAAATGCACATTATCGTATTCATAAAGTGAAATTGTGATAGTGATGTGTGAAAAGAACGTATAATATTTATTCGAAAGACTTCACTGATTAGTCTATCAAAATTACTATGATTACTGGCAAAATTTCAACGATTGCTTCCAAAATTTTGACAGGATAATGACATTTTGAGGATTTCCATTGAAATTTTCACAGTAAGTATAGAAATAGTAACATAATGTGTAACAGAATATATAACAATTAATTCTTGATTCTCGAGATTCGATAATTATGTTTCTTGGAGCATCTTGGATTTTATGATTAAATATTTTTTTATACTTCTACACCCCAAAAAAAAAAAAAAAATCATAATAAAGATAATCGTTAAATTGCTACAAAGCTTCACCAGAATTGAAATTAAATGAAAAGTAGAGAGAAACTTAATATTTACACTAGTATCGGTTTCAGTTTTAAGAAAAACTCCTATAAATTAAAATGATAGAAGTTTCAGAAATGTTTTTAAATTTTGTGTCTTGAAAATTACACAGAAAAAAATCCAGTGTTTTTCTCATTTTTCTCTTAATATCTAATATCTTAATATCAAAAATATGTAGATTGCAGAAAATTTAATAAAAGTATCAGACGTTTTAACTAATATAATAAATAAAAATACTTGAAGTTTCGGTAATGTTCCTAAATTTCCTTTAAATTAACAAGTCAGTACGCTTGGAAAAATTGAATAAAAGTAAAACTGAAGAAACAAGAAAACGAGAAAATTGCAGAAAATTTAATAAATATATCAGAAGTTTCCTAAACGTAAACACCAATAAATAAAAATACAAGAAGTTTCAGAAATTATTCTAAATTTTCTTAAACATGCCAGTACGACTGGAAATACTAAATAAAAGTAAAACTGAATAAATCAGAAAAAAAAACAAGAAAATTGCAGAAAATTTAATAAAAGTATCAGCCGTTTGTTAAACGTAAATACCAATAAATAATAATACAAGAAGTTTCACAAATCTTTCTAAATTTTCTTAAGCATGCCAGTATGCCTAGAAAAACTGAACAAATTGAAACTGAAGAACTAAAAAAACGTGAAATTTGCAGAAAATTTGATTACAACCTCAAAATTTATCTACAAATTACTCTAAATTTTATAAATATTTCAGAAATTGCCACGAAATTTAGTAAGAGTATTAGAAGTTTCGACTAAACTAAATAAAAGTAAAACTGAAGAAATCAGAAAACAAGAAATTTGCAGAAAATTTAATAAAAGTATCAGCCGTTTTCTAAACGTCTACAGTCTACACCAATAAATAAAAATACAAAAAGTTTCAGAAATCTTTATAAATTTTCTTAAGCATGCCAGTATGCCTGGAAAAACTAAACAAATTAAAACTGATGATGCCAAAAGTCGTGAAACTTGCAGAAAATTTAACTACATTTTCAAAATGTACAAATTACATCATATTTTATAAAGATTAGTGAATGCAAAATATCAAAAGAGTTAAAAGTCACGAAGTTCAGAAATTGTAACTATTGGGAGTAAACCTTAAAAACACACAATCGAAAAAAGTGTAAAATCAGAAAATTTAATAAAAGTATCAGAAGTTTTCTAAACGTCTACACCAATAAATAAAAATACAAGAAGTTTCTGAAATCTTTCTAAATTTTCTTAAGCATGCCATGTGCCTGGAAAAACTGAACAAATTGAAACTGAAGATGCCAAAAAAAAGGGTGAAAATTGCAGAAAATTTAACTACAATATCAAAATGTACTAATTACATCAAATTTCATCAAGATTTCAGAATTGCCACGAAGTTTTAGGGAATGCAAAATATCAAAAGAGTTAAAAAGTCACAAGGTTCAGAAATTGTAACTATCGGAGTAAACCTTAAAAACACAATTGCAGAAAATTTAATAAAAGTATCAGCCGTTTTCTAAACGTAAACGCTAATAAATAAACATACAAGAAGTTTCAGAAATCTTTCTAAATTTTCTTAAGCATGCCAGTATGCCTGGAAAAACTGAACAAATTGAAACTGAAGATGCCAAAAAAAAAAGGGTGAAAATTGCAGAAAATTTAACTACAATATCAAAATGTACTAATTACATCAAATTTCATCAAGATTTCAGAATTGCCACGAAGTTTTAGGGAATGCAAAATATCAAAAGAGTTAAAAAGTCACAAGGTTAAGAAATTGTAACTATCGGAGTAAACCTTAAAAACACAATTGCAGAAAATTTAATAAAAGTATCAGCCGTTTTCTAAACGTAAACACTAATAAATAAAAATACAAGAAGTTTCAGAAATCTTTCTCAATGTTCTTAAGCATGCTAGTATGCCTGAAAAAACTGAACAAACTGAAACGGAAGATGCCAAAAAAAAAAAAAACGTGAAAATTGCAGAAAATTTAACTACAATTTCAAAATGTACAAATTACATCAAATTTCATAAAGATTTCAAAATTGCCACGAAGTTTTAGGAAATGCAAAATATCAAAAGAGTTAAAAAGTCACAAGGTTCAGAAATTGTAACTATTGGAGTAAACCTATAAAACACAATTGCAGAAAATTTAATAAAAGTATCAGCCGTTTTCTAAACGTAAACATTAATACATAAAAATGCAAGAAGTTTCAGAAATCTTCCTAAATTTTCTTAAGCGTGCCAGTATGCCTGGAAAAACTGAACGAATTTAAACTGAAGATGCAAAAAAACGTGAAAATTGCAGAAAATTTAACTACCATTTCATAATGTACAAATTACATCAAATTTCATAAAGATTTCAGAATTGCCACGAAATTTTAGGAAATGCAAAGTATCAAAAGAGTTAAAAAGTCACGAGGTTCAGAAATTGTAACTATTGGAGTAAACCTTAAAAACACACAATCGAAAAAAGTGGAAAATCAGAAAATTTTATTGAAATTATAGAAAACTTGACAACAGTAGCGATTATTATTATTATCATCTCCACCTTATTCTACCCATAGGGCGTTAAGTTAACACTAAGGCAATAGTATAAAAAATGCAAATGATATGCTACACTTTTCAGCAATTTTAATACAATATGATGGGTTTAAATTAAGTTGCATTTCTAAAAGATTTTAGAACGACGAGTATGTCTCAAATAAGTGAGAAATTCGAATGTATAACTTTCCGAAAGTACCTATAGGTCAGTTACTACATCTTCGATTGTTTCTGAATTAATTTACGTTTTCTGATTCTTTCGTTTTCCGTGTTTCCCTTCCATGTTGTTTTGTTTTTGTTAGTTTGCAGTTTCATCTGAATTCCATTCACTTATTCTAAATTCACATTAAAATTTAGAATAAGTGAATGGAATTCCGATGAAAGTGCAAGAAACTAACAATTTTGTTTTTGTGACTGGTTTTTGTGACAACATGGAAAAGACACAAGGAAAACAAAAATGATCGGAAAACGTAAATTAATTCAGAGGCAATAGAAAATGAAGTAAAATGATTTGCTAAAAAGTTTTAGGACTCCTGCTCATGATATATATCAGATAATGTAATGTCCCTACTCATGGATCACTGTACTATAGATAACTATACTACACTGGTATATTACTATACAATGCTATATTCAAAATAATTAAATAAACAATCTTTTTTACAGTTATTATAATTGGCCATTCAATAAATGAATAACTATTGCAGTTATTGGGATCAACTTTATTTTTACTGCACAAATTTATATTCGCAACATTAATAAAAAAAAACAGGTTTGCATTTTATAACACCAGCCATTAAACAGTTCCCCAAACTTTCCCCTATTATTACATTATTACGATCACGACAGGCAAAATTTAATCTCTAGCTCTGTGTAAGTACTTGAAAACTTGTTTTCGATAGGGATCAGGCCGATCTTCGGGGGTAATACAATTTTCCTGCCACTCAAAGTTTCGAAGGCAAAAAGCGCACACCCTAATCCCGCACGAAAAACTTAATACACTTCGCCCCGCAATGCAGAATGCCAACAAACTTCGCTTGTTAACACCGCAGAACCTTGAACGTGCGGATCGCTTTACGCCGAAGAACAAAACACCAGCCTCAAGGCGCCGCAATGGTATCGCGTTACTTCCAGCAAAGACGTGTCGTCCATCAGACCGAAAGTGCGGAAATCGTTTGCAGTAAATAAGTAAGGATATTGAGCACCTTCACTCCGCCAGAGAATCAATTCGAATTCGACCACATCCCAAGCTTGAAAATTTAAATTGACGCAGACGTGTCTATTATGGGAGCTTAGAGTTGCCTGTGAAGTTAGGAGGATTCAAATATTTGCAGTATTGATTTGATCGTCCCATTTCCTGCGGTATTGAGAGCGCACAAATTGCGTCAGTAAAGTTTCAGATTTATATGCACTCAATTGCTCGATGATGTTTGTGTGAATGGCAATAATTTTGAGAATATGATAAAAAAATTATAATCAATGAAATTACGTTTACTTTTTTTCCACAACTTTGTTTATATATTGTGATGTTATTTCTTAGCGCAGATTTTATAATTTAGATAGGAATTAATTAGGAATTTATTAATTGTTAAAAATTATTATTAATAGGAATAGATATAATTAGGCAATCAGATGATTTAATAATCAATTAGAAAGGGTTTCTAAGAACCTAATAATATTAAAATCCATAATTTTACGAGTCGGAACAAAACTGCGTAAATATCATAGCAGGCCGCGGCCGACGACGCGTTTCCCAAGCGAGTACATTCATTTTGCTGACTTCGTAGTTTTGGGCAAATGTAAATAAGCACACGATCAAAATGATGACACAGAGAAATAAGTCGTGGGAATACGACGGGAACTCGAAACGGCGATTGCGTAATTCGGTGACGCGTATGGGAAGGGGTCAATTTGCAGCGGTAAGCAAAATTATCATAGGACGGGGGAAGAAGAGTAAAAAGTGGGGGACCGGTATACCAGTATAAATAGAAGTGCGGAACTCAAACGGAGCCAGTTAGATGTACCGATCGAGACAGAACGTCACGCTGTCCGACGACGACTCATATACTTTAAACATTAATTCCTCAGGTGAATATATAACACAAGTTTATCAAATGTAATTCACACTAACAATTCCAAAGTCAATTCCATAATAATGTAACCTATCTAGTGATATTACCGCGCCTTGCCGCTGGTAATGAACGAAGTTTAATAAGGGTATGAAATGTAGGGAGCCTCACGCCACTGCGGAGTTGAACCTAACTGCATTTTATACCTTGTCCTGACAATATTTTCGCACTGACAGGAGAATATTGTAACATGCCTTCCTTTTCTCGTCGCAAACATTTGATAAACAGTGTGGCCTCATTAATCAATCGGTAGTTAAATAAAAAGTTGCGTCAGGGGAACATATCTTAATAATTTCGATATAAATAATTCAATGATATTTGTAATTAAATCGTATAATTATACTTGCTCAGCCCTCCGATATTCACGAAATCTCAGAATTATGAATGAATGAAACGAATATTTGTATGTGCTTAAATAGATAGAAAAGTAGAAGTAGAATAGAGCTTTATCATACTAATCTATAATCAATTTTGAATAACAATACCTATTAAAGTTTTTACGATCACATGGCTGATAGTGTTGGTAAACGCGAATACTAGCAATATCTCCGAATGAGGACACATTGGGTGCTTGCAGCACTGGAATCGCTTGAAGTACTTTAATGTGAAGTTATGTGATTCATTCCTATCCACAAGGTGGCGTTGAAATACATTGGTAGGCACCGTGCTAATGAATTTCTATGCAGTGATGACATGTATCAGATATCCTTCTCGGCACAATTTGAAGATTGTAGTGCATGAAGTCGCTAAGTAACACTTTGTAATTCCAACCGCAGTGTTAATAAGTTACTCTGTTTTCAAAATAAAATAAATCATTCAAATTCAAAGAACATAATAAATTTTCAATAATTATTAAACAAATCTATTCCAAAATTTAAATAAATATAACTAAATAAATAACGTCCAATTAGAGTAACAAAATTGTCTTTTATTTACCTGTCGCTTGCATAACCTTTTAAAATGAATAAATAATATGAAATCCATGTATCTGTGTTTTACTTGCTAACAAAAATTACTAACAGACACATTACCCATAAAACGAACCAAACTGAGTTATCACGATTTTGATTTAAAAATCAAACATAACGTAGAGTACTACCACTAAATCACGAGCCAAATCAATATTACAAATTACGAGAATTCGTAAATCACGAGCCAAATCAATTACTTGAATTATAAGAATTCATGTAATATGCAGTTAAAGAAATCAAATGCATCCAATTGCATTTAAGGATGAATTGCAGTTAAATAAATGCAATGAATAATAAATATTACAAATTATGAGAATTTGTACAACACCTGGGTTCGAACCGTTACAGGTTTTTAGCTAATACTATAAGTTAAGTAAGGCACAGCTAATAATAATACATGAGTTTAATGAAAATGTGCAAATTGAATTAAAATTTGAAACTCAACGTAGAAGGACGTTCGACATTTCCACAAAAGCAGAAAATTACGAGGATTTCGAACCTCGAATCAGAATTGTGATTGGATATTCAGTTTCACCGGAAAATGGGAAAATTGATTACAATAATAAAGCGTTGTTTCGTAGCCATATTAGTACGAAATCCGTGGGTAGTAACAGGTGCATTTCAAGTTTTGACGAACGCCTGCACAAATCAACAACAATAATTGCCAATCAGGTGCGAAGTTATAAAAACGCTTATATGTTACCAAATGTGTTATTTATGAATTTCTCAGGTAGGTACGTGTTGTTTCGTAGCCATAGTAACAGTGAGAAATCCGTGAGTAGTAACAGGTGCATTTCATGTTTTGACGAACAATGAATGCACAAATCAACAACAATAATTGCCAATCAGGTGCGAAGTTATAAAAACGCTTATATGTTACCAAGTGTGTTATTTATGAATTTCTCAGGTAGGTACGTAGGTTTTAAATTGTTTACTAGGCTGCAATTTAGAGTATCAAGATGTAAACTCTCCCTAGATAATCGTGAGACGACATGCGATAAAAGCATTCCGGTGTAAAAACAGTACTCACCGGTGGTGTTGAGCGGTATGGGATCCGGTACGACGTACCGTGCGGGCACCGTCTGCTTGGTGCTGAAGGGCCCGTAGGTGGCCCTCACGGAGATGGGCTGCGAGCTCTGGAACACGGTGAAGCGGTCCACGGAGAGGAGCGACCCCTGTCCCCCGGCACCTCCCTCGTCGCCAGAGGGGACGTAGTGCTGCCGAGGGGACTGCTTCAGGAAGAAGCCGCCGTCCTTGTTCTCGAAATGCACGTTCACACATTCTGTATACCCTGCAACGGACAAGAGGAATCGTTGTTAGTTAGGTTGGGTGTGGGGGGGTTGTTATCGTTGGGCACCTCCACCAGGAGGTGGCCCCCTAATTTCGCAGGGGCGCTGCTAATTAATTTAATTAAACTGTAATGTCTCCATTTGTATGAGGCGCGTGATTGCCGCCGGGCCGAGGAGTAAACAATTATGAAAATTAGGCTGAGGAGGAAAAGTTTCAACGGAATTAAGAATTTAAGTTATCACAAGAGCACACGGTGCTAGTACAAGACAAAAATTAGGACGCGCAATTTGGCCTTATTAAAATCAATTTTTACCAATGAAAGCATCAATAAGAGTACTACAACCCTTTTACACACCTGGAGCCTGCAGGTACGTAAAAGAGGTGCCCCAAACGAGTGCCCTAATATTTAGAAAAAAATTACATAATTATGGAATATTAAATTCCCAAACGAGTCCCTAAAAATTATTTAAAAAATTACATAATTATGGAATTCTCATATAAATTATATTATATGGAATTCATGTGCGAACAAAGTTCATAACTGCTGTATTTCATGTAGTTTTACCAAATCGCTCGGACAGATCAATATTAGATTTCAAAATACCATTTTTGACCAAAACAAAATTTATAATGTTATTGGTGTATCTGATATGACATCATTATATTTTTTTATAAGACCTATCTTTTTCTAGTTTTTTATGGATCTTCGTACGACATACACTGAAATTACCGATATTTTCTGAATATCGCCATTCAGAAAATAAATAGTGCCTTACATAGCTTTTGTTTTACTTAAATAAATGGTGACATACAGAAATATTACACCTTGTTTTTTACATCAATTGTGACATAAAGAAATATTACCATAAGAAATAGAGATAGTAAATAGTATAACATTTTTTCTAGAAAATTGCAATTGTACCTATACTCGGACTCAGAATATAAGATTAGAAACTAGGACTTTGGATAATTGTTTACGATTTTATTCAAAACTTAATTAACTATTATTGTTGCTACAATTGTTTATCAATACTGTATTAATATTTCGATCAAGAATACTTAAATGCATTAAAAAATATCGAAAAATGTGATTTAGTTTACAAATACAATTTTGGAAAATATTATGTATAGGTAATTAAATGCTTTTGATAATTCTACTAAACGTTTAACATAATTTATAAATATGACAAAAACTCGAAAAATATGTTTAGAAACTAGGACTTTGAATAATTGTTTATGATTTAATTCAAAACTTAAATAATTATTATTGTTGCTTAAATTGTTCATCAATAGTGTATTAAAATTTCAATAAGAAATACTTAAATGCATTCAAAAGTAAGGAAATATGTGACTCAGTTTGCAACTAAAATTTTGAAAAATACGATTAAACTATGCTTTTGGTAATTCGTTATGACTATATGTCAAATTTAATAAAGATCACAATAAAAATGCTCATCATAGTTCATCAATATTGTGTTAAAAACACAATTATAACTTAATAAGTTATTAATGTATCATGTTTAATTATAATATTTATCAAAATGTTTGCTTTTTGGATCGTGCAATTGGACGATTTTTAAATTTATTTTATTGAAAGTGCTTTAAAATTCAGTTGGATATATGATTTTTTGCTTGAAGTTCTTGTAATTTTTTGGGCAATAGGGCAATACAGGGGATCCCAGTTTTATCATTATCAATTATCATTATCACAAAACTAGAAAATGAAAAACCACTACGGTGGTTTTTCGGGAAATTACCATCAACATTTTAGAAGTATTTTTCTTGAATTTTATAAATATGCGGAAGTGATAAAACATGTAAAATATATAGGGTGTCCAACGCTAATAGACCATTAAAAGTTTGTGGGGTTCCTGATAAAAGAAAAATTTGAAAAAAATTAATTCAAATTAATTGATTCGCTTCTACTCAGGTTCTTCTTACTCGGTTTCTTACTCGGCTCTACTCAGGTAGCGAATCAGCCCCAAAAGCCCTTTTGGGGCTGATTCGGTTCTACTCCGGTGAAATGCTATTTACCTTCTATCATTTCCCGTTCTACCGGAAGTAGCCATCAACATTTTTTTTTAAATGGAACACCCTATATATTATTATGTTTCAGGCTTTCCCGTTTAATTTGAAACATGTTTTGTACAAATGTGTGTACAGCAATCTTTTTTTTACTTTCCGAGATAAAAAATTAAATTCCAAGATTTTGACCTCAAAAAGACGTAATGAAAAATGGCTTCAATTTCTCTTACGAATAAGATATAAACCCGTTTAATTTCAAATATCTTTTGTAGAGATGTACAATCATGCTTACATAAATCAAGTACAAACAATTTGACATTGCTATATAAAATTGCTGTTGTAACCTAAATTATTGTACTAGATTTATGTAAGCATGACTGTACCTATACTCTGTTCCATTTTTATTTTTAACTAAGAAAGCTGTGGTTTCTTTTATAAAGTTTTACACATGAACAGCAACAAATATTATCTGACAGTGAAAAAATATTAAATATCAGATTTCTAACAACGTTGCCTAATTCATATATTAAAATAATTAAATTATTGCTTCAATCATTCAAGTGTGCTGGTTTTTTAATTATTTAAATTTATGCTATACCGGCCGGTTCCAGAATGGCATTAAAGTTTCCTTTAAACCGAAAAGGCGCCTTTAAGTACTGTGACGTGTTCCATGATTGATTTTTAAACGTCACTTTACGAAAAAGTGTCTTTTATCATATGGAACAGAAGCAGACTTTAAAGTCGACTTTTCCATTAAGGGCCGGTTCCATAATATAACAGAAAAGTCTCCTTTATGTAAAGCTTACTTTAGACGTAAAAGCAGTTTTAAGATGGTTTTCACTACACATTTTGATTTATGAGAATTAACATTAAAAAAAGATGTAAGATTGAGTTCTCATTGGAATATGTCGATATTTGAGGTTATAGAAACAGAAGAAACGTCAAATTGACAATTTTATTATTAGATGCGTAACTCATGATAGCTCTACTTTTTTCTATGATAGATACTTTTTGTATCTAAATGATACATTGTGTAGTAGGTAAAAAAACACACAGAGATAACTTTGTTAGTATCACTTAGATTTATTTAGTGATACTAACAAAGTAACCTGTGTGCGTTTTTTACCTAATTTTATCACTGTTTTAAGCACATTTCGAAGTTGTGGGGATAAATATTAATACAAAAAAAACCAGATTGATAATTTTCATGGCAATATGTTGATATGTTAGGTTATGGAAGTACACGAAATGTCAAACTGGCAGTCATAGTTATCACTACTATTTCGATGTTATGGGAATTAATATTAAAAAAGACCTCAAATTGTCTAAACCTGTCTAAAAAATACAGTATTTACTGGAATATGTTGATATTTGGATTTGCAAAGTTAATGCAAACTAAAAATTAGTATTGATGATAACTATTTGTTTGTTGTACAGGGTGTCCCAAAAATAATGGACAAACTCAATAGCATGATATTTATGGATGGCTACTGAGTCCTGAAAATGCGCTAGAAAATTAAAAAAAACTATAAATCCTAGACGACATTATTATAAATATTTTAATTGTACTGCAAATTATGATTACGTTGATTTTTCAACAATTTTCAGTTTTGAAATATTTAAATACGCATTTAGAAATGGGCATATCCTATGAGTTTATTTAAAAAAAATATGATTACAACTTAAAAATCAACAAATCAACAAAACAACTCATGTGTTGAACAACTTAACACATGATTGGTATCAGTATTTTAATTGTACAGTAGATTGTTGTTACGTTGATTTTAGAACAATTTTTATTTTGAAATATTTAAACACGCTATTCGAAATGGAAATATCCAAAAATATATTTAAAAAATACTACCTCTGTTCCATAATAAGTGACCCATTACAGATTTTTATTTTTTCCATAATAAGTGACCATTACAGATTTTTATTTTTTCCGTAATAAGTAAGCCATTGCTAATGTCTAGTTTTTACAAAATAAGTGAGCCATTTTCATTTCTAAGAAGTACTATATATTTTTTTCAAAATAACTTACGAAAAATGTATAAACGTAGTATACACGAATAGTAGGCAAGCGATTTTCCCTACGAAGTTTTGCCTTGCTATTATGTTTGAGCTTATAATTATCGTTTGAACAGAATCATTACCTTGTTTCCATATTCTTTTTATAGTGGCGCTTGATGTACCAAATATTTCAGTTGCCAAAATCAAGGCTCCCTTTTTCAGCCGTCAATTATTCTGATGTTTCAGTAAAAACTGAATAAAAGCCGTTCATTTTTGGTTGATTAAATTAGGTCTTCTCATCGTTTGAAACTTCTTTGAAGTGTTAAAGCACTTTCGCTTAAAAAATTTAATTTTTATTGTTGCTTTTGACAAATTAAACTGTCAAATATTTTGACGTCCATGGCATGTATCATTAAGGATTTGGCGTATATTAATAATATCAAAATAGAAATTAAAAAAGTAACTAAGTGTCAATAAGTTTGAAAGAAAATTCAAATGGCTCACTTAATATAGAACAGAGGTAGTATATAATTAAACAGCTTAACACACGATTTTCATTTAATTCCTTCTAAGAGCACTTCTAAACTTGCTGTAATGTTATATCTTTGACTAGCAATATTTTGAAAAGTATAGCCCGAGGATTTTTTTTAGTATTTTTTAAGAACTCAGTAGCCATCCCCGAGTGGCATGTTGTTGAATATGTCCAATATATTTGGGACACCCTGTATACAAAAATTGAACTACCTCAGAATTTGTATCTACTTACAAAAAATTAAAAAAAATCGTGGCACAAAATCCAGAACCGACCTGCGGGCCATATGAAGGGGATTTAAAGCAAGATCTATAGAATACCAAACGCACATTCCTGTCTTAGAGCTCTTCGCTGTCAATTTCACTCATAGTGGCAACTCCTGAATAGTTGCTTTATAACTTGCGTTAGTAATGAAGGCATTTCTCAAATTTATCACCAAAAACATTCACGAACTTATTCGAATAAAGAGTGTACACCATGAAATAGCATACACATCAAGAAATAGCATACTTCAGATTGGCTGCAGATACAATTCCTGACAGGTATTTGCGAATAACCTGGTTCGAACCTGGTTTAGGTAATTCGTATAACAAGAATTGAGAATCATTTAATACCTCAATTTATTACTCCGAATAATTTGCAGATTTCTGGATTCAGTGTAACGTCTCTGTAGGTTATGCAAAGATTATGCAAAGAAAACTAATCACTACTTTTTTTTATTGAACTGTTCATTGATTTACAAGAAAAACGTTTGTTTTTCTAGTAAATCAATGATTGGTGATCAAGGATTGGTGGTCCATGGTAATTGAGTTTATAAATGCGGTAAGTATGTAATATCGCAATGTAATTTTAGATTGCGAACTCGACGAATTCCGTCGCAATATAGAATGAATTGTATTGTATTACACTCTCAACAGCACCATTCGTTTTCGCACCTCGCAGCTTTTATTCTTTTAATTATTGGATCAACAGCCGGTCGCAGGCCAACACTTCTGGCCATCAAACACCGACAGCCGCCCCCCAATCCGCCGCCCCATCGCCATTCCGATCCTTTTTTCGCCCTTCGTGGGAAGGAGACGAACGCAACAAAACAACGCGAACAAAACGTGAGGCGATGCCATCAAAGCTTAATCTGGCGAATGCTGCCCCAGAGCACGACACTTAATTTCGACAACGCCTGAAACAACGGGGGCGGCGAAACGAACCAATATGGAGTCCATTTATTACGCGGAGGTGTTAAAATGAATTTCCACGACGGCGCTTATTAAAACGCCCTGGGAATATGGCGAGGCGGCCGATAAATGCCGCCCTTGGGGGTTGTTTTTGCCGAAATTCGCTATAATTTGTGGGCATGTGTCAATATTTACTGTTTGGGTGTAGTGGTGCTAAGCTGCGGCAAATTATTGTAACATTCGTTAATCATTTTCCTTCATAACATTTACACAGTTGTGCATTCTCGCATTATTGGTGATTATTGTTTAAATTCTATGGATTGTGGCAATGATTGTTGTCAATTAATTGCGCAGGTAGAGCCCAGTGTTAATAAAAATGTAGCGCTGAACTGATGTTCATTTGTGCAACTGTTAAACACTGTTTATCAATTTTATAGGACGCTGCATAGCGCTAACGTGGGAAAGATAGACTGAGGTTTTCATGTGATATTCTGCTACTGACCGAAGTATGATACCTGCATCCACAAATAATACTGTTCAAATTTGGCAAATTTAATAATTTAAGGAATTACTCTTCAATTGTAGTGACATTTCATAACAGTTAAGGCTATTTTAAAACAGAACTTCCATTAACCCGCTTCAGCTCGCGATAAGTTAACCCACTTTCAAAGCACTTTGTATCAATAATCGCTCACAATATCCCGTTTCCCAGATACTCTTCCCAGATAGAGACGCAACTTGGTCCCATCTCCGCATCTCTTCTCGAATACACACTTGATCCCTCCCCCGGACTTGGCGAAACTTATTTCGCCGAGAGAGAACAGTTCCCGGGGGGGATCGAGGGGGGTGCGGCAGTACATTATCAATTCGGACGCGGCCCCGTTTCGCCCCCCCCCCCTCCGCATCCGCTGCGTCCGGAAAAATTGGCCGATTTCCATGCTGTTTATCCATTTTCCGGGTGTCGCGGTGGCGCCGCGACGTCATTAATATATCGATTCCGGGCGACTTTTCTGGGCACATCTGTCGGCCGCTCCGTGTATTGCATATTTTGGGGTAAACAAGGAGGGCGGAAGATGAACGGATGGAAGCGGAATGAGATGGAGATGGGAAGAGATTGCAGGAGGGGCTGTGTTACATTTTTTATTATGTTTGGCATGTAAGAATTATAAGTTAGTGCGTGACAGTTTTTCTTTTTTTTTTTTGTAAGAAGAAATATAAATGTATAGCAGTTTCAGGTTTCAGAGGGAAAATTATTATTTTTACAAAATTATTGGACGGATAAAAATGTGTGCCAGTGAAAAATAAGTATCTGAAAATTGCTTTTAAATGCAATTTAATGTTTAAGATTTTAAACCTCTTCAATATTCCATCATCAATTTATAATTAAGTGTTGTTCCTAAGTTCCTTATATGTAGTATCTTTTAACGGCAGTATTGAATATTAAACCTTTCTTCTATTCCTGCAATCTCAAATATCAACATAATCCAATCAAAACTATACATCTAAGATCGTTTTTAATATGTATTCACATAACCTTGAACTATGTAGTGAAAACCATGTTAAAACTGATAGTTTGAGGTTTCTTGTGTCCTTATGACTTCAAATATCAACATATCACCATAAAAACTGTCAAGCAAACGTCTTTTTTAATATTCATTCACACTATGTCGAAATGTGTAGTCATAATCATAATAAAACTGTCAGTTTGAGATTTAATTTATTCCTATAACCTCAAATAATAATAATATCCACTGATAACCATTAATCTGACTTATTTTCTGACATTTAATCCCATAACTTCGAAATATATAGTGAAAACAATGTCAAAACTACCTGTATGACGGTTTTTTGTGTACTCATAACGTCAAATATCAACATATTACCATAAAAACTGTCAAGCTGACGTCTTTTGTTTTAATATCTATTCTCAATACGTCGAAATGTGTAGTGATAATCACGATAAAACTGTCAGTTTGACGTTTCTTCTATTTCTATAACCTCAAACATCAATATAATCTACTAACTATTAATCTGACGTATTTTGAAACATTTATTCCCATAGCCTCAAAATATATAGTGAACACAATGTCAAAACTGCCAGTTTGACGTTTTTTGTGTTCCCATAACGTCAAATATCAACATATTACCATAAAAACTGTAAAGCTGACGTCTTTTGTTTTAATATTCATTTCCACTACGTCGAAATGTGTAGTGATAATCATGATAAAACTGTCAGTTTGACGTTTCTTCTATTTCTATAACCTCAAACATCAATATAATCTACTAACTATTAATCTGACGTATTTTGAAACATTTATTCCCATAGCCTCAAAATATATAGTGAACACAATGTCAAAACTGCCAGTTTGACGTTTTTTGTGTTCCCATAACGTCAAATATCAACATATTACCATAAAAACTGTAAAGCTGACGTCTTTTGTTTTAATATTCATTTCCACTACGTCGAAATGTGTAGTGATAATCATGATAAAACTGTCAGTTTGACGTTTCTTCTATTTCTATAACCTCAAACATCAATATAATCCACTAACTATTAATCTGACGTTTTTTGAAACATTTATTCCCATAGCCTCAACATATGTAGTGAACACAATGTAAAAACTGCCAGTTTGACGTTTTTTGTGTTCCCATAACGTCAAATGACAAAGATTACCATAACAACTGTCAAGCTAACGTGAAAATTACGGTTGCATTTAATTTAAAAATCGATACGATTCTTTTACATAACATATTTTAATATACAGAATTGTGGTAAAATTGATAATCCACTAAAATATGTAGTGAGAACGAAATTAAAATGTCTCAAGGCTATAAGATCTTTGCTATTGCACGAATAGGGTTAAATCAAGTGAAAATTCAACAAAATTTCACCAAAAGCCATAGTATTTAGCAAAACAATTAAAAATATGTGGCAAACTTTAACACTCACTGAAATGCGTATTAAATATTTTTCTGTCAACCAAATTAGGGAAAATTAGGGAAAATAGTAACGAAGTTTTCTGAAAATTTGACCCTCACTGAATAGCTTTGGCGAACCTAATAAAAAAAGGAGGACATGATATCGAAATGTCTTAAAATCAAAGAATCCCCGATCATTGACTGAAAATTTTATCATGAACTGAACTGAACATGAAATGAAAACAAAAATTTCCTGAAAAAGATTCGATGCTTACTGAATAATATTATGGAAAACTATTAAAAAAACAATATTACAGTAAAATATGGCAGTTTACTGAACTTTGAACTTAACTTTATTTTATTTTACTCTGAACTAACAACAGAGTATGTAAATAAATTGTCTTGATACCAAAAGATCTTTAGATTGATCGATGTGGCTTTTATTTATTGAAAATTCATAATTACTAATGTATGAAATAAAGTTACGCACTTTTTCAAAATTGTTTTTTATTGTTCACGACAATTGTTTCGCCACACTGAGGCTTCTTCAGGTGAAGATCATTTCTTCACCTGAAGAATTTCACATATACGTATTAATAATTTTTTCAGTCAATGTGCATAATTGGTGGAGGCGCCGGGTATTTTATTTCAGCACTTCTCAGTATTGTATTTGCTTCTAAACGTAAATGAAAAATATGTAGCAGAACAAATTGATTAGTTTGTGCAGTAGTAAACATATTTATTCGCCACAATTCTTCCGAGTTGCATCTTCTGAATCCGTGAAACACAAATCCTCGACATACACTAGACTCGGGAACTAAAACTCCTGCACGGCACGTCGAGCCCCCCGAGCATATTGATTCAGGAGGGCTTCTTTACATGCGACTTACATAAATTCATATATTGCGGAAAAATCCTCCGGGATATATTTCACATTCCGGGCCCCCCTTTTTTTGTCGCTCGCCCTGGCCAAGGGATAACGGGGAAATGAGAAAAGCTAACAGGCAACTACTGTCTCTCCCCGAGCCATCGCTTTTAATTTACGGCGGACATCGCATGAAAAATTTAGAGCCGCGCGGTTCCTCCAGGCAATTCCTTAAGCTTCCGAAGACGTGGGTCCTCAAGGATAAGAGGCCAATCTTCTTTCGACGCAAGAAATATACTTATAAGGAGTTATGGTGATGCTACTCAAGTTAATGAAATAATCGAGGCATTATTGTATCATGTTTCTTTCTTTACAGAAGCAAAAGGATCAATTCATAAGATTAGCTCCAGATGGTAACAACATTAACAACTCAAATATTAACAAAATTTGCATAAAACAAAAATGTTGCAGACTGATAATTTTTGAGAAAATAGTTTTCGAAATTAATTCTGACATAAAATTGAAAATGATTTATTTTCGAATTATATTGATTTTATCGTATATAGAACACCCTGTAAATTTGAAACTAATTTTAGTATATGCACTTTTCGATATGCCGAAACATTTATTTGAGACCTTTTTGTTTGTATTTTCAAAATTACTGTTTTGATTTTTAATTACACTGTTGGCCCACCCTGTATATACATAAATATATTTTGGGGCACATTTTACGTGATAATATTTGTCCTGGTGGCTCAGTGACCATTTAACCCCTATACACATGTAACTTGTGCGGGCGCATGTTTGACGAGGATTTGTGTATGTGGCCCAATACTGTTGTGGCAAGCTAATTTTATTGCTCCTTAATGCTGTGGCAACAAATTCAAACTTTATTGGGCCGCATCAAGGACGAGTTTCAGGATCCTACCCTCGTCAGAGGGACTTTGCCTGGATGCCGTTGTTTGCGTTGCGTTTAAAGGATATCGCAGAGGGATTTATAATTTATTCCCGCGGAATAACAAATTGCTCCTCTAGGTATACGCAGCGGCTGCATAATTCAACAAGTTTGCATGCGATTTAGAAACTATCCGCCGTTTAAGCACTTTAAAGATTAAATGTAACTCCACAAATAAGTAACCTGTTTTGCAAATATTGTATTCTAAAATATTTTAAATGATATTTGATTGATATTTGGGATTGGATTTTGGGAATTTAGCACTATCAAGTTTGTAAAAGATTAAATTGAATGTGTGTATATGATAATCACTTGGTGAAACATATAGATTAAAGAGATTTAAAAAAATAATAATAAAAAAAAAATGTGAAACTTAAATCTCCTTTGTAAAGGATTTTTACATTATTTTATTTTGCATAAGACATGAGAGTGCAAAATTCCCAAAACAAATATATCAAATAATCAATTCAGTTATGGATCTGAAAAACTTCCATAAAACTATTCAGTAAAGATCGAATCGTCGTCATATTTTTATGAATTTTCAGGAAATTTCGTTGAATTTTCAGGATATGATCGGAGATCTTTTGGTTTTAAGACATTTCGGTTTTGTTTTCGTTTCCTTATTCCTTTTTTCATTGTAATTCAGAATTTTAATAAACTAACAAATTCTATCTTAATTCTGTATTTTTTTAAATAGTTTCGACAAAAACTATTCAGTGACGGCCAAATTTTCATGATATGTTGTTGAATTTTCCGAAAATTTCGTTACAATGTTCTATAATTTTCAATTTTTTGGTGGACAGAAGAAAATTCAGTTCGAATTTCAGCAAGTAATTATTAAATTTTACCACATATTTTTTATTTTTCGCTACAATTCTAATTTTTGTGAAATTATGTTAAAATTTAACTTCATTTAATGAAATAGCCAGAGATCTTATGTTTTTAATACATTTTAATTTCGTTCTCAGTACAAATTACAGTGAATTATAAAATTTTATCACAATTCTGCTTATTAATATATATTTGGTAATAGAATCGAATAGAATTTCATGAAATTGTGAAAAATTGTGAAAAAATCGAAATTGAACGAAATCGAAATTTCTTAAAACCAAAAGATCTTTGATCATTGCTTGAGAGCAAAGATCTTTTGGTTTTAAGAAATTTCCATTTCGTTGTTAATAATAATAATAATATAATAATAATATTTAATTTGTAGTATGTTGACTCTTAGTGGAGTTAGTTCAAAGTTTAGTAAATTGACAAATTTTACTATAATGTTTTTTTTAATAGTTTTCCATAAAACTATTCAGTAAGGATCGAATCGTCGTCATATTTCGATGAATTTTCAGGAAATTTCGTTGAATTTTCAGGATATGATCGGAGATCTTTTGGTTTTAAGACATTTCGGTTTTGTTTTCGTTTCCTTATTCCTTTTTTAATTGTAATTCCGAATTTCAGTAAACTAACAAATTGTATCATAATTCTGTATTTTTTTAAAATAGTTTCGACAAAAACTATTCAGTGACGGCCAAATTTTCATGATATGTTGTTGAATGTTCCGAAAATTTCGTTACAATGTTGTATAATTTTCGATTTTTTGGTGGACAGAAGAAAATTCAGTTCGAATTTCAGCAAGTAATTATTAAATTTTACCACATATTTTTGATTTTTCGCTACAATTCTAATTGTTGTGAAATTATATTAAAATTTAACTTCATTTAATGAAATCGCCAGAGATCTTATGTTTTTAATACATTTTAATTTCGTTCTCAGTACAAATTTCAGTGAATTATAAAATTTTATCACAATTCTGTTTATTAAAATATATTTGGTAATAGAAGCGAATAGAATTTCATGAAATTGTGAAAAATTGTGAAAAAATCGAAATTGAACGAAATCGAAATTTCTTAAAACCAAAAGATCTTTGATCATTGCTTGAGAGCAAAAATCTTTTGGTTTTAATAAATTTCCATTTCGTTGTTAATAATAATAATAATATAGTAATAATATTTAATTTGTAGTATGTTGACTCTTAGTGAAGTTAGTTCAAAGTTTAGTAAATTGACAAATTAGACTATAATGTTTTTTTTTAATAGTTTTCTATAAAACTATTCAGTAAGGATCGGAATCGTCGTCATATTTCGATGAATTTTCAGGAAATTTCGTTGAATTTTCAGGAAATAATCGGAGAACTTTTGGTTTTCAGACATTTCGGTTTTGTTTTCGTGTCCTTATTCCTTTTTTAATTGTAATTCCGAATTTCAGTAAACTAACAAATTGTATTATAATTCTGTATTTTTATTAAATAGTTTCGACAAAAACTATTCAGTGAGGGCCAAATTTTCATGATATTTTGATGATATTTAATTTCGTTAAAATTTTCTATAATTTTCGATTTATTTGGTGGACAGAAGGACAGAAGAAGAACAGAAGGAGAAGAAGGACAGAAGGACATTCAGTTCGAATTTCAGCAAGTTCTTTCGATTTTAAAACATTTCGGTTTTAAAACATTTCGGTTTTGTTTTCGCTTCCTTATTCTTTTTCAATTGTAATTCCGAATTTCCGTAAATTAACAAATTGTATTATAATTCTGTATTTTTATTAAATAGTTTCGACAAAAACTATTCAGTGAGGGCCAAATTTTCATGATATGTTGTTGAATTTTCCGAAAATTTCGTTACAATGTTCTATAATTTTCGATTTTTTGGTGGACAGAAGAGTATTCAGTTCGAATTTCAGCAAGTAATTATTAAATTTTACTACATATTTTTTAGTTTTCGCTACAATTCGAATTTTGGTGAAATTATGTTGAAATTTAACTTCATTTAATGAAATAGCGAAAGATCTTATGTTTTTAATCAATTTTAATTTCGTTCTCAGTACAAATTTCAGTGAATTATAAAATTTTATCACAATTCTGTTTATTAAAATATATTTGGTAATAGAATCGAATAGAATTTCATGAAATTATGAAAAATTGTGAAAAAATCGAAATTGAACGAAATCGAAATTTCTTAAAACCAAAAGATCTTTGATCATTGCTTGAGAGCAAAGATCTGTTGGTTTTAAGAAATTTCCATTTCGTTGTTAATAATAATAATAATATAATAATAATATTTAATTTGTAGTATGTTGACTCTTAGTGAAGTTAGTTCAAAGTTTAGTAAATTGACAAATTTGACTATAATGTTTTTTTTTAATAGTTTTCCATAAAACTATTCAGTAAGGATCGAATCGTCGTCATATTTTTATGAATTTTCAGGATATTTCGTTTAATTTTCAGGATATGATCGGAGATCTTTTGGTTTTAAGACATTTCGGTTTTGTTTTCGTTTCCTTATTCCTTTTTTAATTGTAATTCCGAATTTCAGTAAACTAACAAATTGTATTATAATTCGGTAATTTTATTAAATAGTTTCGACAAAAACTATTCAGTGAGGGCCGAATTTTCATGATATGTTGTTGAATTTTCCGAAAATTTCGTTACAATGTTCTATAATTTTCGATTTTTTGGTGGACAGAAGAGTATTCAGTTCGAATTTCAGCAAGTAATTATTAAATTTTACCACATATTTTTTATTTTTCGCTACAATTCTAATTTTTGTGAAATTATGTTAAAATTTAACTTCATTTAATGAAATAGCCAGAGATCTTATGTTTTTAATACATTTTAATTTCGTTCTCAGTACAAATTACAGTGAATTATAAAATTTTATCACAATTCTGTTTATTAAAATATATTTGGTAATAGAATCGAATAGAATTTCATGAAATTGTGAAAAATTGTGAAAAAATCGAAATTGAACGAAATCGAAATTTCTTAAAACCAAAAGATCTTTGATCATTGCTTGAGAGCAAAGATCTGTTGGTTTTAAGAAATTTCCATTTCGTTGTTAATAATAATAATAATATAATAATAATATTTAATTTGTAGTATGTTGACTCTTAGTGGAGTTAGTTCAAAGTTTAGTAAATTGACAAATTTGACTATAATGTTTTTTTTAAATAGTTTTCCATAAAACTATTCAGTAAGGATCGAATCGTCGTCATATTTCGATGAATTTTCAGGAAATTTCGTTGAATTTTCAGGAAATGATCGGAGATCTTTTGGTTTTAAGACATTTCGGTTTTGTTTTCGTTTCCTTATTCCTTTTTTAATTGTAATTCCGAATTTCAGTAAACTAACAAATTGTATTATAATTCTGTATTTTTATTAAATAGTCTCGACAAAAACTATTCAGAGAGGGCCAAACTTTCATGATATGTTCTTGAATTTTCAGAAAATTTCGTTACAATGTTCTATAATTTTCGATTTTTTGGTGGACAGAAGAAAATTCAGTTCGAATTTCAGCAAGTAATTATTAAATTTTACCACATATTTTTTATTGTTTCGCTACAATTCGAATTTTGGCGAAATTATGTTGAAATTTAACTTCATTTAATGAAATAGCGAGAGATCTTATGTGTTTAATACATTTTAATTTCGTTCTCAGTACAAATTTCAGTGAATTATAAAATTTTATCACAATTCTGTTTATTAAAATATATTTGGTAATAGAATCGAATAGAATTTCATGAAATTGTGAAAAATTGTGAAAAAATCGAAATTGAACGAAATCGAAATTTCTTAAAACCAAAAGATCTTTGATCATTGCTTGAGAGCAAAGATCTGTTGGTTTTAAGAAATTTCCATTTCGTTGTTAATAATAATAATAATATAATAATAATATTTAATTTGTAGTATGTTGACTCTTAGTGGAGTTAGTTCAAAGTTTAGTAAATTGACAAATTTGACTATAATGTTTTTTTTTTAATAGTTTTCCATAAAACTATTCAGTAAGGATCGAATCGTCGTCATATGTTGATGAATTTTCAGGAAATTTCGTTGAATTTTCAGGAAATGATCGGAGATCTTTTGGTTTTAAAATATTTCGGTTTTGAATTCGTTTCCTTATTCCTTTTTTAATTGTAATTCCGAATTTCAGTAAACTAACAAATTGTATCATAATTCTGTATTTTTTTTAAATACTTTCGACAAAAACTATTCAGCGAGGGCTAAATTTTTATGAAATGTTGTTGAATTTTCCGAAAATTTCGTTACAATGTTCTATAATTTTCGATTTTTTGGTGGACAGAAGAAAATTCAGTTCGAATTTCAGCAAGTAATTATTAAATTTTACCACATATTTTTTATTTTTCGCTACAATTCGAATTTTTGTGAAATTATGTTAAAATTTAACTTCATTTAATGAAATAGCCAGAGATCTTATGTTTTTAATACATTTTAATTTCGTTCTCAGTACAAATTTCAGTGAATTATAAAATTTTATCACAATTCTGTTTATTAATATATATTTGGTAATAGAATCGAATAGAATTTCATGAAATTGTGAAAAATTGTGAAAAAATCGAAATTGAACGAAATCGAAATTTCTTAAAACCAAAAGATCTTTGATCATTGCTTGAGAGCAAAGATCTGTTGGTTTTAAGAAATTTCCATTTCGTTGTTAATAATAATAATAATATAATAATAATATTTAATTTGTAGTATGTTGACTCTTAGTGGAGTTAGTTCAAAGTTTAGTAAATTAACAAATTTGACTATAATGTTTTTTTTTAATAGTTTTTTATAAAACTATTCAGTAAGGATCGAATCGTTGTCATATTTCGATGAATTTTCAGGAAATTTCGTTGAATTTTCAGGAAATGATCGGAGATCTTTTGGTTTTAAGACATTTCGGTTTTGTTTTCGTTTCCTTATTCCTTTTTTAATTGTAATTCCGAATTTCAGTTAACTAACAAATTGTATCATAATTCTGTATTTTTTTTAAATAGTTTCGACAAAAACTATTCAGTGAGGGCCAAATTTTCATGATATTTTGATGATATTTAATTTCGTTACAATTTTCTATAATTTTCGATTTATTTGGTGGACAGAAGGACAGAAGAAGAACAGAAGGAGAACAGAAGGAGAAGAAGGAGAGAAGGACATTCAGTTCGAATTTCAGCAAGTAATTATTAAATTTTACCACATATTTTTTATTGTTTCGCTACAATTCGAATTTTGGCGAAATTATGTTGAAATTTAACTTCATTTAATGAAATAGCCAGAGATCTTATGTTTTTAATACATTTTAATTTCGTTCTCAGTACAAATTTCAGTGAATTATAAAATTTTATCACAATTCTGTTTATTAAAATATATTTGGTAATAGAATAAAAACATGCCGCATAAAAATTAACGGCATGTCAATAAATAATCTGAGGTACGCCGACGATACGGTTCTTTTAGCTGAAACGCTCGAAGACCTACAGACGCTAATTAATAAAATAGTCACAGAAAGTGAAGAATATGGGCTATCACTGAACATAAACAAAACAAAATACATGCTAATAACTAAAACAACTCAGGACAACCATCGAGTATATGTAAAGAACCAGCCTATTGAAAGGGTAAGAGAATACAAATACCTAGGCACAACCATTAATGAAAATAATGATAGCTCCCAAGAAATTCGAATCAGAATCGAACAGGCAAGAAGCTCCTTTTCTAAAATGAAGAGCCTTTTCAGTTGCCGAGATCTAAACCTCGATCTAAAAATTCGAATGATGAGATGCTACGTACTATCAATACTATACTACGGAATGGAATCCTGGACATTGAAAGCAATCGACATAAAGAGACTGGAGGCATTCGAGCTATGGATATATCGAAGAATACTGAGGATCTCGTGGGTAGAGAAAATAACGAATGTAGAAGTGATGAGACGTATGAATAAAGAAAAAGAAGTAATTCTGACAACTAAGCAAAGAAAACTGGAATATATAGGACATATCATGAGAGGAGAAAAATATCAAATACTACAAGTAATTATGCAGGGGAAAATTAGAGGAAAGAGGTCCATAGGAAGGAGACGAAACTCATGGATGAAAAACCTTAGAGAGTGGTTTGGCTGTACTAGCAACCAATTATTTAGAAATGCGGTCTCAAAAGTGAAGATCGCCTTGATGATTGCCGACCTTCGTATCGGAGATGGCACCTAAAGAAGAAGGTAATAGAATCGAATAGAATTTCATGAAATTGTGAAAAATTGTGAAAAAATCGAAATTGAACGAAATCGAAATTTCTTAAAACCAAAAGATCTTTGATCATTGCTTGAGAGCAAAGATCTGTTGGTTTTAAGAAATTTCCATTTCGTTGTTAATAATAATAATAATATAATAATAATATTTAATTTGTAGTATGTTGACTCTTAGTGGAGTTAGTTCAAAGTTTAGTAAATTGACTATAATGTTTTTTTTAATAGTTTTCTTTAAAACAATTCAGTAAGGATCGAATCGTCGTCATATTTTTATGAATTTTCAGGATATTTCGTTGAATTTTCAGGATATGATCGGAGATCTTTTGGTTTTAAGACATTTCGGTTTTGTTTTCGTTTCCTTATTCCTTTTTTAATTGTAATTCCGAATTTCAGTAAACTAACAAATTGTATCATAATTCTGTATTTTTTTAAATAGTTTCGACAAAAACTATTCAGTGAGGGCCAAATTTTCATGATATGTTGTTGAATTTTCCGAAAATTTCGTTACAATGTTCTATAATTTTCGATTTTTTGGTGGACAGAAGAGTATTCAGTTCGAATTTCAGCAAGTAATTATTAAATTTTACCACATATTTTTTAATGTTTTGCTACAATTCGAATTTTGGCGAAATTATGTTGAAATTTAACTTCATTTAATGAAATAGCCAGAGATCTTATGTTTTTAATGCATTTTAATTTCGTTCTCAGTACAAATTTCAGTGAATTATAAAATTTTATCACAATTCTGTTTATTAAAATATATTTGGTAATAGAATCGAATAGAATTTCATGAAATTGAGAAAAATTGTGGAAAAATCGAAATTGAACGAAATCGAAATTTCTTAAAACCAAAAGATCTTTGATCATTGCTTGAGAGCAAAGATCTTTTGGTTTTAAGAAATTTCCATTTCGTTGTTAATAATAATAATAATATAATAATAATATTTAATTTGTAGTATGTTGACTCTTAGTGGAGTTAGTTCAAAGTTTAGTAAATTGACAAATTTGACTATAATGTTTGTTTTCATAGTTTTCCATAAAACTATTCAGTAAGGATCGAATCGTCGTCATATTTTTATGAATTTTCAGGAAATTTCGTTGAATTTTCAGGAAATGATCGGAGATCTTTTGGTTTTAAGACATTTCGGTTTTGTTTTCGTTTCCTTATTCCTTTTTTAATTGTAATTCCGAATTTCAGTAAACTAGCAAATTGTATCATAATTCTGTATTTTTTTAAATAGTTTCGACAAAAACTATTCAGTGAGGGCCAAACTTTCATGATATGTTGTTGAATTTTCCGAAAATTTCGTTACAATGTTCTATAATTTTCGATTTTTTGGTGGACAGAAGAAAATTCAGTTCGAATTTCAGCAAGTAATTATTAAATTTTACCACATATTTTTTATTTTTCGCTACAATTCTAATTTTTGTGAAATTATGTTAAAATTTAACTTCATTTAATGAAATAGCCAGAGATCTTATGTTTTTAATACATATTAATTTCGTTCTCAGTACAAATTTCAGTGAATTATAAAATTTTATCACAATTCAGTTTATTAAAATATATTTGGTAATAGAAGCGAATAGAATTTCATGAAATTGTGAAAAATTGTGAAAAAATCGAAATTGAAGGAAATCGAAATTTCTTAAAACCAAAAGATCTTTGATCATTGCTTGAGAGCAAAGATCTGTTGGTTATAAAAAATTTCCATTTCGTTGTTAATAATAATAATAATATAATAATAATATTTAATTTGTAGTATGTTGACTCTTAGTGGAGTTAGTTCAATGTTTAGTAAATTGCCAAATTTAACTATAATGTTTTTTTTAATAGTTTTCCATAAAACTATTCAGTAAGGATCGAATCGTCGTCATATTTCGATGAATTTTCAGGAAATTTCGTTGAATTTTCAGGAAATGATCGGAGATCTTTTGGTTTTAAGACATTTCGGTTTTGTTTTCGTTTCCTTATTCCTTTTTTAATTGTAATTCCGAATTTCAGTAAACTAACAAATTGTATCATAATTCTGTATTTTTTTAAATAGTTTCGGCAAAAACTATTCAGTGAGGGCCAAATTTTCATGATATGTTGTTGAATTTTCCGAAAATTTCGTTACAATGTTCTATAATTTTCGATTTTTTGGTGGACAGAAGAAAATTCAGTTCGAATTTCAGCAAGTAATTATTAAATTTTACCACATATTTTTTATTTTTCGCTACAATTCTAATTTTTGTGAAATTATGTTAAAATTTAACTTCATTTAATGAAATAGCCAGAGATCTTATGTGTTTAATACATTTTAATTTCGTTCTCAGTACAAATTTCAGTGAATTATAAAATTTTATCACAATTCTGTTTATTAAAATATATTTGGTAATAGAAGCGAATAGAATTTCATGAAATTGTGAAAAATTGTGAAAAAATCGAAATTGAAGGAAATCGAAATTTCTTAAAACCAAAAGATCTTTGATCATTGCTTGAGAGCAAAGATCTGTTGGTTATAAGAAATTTCCATTTCGTTGTTAATAATAATAATAATATAATAATAATATTTAATTTGTAGTATGTTGACTGTTAGTGAAGTTAGTTCAATGTTTAGTAAATTGCCAAATTTAACTATAATGTTTTTTTTAATAGTTTTCCATAAAACTATTCAGTAAGGATCGAATCGTCGTCATATTTCGATGAATTTTCAGGAAATTTCGTTGAATTTTCAGGAAATGATCGGAGATCTTTTGGTTTTAAGACATTTCGGTTTTGTTTTCGTTTCCTTATTCCTTTTTTAATTGTAATTCCGAATTTCAGTAAACTAACAAATTGTATCATAATTCTGTATTTTTTTAAATAGTTTCGGCAAAAACTATTCAGTGAGGGCCAAATTTTCATGATATGTTGTTGAATTTTCCGAAAATTTCGTTACAATGTTCTATAATTTTCGATTTTTTGGTGGACAGAAGAAAATTCAGTTCGAATTTCAGCAAGTAATTATTAAATTTTACCACATATTTTTTATTTTTCGCTACAATTCGAATTTTGGGGAAATTATGTTAAAATTTAACTTCATTTAATGAAATAGCGAGAGATCTTATGTTTTTAATACATTTTAATTTCGTTCTTAGTACGAATTTCAGTGAATTAAAGTTTTTACTAATGAAAATATGAATATTGATATCTACAATAGTATCAATTTCTCGTGGAAATATATTCTCCACACTATTTACTACAGTAGAGTTAGTGAGCTTACAAAAAGGTTTAATTAATACCGCCACCGAAGCCGAACACATGTCCGCAGTAATTGACCGTGCCATAAATTAAAATCAATTCGAATAGCCACGGCCTTTTCGTGCACCATTGCAGAGCTGCACGTTTATGTGGGTATATACAGGATATATTGGGTGTGTTTTGTGTTCACTCGGACGCAACGCTGTTGATCAAATTGGCTTCGCTGTCGATTGTCAAGCCAACAAAACGAAATTTAATGTTATAGGATGTGCATTAGAATCCATCCAATTAAATTAAAGAATTAGCACGATGCTTGAATAGTTCAAATTAATGTAAATACTAGTGGAATAGTATAATATAATTTAGAATTTCTGTTTTGATTTAATTAATAAATCTGAAATTGATCTGAATTAATAATAACGACCCACGTCCATGTCCGATTGCAATCATGCATCGAATATTCAAAAACTCATCATTTCATATGAACATAAATTCTAATGAAATTGCAGATATTTATACATCACAAAAATGTTTTTATTTTAATTTTATAAGTGCCATAATAATAATTATTATCAATCTTGACGAATATCCGTTTCAAATACGATCGGATTTCAATTCATTAAGTTTTGATTTATTCCTCAAACTTAATTGCTTTATTTTTTCCCCCCGTTTGGCTCTGCGCCGTTAATTTGAATTTCAAATTGTGCTCCTCGCTAAGATCGGGAAGCTTTTCGCCCAGCCATTGTCTGCATTTAATTATGCACCCGAAACAATTATCAGAGACACAAACAGGATTCTTAGCGACTCAATTGGACTCGTTCGCGACTTCGTCTTTCTCGCAGTGGGCTTAAGTTGCTTCTCGTAGACCATATCCAGTTAAGACCCACACTCGACGTTCGCTGCACATTGAAAAAGCTTAGTTGCCTCAGTTTGCCATGGTACATTGAGCTGATACTTGTTAGGTTTTACAGTAGTTACAAGTGAAGAGAATAGGAAAAAATGAGGGTCGAGGGTCTTATATATTACCACTATCGTTTAATCATTATCACAGCAAATTAAATTAAAAGTGCATTAGAATCGATACAACTAAATTATAAGGATTAGCACGATGCTTGAATAGTTAAAATGAGTGTAAATACTAGTGAAATGGTTAAATAAAATTTTGAATTTCTGTTAATAATAACGACCCACTTCCATGTCCGATTGAAATATTAAAAGTTTTTAAGACGCATTTCCTATGTCTATAAGAATCTAGAAAAGGTAATATAAATAATTTTTGTTTCGAAAAGTTAAACTTTGCCCATATCTAAGTACATGGATCTGGCAAAGTAATGTAAATAATTGTTGTTTAAACTCTAAACGATAAAATTGCATTTTAACATGAGGTAAAGAGTAAATAAAATGCAGCTTTAATAGTAAGGATTGAATAATTAATTGCTACATAATTAGCCTAAAACGATTATGCAATATGGGCTATTGTTTCAAAGTATCAGCTTTTAATATTTTTATTATAGTTTCATACATTATACCAGTTGTATATATTATGTTAGGTTTATTTTTTTGTACTTCCTGGTAAAATACTTTACCTGGAAGTACGAAAAATTAAACATAACCTAAAAATATTCTTGACAGATTTTTTCACTAGTTTTATTAAATGGGAAAAATTGGATATGATTTCGATGGATATGATATTGATTGGATTATGATTTTAGATTAATTGTGAAATTTTAATTCGATGTCCATATTTGAACACCAACAATCATTCCTCGATCGAATTTGTCCCATTTGTCGTTAAATATTTGGCCCACTTTCATTGAAAATCGTCAGAGGTGCGAATTTCGTTTGCCGACTGCGACCCTCATCACTTTCCGGGCCGCCCATAAAATAAACATGGAGGAAAAAATAACACGAAAGGGGGAAAGCGGGAATCTGATGCCCCGTAAATTATTACCGCGCTGAAAGGGAGATATTCAGAGAGAGGTGTTAATTAAAGCAAAATTGCCGAATCAATTATTCAATCAATCGCGAATTTATTTGCTTATGGCGAATTTGATGAAGACGAATGTAATTGTAACTGTTGTGTTTGCCAGGTACATGTGTTTATGCACCAATAACTTCAGCGTAAAGTGAATTATGAGTTCACAAATTTCCGTGTAGATTATGTGTAATAATTTTTTTTTAATTTTTTTAGAGGCATACATAAATAATACGTCAAGTTAATTAAAACTGGTGGAGTTTTATATTTTAAATAATATTTTCAAATATAATATATTGCTTTTTTTAAAGAATCAGAAATTTTTACTGATGAGGTACATATCGTCAGATTACAAGTGAATAATAATAATAATCTTTATTAATGTTACCAATAGGTTTACACAAGTCGTGAAATACATAAAGTCAATGTTTGGCTGTTTTTAGTTAGATTACTAAATTGTAACAAATCTCAGGCTCAGTAGGGGTATAGTAAATGGTCCTGTACCCCAACTTCCAAATTCTTAACTCTTTAAATGACTGAGTAGGAAAGGTAACAGCAGAATATACAAGTTTAATTACAGTTTCTCACATTTATAGTTTTTGACTTAAGAGATTTCACTTGTAAGCCGACGATTTATGCTTTAGCACAGGGGTCTTAAAACTATTTAGGAATTTCGTAAATACCTAAAATTCCTAAAATTAAAAGAAAAATCTTTAAATTTATAGAAAGTGGAAAAATAAGCACACCAATAAAAATAAAAGACAAAAAAACAATTTAACCAATAATCAGTTTTTGTTGGGCAAAAAGACGAAAGTCGATAGTCCATTCCATATATCATATCATATACCTTCATGGTACTCTTTTTATTAGGACGAATTTTGTGGATGAGTCCTAAACATGAATTTCAATGGATCGTACAATTTGCTATTCAGCTGTGTAGAGGCGACATATTCTAAACCCAATGTACTGTGCAACACACGAATGCGGTTTTCATGTCACCAGAAAATTTGCAAATGGACTGCGAATTTTAGTCCGAGGCACTCTCATTAGCGCTGAATGTGAATGCTTGGAAATGATTCGAGTCTTTGAATTGCGAATGTAATGAGCAGATCATAAAGAATCTTGAACGTGCATTGCATAATTATTAACGTGCAGCATATTTCGTAGTTTAAATATTCACGAATTCGTGTGAATACTTTGAAACTTATTCAAAGTATTGCAATACACAAATTTTCAAAAATTTCAGTTTTGACTAATTCATACTTATCAAAGCAGAAAGTTACACAGTTGATTTTGTGACTTATTTAATACTGAAACTTTGTCAAATTTTCATGAGAATTAGCTTCAGGAATACTGAACAGATATCTGATAATTAATATGCAATAAATAAATTTTCAGAAATTTCAGTATTGACTAAGTCATACTTGCCATTGTAAAAAGTTATAGTGTTGATTTTCTCACTTATTTGGGGGTTTGTTTTAAAATATCAGTAGATTTAAATTCATACTACAAGGCGAGAGCTGATAGTGATAGATGTAACAAAATTTGGTAGTCAACCACAAAGTTTTCAATGAAGCACGAGAATATTACAAAATTAGATATGGTTTAAGGCGTACATTAGGAAATCTATCACACATTGTTATTATTATTTTTGTTATAGTTTAGAAGAATTTTAGATTTTTTTTCATTTACAATAATAGTCTTAGAAGAATAGTTCAAAAGTTTAGCATAGAAGTATTATTCAATTACATTAGGAAATCTATCACACATTGCTATTTATTTTTGTTATGGTTTAGAAGAATTTTAGATTTTTTTCATATACAATAATAGTCTTAGAAGAATAGTTTCGAAGTTTAGCATAGAAGAGTTATTCAATTACATTAGGAAATCTATCACACATTGCTATTAATTTTTGTTATAGTTTAGAAGAATTTTAGAATTTTTTTCATTTAGATAATAGTCTTAGAAGAATAGTTTAGAAGTTTAGCACAGAAGAGTTATTCAATTACATTAAGAAATCTATCACACATTGCTATTTATTTTTGTTATAGTTTAGAAGAATTTTATATATTTTTTATATAGAATAATAATCTCAGAAGAATAGTTTAGAAGTTTAGCATAGAAGAGTTATTCAATTAATAATTTAATGAATGAGAGAAGCATGCAAATGTCATCTCGTGATAAAATCCAATTTGAAAAATTTTACGTTGAAACAATTAAATGTATATTGTATTGTATAATGTATAATGTAAGTATATTATATTGTAATTTTCGAAAATTTTAATGTTGGTTGGTGGTTTCATCAGAAAGAGAGAGGGAGATATAGATAACAATCTTTATTAGGCAATTGGCCCTCAGAATTTCCGCCTAAGTTTCATCAGATTTTCAACAATATCACAGAAATTTGCTAATTAGTACCTGTTTCTGAATGTAATACTTTTATTGCAGTTATTAAATCTGCTGCAGTCTTCAACTCTTTTGATATTTTGAATGCATATTTTGGAAATTTTAATTAAATATACATAAAACAGTTCAGGAATTTCTAAAATCATTATAAAATGTTGTAAAACTTCATTGAAAACATATTTATAAAATTGCTGAAAATGCAGTTTAATATTTTGATTTTTCATCGATATTTTGATATTTTGATTAAATATTTCGAACCTTTGCACTCCACACAATAGCATGTACTGCACTTTTCATAAATTTTCATTAAATATACATAAAACTTTTCAGGTATTTCTAAAATCATTATAAAATGTTGTGAAACTTCATTGAAAACATATTTATAAAATTGCTGAAAATGCAGTTCAATATTTTGATTTTTTATCAATACATTTTGATATTTAGATTAAAATTTTTGAACGTTTTCACTCCACATAATAGCATATACTGCACTTTTCAACAATTTTAAAATTTTGGTGATTTTTGTTAAATCTACATAAAACTTTTCAGGAATTTCCAAAATCATTATAAAATGTCAAACTGCATTGAAAACGTATTTATAAAATTGCTGAAAATGCAGTTTAATATTTTGATTTTTTATCGGTTCCTTTTGAAATTTTAATTAAATATTTTGAACGTTTTCACTCCACATAATAGCATATTCTGCACTTTTAAACTATTTTGATATTTTGGAGAATGTCATCAAATCTACTTAAAACTTTATCTTATAGTTTCGTCCATTTTGGATACCAGTTATTATTATATATATATATATATATATATATATATATTTTAATTGTTTTATTCCTTCTTTAAAGAAGGAAGAAAACAATAAAAAATACACAAACTTGTTAGAAGTATTTGAAATCATTATAAAATGTTGTGAAACTTCATTGAAAACATATTTTTTTGAAAATGCTGAAAGTTTAATACATTTATCTGTATAGTTTAATATTTTGATTGTTTGTAAAAAAAATATTCTGTTTTTCATTGTCTTCTTTAAAGAAGGAAGAAAACAATAAAAAATACATAAAACTTGTTGGCAATTTTTGAAATAATTATAAAAAATTGTGAAACTTCATTGAAACATATTTTTTTGAAAATGCTGAAAGTTCAATACATTGATCTGTATAGCATAATATTTTGATTTTTTGCAATAAAATTATTCTGTTTTTTATTGTGTTCGGTTTCAAAACGTTTTCATTAGGTTAATGTCCCTCTTTAAAGAAGGAAGAAAACAATAAAAAATACATCAAACTTGTTAGCAATTTTTGAAATTATTATAAAATGTTGTGAAACTTCATTGAAAACATTTATTATTTAATGCTGAAAGTTTAATACATTTATCTGTATAGTTTAATATTTTGCTTGTTTGTAAAAAAAATTATTATGTTTTTCATTGCCTTCTTTAAAGAAGGAAGAAAACAATAAAAAATACATAAAAATTGTTAGCAATTTTTGAAGTCATTATAAAACGTTGGGAAACTTCATTAAAATCATATTTTTTTGAAAATGCTGCAAGTTCAATACATTTATCTGTATAGCATAATATTTTGATTTTTTGCAATAAAATAATTCTGTTTTTCATTGTCTTCGGTTTCAAAACGTTTTCATTAGGTGAAAGTCCCTCTGTAAAGAAGGAAGAAAACAATCAAAAATACATCAAACTTGTTAGAAATTGTGAAATTATTATAAAATGTTGTGAAACTTCATTGAAAACATATTTTCTTGAAAATCCTCAAAGTTTAATACATTTATCTGTATAGTTTAATATTTTGATTGTTTGCAATAAAATTATTCTGTTTATCATTGTTTTCGGTTTCAAAACGTTTTCATTAGGTGAAAGTCTCCCTTTAAAGAAGGAAGAAAACAATACAAAATACATAAAACTTGCTAGCAATTTTTGAAATAATTATAAAATGTTATGTAACTTCATTGAAAACATATTTATGAAATTGCTGAAAATTTAATACCTTTATCGATAGGTATACTTTAATATTTTGATTTATCATCGATACTTTTGATATTTTGATTAAATATTCTGAACGTTTTCACTCCACATAAGTAGCATATTCTGCACTTTTCAACTCTTTTGATATTTTAGAAAATGTCATGAAATTTACATAAAACTTTGTTATAGTTTCGTCCAATTGGAATACCAGTTATTATATTTATTATTATTTTTTATTGTTTTATTCCTTCTTTAAAGAAGGAATAAAAAATACATAAAACTATTGAATTTTTGAAATAATTTTAAAAAATTGCAAAACTTCATTGAGAACATTTTTTTTTTAAATGCCGAAAGTTCAATACATTTATCTGTATAGTTTAATATTTTGATATTTTGCAATCAAATTATTCTGTTTTTCACTGTCTTCAGTTTCAAAAGGTTCTCATTAGGTGAAAGTCCCTCTTTAAAGAAGGAAGAAAACAATAAAAAATACATCAAACTTGTACGCAATTTTTGAAATAATTATAAAAAAATATGAAACTTTATTGAAAACATATTTTTTTGAAAATGCTGAAAGTTCAATATATGAATCTGTATAGTATAATATTTTGATTGTTTGCAATAAAATTATTCTGTTTTTCGTTGTCTTCGGATTGAAAACGTTTTCATTAGGCTTTTGAGATCCACTGCTATGTTCGAAATTTCTAAACTTTTAATATTCCGGTTAAATATCGTAGTCGTTTGAACTCCTTTATTGATTCGATTGCATATTTTGGATATTTTCATTAAATTTTGTCCTGAAATTTTCTACAATTTCTGAATTATTTGTGAATTTTTTTAAAACATATTCTTTTATTTGTAGATTTTAATATTATTAATGACAATTCGTGGTTTTTGTGTGTATTGTTTAATTAATATTATAATATTTTTTCAATAAAATTATTCTGTTTGTCATTTTCTCAAAACGTTCTCATTTTTTTTGAGAATCACAAGAACGTTCGAAATTTCTAAAGTAACTGATACTTCCGATATTTTGGTTAAATATTCTAGTCGTTTGAACTCTCTTATTGATTTTATTGCATATTTTGGATAATTTCATTAAATATTATCCTGAAAATGTCTGCAATTTCTGAAACACTTATGAAAAACTTTTAACGTATTCTTTTATTTGTAAATTTCAATATTATGATTGACCATTCTTGGGTTTTGTGTGTATTGTTTATTATTATAATATTTTTACAATAATATTATTCGGTTTGTCATTTTCTTTTGTTTCAAAACGTTTTAATTTTGTTGAGAATCACTAGAACGTTCGAAATTTGTAAACTATCTGATACTTTTGATATTTTGGTTAAATATTCTAGTCATTTGAACTCTTTCGATAATTTGATTGTATACTTAGGATATTTTCATTAAATTTGAACAGAACTTTTATGCTATTTCTGAAATATTTATGATTTTTGTAAATATTTTCTGTAGATTTTAATATTGTGATTGTACTTTATCGCTTTATGTGTATAGTTTGATATTATGATAGTTTTACAATAACATTATTCTGTTTGTTATTTTCTTCTGTTTCATAACATTTTGATAATGTTTTTGAGATTCACTATAATGTTCGAAAATTCTAAACCTTGCGATACTTTTGATATTTTGATTAAATATTCTGGATTTTTCACTCTATATATTTCCATTGCATATTCCAGAAGATAGTCATTTGAACTCTTTCAATAATTTGATTATATATTTAGGATATTTTCATTAAATCTGAACAGAATTTTTATGCCATTTCTGAAGAATTTATGATTTAAAAAAATATTTTCTGTAGATTTAAATACTGTGATTGTACTTTATCGCTTTATGTGTATAGTTTAATATTATGATAGTTTTACAATAACATTATTCTGTTTGCTATTTTCTTCTGTTTCATAACATTATGATAATGTTTTTGAGTTTCACTATAATGTTCGAAAATTCCAAACCTTCCGACACTTTTGATATTTTGATTAAATATTCTGGACTTTTCACTCCATATATTTCCATTGGATATTCCAGAACTTTGCATTAAATTTCCATAGTATTTTTTACAAATGTCTGAAATATTTATGAAATTTTGTTTAACTCAGCTGTAGATTTATATATTATAATTGAACTTTGTAGCTTTTTTTAAAGTTTGATAACAAATTCTTCACAATTTTCAGAATTACTGTTCAGTACTGTTCAATTACTGTGCTTGTTTCAGAAAATGTAGGAACAAATTTCCAGAAAACCGTTTGGCAATTTGTGAAGTAATTCTGAAATTTGTGCAGTTTATTCTTGAATTTGTTGATTTTGATATTAGGATTGAACTGTTTGCAACTTACTTTTGTTATTTTGATCAAACATTCTAAACTTATTTACTCAATATTTTAATTGCATATTCGCAGTTTAAAATACTTTTTAACAACTCTTTGAAACTTTTGATATTTTGATCAAATATTCTGAACTTTTTCACTTAATATTTTAATTGCATATTCGCAGTTTAAGTTGCTATTTAACAATTGCATTAAATTTTACATTAAATTTTCCTACCAAACTTAAATCCGGTACAGCATAAGAGACGGGAATAATGAGAAATTTCGCTTGGCGAACAAATTTACATCTCCCATCTAAAGATCTGCTCGATCGTCCATCACGAACAAGTGTATTCTCATTCAGACATCATATTCTATATCAAACACGCACACTTAACAATGTTTCATGACAGGTACACGCCACGGAGAAGGAAGAAAAAACTGTTTACGATGGGAACGCGCATGAACTTGTTCCTGATGATAAATATATTTGCTCCACGGTTTCCCCCCTCATTCGCTCAATTTATAACCAGACGTCGGATAAGAGCAGAAGCAGAAAGATATTTTCATATCGCGTACGTTTCCATCTCAGACACTGTTCGCAACACAAATATTTAATAATGCGGCAGAGAAAGGCGTAAAAAACACGTGCGAAATTGTCAGTCTACTCCTCTTCATTGTAAATTTTCGCATAACAAACGTAATAATTGTATTACAAGTTTCCACAAATTTGCCTCGCAATTTACATTGTAGATGTACGTAAAGTGCCAAAGTTTTCTCTTGCTTCATTACGGTTTTACGTGGCAATCAAAGCCCAGCGGTGCGCGGAAAAGTTAAAAATTTAAGGAAATCATCCCTCTGTCACGTGGAAATTGCGGAACGTAAGTAACCGAGCCGTGCAAGATGATGTATTACCCTGGCCACTTGAAATATTCAACGGACATATTTTTATCTCGGCATTCATTTTTAAATGGGAAATTCATCTCTTAAGGTGATATATTGTGATGGCACGCGGCAGAGCGTGACGGGCTGCAGTGATGAGAAAAATAATAAATACTGCAACCACAGTCAGCTCTCTTCCTCTTTTAATCAACCCAAGGATTATAAAGTTCAATGGAAATTTAATGAAAATTTCTAGAATGTGCAATTAATATATTGCGAGACAAAGTCCAGAATATTTGATCAAAACATCAAAAGTAAGATGCAAAAGGTTCATTCCCAACATCACAATCTACATATAATAAAATAGTTTTCAGAAAATGTCACAAAAAAGAATATATTAAACAAAATTTCATAAGTACTTCAGAAATTGCTAAAAAGTTCAATGGAAATTTAATGAAAATTTCTGGGACATGCAATTGTGTGTTTTCTTTTGTTGTTTATTGTTGAAATTTTGTATATTATGTAGCGTTATTTGCTAATAAATATTCTTTATTATTATTATTATAATTAAAATATTGCGAGACAAGTCCAGAATATTTGATAAAAACATCAAAAGTAAGTTGAAAAAAGTTCAATCCTAATCCTAAAGTAAGATGAAAAAGGTTCATTCCTAACATGAAAATCTACATATAATAAAATAAGTTTCACAAAATTTTAGAATAATTTCGGAATTTTCTGATCGGTTTTTAAGAAATTTGTTCCGAAATTGACTGACATGTGTCGGCAAATCCTTATATCTTAACTCAAGCAATTGCAAAACGTAAAAGTTCCAGCAAATTTAATCACAATATCAAAATGTAGAAATAAAAGATCAACTTACACAAAGTTGCACAAATATTTCAAAATGTGCCAAACAAAAGGTTTTGTGGAAATTTATACCTAAATTTTTGCAAGTCAAATTTTGAAGAATGTGTAATCAAAGTCAAGACAGAAAATATCTAGAAAGCTTAATGATAATATTAATATTACAAATAGAGATAAAATGTTAAACTTTAATGATAATATTAACATTACAAATAGGAGAATATGTTAAACTTGTTTTTAAATATATTAGAAATTGTTAAAAAGTTCAATAGAAATGTAATAAAAATGTCTGGAATATGCAATTAAAATATTCAGTAAATAAGTTTAGAATGTTTGATCAAAATATCAAAAGTAAGTTGCAAAAAGTTCAATCATAACATTAAAATGTACAAATAAAACAATAAGCTTCACAAATTTCAAAATTATTTCAAAAAATGCCAAATGATTTTCTGGAAATTTGTTACGAAATTTTCAGAAACATGTCAGTAATTCTGAAAATTTTGAAGTATTTGCAATCATGGTTAAGACAGAAAAAAGAGCGAGAAAGTTCAACCACAATAAATGTTAAAATCTACAAATGAAAGAATATGTTATACATAATTTAATAAATATTCCAGAAATTGCTAAAAACTTCAATGGAAATTTAATAAAATGAATTGGAATATGCAATTAAAATATTAAGTGAAAAAGTTTAGAAAATATGATCAAAATATCAAAAGTCAGTTCTAAAATGTTCAATCTGACCACCAAAATGTCCAAATAAAAGAATAAGCTTAACAAATTACAAAATTATTTGAGAAATTGCCAAACGATTTTCTGTACATTTGTTCCAAAATTTTCTGTAACATATCAGTAATTCTGTAAATTTTGAAGTATTTGTAATCAAAGTCAGTACAGAAAAAAAGCAATAAAGTTCAGTAATAATACATGTTCAAATCTACAAATAAAAGAATTTGTTATACACAATTTCATAAACATTTCAGAAAATGCTAAAAAGTTCAATGGAAATTTAATAAAATTTTCTAGAATATGCAATTAAAATATTGGGTGAAAAAGTTTTGAATATTTAATCAAAACATAAAAAGGAAGTTGCAAAATCTTCAATCCTAATATCAAAATTTACTAATAAAAAATAAGTTTCACAAATTATAGAATTATTTCAGAAATTCAAACGATTTTTTGGAAATTTCTGCTTAAATATTCTGAAACTGCCAGTAATTCTGAAAATTTTGAAGTATTTGAAATCAAAGTCAAGACAGAAAAAAGAGCGAAAAAGTTCAATCAAAATACATGTTAAAATTTACAAATAAAAAAATATGTTATACACAATTTTATGAATATTGCAAAAATATTATAAAGCTCAATGAATATTTAATGAAAATTTCTGGAATATGCAATTAAAATATTGAGTGAAAAAGTTTAGAATATTTAATGAAAACAGAAAAAGGAAGTTGCAAAAAGCTCAATCCTAATAGCAAAATCTACAAATAAAACAATAAGCTTCATAAATTTAAGAATTATTTTAGAAATTGCCGAACGATTTTCTGCAAATTTCTTCCTAAATTTTATGAAACTGTCAGTAATTCTTTTTTTTTAAAGTATTTAAAATCAAAATCAAGACAGAAACTAGAGCGATAAAGTCCAATCATAATTCATGTTAAAATCTACAAATAAAAAAAAAATGTTATACACAATCTCATGATTATTTCAGAAAGTACTAAAAAGTTCAATGGATATTTAATGAAAATTTCTGGAATATGCATTTAAAATATTGAGTGAAAAAGTTCAGAATATTTGATCAAAACATAAAAAGGAAGTTGCAAACACTTCAATCCTAATATGAAAATCTACATATTTCAGAATTATTTCAAAACTCTAGCAAATACAAAACGAGAATGTTGAAGAAATTTCAATCATCATACGAGAATGTTCAAGAAAATGAAACCATCATTTCAAAATATTTCAATAAAGGAAAAACCGTACTCAGAATTGCATACATATTTTAAAATGTGCCAAATTTTTTTGTGGAAATCGTTACTGAATATTTCTAAACATGCCTGTAAATCAGAATAAAATTGAAGTATGTGTTATCAAACTCAAGAAAAAATAAAAGCGAGAAAGTTCATTCATAATATATTAATAAAAATATATTATTATTATCATAAAGTTAAAATCTATAATAAAAGAATAAGTTAGACAAAATTTCAGAATCATTTTAGAAATTGCCTAGCGGATATCTGGAAATTTGTTCTGAAATTTTCTGAAACTTGGCAAACATCTGAAAAACTCAACTCTAACAATTACAAAACGAGAATGTTGAAGAAAATTGAATCATCATATGATAATGCACACAAAATTGCATGCATATTTTAAAATGTGCCAAAAAGTTTTGTGGAAATCGTTACTGAATATTTTGAAACATTCATAATGTTTAAATCTACAGAAATAGAGTAGATTAGACAACATTTCAGTATCATTTTAGAAATTGCCAAGCGGTGTTCTGGAAATTTATTCTCAAATTTTTTTAAACATTCCCAAATCTGAAAAACCTAACTCCACTCATTATAAAACAGGAAAGTTGAAGAAAATTTTATCATAATATCAAAATATTAGAATAAAAGAGAAAAACGTACACAGAATTGCATAAATATTTCAAATGTGCCAAAAAATTGTGTGGAAATCTGTCACTACATTTTTTTAAATATGCCTGTAAACCAGAAAAAAAAATGAAGAATGTGTTATCAAACTGAAGACAGAAAAAAAGCGAGAAAGTTCTATTATATGTAATATTAAAATCTACAAATAAAAGAATATGCTAACGAAATTTCATGAATATTTCTAAGAATGCTGAAAGTTCCATGCAAATTTAAAAAAAATCAGATATTTGCGATTAAAATATTAAAAGAGTAAACAAGTAAAATATTTAACCGAAATAGCAAAAGTAACAGAAGGTTTAGAAAGTTTAAATATAATAGTGAATCTTAGAAAACATGGTTGGAATAAATTGTGATTTAAAAAATTCAATAACTCGTAAAAATTATGTTTTTTTTTTAATTTGTGATCAGTAATTGCCAGGGTAGATGTGATTTAAATCAATATTTTATATTACTGTTTAAATAGTGATTTTATCATAAATCTACACATAAACGAATATGCTAACAAAATTTCAAGAATATTTCTCAAGATGCTAAAAAGTTCAGCTGCAAATTTAACGAAAATTTCAGGAATATGCGATTAAAATATTAGAAGAGTAAAAAAATCTAAAACATTTACATAAAATACCAAAAGTAACAGTAGATTTAGAAAATTTGAACATTATAGTCAATCCAAAAAAAGGGTTGGAATAAATCATGATTAAAAAAATTATTATCGTAGATTTCTTTAAATAGTAACAATCGTTATTTTTAATTTTTTTATATTTCTGATGTGTATTTGCCAGGGTAAATGTGATGTAAGTCAATTATTTTATATATATTTTTTTTATTTAGTTATTCTTAAATTTTTATTGATTTTACTTTGTACAAGAAGTACGAAAACAATTATTAATTAAAAAAAGAATCAATTTTGATTTAAATCAATGATTTATTTTAAAAAATCATTTCATTGATGTATTAAAATCATGATTTAAAGAATTAAAAATCGTAAAGTATTTTAAATGGTAAAATTCGTGGTTTTAATGTTCGTGATTTTTTTAAATTTCTGATCAGTATTTGCCAGGGTAAATGTGATTTTACTTTGCACAAACAGCGAGAAAACAATTATTACTTAAAACAAGAATCAATTTTGTTATAAATCAATGATTTATTTAAGAAACCATCATTTCGCGATTTAAATTATAATTTAAAATAAATTTTCAGTCTGAAAAATGATTAAATTATGATTAAAATCTTCTGACTTAAATCACACCAACTCTGTTAAAAACCTAAGAAAACCGAAGAAAATGAACGTCAGGATTTTTTTATCCTAAAAAAAATATATCAAACTATACAGATACCTATCGAATAAACTTTCAGCAATTTTAATAAATGTTTTTATTAATATTTGATCAATTACCAGTTATTATTATTAATCTATTATTTTGTTATTTTTGTAGTTACTGCTATATTTTTTAATTAAAGACTTTTATATTTTGATCTGTATTATTTATTTATTATCCTTACTAGTTTCGGATTTTACGATATCATCAGAGGTGCATGTTTAATTTTATATTAATCAACTATTATATCATATCATAATAAATATATATTATTAATCAATTATTTATATTAATCAACAATATTATTTTATATTGTAAAAGTCATCTAAACTAGAATGATCTCATCGATTTACAATATAATATAGACTTGTACATCTGATAATAACGTAAAAGCCGAAACTAGTAGGAACAGTGGATACATAATAAAGATCAAAATATATAAATATACAAGTAAAAATAAAAATAAAATTTTAATTAAAAAATTTACAAGTAAATAAAAAAAATAACAAAATAATAGTTTAATAAATATTGCAAGTTGCAACTAATAAATTGCAAGATTTATTCAAACAGCAACATTCACAGTATTAAGAGCTTGAAAAGTAAAGCATATTGCAATATTATAATATATTATTACTGCAAATTTAATAACGACAACAATTAAAAACAGGTACTAATTTGCAATCTGTGATATTTTGGAAAATATGAAAATAACCATCAACCAATACTACACATTCCGAAAATCTAATTTTCGATCTGTGATATTTTCGAAAATATGATGTTCAACCGATATTACACATTCCGAAAATAGCAACAAAATTTAATTGTTTAAATCAGAAATTGCAACAGTTTTATGTAGATTTAATGAAAATTTCGAAAATATTCAACCAAAATATGAATAGATTGAAATTCCCGGCATGTTTAATCACGAGAATAATTAGAACAGGTACTAATTTTCAATCTGTGATATTTTCGAAAATATGAAAATAACCATCAACCAATATTACACATTCCGAAAATCTTATTTTCAATCTGTGATATTTTCGAAAATATGATGTTCAACCGAAATTACACATTCCGAAAATGGCAACAAAATTTACTTCTTTAAATCAGAAATTGCAACATTTGTATGTAATTTAATGAAAATTTCGAAAATATTCAACCAAAATATGAATAGATTGAAAATCCCGGCATGTTTAATCACGAGAACAATTAGAACAAGTACTAATTATCAACCTGTGATATTTTCGAAAATATGCAAATAATCATTAACGAATATTACACATTTTATTTTCAATCTGTGATGTTTTGGAAAATATGATGTTCAACATATATTACACAATCCGAAAATGGTCACAAAATTGACTTGTTTAAATCAGAAATTGCAACAGTTTTATGTAGATTTAATGAAAATTAAAAAAATATTCAACTAAAACATTAATAACGAGAACAGTCAGAAACAGATACTAATTTTCCATCTGTGATATTTTCGAAAATATGATAATAACCTTCAAGTAATAATAAAAATTCCGAAAATTGCGACAAAATTTACTTGTTTAATTTATTTATTTATTTACGGGACAAGCCCACAATACACATAAGATACAATACAATTTCAGAAATTTCAATAGTTTTGTATAGATTAAATGAAAATTTCTAAAAAATATATTCAAAATATTGAAAAGTCCAGCATGTTTAATAATAAGAACAATCAAAAACAGGTACTAATTTTCAATCTGCGATATGTTGCAAAATGTTATAATAACCATCAACAAATATTCAAAAATTCCGAAAATTGCGACAAAATTTACCTGTTTAAATCAGAAATTGCAACATTTTTATGTAGATTTAATGAAAATTTCCCAAATATTCAACCAAAATATTGATAGATTGAAAAGCCCCGCATGTTTAATAACGAGAATAGTTAGAAACAGGTACTAAATTTCTATCTGTGATATTTTCGAAAATATAATAATAACCATCAAGCAATATTAAAATTTCTGAGAATTGCGACAAAATTTACTTGTTTAATTTCGGAAATTTCTATAATTTGGTTTTCTATTCTTATGGTTCTATGGTTTATATAGATTTAATGAAAATTTGCAAAATATGCATTCAAAGTATTGAAAAGTTCAGGATGTTTAATAACGAGAACAATCAAAAACAGGTACTAATTTTCAAGCTGCGATATGTTGCAAAATGTGATAATAACCATCAACCAATATTCAAAAATTTCGATAAATGTGAAAAAAAATACTGTTAAAATGTTATGTTATGTTAAAATTGTTATGTTACAATGTTAAAATTGTTATATTAATACATAATTGCCATCCACGTAATTTACACGAAAAAATCCGTACTTCTTTCTCCATGTGAGGACAAAAAAGTAAGAATAAGGAGAACATCCTGCTGCTCCCACAAAAAAAAATATCTAATATAATACGGCCTGTAAAACAGATCCACCTCCTCACGAGAATTTCATCACATTTTTGTAACTCAGTTTTAAAACGCCCCCTTCAAAGGAAGGCAAAGGATCGTCCTTTGCTCTTAAAAATAAGATTATGAGAGCATGCGGATACATAAAGCGGCAGTTTTTCTTTTGTGAAGTGCGAATAAAACCGCTCAGCAATTTCTGGCGGAACGACGATTTTCCCCTTATATGTTTTCGGTAAGTAAAACATTTATTTTTATTGCGCAAAGTGTACCACGCCAGAAAACTTACGTTTTTCAGTACTTAGAAGCGAAATTCGGGCTGATATTGTATGATAATGATGATAATGTATGATAATGATGATAATGTATGATAATGATGATAATGTATGATAATAGATGATTTATGGGCGCAATGAAATGGTATATTATTTAACTAGCACGTAATGATGGCTGTTACCCACTCAGAAATGAAATTGACTTTTAGTTAGTTGTTTCGGATTAACATTTATGTAAATTAATTACCAGGGGTAATATTATAAGTGTTGTTATCATTATCGATAATGCAACTAGTTATTATGTAGTTATCTAGTTAATACTAGTTATATTATCAGTTCTTATTTACACACACACAAGAACTTGTACTTAGGTGTATTTGAATTGATTATATTATATTATATTTATTGTATTCTATTATATTGTATTATATTATTATGTCACAAATAAAAATTAAAAAAATAATGCAATAAAACATGCTATAACTATAACTATAGAAACCGCATTGTTACACCATCACGGTGTTAGGTATGAGTTATATTCCATAAGCAATACTTTTTTTTTCATTCTGATAAGGAAATTGGAAAAAAAATGTTGATACACGTGAATAAAGAGAAAATGTATCCACTCAACAAATTTATCATGCTCGGCTTCGCCTCGTGTGCTAAACTATTTTTCACAGATAAAATTCGTCTTTATTCACTTAGACCATAAATAGCAATTTACAATAACTTTGTGTTCTATAAAACATAATGTGTGGGATTATCAAATTTAGTGAAATTTATGTTACATAATTCAGTAATAAAATAAAACTTTTATTATTATGTTATTATTATTCATAATAATATTATTATTTAAACTGCTGTTATGGTAGTTTCGCTGCGAAGCAAGAGATGTAGAAAAATATATATGAAAAAACCTAAAATAAAACACTCGTGGGATATAACAGCTGCGGAGAATGTGTTTTCCCCTTGAAAATATAATCATATTTTGCATTAAAAATGTAACTGGCAAAGAGTTACTTCCGGGTTCACGCCGGTTGAGAAATCGCCGCTTGCGCGTTATGAATATGCATAACGAATATTGCACAAACTGAAAGCCCTTTTCCCGGGCGAGATTAGTTTTTGCGCCTCTTCTTGCAAGGGTTAATTTCAAGACTTTGCCTTGCAGGAAATACGCGATTGCGCTTTTCCGTGTGCAGAATCGCGCTATTTGTTTGCAGTTTACGCTCTAACGTTGTAAGCCGTTGAAAATGTGAGCAACTTAAATGGAAAATTCGCAGATTTAATGAACAGAAATTTCTGCTAGGTTTAGAAATAGTTACTTGTATAGGGTATCAAAAAAGTCTGGAATATATGTATTCATTATTTCGGAAATTAAAAATATTTAAGAAAAATCTTCGGACATAGATGACTGAAACTCAAAAACAAATGCTGAACAATTAAAAAAAAATCTATGGACATAAATAACTCAACCTCATAACTCAAATACAAATGATGAACAAATTAAAAATATTTAAAAAGTCTTCGGACATATATTCAAACTCATAACTCAAAAACAAATGATAAACAAAGTAAAAATATTAAAAAGTCTTCGGACATAGATTCAAACTCATAACTCAAAAACAAATGATATACAAATTAAAAATATTTAAAAACTCTTCGGACATAGATTCAAACTCATAACTCAAAAACAAATGATGACTAAAAACTAAAAAAAAAAAAAAAAAACCATGAACAAATTGAAAATATTTTAAAAATATTCGGACATAGATAACCCAAACTCATAAGTCAAAAACAAATGATGTACAACTTAAAAATATTTTATCAAAATCTTCGGATATGAATGACTCAAACTAATAACTAAAACATAAATCATGAACAAATTAAAAATATTTTTAAAATATTGGGACATGAATAACTCAACCTCATAACTAAAAAAAAAAAACAAATGAACAAATTAAGAATATTTTACAAATCTTCGGATATAGTTGACTGAACTCATAACTCAAAAACAAATGATGTACAAATTAAAAATATTTTATCAAAATCTTCGGACATGAATGACTCGAACTAATAACTCAAAAACAGATGATGAAAATATGAAAAAAATAGATTTATGACAAAATGTGTATTTGTAAAAACTAAAATCGAAGTGATTTTATAATTTTCATGAATACACGTATTCATTTTAACTTCGTACAATTGTATTTTAATGTTCTGACCACAGGCATAAAAGATGCAAAATAGTGTCTGAGCGTTATTAGCATACTTGTAACAAGGATTCCCAGAGGAGAGGATTTTTCCAAAATATTTATAATTTTCGAAATAATGAATTTGTTTCATGCTCATGATTTTGGAACTTTTCAATCTCTATATGTATCTATATGTATCTATGTATCTATGTATCTATACATTTTGTTTCATAATTTTTTTTATATATTACAACGGCCTATTTCTGCTAGTATGGCGAATTACCGTCGACAAGAAATGGTGAAAAATCATGCAAAAAACCTGCTTTTCATGTTATGGAATGTAGTACTTACTGGCTTTTGGTATCATGGAATCTTACCTGAAACAAAAAAGAAACTATAAATATTTTCTAAAAAAAAGTTAGTTTTCATCAAGTTTTGCAAATTTGTTGGAACTTATGTACCATTTTCTATGTATTTGAGGGATTGAAAAATTCCTCAAATTCGCACAAAATAATAATTAATTTTTTAATATTTTATGTTATATCAACCAAGTAATCTATATTATTTATAATTCTCCAAAATTTTATTAAAAAAAATTATATCAAACTAAAAATAACCAAAGTTGCAAACAGTTTTGGATTTAGTAATATTAAATGAAAATTTGAACGAAATATGAACGACATATTTAGAATTACAAAATGGACGAAACATTCCTCGAATTCATAGACAACTGTACGAAAGTGTTAAATTTTTAAAGTTGGTTTTTATCATGTTTTGCAGATTTGTTGTAAAATCTATAATTTTTAATGTTGTTATTTATCATGTTTTATAATAATAATATTAATAAAGAATATTTATTAGCAAAAAACGCTACATAATATGTAGATTTTGTAGATTTGTTGTGACTTATGTACAAGTTTCTACGAATTTGAGGATTATTCTGCATTATTTCTCAAATTCGCACAAAATAATTATTAAATTTTTAATATTTTATGTAATGTAATACTAACAAAGTAATTTGTTTTATTTATAATTCTCCAAAATTTAATAAAAACATTTATATCAAACTAAAAATAAACCCAACTTGCAAACTGTCTTGGATTTAGTAATATTAAATGAAACTTTGAACGAAATATGAACGAAATATTTCGAATTACAAAATGAACGAAATATTTCGAATTACGAAATGAACGAAACATTTCTAGAATTCTCAGAAAAGTGTACGAAAGTGTTACATTTTTAAAGTCGGTTTTCATCATGTTTTGCAGATTTGTTGTAAAATCTATAATTTTTAATGTTGTTTTTATCATGTTTTGCATATTTGTTGTAACTTATGTACAATTTTCTACGAATTTGAGGATTATTCTGCAATATTTCTCATATTCGCATAAAATAATTATTGAATTTTTAATACTTTGTGATACTAAGAAAGTGATTTATTTTATTTATAATTCTCCAAAATTTAATTTAAAAAATATATATCAAACTAAAAATAAACCAAGTTGCAAACAGTTTTGGATTTAGCAAAATTAAATGAAAATTTGAACGAAACATGAACGAAATATTTCGAATTACGAAATGAACGAAACATTCCTAGAATTCTCAGAAAAGTGTACGAAACTGTTAAATTTTTAAAGTCGGTTTTTATCATGTTTTGCAGATTTGTTGTAAAATCTATAATTTATAATGTTGTTTTTTATCATGTTTTGCAGATTTGTTGTAACTTATGTACAATTTTCTATGAATTTGGGGATTATTCTGCAATATTTCTCAAATTCGTACAAAATAATTATTATTTTTTAAATATTTTATGTAATACTAACAAAGTAATTTGTTTTATTTATAATTCTAAAAAAATTTATAAAAAAAATTATATCAAACTAAAAATAAACCCAAGTTGCAAACAGTTTTGGATTTAGCAAAATAAAATGAAAATTTGAACGAAATATTTCGAATTACGAAATGAACGAAACATTCCTCGAATTCTCAGAAATGTGTACGAAGTGTTAAATTTTTAAAGTCGGTTTTTATCATGTTTTGCAGATTTGTTGTAAAATTTATAATTTTTAATGTTATTTTTCATCATGTTTTGCAGATTTGTTGTAACTTATGTACAATTTTCTACGAGTTTGAGGATTATTCTGCAATATTTCTCTAATTCGCACAAAATAATTATTAAATTTTTAATATTTTATGTGATACTAACAAAGTCATTTGTTTTATTTATAATTCTCCAAAATATAATAAAAACATTTATATGAAACTAAAAATAACCAAAGTTGCAAACAGTTTTGGATTTAGTAATATTAAATGAAAATTTGAACGAAATATGAACGAAATATGAACGAAATATTTCGAATTACGAAATGGACGAAACATTCTTAGAATTCTCAGAAAACTGTACGAAAGTGTTAAATTTTCAAACTTGGTTTTTATCATATTTTGCAGATTTGTTGTAAAAACTATAATTTTTAATGTTGTTTTTTATCATGTTTTGCAGATTGTTGTAACTTATGTACAATTTTCTACGAATTTAACGATTATTCTGCAATATTTCTCAAATTCGCACAAAAAAATTATTGATTTTTAATATTTTATGAGATACTAACAAAGTAATTTATTTTATTTATAATTCTCCAAAATTTAATTTAAAAAAAATTATATCAAACTAAAAATTATAAAAGTAGCAAATAGTTTCGGATTTAGCAATATTAAATGAAAATTTGAAAGAAATATGAACGAAATATTTCGAATTACGAAATGAACGAAACATTCCTAGAATTCTCAGAAAAGTGTACGAAAGTGTTAAAAAATTTAAGTTGGTTTTGTCATATCTTGCAGATTTGTTGTAAAATCTATAATTTTTAATGTTGGTTTTTATCATGTTTTGCAGATTTGTTATAACTTATGTACAATTTTCTACGAATTTGAGGATTATTCTGCAATATTTCCCAAATTCGCACAAAATAATGATTATTTTTTATTATTTTGTGTGTTACTAACAAATTAAATTGTTTTGTTTATAATTCTCCAAAATTTAATAAAAACATTTATATCAAACTAAAAATAAACCCAAGTTGCAGTTTTGGATTTAGCAAAATTAAATGAAAATTTGAACGAAATATGAACGAAATATTTCGAATTACGAAATAAACGAAACATTCCTCGAATTCTCAGAAAAGTGTACAAAAAATTTAACACTTTCGTGTTAAAGTTGGTTTCTATCATGTTTTGCAAATTTGTTGTAAAATCTATGATTATTAAAGTTGGTTTTTATCATGTTTTATCAACTTTAAAAATTTAACACTTTCATACACTTTTCGAGGTATATTTCGTTCATTTCATAATTGAAAATAATTCGTTCATATTTCGTTTAAATTTTCATTTAATATTACTAAATCCAAAACTGTTTGCAACTTGGGTAATTTTTAGTTTGATATAAATTTATTTTTATTAAATTTTGGAGAATTATAAATAAAACAAATTACTTGGCTAGTATCACATAAATTATTAAAAAAATTATAATTAGTTTGTGCGAATTTGAGGAATATTGCAGAAAAATCTTCAAATTCGTAGAAAATTGTACATAAGTTACAACAAATCTGCAAAACATGATAAAAAATAACATTAAAAATTATAGATTTTACAACAAATCTGCAAAACATGATAAAAACCAACTTAAAAAATTATAAATTTTACAACAAATCTGCAAAACATGATAAAAAAACAACTTTAAAAATTAACAACTTTCGCACACTTTTCTGAGAATTCAAGGAATGTTTCCAGGAAGTGCAATTTTGGTCCTTATAAGTCTAATATAATTTCTTTTAAATAAAATTTGGAGAATTATAAATAAAACAAATTACTTAGTATCACATAAAATGTGATACTAAACAAGTAATTTGTTTTATTTATAATTGATAAAATGTATCACAAAGTAGACGCAACCACCATTCAAAATATTTTGCAGATTTGTTGACAGTTAAGAGCAATTTATCTGAAAAAATGAGAATTATTCTGAAACTATTTTTGATATTTTTTTAAATTAACGTTTTTGGCAATTTTCATAATTTTCTATAAGTACACAGTTTTCGTACCTTTTAATACTTTTGATATTTTGATAGCATTTTTGTGCAAATTTTCAATCTCTATGATACTTCAATAAAATTTTATGGGTTTTCACTTTCTTAAAACTGTTTACAATTTTGGTCATTTTTAGTTTGATATAAAAAAAATATAAAAATTTGGAGAATTATAAATAAAACAAATTACTTAGTATCATATAAAATGTGATACTAAACAAGTAATTTGTTTTATTTATAATTGATCAAATGTATGACAAATCAGACGCAACCACCATTCAAAATATTTTGCAGATTTGTTGACAGTCTGAAAAATTGAGAATTATTCTGAAACTATTTTTGATATTTTTATAAATTAACGTTTTTGTCAATTTTCATAATTTGCTACAAGTACACAGTTTCTGTACCTTTTAATACTTTTGATTACATATTTGTAATTTTGGAAATTTTCAATCTCTATAAAACTTCAATAATATTTTATGGGATTTCACTTTCTTTTTCACTTTCTAAAATAACAAAGTTGAATGCCACTTCCGGTAGAAGCGTAAGTGATAGAAACATGTACGTATTTTATTTTAGGAGATCACGACGAACCATGTTTGTGTGAATTGTTTTAAATTTTTATTTCATCAGGAACCGCATACACTCTTAAGCAACGACTTGCGTAAAACACCCTGTATATATTATTCAATTAATAAAATTTTAACGAAGCTAAACTTTCGTATACATAAAAAATATGTGCAAACTTAAATAACTATACCAAACTGTATTATAAAAAAAATATGACGTTATTTAAACCAGGTACTCGAGCAATATATCGCGTACTATCAGCCGGTTTAGACCCCTATGCCACTTCTGTGGTAGCAATTGTTAACCGTTTATATAACTTAATCAGTTTCCATTCTACCAATCCACTCCACTCGCCTGGTGGCTCGCTCCGTAAATTTCGTCCGCGTGATTAATGGCCATCTTTATTCGCTAGTTGTATAATGATGGCTATTAATCCAATTATATTAATACTATTACGTATTCCTATTAAATTTTAAGTATTAGGCTATTTATAATGGTAATAAATAAAGTTTTGAGGTGTAAATAATCTTCATAAAGTATCACTGCAATGGCAGTTATAATAGTACATTATTGTTGCACACAGTTGCTCGAAACTGTAATAAATTACACGAATCCATACAGTAAATCAACCGCTCCAAAATCCTGGTTCTCCTCTCTTCCAGGCGACTCACCTAGTTATTTATGCCCACAAATGCAGCTTTACTGCAGAACTTCTGGGCCCTACTTTTGAACTGCACACCGGCGAACAATTACCCTTATTTAAGGGCGCCTCGTGCGACGCCTTTTCCTCTTACAACCCTTGATAATATCGTTGCATCTCCTGCAATTAAGCGGCCGTTACTTGTCGCGTGCGTTAAAACTTTTCGAATTAGGGCCCTTATTGTTTGCGGCCCACTAAACCGCCCTTAGGGCCCAGAATTCGAAGGATTGCGGGGCAAGAATTTAAATTAATCCCGCAATAAAGTCGGCCATGACGGGCCTTTATTGACTGTTCTGCAGGAAATTTCGAGGAGTTGTTTCCTCGAAATTTACTGGCTCGTATCTGGACTAATTTGGGAGTCTGGGTTAGTGGGTGGCTTTATTTTTGAAGTTCCAAAGTTTATAATGCCCATTTATGCACACATAATTTTAATGCTGTTGAATATTTAGTACTCCACGTGTAATAAACACTGCATACTATCGTTATTGTTATTCATCATCATCATATATTTGCCCTACACACTTTACATAGATTTTCAATTTGGGCTGACTCGTATTTATGAGGGTCGTATATTATATCTGTTTCCTTTCTTGCGAAAAATGGAATGCTTCAACGTAACGACCTGTAATTTATTGTTTTATTTTATTCGCAAGGAATTTCTGCTCGCACGTGGAACAGCCATGCATTACATAAATGGGACATGTGAAGAGTTTACACTGTTTTAATTATTGCAGTAAATATTGTCGCGCTCATAAGTTCTATTTTATAGTAATCAATAGAATTCATAGGAATAATAGGAATAATAATAGTATTCATAGGAATAATAGTAATGATAATAGTATTCATAGTAATAATAATAGTATTCATAGGAATAATAGTAATGATAATAGTATTCATAGTAATAATAACAGCATTCATAGTAATAATAATAATAGTCTTCATAGTAATAATAGTATTCGAGGCAATTAACATTCGATTAAAGTCAATAGGAGATTATAAGAACGGGCATTATAGTATTCAGAAATATGAAAATTGATTTAGTTATTAGTTCTATTCTTACCGCAATTCTAATCATTGTTTTGATACAATGCAACGTCCCAAATTGGTACATCGTGGTATTATATAAAGTACAAATAGAGCTACAGAATCATGCTCAAGATACCCAGAACTAGTTCCAATAAAATACACTACTTAAAAGAATTATCACATATTCCAAAAAAAAAAAAAAACATCATTTTATAGTTTTTAAGTTAACAGACTAGGCAACTTAGAATAATCAGCAAATTTAAGCATATTGTTGAAAATTTGAGAATATTTAATATTTTATAATATTTAATAATACTTAGTAATATTCACGAATATTCCTAAAATTCCTGAAACTTGGCCTGCATCGCAGAAAAATTTAAGAAAATTGCAGAAAATTTAATATATGTTATAAATATAACAAATTAGTATGTTAGTATCACATAAAATATTAAAAAAATTATAATTATTTTGTGCGAATTTGAGGAATATTGCAGAATAATTTAAGCAAATTGCAGAACATGTAAGCAAAATGCAGAAATTTGTGGAAATTGCAGAAATTTTAAGTCTATTGCTGAAAATTTAAGAATATGCAAACTTGGACAACTTTATATGTAAGTACATACGAAAACGTGGCGGATGGGTTGAGTAGCCCGAAAAAGCCAATCATAAAAAAAAAAAAAAAAAAAAAATACATACGAAAACTTTAAGAAACGTTCTCCAATTATCTGGAAATTTCATCTAGTAATATTGTAATCAATATTAAAATAGTTAATAAAAGCGAAATAACATAGACACAACTAAATCTGCAAATTAACACAAACAGTTCAAAATCTTATGACGAAATCAAAAACAAATTTTTAAATTGTTATCCTTAATTTTGTAATCATTCTAAAAACTGTTCGTAAATTTAAAGTATCAAAAACAAATCACAGAAAGTATGCGATATTGCAGAAATGTAATGAAATTTTTTGTTATGTTTTAAGTTTAACAGTGTTATTCATAAAAATCTAAAATCTAAAAACTGTTCATAAATTTATAGTATCAAAAACAAATCACAGAAAGTATGCAATATTGCAGAAATGTAATGAAAATTTTTGTTATCTTTTAAGTTTAACATAAAATTTAGACCGCGGCTCAAAGGTGGTTTAGCTTAGTAACCTTGGCAATCCTTTGTAAAACACCGCTAAACCACCGCTAAACCATGGTTTAAATTTTTATGAATAACGCTGCAAGTTAGCAACTAAATACCCTACAAATAAAAATAATAGAAGTTTTAGGAATATTCCTAAAATTTCTTAAACTTACCCTAAAATTTAAGCAATATTTAATTTAAGCAATATTTAATTTAAGCAATATAAAATTTAAGCATATGCAGAAATATGAACAAAATTGCCACAAATTTAAGCATATTGCATTTTATAAAAAAATGTGTAAGTAGATTTTGTTACAGAATGAAATTTCCAAATATTTCTGAAAAGCAATAGACTGTAATATCAAAACATTGAAATAAATATCTGAATTTTCAGAAATTGTAATTTTATTATAATTAACTTTATAAATAATAATAATAATATTTATTTAACTCAACATATTACAGTTGTCGTCAGTATAAAGAATTAGTCAGGAGAATTAGTACTGGTTTCTATGTAGGCTAAATTGGTATTACCGTAATAAAGATTATTATTAACTACAAGATTCAGATTACATATTACGAACATGATATTGATCAGGACATATCAAAATGATTTTAAAAATTGGATAAAAAGTTTAATGGAGATTGAAAATTTTCCAGATTTAGCCATCAAAATATCAAAAAAATCAATACGTCCAGAATATTAACACATATGATATCAACTAATGCTACAAATTATGTAATTTCCACAAAATGTAATTTTTCAAATGTTTTTCATTTAGCAATATTAAATGAAAATTTGAACGAAATATGAACGAAATACTTTCAATTATGAAATGAACGAAACATTCCTTGGATTCTCAGAAAACTGTACAAAGTGTTAAATTTTTTCAAGTTGGTTTTTATCAAGTGTTGCAGATTTAATATTACTAAATCCAAAACTGTTTGCAACTTTGGTTATTTTTAGTTAGATATAACATTTTTTTATTAAAAGGGATTTTGAGAATTATAAATAACACAAATTACTTGGTTAGTATCACATAAAATATTAAAAAAATTATAATTATTTTGTGCGAATTTGAGGAATATTGCAGAACCATCCTCAAATTCGTAGGCTCGCACACTTTCGTACACTTTTCTGTGAATTCGAGGAATGTTTCGTATATTTCGTAATTCGAAATATTTCGTTCATATTTCGTTCAAATTTTCATTTAATATTGCCAAATCCAAAACTGTTTACAACTTTAGTTATATTTAGTTTGATATATTTTTTTTTATAAAGTTTTGGAGAATTATGAACAAAATAAATTATTTGGTTAGTATCGCATAAAATATTAAATATTTAATAATTATTTTGTGCGAATTTGAGGAATATTGCAGAATAATCCTCAAATTCGTAGAATATTGTACATAAGTTACAACAAATCTGCAAAACGTGATGAAAACCAACTTTAAAAATGAAAGAATTTACAACAAATCTGCAAAACATGATAAATACCAACTTTAAAAATTTAACACCTTCGTACATTTTTCTGAGAATTCGAGGAATGTTTGATTCATTTCATAATTCGAAATATTTCGTTCATATTCGTTCAAATATTCATTTAATATTGCTAAATTCAAAATTGTTTGCAATTTTGGTTATTTTTAGATTAATATATTTTTTTTAAATATTTTTGGAGAATCATAAATATAACAAATTACTATGTTAGTATCACAAAAAATATTAAAAATTTAAAAATAATATTGTGCGAATTTGAGGAATATTGCAGAATAAATCCTCAAATTCGTAGAAAATTATACGTAAGTTACAACAAATCTGCAAACATGAGAAAAACAACTTTAAAAATTATAGATTTTACAACAAAACTGCAAAACATGATAAAAATTAACTTTAAAAATTTAATACTTTCGTACACTTTTCTGAGAATTCGAGGAATGTTTGATTCATTTTATAATTCGAAATATTTCGTTCATATTTTCATTTAATATTGCTAAATTCAAAACTGTTTGCAATTTTGGTTATTTTTAGTAGCAATATTAAATGAAAATTTGAACGAAATATTTAGAATTACGAAATGTACGAAACATTCCTCGAATTCTCAGAAAAGTGTACGAAAGTGTTAAATTTTTAAAGTTGGTTTTTATCATGTTTTGCAGATTTGTTGTAAATTATGTACAATTTTCTACGAATTTGAGGATTATTCTGCAATATTCCTCAAATTCGCACAAACTAATTATTAAATATTTAATATTTTATGTGATACTAACCTAATAATTTATTTTGTTGATAATTCTCCAAAACATTATAAAAAAAATTATATCAAACTAAAAATAACTAAAGTTGTAAACAGTTTTGGATTTAACAATATTAAATGAAAATTTAAACGAAATATGAACGAAATATTTCTAATTACGAAATGAACGAAATATACTTCGAATTCTCAAAAAAAAGTACAAAAGTGTTAAACTTTTAAAGTTGATTTTTATCATGTTTTGCAGATTTGTTGTAAATTCTGTCATTTTTAAACTTGGTTTATATACGTTTTGTAGATTTGTTGTAACGTATGTACAATTTTCTACGAATTTAAGGATTATTCTGCAATATTATTAAAATTCTCACAAAATAATTATTAAATATATAACATTGTATGTGACACTAACCAAGTAATTTATTTTATTCATAATTCTCCAAAATTTTATAAAAAAATAATTATATTAAACTAAAACTGACTTCAGTTGTAAACAGTTTTGGGTTTAGCAATTATAAATTAAAATTTGAACGAAATATGATCGAAATATTTCGATTTACCAAGTTAATAAAACATTCCTCGAATTCTCAGAAAAGTGTACGAAAGTGTTAAATTCTTAAAATAGGTTTTTATCATGTCTTTCAGATTAGTTGTAAAATCTATAATTTTTAAAGTTGGTTTTTATCAAGTCTTGCAGATTTAATACTGATAAATTAAAAACTGTTTGCAATTTTGGTCATTTTTAATTTGATATAAAAAAAATGTTTATCAAATTTTTAAGAATTAGAAATAAAACAAATTACTTAGTATCATATAAAATGTGATATTAAACAAGTAATTTGTTTTATTTATAATTGATATAATGTATGACAAAGCAGACACAACCACCATTCAAAGTATTTTGAAAAATTTCATTAAAAAAAATTATATCAAAGTAAAAATAACTAAAGTTGTAAACAGTTTTGGATTTAACAATATTAAATTATGTACAATTTTCTACGAATTTGAGGATTATTCTGCAATATTCCTCAAATTCGCACAAACTAATTATTAAATATTTAATGTTTTATGTGATACTAACCAAATAATTTATTTTGTTGATAATTCTCCAAAACATTATAAAAAAAATTATATCAAACTAAAAATAACTAAAGTTGTAAACAGTTTTGGATTTAACAATATTAAATGAAAATTTAAACGAAATATGAACGAAATATTTCTAATTACGAAATGAACGAAATATACTTCGAATTCTCAAAAAAGTGTACAAAAGTGTTAAACTTTTAAAGTTGATTTTTATCATGTTTTGCAGATTTGTTGTAAATTCTGTCATTTTTAAACTTGGTTTTTATACGTTTTGTAGATTTGTTGTAACGTATGTACAATTTTCTACGAATTTAAGGATTATTCTGCAATATTATTAAAATTCTCACAAAATAATTATTAAATATATAATAATGTATGTGACAATAACCAAGTAATTTATTTTATTCATAATTCTCCAAAATTTTATAAAAAAATAATTATATTAAACTAAAACTGACTTCAGTTGTAAACAGTTTTGGGTTTAGCAATATTAAATTAAAATTTAAACGAAATATGAACGAAATATTACGATCCACAAAATAAACGAAACATTCCTTGAATTCTGAGAAAAGTGTACGAAAGTGTTACATTTTTAAAGTTGGTTTTATCATGTTTTTCAGATTAATTGTAAAATCTATAATTTTTAAAGGTGGTTTTTATCAAGTCTTGCAGATTTAATACTGATAAATTAAAAACTGTTTGCAATTTTGGTCATTTTTAGTTTGATATAAAAAAATGAGTATCAAATTTTTAAGAAATATAAATATAACAAATTACTTAGTATCATATAAAATGTGATATTAAACAAGTAATTTGTTTTATTTATAATTGATATAATGTATGACAAAGCAGACACAACCACCATTTAAAATATTTTGAAAAATTTTATAAAAAAAAATTATATCAAAGTAAAAATAACTAAAGTTGTAAACAGTTTTGGATTTAGCAGTAATAAAGTAATGAAAATTTGAACGAAATATGAACGAAATATTTCGAATTAGGAAATGAATGAAACATTTCTCAGAAAAGTGTACGAAAGTGTTATATTCTTAAAGTTGGTTTTTATCAAGTTTTGCATATTTAATATTGATAAATCAGAAACTGTTTGCAATTTTGGTCATTTTTAGTTTGATATACAAATATTTTTATTAAAATTTTGAGAATTATAAATAAAACAAATTACTTGGTTATAACAACTTGGTTAAAACTAGTAATTTGTTTTATTTATAATTGATAAAATGTATGGCAAAGTAGACTCGACCACCATTCAAAATATTTTGCAGATTTATTGACAGTCTAGTGCAATTTGTCTGAAAAATTGAGAATTAGTCTGAAACTATTTTTTTAAATCAACGTTTTTTGGCAATTTCATAATTTGCTATAAGTACACAGTTTCTGTACATTTTAATACTTTGGATATTTTGATTGCAGAATTGTGATTTTTGAAATTTTCAATCTCTATAAAACTACAATAAAATGTTATGGGTTTTCACTTTCTTCTTCACTTTCTAAAATAACTATTATTATTACTAAAATAATTATTAAATTTTGGAGAATTATAAATAAAACAAGACTTGCTTGCAGACTTGTTGACAGTTTAGTGCAATTTGTCTGAAAAATAAGGCATTATTCTGAAACAATTTTTGATATTTTTTTCAATTAAGGTTCTTTACAATTTTCAAAATTTGCTGTAAATACACAGTTTCTGTACCTTTTAATACATTTGATATTTTATTTGCATATTTGTGTTTTTGGAAATTTTCAATCTCTACAAAACTTCAATCAAATTTTATGGGTTTTCACTTTCTTCTTCGCTTTCTAAAATAACAAAGTTGAAGGCCACTTCCGGTAGCGGAAGTGATAGAAACATGTACGTATTTTATGTTAGGAGATCATAACGAACCATGTTAGTGTGAATTTTTCAAAATTTTATTTATCAGGATGCTAATGAACTTTTAAGCAATGATTTGCGTAATGTAATGTATGCATCCTTGTATGCATGAATACTTTCAGTTTGTATCAACTTGAGCAATTTTTGTACAAAATTAATACCAAACTAATCAATTGGATAAAATCTGGTGTAGTTTTATATTCTGCCACGAATGAAATAGGAATTATATTGTTTTTGACAGTATTAATTTTGTACAAAATTTGCTCAAGTTGATACAAACTGAATATATTCATGCATACAGGGATGCATACATTACATTACGCAAATCGTTGAATTAAAGTTTATTAGCTTCCTGATAAATAAAAGTATTGTTTTTGACAGTATTAATTCATATTTCATTTCATTTCATTACATCATTTATTTGTATTATGACTCTAAATTGAGTATTACATTGTCATTGTAGTATAACATATAGAAATCCAGGTATTACAGTACTTATACAGATACATTAAGTCATTAAGTATATGTCTCAATTAATGTTAAAAAGTCTTGGATGTTATACAGTGGTTTGCTTAAAAAAATATTCTTTCATTGCACTCTTGAATCTATGTTCTGACTTTATTTCTACATAGTATGTAATTAATTTATTGTACACAACTATCTCCATATAGTTAGTAGAAAATTAGTATATAGTTAGTATAGCAGTAGTAGAAAGTTAGTACACAAATTTATACAAAATTTTTATTATTATTTTTAATTTTAATAAAGTTTCAACGAAGCTGAACATATTTTGGTAAACATATAATATACGTTTGTACATTTAATAATGTACACAACACTAAAATAATAAAGCTATTTCACGTACAGTTTTTACGATTAACGCATAAATATATTTGCATTATAAATGGCAATTGATGGGAAAGTGTGAATAATAATATTATATTAATCGGAGCAATAAAACAGGCCCGTAAATCCCATTAAAGTCCAAATTTACTCATTACAACGCTGTCGATGCGAGATTTATGGCCGCGGCGAATTGCCCGCTGTAAAACATGTTTGTTTAGCAATAATTGAAATATTGCAGTTGCTCAAAATGGATAAAACCCAGTAAACATTCGTCGGAATTACGGCAGACACAATCAATGTTTTGATATTTGATGGGGCCCCGTAAATTGCGCGTTAAATTTATCGGCATGCAAATTGTAAAATAAATTCGTAAACCTCTGCCGGAGTCATGCAAACTCACATATAACTGAAATGGGCATCAAAACTCGTTTTTACTTCACTTCGCCGCTGTAATATTAAATGAGCCGTTCATTTTGAAAGTGACTTAAGTCCATTTATCTTTAATTTGAAATACTTAAGGTTTTGCGTTTTTACAAAATTAAAAATATACGTAAGATATATGGTTGACTTGCAATGTTAAATCGCATTTAAGGGATTTAATTTTATACATCCTATTAAAAAGTCGCTATTATCAAGTGTATAATATGACCTTGCTTACCTTAAAAGGACTTAGGTCACTTTCAAAATAAAAATTTGTTTTGTTACAAAAAGTGAAAGAGCTTAAGTCCGTTACATATAGCTTATAAAATAGAAAAAAAACATTTAAATTATATTTTTAGATAATAGAAATAAATTTAGTCACAAGTTATTCGTTAACATTCTCAGTATGCGGGAGTGATTTGAAGTAGTTATGGTGTTCCGGAGGTATATACCGCAATAAGTCCATCATGTGTCGGTATTTTAGTGATGTGATGCTTCTTATACTTTTATATAACGATGGCAATACAATATTCCCAAATTTTTTAGGTCTACCCCGACGTGGCAATAAATCAAGAATTTTAAATTCTGCGTTCTCATCCATGGTTGTTTTGTATAAAATTTTATATGGTTCATTTCTTAAAAATCGCATCCAGCATATTTGAAGCCAGTTTATTTTTTCTCGCCAGTATTTTTGGATCTTTTGTAAACTGCTTCTTCCAAGAGTCTTGTTGATATAAAATCCTCTTGTTTCATTTCATTTAGTATGAAAGTATTATCTTTTCTACATTTTTAAATTATATTATAATAATCTTGTGGCACATACAATAACTGATTTCTTTTTAACGACATTTCTATAACGCCAAAATCTCTGTCATTAGGTAAAAATGAATGCCCTGATATTAAAAATTTGTGGTCTATGATTTCCACATCATTTCCCTTCGATAGAATTTTTAACCACATTAAAGATATTTTGATGTTTCTGTTTTGTCCTCCACACATGTCACTATATGCAATGATGTGTTTTTCACCTTTCAGGGTTTTTAGGAGTCTCAAGAGGCATGAAGCCACTTCTTGGGAACCTGTAGAAGCTTTTGTTTCATCCCAAACGTACATGTATACATTATCGTTGTGGAAATTGTGTATGCCTAAATTTAAAATATACATGTTACATTTATAATAAGCTACTGAAGTAGTTAACTTTGGGAATGGTAACGCTTTCTGCATATCGAATGAAAAGCCAAAATAATGAGATGGATTACTTGATACTCGCTCTTGATCTTGTTTTAACGCATTTCTAGCCGATTCTGCTAGCTTCAAATGAATATCATGTTCTTCCATAGGTTTTTTTCTGTTCTTCATGGTTTTCTGATGCTTCGACTTTAATGTTTAATAGATCACATCTTTGACATGTGTCTTTGCGTGGTTGGTGGAAATGTAGATTAAAATACTTTTTGAATATTTTTCTATAAGTCCATTCATTAACTGCTTTCAAATTATTTTCTTCACTCGCTCATAAAAATTAAACATTTTTTTATAGTCTGTCCAGGATGAAGATATTTTCTGTCGGGATTATGGTCCCTAGTATAATGGGATTCAAATTTCTGGAAACTGTTAATATGGTTTTGAACAATCATATTTGCTTCATCACATATTTTTCTCGACGATCCAGGCAAACGCCCACGTAAATCGTTGCCAACGTTTTTAGATTTTAATGCACGTTTTAATCGTCCTTCGCTTATTTGAAAAGTATCTAAAAAGATTTTTTTACAAACAGCAACTTTGCCTGTTTTAGAAATTAACCAATACGTAAAACTCTCATTTCTACATGAACCTTTTCCGTTTCTCTGACGTCTTCTTTTTTACAACACTGCGTCCAGTCGCTTCGTATAGCAATATATTTTGCTTATTAAAGTCTCCTAAGTTCCAAAACATTTCGAAAATACGTTTTCTTTCTGTTTCATTTAAATTTTCAAGCAGTCTTTTCGGCATTGGCAATCTTCATTTTGAAAAACTTTGGCAGGAATATTTTTTCCCGATTGTGTATCGTATCTTTTCCCTGAATTCCGTTTAATTTTACGAATTTTCTGAATATAAGTACCACTTCTGTGTTCTCTGAATCCTTCTTTGAAGGTGCTGTTTTGTAAATTCTCATTCTCAATTACTTCCTCTTCCTCTGTTGAAGAATGAACTTCTAAAATTCTCCTTCTTTTTTAAAATCTGTTGTATTAGTTTAATTCCTCTTCACGTTCAGAATCAAGAAATCTTGTTATTTTATCCTTTCCCATGGGTTTAATAATTTCTTTAAATTAAATATTATTTTTTAAATTTCAATTTAATATCAAACCGTAATTTAAATTACCTTCATCACCGCTTTCAACATTTTGGGCCACACTTTTTGACATCGACAATAAAAAGTGGACTTAGGTCACTTTAGAAATTAGGATTTTCAGTATTTATATTATTTTGAAAATGTACGTGATATAAAATTTTCAAATGTACTAAGTATATTTCAATAGCGATTTATTTTTTTGACAGTTCAGCATAAATTATAATTGTCACAAGTGCCAACTTGATAAAAGATGAAAATGGACTTAAGCCACTTCCAAAATAAACAGCTCAAATATAATATTTAGTTGCTCACGCAAAATTGACAGATTTATTGACAATTTGGATTTCTTTTTAAATTTTGTTATAGTTTCATCCATTATGGATACCAGTTATTATTATAATTTTTATTGTTTTCTTCCTTCTTTATTGGAAGCAGTTTATATAAACTACCAGTAAGTACTCCAAGAAAGAAGGAAAAAAAGTTTTTTAGTTTTCAAATAAAAAAATTCAAAAATTGGAAGATGGTTTTCTGTAAATTTAATCGAAGTATTTTGTTTCATTCTATTATAGATCAGATATTTATTTGAAGCTTATTTCCAAAATAACAATAAAAATCCTGTAAAACGTTTCTATAAACATTGTAAATGACTCTGTGTATGTAAAATATAGTTTTTGTGGTTGTCGTAAAATATAGTTACTTAAAAACTGCGTTGATTATGGAATTATGAGCACATCAGAATTGTTACCTCACGTTTCTTATACAAATTCAACATCTGAACTGTGCATACATTAATAACATGTTAACCGAAGCGACCACAAATTCCCAAGCAAACATTAGCACATGAAGGTGTAATTTATGGGGGCGATAAGGAACGGTAATAACTGTCACGCTTCCATTTTCCATTTTCCAGCGCTGGCCTCTTCATACGGAGAAACCTGGGGGCCAGTTTTAAGTGAAAAACGTAATTATTTTTTGGGCATTAAGGCCCTAAAGGGCCCGGCTTATCATATTGCATTAAAATATTAATTTACGATACAGAAAAAATTGGGTATTTATGTTCATCGTGGAGCTGGTGCAATGGATGGGGAAGGCGAATTATACGCATCAACGTTTAGCTGGATTTAAATGAATTCGAGATTAATTTGTGAAATGGGATTTCAGCTGGTTTATATAAATAGCGTATTTAAATTGAATGTAGAACGAAAATATTTCCATGGCATAATGAATTATTTGAATTAAAAAGCTTTAGTATTTGTATTCACTGCAGTACAAATATAGACAAAGGTGGTATGAAATGGCCAATTTCATAATGACCATATTCGCTTAGTTTTCCTGAAAGTAAAAAATATTCGAGAATTAAATTCAGGTGTATTGTACACGAATCTAATATCAAATTTGCAAATAATAAATTTTCAGAAATTTCAGTAATAGCTAACCCATACATGTCAATGCAGAAAGTTATATGCTTAATTTTCTCCCTTATTTAATACCAAAACTTTGCCAAATTTTCAGGAAAATTAGTTTCAGGTGTACTGTACACGAATCTAACATCAAATTTGCAAATAACAAATTTTCAGAAAATTCAGTAATAGCTAACTCATACTTGTCAATGCGGAAAGTTAAGTGTTTGATTTTATCTCTTATTTAATACTGAAACTTTGGCAAATTTTCAGGAGAATTAGTTTCAGGTGTACTGTACACGAAACTAATATCAAATTTGCAAATAATAAATTTTCAGAAATTTCAGTAACAGCTAACCCATACTTGTCAACTCAGAAAGTTAAGTGTTGATTTTCTCCCTTATTAATTACTGAAATTTTGTCACATTTTCAGGAGAATTAGTTTCAGGTGTACTGCACACGAATCTAATATCAAATTTGCACATAATAAATTTTCAGAAATTTCAGTAATAGCTAACCCATACTTGTCAATGCAGGAAGTTAAGAGTATGATTTTCTACCTTATTTAATACTGAAACTATGTCAAATTTTCAGGAGGATTAGTTTCAGGTGTACTGTACACGAATCTAATATCAAATTTGCAAATAGTAAATTTTCAGAAATTTCAGTATTAACTAACCCATACTTGTCAATGCAGAAAGTTATATGTTTCATTTTGTCCCTTATTTAATACTGAAACTTTGTCAAATTTTCAGGAGAATTAGTTTCAGGTGTACTGTACACGAATCTAATATCAAATTTGTCAGATTGAACTTTCTTACTTTCTCCAAAGTATGAAATGTTAAAATGTATCTACCAATGATTACTGTCAAATTTCAATTATTTGTATAAAAATCTCAATTGTGCTGTCAAAATTTCAATGATGAACGTCAAATTTTTAATGATTGGTGTCAAATTTGCAATGTTTTTATCAATATTTTATTTATTACTGTAAAGATTTTAATTTAGTGATAAAATTTCAACTGTTTCCTATAAAAAAAATATTTATTCTACCAAAGTTTCAACAGAATAATTGAAACTTTGGTTTCAATGTTAAAAAAGTGTATCTACCAATGATTACTGTCAAATTTAAATTATTTGTATAAAAATCGCAATTGTGCTGTCAAAATTTCAATGATAAATGTCAAATTTTCAATGATTGATATCAAATTTGCTGTTTTTTATCAAAAATTTATTTAATACTGAAAAGATTTAAATTTGGTGATAACATTTCAACTGTTTCCCGTGAAAATTTTATTATGTCTGCCAAAGTTTCAAGAGAATAATTGAAACTTTGGTTGAAATAATAAAATTTTCACTGGAAACAGTTGACATTTTATCACCTAATTAAAATATTTACAGTAATAAATGATATCTTGATAAAGAAACAAATCAAATTTGACTTTGGAAAAAGTATGAAAGTTCAATCCTTCATCCTTGGGAGAAAGTATGCGAATAGGAGAAATAATTAACAATCTGATCATCATCGAAAATTTGGCAGTAATCATCCACAATTTGGAAAAACATGAAAAGCACATTATTTTATAAAATTTTTAGTTATCGTTGAAGTTTTAACAGAATTGAAATTGTGTCAAAAATTAAAAAACATAGCAAATTTGATACCAATCATTGAAAATTTGACATTCATCATTGAAATTTTGACAGCACAATTGAGATTTTTATACAAATAATTGAAATTTGACAGTAATCATTGGTAGATGCATTTTAACATTTTATACTATGGAGAAAGTATGGGAATTAAGAGAAATAATTGAAAACCTGATCATTTTCGAAAATTTGACAGTAATCATCCACAATTTAATAGCTTTTTTTGACATTTTCATGTCGAAATCTACAGTGACGATGACGGAAAATTGAAAAAATTATATTATTTAATGAAATTTGTAGTTATCGTTGAAATTTTGACAGAATTGAAATTGAGTCAAAAATATTAGCAAATTTGACATTAATCGCTAATAATTTGATGGAATATTTGATATTTTGATAGAAATAATTAACATTTTGACAGGTATAATTGAAAATTTTACAAGAACTGAGGAGAATTTAACAGTTATAGTCAACATTTTGTCAGAATAAATAATATTTTGCCAAAATTATTAAAACGTTTACATCCAACATCCTAACTTTGCAACATAATTGAGATTTTTATAGAAATAATTAAAATTTGACAGTAATCATTGATAAATACATTTTCAATTTTCATAATTTGGAGAAAGTATTTAAATTTTGATAAACAATTGAAAAGCTGATAAGAATGATCGAAAATTTGAGTGATCATCCAAAATTTAACACTTGACATTTTGATATCGAAATTTGCAGTGACAATTTTGCAATGGTGATGGAAAATTGAAAAATTTAAAATATTAAATGAAATTTTGAGTTATCTTTGAGGTCTTGGCAGAATAATTTGAGAAATATATTAGAAACTTGGCAATAATCATTAAAATTTTGACATTCATCATCAATAATTTGACAGAACAATTGAGATTTTGATAGAAAATAACATGTAATAACAATGACAAATAATACAACAATAATTATTAAAATGTTGACATCCATCTTTAAATTTTGACAGAACAATTGTGATGTTGGTAAATATTATTAATAATTTGTCTAAAATAATTGAATATTTCACAGGAACTATGGATAAATTAACAGTTATGATTAACATTTTGTCTGAATAAATAAAATTTTGCCAAAATTATTAAAACGTTTACATCCAACATCCAAACTTTGAAGCATAATTGAAATTTTTATAGAAATAATTAAAGTTTGACAGTAATCATTGATAGATACATTTTAAATTTTCATAATTTGAAGAAAGTATTAAATTTTATATAATTAATTGAAACGCTGATACGAATCTTCGAAAATTTGACAGCAACAATCCAAAATATAACAGTTTTCTTTGACATTTTGATATCGAAATTTGCAGTGACAATTTTGCGATGATGATGGAAAATTGAAAAATTTACAATATTAAATGAAATTTTGAGTTATCTTTGAAATCTTGGCAGAATAATTGAATTTTTTGAAAAAAATATTAGGAACCTGAAAATATTCATTAAAATTTTGACATTAATCGTCAATAATTTGACAGAACAATTGAGATTTTGATAGAAAATAACATGTAATAGCGATGACAAATAATACAACAATAATTATTAAAATGTTGACATTCATCTTTAAAATTTTGACAGAACAATTGTGATTTTGATAAAAATTATTAACAATTGTGGACATGGGTGCAAGAATAGCGTAAGTCGCAAAAATGAGTTTCGAGAAAACGCGTTTAAAGATTCAAAAGTTAATAAAAGTTGTAATATAGCATTAATTGCTATATTTTATTTTTATAATTTATACATTTTTCTATGAACAGCTATTTTTTAACAGACTTATAAATAAGGGTACACATATTTAAATAAACAAATTTGCTCAAATACCGCGTAAATTGACTTGTTATAAGCAAATTATGTTTTTTTTTTAAATAACTTTGAAGCTGAATACTGGCTAAACCAAACGCATTGGTATATAAATAAGTTTTGGTAAATCGTATTTTTTTGATCCAAGTAATCTATGGCTAAGCCATGTCCGCGGATTTTGAGACACCCTGTATATATATTTTTCAAATAGTGTGAAAGTACAGGAATTTTACATTAGAAATGAAATAAGTTCATTCATTCCTCACATCCAAGAAATATCATACATTTAATAAATAAGACGAATGTACTTCTTTAACTTTGTGTTGAATATCTTACAATTTTTAGTAGCATTACACGTAATATAATGCCCGGAACACTTGTAGTTTCTCGCAGGGGGTTCATAAATATTTAATAAACCAAACCGTAAAGATAACATGCACCGTCCGTTTTTAAGGTAGCGTTCATCCGAGCAAAATGAAAATGCAGGGGGCGTTAATACATCCGAGGCAGACACTGGCTGTATGTGCCCCACAACAAATTGCATTCCTTCCGACGTTCGCCAGTATATTACGTTTTAAATTAACATTCTGAAGGTTCGTCTTAATAAGAGTAAATCAAACCCACGTAAAGAATGAGATATTCTAATTTCGCGGGACGTTTTACTAATTTGCTTGAACGTTTTTTACGACTCGGGAAACCTCTTAATATAGTATCTAATCGCCAAGAATTGTCATCTCCAGTTTAACAACAACAAAAAAAACAATTATAACAATCCTTATATTTACCTCTTGATATATCTTTTTTAAATAAGATATTTAATTTAACTGCTAATTTCCAGGATATATGAAACAACTGTCTAATTGTAAAATCTATTTTATGTGTTTTGATTAAACCGTATAATTTAGGAGCATGAGGATTCACAAAAATAATTTGAAATTTAACTAAATTTGATAAGATGATTTTTGTTTCTTTCAGTAGATTTATTATTTCTGATTGAAATGATGTTGTTGGGTCTTTATTTAGCGGTATTAGTTTTTCTAAATTTATACATTTATTAATTTTATCTTTATATTCATCTTGTTTTAGAATAACTAAGGAGTTTGATTTGTCAGTTTTAGTAATTATTAATTTGTTTAATGAAATTTTTGATCTAATTTATTTAATAATTGGAAAATCTGATGTTTGTTTTGATGGATTCGATTTTAATGGATTCGATTTTAAAATTTTAGCTATTTCTGCTCTTGACTACCATTGGCTGTGTATATAGTTTTTATGTAACTTCTAGAAGTATCCGATAATTAGAGTCGTCAGGACCGCGCATAATCCGCTGATGCCTACATCAAACTCGAAATGTAATTTCTCCCTCATCCCATCATATACGCCCCCACGAACTTCATCCACTTCATAAACAGAACTAACTACGTACTAACTTAAATTGCTTCGGATTCCGCATCGTTCACATCATCGTGTTTTTCAGGAGTGTCGTGTTTGGCGGCTCTCAGAGCCAAACTCTCAGGGTGTGCCCCAAATCCATTTGATGTTGTCTGTTATGTATTCACCCCCTTTTTTATTACCTAGAGCAAGAAAATCGCACGCCGGCGGAGTCAAAAGGGCGAGCTGACGATTTGAATAATTGCCACTGAAGGAAAATGCGGTGTCAGATGAAAAACTGTGTTTGTTTTTCAAAGGGAAAATAGTACACACGCTATGTGGGAATTATGCTGTCGGTTGTAGATTATCATATCGAAAGCCCTAAATTTCGCGGATTTACCATGTCAGCGTCATTTTTTTATCGAAGATTTTAATAATATTTTTAAGATGATTGCGACTCATCGCAGGTATATTTTTAATAGCATTATACAGTAATACCATTGATTATAATACCTTTAGGGCATTACTTTGGGCAGTATTTCAATCCACTGATAAAGGAGCAAATAGTTAGCTGATAGTTAAGGAACTTTCTGCATTGACGAGTAAGTAAGCTATTACTGAAATTTCTGAAAATTTATTATTTGCAAATTTGTTATTACATTCGTATACAGTACACCTGTAACTAATTCTCTTTAAAATTTGACAAAGTTTCAGTATTAAATAAGGGAGAAAATCAGACACTTAACTTTCTGCATTGACAAGAATGAGCTAGCTATCGCAAAATTATTACTGCAAATTGCGATATCAAAAATATTAAATTTTGGATGATCGCTCAAATTTTCTATTATTCCGATCAGCTTTTCAATTATTTATCAAAATTTAAGTACTTTCTCCAAACTATGAAAATTTAAAATGTTCTATCAATGATGACTGTCATATTTTAATTATTTATATAAAAATCTCAATTATGCTGCAAAGTTTGGATGTTGACGTTTGATGTAAACGTTTTAATAATTTAGGCAAAATATTATTTATTGCGAGAAAATCTTAACTATAACTGTTAAATTCTCCTTAGTTCTTGTGAAATTTTCAATTATATCTGTCAAAATGTTAATTATTTCTATAAAAGTTTCAAATGATCTATCGAATTATTAGCGATTAATGTCAAATTTGCTAATATTTTTGACACAATTTCAATTCTGTCAAAACTTCAACGATAACTAGAAATTTCATTAAATAATGTAATTTTTTCAATTTTCCGTCATCGTCACTGCAAATTTCGACATAAAAATGTCAAGGAAAACTATTAAATTGTGGATGATTACTGTCATATTTTCGATGATCAGGTTTTCAATTATTTCTCTTAATTCCCATACTTTCTCCATAGTATAAAATGGTAAAATGCATCTACCAATGATTGCTGTCAAATTTCAATTATTTGTATAAAAATCTCAATTGTGCTGTCAAAATTTCAATGATGAATGTCAAATTTTCAATCATTGGTATCAAACTTGCTGCTTTTTAAATTTTTGACACAATTTCAATTCTGTTAAAACTTCAACGATAACTAAAAATTTTATAAAATAATGTGCTTTTCATGTTTTTCCAAATTGTGGATGATTACTGCCAAATTTTCGATGATGATCAGATTGTTAATTATTTCTCCTATTCCCATACTTTCTCCCAAGGATGAAGGATTGAACTTTCATACTTTTTCCAAAGTATGAAACGTTAAAATGTATCTACCAATGATTACTGTCAAATTTGAATTATTTGTATAAAAATCTCAATTGTGCCGTCAAAATTTCAATGATGAATGTAAAATTTTTAATGATGGGTGTCAAATTTGCTTTGTTTCTTTATCAAGATATCATTTATTACTGTAAATATTTTAATTAGGTGATAAAATGTCAACTGTTTCCAGTGAAAATTTTATTATTTCAACCAAAGTTTCAATTATTCTGTTGAAACTTTGGCAGACATAATAAAATTTTCACGGGAAACAGTTGAAATGTTATCACCAAATTAAAATCTTTTCAGTATTAAATAAAATTTTGATAAAAAACAGCAAATTTGATATCAATCATTGAAAATTTGACATTTATCATTGAAATTTTGACAGCACAATTGCGATTTTTATACAAATAATTTAAATTTGACAGTAATCATTGGTAGATACACTTTTTTAACATTGAAACCAAAGTTTCAATTATTCTGTTGAAACTTTTTTAAATTTTATCACTTAATTAAAATCTTTACAGTAATAAATAAAATTTTGATAAAAAACATAGCAAATTTGATACCAATAATTGAAAATTTGACATTCATTATTGAAATTTTGATAGCACAATTGCGATTTTTATACAAATAATTCAAATTTGTCAGTAATCATTGGTAGATATCTTTTATAATATCATACTTTTAAGAAATTATTGGAATTTTGAGAAATAATTAAAAAGTTATTAATAATCATCAAAAAGTTGATATTTCATATTTTGGAGAAAGTATGAAAGTAATCTATGCAAGTAATAAACTATGTAATTTAAGATGGTTTCTATCACATTTTCGATGATTATTATCAACTTTTCAATTATTTCTCAAATTCCTATAATTTATCCAAAATATGAAGTTATAAAATGTATATATCGATGATTACTGTCAAATATCAATTATTTTTGTGAAAACAGCAACTATGCTGTCAATGTTTCAAATTTTTAATGATTAATACCAAATTTGCAATTATTTATATCATAATTTCTATTATTCAGACTCTGACAAAATGTTAATTATTTATGTCAAATTCTCTATAGTTCCTGTGAAATTTTCAATTATTTCTGTCAAAATGTTAATTATTCTGTCAAAATCTCAATTGTTTTGTCAAAATGTTAGTGGTGAATGTCAACATTTTAATGATTATTGTTATATTTGCTAATAAAAAAATAATCATTTTCGTAAATCTTATTATTTCGTATTATTATATACTAAATATTATTTTGAGTACTACAAGAACATTCCTTGAATAACTTGAATAAGAACTTTAAAAAAATAACTTACAGTCATATAAGTGGCCAAACATAAAACTCCATTTGTTGCCATTAAGTAACACGTTTACAGTTAGAAGCACATTAAAAATTATACGTAGCATTATTAGGACTAAATTCCATTTAACCATTTTATTGAATAATTTCACTATGTTATATATTTTTTCCGACATAATTGTAATTTCATAAATTTCCATAAATTTTCGTAAAAGTTTCATAATCAAATCTGTAAATTCAAGGAGAAATCATCTTGTAAGATAAGCTTCACTTCATAGTCACACTCAAGTTTATTCATTTGCAAAAATTTCATAAACAAATCTGCAAAGTCAAGGAAATTCTCTTGTGACAAAAGCTTCACTTCATAGTCATTGTCATAGTCTTGTTTATTCTATGCAATTATTGTTAAATTCTCTTACATTCTCAATACGAAATTTTCAATTATTTATATCAAAATTTTGATTATATCTATATAAATATCAATTATACTATTGGAATGTGTGTGAATCCATCCTGAGTTTTTGGTTAATGGAGAAGTATTTATGCACTCTCAGGTGAAGGGTAAATAAAAGTACATAGATTTTATGGTTTTAGACATAGGTTACCCAGAACATAGGTTTTATTTATCCTACACCTGAGAGTGCATAAATACTTCTCCATTAATCAATTATACTGTCAAAATTTCAACGATTGTTGTCAAATTATATAATATATAATAAATAAATAAAATATATATTAATAATTGATGCCAAATTAGCAATTATTTTTGTCAACATTTTAATTTAAAAATTAGTTTCATCTATTATTTATACCAGTTATACATAGTTTTATTTATACTAATTTAACGATATTTCACCAAGTATTAACCACCGATTCATACAATCTAAATGTTTTTTTTTTTTTAATATTTTTCACTATCAAATTTCTATAATCTGGTTTTGTCATTGTGGCTTATCCAGTAGGATGATTATGAATTGTATGTATGAGCGACTATATTACGAATTAAGTTGAACCATTTGTATTTTACTGTAATCATTTGTATGGCAGCAATTTAAGTTATAAAACGGAAGTTAGCGATGTAAGGAGGGATCCAGAATGCGACCTTTGAGTGTGTTTGACGGGAACAAACTCCCATAATTGCGCTGTGTGTTCAGCAAAATGATATCGTAATGCAAGATGATGTCTAATTAAAACTTGTGTTATTGTGAGAGTGTCTGTAATGAATTTAATAACGAACTCGGCGAGTCAATATTTAATGCGAAAGTTGGTCCCCGTCTCTCTCTTTGCCCGTGTTAACAACTTCGTCCGAAGTGTTTAAACTTCGCAGGCTCTAGGTAAAAATAATGTCTAAATAACTTAGGGCGATAAGGAGGACAGATAATTAAATTCCGCCGTCGTTCTTGGCAAGGAGTTGAGTGCGTGCATTTTTGCGATCCAAACGGCGTTAATTAACGTTATGATGGAGTTCTGTTTTAATTAAAGGGGGGCCCTTCGTTTTACGATCCGTCGATTTGTCTGCTTCGGGGCGCAGATAAGGTCACCAGGTCCAGGTTATGCCGGTGATATATCGGCGAGTCCCTATCTTACATCGCGCTAATAGTTTGGCCCCTGCTTTAACCCTTGGCACACGGTGAAAACCTCAATAACGTTTTCATAAAACCAAACGGCGGTTGTAATCGCTCGGTTATCTGCGGTTTCCAGGGCGAGGGTTCGTGATTAGCGTTTCGTGGAAGAGGATCATGTCGAGGAGGCTTAATGTATTCGCATTAAAGGCGCTACTTTAGAGCACTGAAGTGTATCTACTTTGAATTTGGAGAAGCTGCAAAACCCAAAAATTTGGGTTTAACCCATCTAATCGTATCTTCCTTTTTTTTTTTTTTTTTAGAAGAATTATCCTCGCAGCAGATATTTTAATTTAATCGGAGAGTAAACGAACATACAGGGTGTCCCAACAATCTGGGAACAGACGTGGTCAAAATATTTTTAAAAAAATTATGCAAAAGTTACGTACCTACAATAATGAGTTGCATTTCGTAAAAATATTGAAATTTATCCAGGGTAGATCATATGAAAGTTACAGACTAAACTTATGTTATATTAAATGGAACACCCTATATATCTTTACGTTTTGGATCCTGTGTTATTACAGAATTAAAATGATATAGGGTTATAGCGGTTGAAACCTAACAGTTTGCATGTTATTCAGATGTTTATACAAAAGTTAATGCAATTTTATTATTTTTTTCTACTCATATCTAAAATTCTATAATAAATTTGCTAGAGCACTAATTCGGTGTGTAGTTTTATTGATAATTGATTTTCTATAATAAATTTTCATTTGACACATAACTTACTATATAATACATGGTGATCAATATTTGTTCATTTTTTTTATATAGAACACCCTATATATTATTGAATAGTATGGAATATTTGGGTATGGGGTAGTAATGGGGTAAGTTTGAATATAGGGTAGTAATGGATAATTTTTCATTTGATATAGGGCTTCTTATACCCAAACATAATAGTTACTCCAATATTTCGGAATATATTCGTAATTAAATATGTTCATTTTTTGTTGGTTCTATCATACTTTCAGAATTATAGACGAAATTAAATTATAACACCCACTAATATCTACTATCTTTTTAGTGTTCATATTTGTAGTCCTTTATCCTTATGGTATATAAGTTCAGGGTGCATCACGAATAAAGGTAAATATCTATTGTTTATCTATCTATTTGTCTATGTGTTTATCTATTTATAAGCTGCTGGCAGTATGACTCAAAATATTTAAAAAAAAACATATGAACTGCACTCTATTCCATTTTTATTTTTAACTTAGGGTGACAGTATTGTTGACCAATGTAAAAAGACACTAGACTTGAAAAAAATAGCGTACATTAAAAAAAGAGGTTATATTTTATGACATGCGAAATGGACATGCTGCCATCAAATTGAGTATCTATTGAGTAAATCATTTATTTGCAATGTTTATTTTATACTAGCATATCATTCAAATTATAATAAAAAATATAGTTGATGATTGGTTTATTTAAAGCATATATCTAATTAATTAACCATTGAATGATTGAAGCAATAATTTAATTATTTTAATATATCAATTAGGAAACGTTATTAGAAATCTCACATTTAATCATTTTTTCTCTGTCAGATCACTTGTGTTTATGTGTAACACTTTATAAAATGAAACCACAGCCATCTTAGTTAAAAATAAAAGTGCAACAGAGTTTAGGTATATTATTTTAACGTGTGTTAACTAATATAAATGTATGGCATGAATAATAATAAATAAATAAATAAATATCATTCTCAATAATTTCGGCGATACAGTTTGAAATTTTGCAAAATTTTATTGTCTATTATAATTATTGTCCAAATTCTCAAAAATAGAATAGAACCCAATACGACTTATGAAAAAAAAACTTAAAACACAAAAGTAATAGAAATAATTCAAATTCTCAAAAATAGAATAGAACCCAATACGACTCATAAAAAATACTTAAAACACAAAAGTAATAGAAATAATATAAACTTTTAAAACAATCACCGTTAATTTTTGACTTTGTAATGTTCATTCAGAATTTGAATACAATAAATGATATTATTATAATTATTATTATGTGAGAGTAATTTTAAAATTTGGACAGGATAATTAAAATGTTGATAGAAATTTGATAGTAATAAATAAAATTTCGACACAATGAAATTTCGGGATAACAATTAAAAATTTGGCAGAAATCGTAGAGATTTACATTTGGTATTTACACTTAAATTGGCATTAAAGTGACATAATTGGCATTGGCAAATAAAATTTTGATAGAAATATTTGATAATTTAACGGTAAGTAATAATTGAAATTTTGACAAGAAAACAAAATTAATTTAAATTAACTTACAGCAATAATTGTAAATGTGAAATAAATTATTAAAATTTGATCAGGAAAAATTACATTTGCCAGAGTAATATTACTATTTTCATAGATAGATTTGATAATTTTATACCAACCAATAATTGAAATTTAGACATAGCAACTGAAAATTTGGCGGAAATTATTGCGACCAATATGCAAAATATTAATTGTGAATAATAATAAATAATAATATTATATTTTTTTTATTGTTTTCTTCTTAATTGGAGTACTTAATAGTAGTTTATATATAAAGATTTTTTCTTGTTTTTATTATTTTTATTATGTCTTCTTGATCTTACTAGCTAGTTCTGGCTATATTTTTTTCGGCCATCTTCATAGGTTGATTCTACAATATATATTGTAATGTTTTATTAAAAAGAAATTTATTAAAAAAAAAAGATTAATACAATAATAACTGATTTTCAAAATGGATGAAACTATAATAATAATAATAATAATAATAAATGTGAATAGCAAAGCACCAATTAGGGCAGAATAATTAAAATTTCAATAGAAATAATTTGATAATATTTATTTATTTATTTGGAGAAGGTACATACAGGCCATATACAGCCCAAATAGCACCGTAATTCAGTAGTAATATTACAGGAAATTTCGACATAATAATAACAAATTTGTCGAACATCGTTGAGATTTTTTTACAATGTTTGAAATTTTGGAAACTAAAAATTGACAAAATAATTGACAGTAATACTGAAATTCATTTAATTCGTTATTTCATTTCTTGATTAACCCATTTAGCCACAAATGTTAATTTGGATTGGGTATATCAAATTTAAAAACTAAACAAGTTTCGACACAACAACAAAGAATTTTACGAAATTCATGGAGATTTCTACATAATTATTGAATGTTAACAGCAAGCATTGGTATACGAAATTTCAATGAAAATTTAAGAGCAATTTACAATAATTTTGAAATATTTATTAAAAAATGGACGGAAATCACTGAAATTTTCACATAATATTTAAAATTTTGAGCGGAGACGTTGAAATTTTGATGGAATAATTAAAATTTTGTAAGAAACTTGATGGAAATAAAACAAGTACAGGCCGAATGATGAATGATGAAATTTCGGGATTACAAATAAAAATTTGACGGAAATCGCTGAGATTTACACATCATAGTTGAAATATTGAGAGCAAACATGGTAATTATTACAGAATAAAAAATGTTGATGGAAATATTTCATATGTTGGCACTAATAATTAAAATTTGGACAGAAAATTTGAAATTTCGGCATAATAATTAAAAATTTGGCCGAAATCATTGAGATTTCCACAAAATAAGTAATTAAATTTTTTTTACTGACATAATTATTAATATTTTGCTAAAAATAATTTGACAATTCGACGAAATTCATTGAGATATTTACATAATTATTGAAATGTTAACAGCAAGCACTGCTATACGATATTTCAGTGAAAATTTAACAGTAGTTTGCAGTCATTTTGAAAAAAAATTATTAAAAAAATTGTCGAAAATCATTGAAATTTTCATATAATATTTAAAATTTTGAGAGGAAACGTTGAAATTTTGATGGGATGAATAAAATTCTGCTAGAAATTTGATGCAAATAAAGCAAGTTAGGCAGAAAGATTATTCAATGATGCATGACGAAATTTCTGGATTACATACAAAAATTTGACGGAAATCATTGAGATTTACACATCACAGTTAAAATATTGAGAGCAAACATGGCAATTTTGACAAAATAAAAAAAATGATAGAAATATTTCATATGTTAGCGACAGTAATAGTTAAAATTTGGACAGAAAATTTGACCGAAATCATTGAAATTTCCACAATATAAGTAATTAGAATTTTAGTAGGCTTGAGCTTGTGAAATAATTAACACATATAAAAAGTCACAGACTATAAAAGTTCTCTGAATTTTTGTCTCGATATATCAATCATTTTGTCTAAATTTTAATTATTACTGTCAAATATATTCTAGTTACATTTTAAAAGCAAACATGGCAATTGTGACAGAATATTTAAAATGTTGTCAGAAATATTTGATAATTTGACAGTAATAATTGAAATTTAGACAGAATCTATGTTTTATTGTGATTTTTTTATTAATGTCTTATGTTTTAAACCTGTATGAAGACTCAAACACGTTTTCTAAGTCAAAGGAGAAATAAATACAATACAATCATTGAAAATTCGACATAACAATTAAAAATTTGACGGAAATCGTTAAGATTTCTACACCATAAGAAAAATTTTGACAGCGAGCATTGTACTTTTGACAAAATAATTAAAATTTTGCTATAAATATTTGATTATTTTTCAGTAACAATTGAAATTTAAACAGAATAATTGAAATTTTGACAAAACAATTAAAATATGGGGGAAAACACTAAAATTTATACACAGCAAGCATTGCTAAATGAAATGTGTAGTCAGAAATTTATTTAAAAAATATATATAATTTATTAGGTATAAGTAGTGAACAATAACAAAAGAAAAAATATTTTATTACAAATGTTTTCAAAATTTCAAAAACAACAGTATTCTAAGGTATGCAACAAATGAATATTGAACAATTTCTAAAATGTGTTGCGTTAATGTGGGAAAATTATTAATAAAAAGCTTAATAAACTCCCAAAAGCCCACAATGGACAAAAATTTATTACAATATGTAATTTACGAATAAATTCACGAATCATTGAAATTTCGACATAACAACTGAAAATTTGACGGAAATCGTTGAGATTTTTAGACCATAATTAAAATTTTGACAGCGAGCATTGTACTTTTGACAAAATAATTAAAACTTTGCTATAAATATTTGTTTATTTTTTCAGTAACAATTGAAATTTAATCGGAATAATTGAAATTTTGACATAACAATTAAAAATATGGGGGGAAATCACGAAGATTTAAACACAGCAAGCGTTGCTAAGTGAAATATGAAGTCGAACATTTATTTTAAAAAATATATAAAATTTAATAAGCATAAGTAGTGAAAAATAACAAAAGAAACATTTATTTATTACAAATCACGAAGATTTAAACACAGCAAGCGTTGCTAAGTGAAATTTGAAGTCACACATTTTTTTTTAAATATATAAAATTTAATAAGTATAAGTAGTGAAAAATAACAAAAGAAAAATTATTTTATTACAAATGTTTTCAAAATTTCAAGAACAACAGTATTCTAAGGTATGCAACATATGAATTTTGAACTATTTCTAAATGTGTTGCGTTAATGTGGAAAAAGCCTAAGTAAAAAAGGTTAATAAACTCCCAAAATCTCATAATGGACAAAAATTTACCACAATATATAAATTATAAATAAACTCCCAAATATTAGAGTAACGGTTTGAGTATAGGATACCCTCTATCAAATAAATTTTATACTATGAAAAAATATAGGGTGTTCTTTAAACAAAAAATGTACAAATGGTTCAGTTTGCAAATATCAATCGAAACCCTCTACGATATCGTGAGGTATTTATTAGATAAAAAAATATTATTAAAGGTTAATTATGAATATAATTAGAGACCGAATTAGACATAAACATTATCAATAAGAGCAGGAAAAATTAATGAAATGGCATGAATTTTTGCATAAACATCTGAATAACATGAACACGTTTAGGTTTCAACCGCAATTATCTTATATCATATATCATTTAAATCATTTCAATCTTATATCATTTAAATTGTGTAGTAACCCACTATCGAAAAATGCATGCAAAGATATATAGGGTGTTCCATTTAAAAAAAAACCTAAGTTTAGTGTGTTACTTTTATATGAACTATATAAATTTCAATATTGTTATGAAATGCAAGTCTTTATTGTACACAACTTTTGTATAGAACACTTTTTGATATTTGTTTAATATTATATGAACTGTATAAATTTCAATATTGTTATGAAGTGCAACTCATTTTGGACACAACTTTTGTATAGAACACTTTTTGATATTTGTTTAATATTATAAGAACTGTATAAATTTCAATATTGTTATGAAGTGCAAGTCTTTATTGTACACAACTTTTGTATAAAACAATATTTGATATTTTGATTAATAGCCCCGTCGTTGACCCTGTATAAGCGCCAAAAATGAACTGGGATTACCAAAATACTTCAAACATTCAAACATTGAAGATAGGTTAATAATTGCTCCTTAGTTGATTATAATATTCGTACTGGCAAATTTTACGTGACTGCGAAATATTAACAGACGTACGTTATGCCAAAATTTCATCCACCAAAATTGGCATTTAATAATTTTCTGCCATCCTTAACACGAATAAGTTAGAAACTAATTACTTCTGCGCCTCACAAGGCCATAGATGTAAATGGCGAAAATCCCTCGGCATCGCCCGTTCACCCCTTCATACCCGTCCCAGTTATGAATGTGAGCACACACAAGGGGTGGGAATTCGTGGGTGTGGAGGAGAAGTAATTGTTAGTAGCGGAATTAAATGCGCGGAATAACGTTACTCAGTTGGTAACACGTGTTTCGCCGTTATGTGCGTTCACCGATAATGAAGCTAAACCCCCCACCCCCGCCGTAATTAGCCAATTTGCGCGAGAGGGTTCGCGTCCTATTAAATATTCATGAGTTGACGCCGTAAATCTGGAATATAAATTTGTTAAATGCGAAGGGCGTATCTGGGTGCAAGGGGATAACGTTATCTCCTTGTGTACTATGGTAATTCATATCATTTTCATAATTTCGCGGCCCTAATTAATAATTTGTACGTGTACTTTTATTTATGCCGCAGCAAAAATTAAATCGTAACTGATAAAGAAATGTTATATTATGAAATTATGATTTATGATGTGATGATCATCATATATCATTATACAAGGTGCCCCACAATTTCGTGGCATAAATTTAGAAGTATGCTAAGCTAACAAGGCAAAATTAAATGAGAATGTTTTTTTTTCTAAGGACTTCAATTTCCAAAATACGTCAACTTTCCCAGGTATCACTATATCTGCCACTGAAATTTCTGAAAATTTGTCTAATAAATATTTTGAAAATGTTATGCCAGATTTCTATACAGTATGCCTGAATATATATCCTCTGAAAATTTAGTCAAATTAGTCTGAATTCATTAAATAATCTGATCAAATACCATTCATGAATTAAAATATAGGATATTCATTAGGATATTTAACAGTTGACCAATTCCTTCTGTATCAGCAATTAGCAAGTTTGTGAAAAAGTTTGAAAATACAGCAAGTCTAGCAGCAGATGATTCAAACGGTATTTTAATACTCCAATTTCAACAAATGTTATTTCAAAAACATTAACATTACAGGCAAACGGAACAGAGGAAGCAACCTATTCTATCGTAGCTCTTATGGTGCGTTTACTCCATCGTCCTGATATTTGAATTTCAAATCGGAATAATTACTTTCTAGTCCATTAGGCATTCTCGCACTTCCTTCATTAAAAGGGCCGGCTATCGTCCGGGGCTTTTGCCCCCCACCCCGATCGACGAAACTTTTAATAAAGTCGATTGAGCCCACCCCCAGGGCACTGCCACCCCCGAGGAAGTTCGCGCCCCCCGCAGAAATGCGGAAGTTTCGCCCCCAAATCCCCTCGCCGGAGCGCTAATCTGTCTTAGTCAGAGATTGAACAAAAAATCGGTAAATTGTTTGCATGGCAATATAAATACTTCTGGATTTTTTCTCCGGACAGGATCGCGCGGGTTCGCGAAAAGTTTTTAAATTATACGCCAAGAAGCATGCACGGAAACCTGAGGGATAAATAACTTTATATTGATGTGCCCTCAAACGAATTTATTCCTAGGCTAGGAAAGAAGTTGAAGCTGAAATGCGCAGCATTATTCGCTTGGTACGTTATCACTTCAACATTTATTGCCAAAATTTTAATGATAGTGTCAAAATTTCAAAGAATATTATTAATAACAATCAACATTGCAATGTGACTTTTAATAAGTACTATAAAAAAATTCACAATATCAGTTTGATATCTACCAAATTTAAATTGCTTTACTAAAGTTTCAATGTTTGTATTAGTATTTCAAAGATTGCAATAAAACTTTAAATATTGCTGCTTAATTGACAAATATTTTATCAAAATATCAATTAAACGATTAATATATTAATGAACCGTATGAATATTTTAATATTTACCATGAGATTTGTAAAAATTTCATAGATATTTACAAAAATTTCTATTAGTTATAACTAAATTTCAAAGACTTTGTCAATACTTTAAATATTAGTGTTACAATCTTTATTAATATTAAATTTTTGTTTATTCCATCAAAATTTTAATAATTCGTGTGAAGATTTTAATAATTATTGTCACATTTGTACATATTTCAAATTTTGTACATACCTATTATTTAAGTAAGTATCAAATATCATTGCTGCCAAATTGGCCTTTACTCCATCAAAATTTCAATGATGACTGAATATTTCAATAATTACTGTCATTCATCTGCAAATTTCAATTATATCTCCCAAAGATTTATTGCCAAAATTTTAACGATTGTGTCAAAATTTCAAAGAATATTTTTAATAACAATCAACATTGTAATGTGACTTTTAATAAGTACTATAAAAAAAATCACAATATCAGTTTGATATCTACAAAATTTAAATTACTTTATTAAAAGTTTCAATGTTTGTGTCAGTATTTCAAAGATTGCAATAAAACTTTAAATATTGCTGCTTAAATGACAAATATTTTATCAAAATATCAATTAAACGATTAATATATTAATGAACCGTATGAATATTTTGATATTTACCATGAGATTTGTAAAAATTTCATAGATATTTACAATAATTTCAATTAGTTATAACTAAATTTCAAAAGACTTTGTCAATACTTCAAATATTAGTGTTACAATCTTTATTAATATTAAATTGTTGTTTATTCCATAAAAAATTTAATAATTCGTGTGAAGATTTTAATGATTATTGTCACATTTATACATATTTCAAATTTTGTACATACCTATTATTTAAGTTAGTATCAAATATCATTGCTGCCAAATTGGCCTTTACTCCATCAAAATTTCAATGATGACTGAATATTTCAATAATTACTGTCATTCATCTGAAAATTTCAATTATATCTCCCAAAGATTTATTGCCAAAATTTTAACGATTGTGTCAAAATGTCAAAGAATATTATTAGTAACAATCACCATTGCAATGTGACTTTTAATAAGTACTATAAAAAAATTCACAATATCAGTTTGATATCTACCAAATTTAAATTACTTTACTAAAGTTTCAATGTTTGTATTAGTATTTCAAAGATTGCAATAAAACTTTAAATATTGCTGCTTAATTGACAAATATTTTATCAAAATATTAATTAAACGATTAATATATTAATGAACAGTATGAATATTTTGATATTTACCATGAGATTTGTAAAAATTTCATAGATATTTACAATAATTTCAATTAGTTATAACTAAATTTCAAAAGACTTTGTCAATACTTCAAATATTAGTGTTACAATCTTTATTAATATTAAATTGTTGTTTATTCCATAAAAAATTTAATAATTCGTGTGAAGATTTTAATGATTATTGTCACATTTATACATATTTCAAATTTTGTACATACCTATTATTTAAGTTAGTATCAAATATCATTGCTGCCAAATTGGCCTTTACTCCATCAAAATTTCAATGATGACTGAATATTTCAATAATTACTGTCATTCATCTGAAAATTTCAATTATATCTCCCAAAGATTTATTGCCAAAATTTTAACGATTGTGTCAAAATTTCAAAGAATATTTTTAATAACAATCAACATTGTAATGTGACTTTTAATAAGTACTATAAAAAATTTCACAATATCAGTTTGATATCTGCCAAATTTAAATTGCTTTACTAAAGTTTCAATGTTTGTGCCAGAATTTCAACGATTGCAATAAAACTTTAAATATTGCTGCTTAATTGACAATTATTTTATCAAAATATCGATTAATATATTAATGCACAGTATGAATATTTTGATATTTACCATGAGATTTGTAAAAATTTCATAGATATTTACAAAAATTTCAATAAGTTATAACTAAATTTCAAAGACTTTGTCAATACTTCAAATATTAGTGTTACAATCTTTATTAATATTAAATTGTTGTTTATTCCATCAAAATTTTAATAATTCGTGTGAAGATTTGAATGATTATTGTCACATTTATACATATTTCAAATTTTGTACATACCTATTATTTAAGTAAGTATCAAATATTATTGGTGCCAAATTGGCTTTTACTCCATAAAAATTTCAATGATAACTGAATATTTCAATAATTACTGTCATTCATCTGCAAATTTCAATTATATCTCCCAAAGATTTATTGCCAAAATGTTAACGATTGTGTCAAAATTTCAAAGAATATTTTTAATAACAATCAACATTGCAATGTGGCTTTTAATAAGTACTATAAAAAAAATCACAATATCAGTTTGATATCTACAAAATTTAAATTACTTTACTAAAAGTTTCAATGTTTGTGTCAGTATTTCAAAGATTGCAATAAAACTTTAAATATTGCTGCTTAATTGACAATTATTTTATCAAAATATCGATTAATATATTAATGCACAGTATGAATATTTTGATATTTACCATGAGATTTGTAAAAATTTCATAGATATTTACAAAAATTTCAATTAGTTATAACTAAAGTTCAAAGACTTTGTCAATACTTTAAATATTAGTGTTACAATCTTTATTAATATTAAATTTTTGTTTATTCCATCAAAATTTTAATAATTCGTGTGAAGATTTTAATGATTATTGTCACATTTGAACATATTTCAAATTTTGTACATACCTATTATTTAAGTAAGTATCAAATATTATTGGTGCCAAATTGGCTTTTACTCCATAAAAATTTCAATGATAACTGAATATTTCAATAATTACTGTCATTCATCTCAAAATTTCAATTATATCTTCCAAAATTTCGCCATTTATTGCCAATATTTTAATGATTGTGTCAAAATTTCAAAGAATATTATTAATAACAATCAACATTGCAATGTGGCTTTTAATAAGTACTATAAAAAAATTCACAATATCAGTTTGATATCTACAAAATTTAAATTACTTTACTAAAAGTTTCAATGTTTGTGTCAGTATTTCAAAGATTGCAATAAAACTTTAAATATTGCTGCTTAATTGACAATTATTTTATCAAAATATCAATTAAACGATTAATATATTAATGAACGGTATGAATGTTTTGATATTTACCATGATATTTGTAAAAATTTCATAGATATTTACAAAAATTTCAATTAGTTATAACTAAATTTCAAAGGCTTTGTCAATACTTTAAATATTAGTGTTACAATCTTTATTAATATTAAATTTTTGTTTATTCCATCAAAATTTTAATAATTCGTGTGAAGATTTTAATAATTATTGTCACATTTGTACATATTTCAAATTTTGTACATACCTATTAGTTATGTAAGTATCAAATATCAATTACTTTACTAAAGTTTCAATGTTTGTGAAAATACATATCAGATATATTTTAATTAATTTCCACACACAGAAATAATTACAACTGATTTAAATAAATAACAAGCTATTTAATATTACAGCAGAGTACACAGTTCGGATTTCTCGTTGGTGCGCTGTATGCAATCAAATATAAATAAATGTGGGAGAGGGATTAATTAAAATATAATTAACGAAAGTTTTGCTGAGTTTCGGCGAGTTTCAAATTTGTTCTGTGAAAATACATTTTAACGAGAATTTCCGTAAATTAATAATATTACAAAAGTTTTAAATCAACGTACACACAATGTGGAAAATGTTGCGGTGGTTTTGTACACCTCTGTCAGCAAATTAGTCATTTATAATAATTGAATGTATTATTCTGTAGTTACTGGTTTAGTTTTTTTTCATTTTATTTTATTAGTTATTTATTTTTATTTTGCCTGATTAGTTTAAGTTTGTTTAGCAAACCATCATCAGAGGCGTGAAAAGTGTAATTTTGCTGTGTATATCTCTTGATTTTATGTCATTATAAATATTTGGAAATATATTTAAATTTTTATAAACGTCTGTTTTTTGGTAGTAATAGTAATAATAAGTAATAAAATTCTTATAAGTATGACTTTTATTCATAGGCGCCGACTACAGGGGGACAGTGGGGCAGATGCCCCCCTTGAGAACTTCCAAGGGGGGCGCCCCCCTTGAGAAGTTCCAAGGGGGGCACTACCCCTCTTGGTAATTTTGGCAGAGCACACTTTTTGTGAGTGAATTTTAACGAGAACGGTGCACAGTATCAGAAAGAGGAAAATTTCAGACGGTTCTGAAAATGTACTTGCTAAAGAAGAATTCCGAATGACATCAAATGATCTAGACACTACAGCCGAGTGTCCATTTAGCAGTCATAGAAAAGGGAAGTTTCTCCTCCCTAACTGGGAAAATAAATATAAGTGGATCGAATATAATCCAGGAAGAGGCAAGGTATTTTGCAAAATTTGTAAATCCGTGATGAAGTGGACATTCTACGTAATACCATGAATGGACATGATAAAGCATCAATAAATGCGTTTGTGAATGACGGATTTTCTAATTGGAAAAAGGCGTTGGAAAAATTTCAAATACATGAAAATTCTTCTTTACACAAATCCGCTGTGTAAAGGTACAATTCATTTTCCACAGGGAAAAATATTCGCGAAAAAATATCGCTGGCGAAACGGAAAGAAAAGATTCAATACGAGTTGCTTTAAAAAAAAAATCTACCTTGCAATTTTTGGCAGTACAGGGGTTAGCAATTAGAGGCCTTATCAATGAAACTTCCAATTTCAAAGTTTTACTAAAACTCCGTTCTGTAGATGTTCCTGAATTGAATAGTTGGTAGAATCGTACCAATTATAAATGGCGCTCTCACGATGTTTAAACTAAAATATTATCTACAATAACTGGTAATAGTTATTTACGTATTTACTACGTGCTTTACTAGGCTCACTGGATTACGGGGCTCGCTCGTGCGTCGCTCGCCCCACAAACTCCCAGCCCACCCATAAAAATTAATTGCAAAGCGTGTCACGTACAAACTTTTATTTCCACCTTCATTTGACTATTTTTAAATAAATTGCTTGACAATTATCATGCGGAGGCGTTGGGGAATTTCTACCATAACTACGTCTGGTAATGTAAATTATATTGCTGAATATATGTGTAACAAAAGAAAAATTGCAAAAATGGTTCAATCTGGCAATCAGAATGGTCCTAATAGAGAAAACGAAGCACCATTGACTGCAGTCACGACTTCAGCTTTCTCTGTTTCTACAAAAAACGTGAATATGGAAATTGAAAGTAACAACCAGAAAATGGTTGCCGAAAATGTACAAATGAATTTCGAAAATGAATAAATTTGTATAATTATAAGCCCGATCCATTATAGTTTTAAAGTGTTTGTAATAAAATTTGAAATAGTTTTCAATCTGTCCGCTTTTCTACAACAAATTAACCCTATAAAATGTCATTTACTAAGAAGGTGGAAATAAAGTTATTACCATGACAGTTCATGTTATAAAGGAAGCAACTTATTTTGCTATTCTAAGTGACGAGACAACCGATATTTCATCAAAAGAACAACTGTCAATATGCTTGAGAATTGTAGATAGCAATTTGGAAATCTGTGAATATTTCATTGGATTTTATGAGACACCTTTCACGAATTCAGAAACGTTGTATTCAGTTATAAATGATGTATTGATAAGGCTAGAATTACCAATTGCAAACTGCAGAGGACAGTGTTATGATGGTGCCAGGAATGTAAGTGGAATTAAAAGCAAGCTAGAATTTGACAGCCCGAAAATAGAGCCGTTTTTGTCCACTGCATGGCGCATACATTAAATTTGGTAGTGCAAGATGGTATGCAAGAAATTTTGGAAATACGAAATTTCTTAAGCATCATGAAATACCTAATACATTTTGTTAATAAATTGCCAAAACGAATCGAAATATTTAAGAGATTAAATTTAAATACAGAATGGGAGTCAAGTTCTCAACGTCCATTTTGTCCGACTAGATGGTGCATGCGGGTATCTTCACTAAAAAGCATTGTTGATAATTACCAAACATTAATCGACTTTCTACAAAATGTCTCTGATAGTGATAAGACTGAAGCTGGTGCAAAGGACAATGGATATTTAAAAAATCTACTGCAACAATAATCTTTATTTTATTTAAAAATGGTTATCAAGATATTTGAAAAAATCGAAATTTTGAATACAGAACTGCAGAAACCATCCCTGAACATTCAGCAAGCAAAATTGAAAACAGATGATGTGAACAGTAAGAAAAATGAGAGACACTGGTTATGTAGCCTTATGGAAATATGCATAAGTGAGAGCCAAATCATTAAAATTAATAGATATCAAGTTACCAAGACAACAAGTTACACCTAAGCCATTAAATAATGGTTCCTTAGGGCATTCATTTTTAAATGCGTTTGGTTTTTATAAACATATTTTCTATGAAGTTGATGATAGTGTCATTGTGAGCCTGGATGATCGCTTCGAAACTGCGTCTATACAACATTTGATAAACATGGAACAGTTTATTTTGAAAAAAGTTGATGAGATTTGCACATTTTATGGAGAAGATTTTAATGTAGAGCGATTAAAGCTTCACAGGGACATGCTTCTAGATTTGGCTTCGACTAAAGCAGTGAAATTAAATTAAATTACTGATGTCTGTACATTTCTAAAAAGTCGTCAACATATCATAGAAATGTTGCCGGAAATTCATAAATTTGTTAAGATATTTTTAACTATACCTGCGATAACATGTACGGCTGAAAGAACATTCTCTAGTCTTCGATGTTTAAAATCCTATTTAAGATCGACAATGGGACAGGAGATGTTAAATCACATTTCACTTTTAAATATTCACCGAGATCTATCGCACTCAATAAATATTGACGACATTGCCAACGAGTTTATTTCGCGGGCAACTGTGAGACAGAACACATTTTCTCGGGAATGATAAATTTTATTATAATTTATATTATATTATTTATATTTTATTTATATTATAGGTTTATTATTAGTTTTAAGAATTTTTATTTTTCATTATTAGTTTTAAGAATTACCACTTTATTTGCCGAATAAATCAACTTATTTTTCTAAATGACCAAATAACTGACTTTACTTTTTGCCCCCCTCGAGATTCTGAAAAGTCTTTGCCTATGCTTTTATTTATTTATTTTGTGTTCCAAAGTTTAGTCAGGTCGTTCAGCTAAGCCAAGCACAGAATTAAAAACCACGAACAGTGCATTTCTAAAAAGAGATAACACCCCACACGACGTGACAATCCAGGCCAGAATAAATCTCGCCCCCAAACTCCCGGCCAACAAATTACACTTAATGCTTGAGCGATTAAGAACAAGGGGGCAATAAATTTTAATCTTAGATATACACGTAACGAGAATGGAGCAGTTTACACGATTAGCGGCTCCGTACATCAATGAAACGCTAAGCGCCCCCAAGCCAAGGGGGCTAATGCCTCAGATTCGTGGGGTACGTCTGCTGCCCCCTCAAAACTTGACAATGGCTGAGATGGGAGAGTCCTGGGCGAATACACATGGGGGGTTAATTTAGAAATTCAGACTTAATCCCCGGCAAGAACACGCCGCAGACTCGTCGCAGTCATTCCCCCAAAATCTTATTACCCAGCGGTCCGGAAAACCACAACTTTCAGCCCTTCAAATTTTACAGCTAATTGGGAAATAGATGAAGCAGCAAGTATACCCCAAATGGATATTTGTTTATGCAAATTCGAGAAATGAAATAATTTTCTCGAATAAACAAACAGATGGAAATGCGTGCAGTAAATATAGATCAAGAATAATCTATAGTTGAGATTGAGATTGAGATATACTTGAGATACTCTTATGAATGAGAGAGAGATTTAAACTTGTTTGCATATTGTAGCAAAAGCATATTAAGCAAGTAATTAGTGATTATGTTATCTGATTTGTTAAATTATCGTATAAGTTATTTATTCTAGCTATTACCTACTAAGTCTTTTCAATTATACACTGTGTATCAGCCAAATGGAATAAATTCGATAATAAATAAATGGGGGCGTGTTCGAAAAAACGCTCGGACACGTCGATTGTTATTTTTAGTTGCGCATTTATTTCAACAAAAACTTTTTATACAGGGTGTGTCATGTGACCGTGGCCAATACCAACTTTCTTATTTTAAATGCAACACCTGGTATATTATTCAATTTTTGGATTCTTCAGAAAATTCTAGACATATTTCATGTACAATGTCCTATACCTATCTTCAACTGTTTCGGAAATATTAAGTGTTTTCAGATTTATTGCAAAAATTAACATTAAAAAAAGAAAATTATTTGATTACAGAAATTCGTTACAACACACTCAAAAACTAATAAGTAATACTGTTTATTTCTTGATAATGTAAAAAAACAAAAAAAAAACAATACATTTCAATGGAGGAGATGTTCAAAATGCTCGCCGTGACCGTCTTGGCAACATCCTAATCTTAAATAGAAATTTCTTCTAACGTTACTCAACATCTCAGGCGTGACCGATCTAATCGCAAGCATTATTCGTCTTCTTAAGTCAGCTAAGTCGAGGGGTTTAGTTTTGTATACAATACTTTTGACATATCCCCATAAGAAGAAGTCTAATGACGTTAGATCAGGGGATCGTGCTGGCCATTCCATCGATCCTCGCCTCCCTATCCACCGATTTGGAAATATTCGGTTGAGGTAGTTCCGGACATTGATTTGGTAATGGGGCGGTGCTCCATCTTGATTTCCGAAACAGTTGAAGATAGGTATAGGACATTGTACTTGAAATATGTCTAGAATTTTCTGAAGAATCCAAAAATTGAATAATATACCAGGTGTTGCATTTAAAATAAGAAAGTTGGTATTGGCCACGGTCACATGACACACCCTGTATAAAAAGTTTTTGTTGAAAAAAATGCGCAACTAAAAATAACAATCGACGTGTCCGAGCGTTTTTTCGAACACGCCCCCATTTATTTATTATTGAATTTATTCCATTTGGCTGATACACCCTGTATATAAAATTTCCTTATTTAAATTATTGTATATTTTTACAAATTTGTTTCATTTTTATTAAAATTAATTAAAACTTTAATTTTTACCAATCAAATTATTGTATATATTTACAAATTGTATATTAAAAATGTAATCAATTAATACCTAATAGCATCTACATACACATTGTTTAATGGACGTAGTGTGCTTTAGTACTGCACTCTGCGGTAATGCATGTGATTATTCTTAGTTGTCGATCTCTAATGGACTACACTATATAAAGGTTGCACTCAAAAGGTTATTTTTATATGCATCATTAAGGGGCTTTCTATTTTAAGGTTGCGTAATCTATATTCAATCTTAATTCAACTACGGCACTAAATATGTACGCCACTTTTTGCGCACTATAATTAACTAATTTAATGTGTAAGAACGTTGATTAATAGTTAAATATATTAATAACGTGTGGCGTGAAATGTGTTACAAAATGTGCGTAAAATATAATTATATGGTTCTTTCATGTGAACACAAAGGAGAATAAAATCAGAAATTTCGCTAATAGCTAAGCCATACTTGTCAATGCAAAAAGTTATACTCATGATTTTCTCACTTAGTTAGTACTGAAACGTTGTCAAATATTCAGGAGAATTACTTTCAGGTGTACTGTAAACGAAACTAATATGAAATTTGCAAATAATAAATTTTCAGAAATTTCAGTAATAGCTAACTCATACTTGTTAATGCAGAAAATTATATGTTTGTTTTTCTCCCTTATTTAATACTGAAACTTTGTCAAATTTTCAGGAAAATTAGTTTCAGTTGTACTGTTAGCAAATCTGTTATCAAATTTGCAAATAATAATTTTTCAGAAATTTCAGTAATAGCTAACCCATACTTGTCATTTCAGAAAGTTATATGTTTTATTTTCTCCGTTATTTTATACTGAAATTATGCCAAATTTTCAGGATAATTAGTTTCAGGTGTACTGTAAACGAATCTAATATCAAATTTGCAAATAATAAAGTTTCAGATATTTCAATAATAGCTAACTCATACATGTCAATGCAGAAAGTTAAGTGTTTGATTTTTGGCCTTATTTAATTCTGAAATTTTGCCAAATTTTCAGGAGAATTAGTTTCAGGTGTGCTGTACACGAATCTAAGATCAAATTTGCAAATAATAAATTTTCAGAAATTTCAGTAATAGCTAACGCATACGTGTCAATGCAGAAAGTTATATGTTTGATTTTCTCCCTTATTTAATACTGAAACTTTGTCAAATTTTCAGGAGAATTAGTTTCAGGTGTACTGTACACGAATCAAATATCAAATTTGCAAATAATAAATTTTCAGATATTTCAGTAATAACTAACCCATACTTGTCAATGCAGAAACTTATATGTTTGATTTTCTCCCTTATTTAATACTGAAATTTTGCCAAATATTCAGGAGAATTACTTTCAGGTGTACTGTACACGAATCTAACATCAAATTTGCAATTAATAAATTTCCAGAAATTTCAGTAATAGCTAACCCATACTTGTCAATGCAGAAAGTTAAGTGTTTGATTTTCTCCCTTAATTAATACTGAAACTTTGGCAATTTTTCAGGAGAATTAGTTTCAGGTGTACTGTATACGAATCTAATAACAAATTTGCAAATAATAAATTTTCAGAAATTTCAGTAATAGCTAACCCATGCTAGTGAATGCAGAAAGTTATATGTTAGATTTTCACCCTTATTTAATACTGAAACTTTGTCAAATTTTCAGGAGAATTAGTTTCAGGTGTACTGTACACGAATCAAATATCAAATTTGCAAATAATAAATTTTCAGATATTTCAGTAATAACTAACCCATACTTGTCAATGCAGAAACTTATATGTTTGATTTTCTCCCTTATTTAATACTGAAATTTTGCCAAATTTTCAGGAGAATTACTTTCAGGTGTACTGTACACGAATCTAACATCAAATTTGCAAATAATAAATTTCCAGAAATTTCAGTAATAGCTAACCCATACTTGTCAATGCAGAAAGTTAAGTGTTTGATTTTCTCCCTTAATTAATACTGAAACTTTGGCAATTTTTCAGGAGAATTAGTTTCAGGTGTACTGTATACGAATCTAATAACAAATTTGCAAATAATAAATTTTCAGAAATTTCAGTAATAGCTAACCCATGCTAGTGAATGCAGAAAGTTATATGTTAGATTTTCACCCTTATTTAATACTGAAACTTTGTCAAATTTTCAGGAGAATTAGTTTCAGGTGTACTGTACACGAATCAAATATCAAATTTGCAAATAATAAATTTTCAGATATTTCAGTAATAGCTAACCCAAACTCGTCAATGCAGAAAGTTAAGTGTTTTATTATCTCCTTTATTTAATACTGCAACTATGTCAAATTTTCAGGAGAATTAGGTTCAGGTGTACTGTACATGAATTTAATATCAAATTTGCAAATAATAAAATTTCAGAAATTTCAGTACTAACTAACTCATACTTGTTAATGCAGAAAATTAAGTGTTTATTTACTCTCTTATTTAATACTAAAACTTTGTCAAATTTTCAGGAGAATTAGTTTCAGGTGTACTGTACACGAATCTAATATCAAATTTGCAAATAATAAATTTTCAGAAATTTCAGTAATAAGTAACCCATACTTATCAATGCAGAAAGTTAAGTGTCTGATTTTCTCCCTTATTTAATACTGAAATTTTGTCAAATTTTCAGGAGAATTACTTTCAGGTGTACTGTACACGAATCTAATAAGAAATTTGCAAATAATAAATTTTCTGAAATTTCAGTAATAGCTAACACATACTTGTCAATGCAGAACGTTAAGTGTTTGATTTTCTCTCTTATTTATTACTGAAACTTTGTCAAATTTTCAGGAGAATTAGTTTCAGGTGTACTATCTAATATCAAATTTGCAAATAATAAATTTTCAGAAATTTCAGTAATAGCTAATCCATACTTGCCAATCCAGAAAGTTATATGTTTGATTTTCTTTTTTATTTAATACTGAAACATTGTCAAATTTTTAGGAGAATTAGTTTTAGCTGTACTGTACACGAATCTAATATCATATATGCATATAATAAATTTTCAGAAATTTCAGTAATAGCTAACCCATACTTGTCAATGTAGAAAGTTATATGTTTGATTTTCTCCTTTATTCAATACTGAAACTTGGTCAAATTTTCAGGATAATTAGTTTCAGGTGTACTGTACACGAATCTTATAACAAATTTGCAAATAATAAATTTTCAGAAATTTCAGTAATAGCTAACCCATACTTGTCAATGCAGAAAGTTAAGTGTTTGATTTTCTCTCTTATTTAATTCTGAAATTTTGTCAAATTTTTAGGAGAATTAGTTTCAGGTGTACTGTACACGAATCTAATATCAAATTTGCAAATAATAAATTTTCAGAAATTTCAGTAATAGCTAACCCATACTTGCCAATCCAGAAAGTTATATGTTTGATTTTCTTTTTTATTTAATACTGAAACATTGTCAAATTTTTAGGAGAATTAGTTTTAGCTGTACTGTACACGAATCTAATATCATATATGCATATAATAAATTTTCAGAAATTTCAGTAATAGCTAACCCATACTTGTCAATGCAGAAATTTAAGTGTTTGATTTTCTCTCTTATTTAATACAGAAACTTTGTCAAATTTTCAGGATAATTAGTTTCAGGTGTGGTGTAGACGAATCTAATATCAAATTTGCAAATAATAAATTTTCAGAAATTTCAGTAATAGCTAACCCATACTTATCAATGCAGAAAGTTAAGTGTTTTATGTTCTCGCTAATTTAATACTGAAACTTTGCCAAATTTTCAGGAGAATTAGTTTCAGGTGTACTGTACACAAATCTAATATCAAATTTGCAAATAATAAATTTTCCCAAATTTCAGTAATAGCTAACCCATACTTGTCAATGCAGAAAGTTATATGTATGATTTTCACCCTTATTTAATACTGAAGCTTTGTCAAATTTTCAGGAGAATTAGTTTTAGATGCACTGTATACGAATCTAATATAAAATATGCAAAAATAAATTTTCAAAAATTTCAGTAATAGCTAACCCATAATTGTTAATGCAGAAAGTTATATGTTTGATTTTCTCCATTATGTAATACTGAAATTTTGCCAAATTTTCAGTAGAATTAGTTTCAGGTGTACAGTACACGAATCTAATATGAAATTTGCAAATAATAAATTTTCAAAAATTTCAGTAATAGTTAACCCATACTTGTCAATGCAGAAAGTTAAGAGTTTGACTTTCTCGCTTATTTAATACTGAAACGATGTTAAATTTTCAGGAGAATTAGTTTCAGGTGTACTGTATACGAATCTAATATCAAATTTGCAAACAATAAATTTTCAGAAATTTCAGTAATAGCATAATTGTCAATGCAGAAAGATAAGTGTTTGATTTTCTCTCTTATTTAATACTGAAACTTTGACAAATTTTCAGGAGAATTGGTTTTAGGTGTACTGTATACGAATCTAATATCAAATTTGCAAATAATAAATTTTCAGAAATTTCAGTAATGGACAACCCATACTTGACAATGCAGAAAGTTAAGTGTTTGATTTTCTCCATGATTTAATACTGAAGTTTTGTCAAATTTTCAGGAGAATTAGTTTCAGGTGTACTGTACACAAATCTAATATCAAATTTGCAAATAATAAATTTTCCCAAATTTCAGTAATAGGTAACCCATACTTGTCAATGCAGAAAGTTATATGTTTGATTTTCTCCCTTATTTAATACTGAAACGTTGTCAAATTTTCAGGAGAATTACTTTCAGGTGTACTGTATACGAATCTAGTATCAAATTTGCAAATAATACATATTCAGAAATTTCAGTAATAGCTGACCCATACTTGTCAATGCAGAAAGTTAAGTGTTTGATTTTCTCCCTTATTTAATGCTGAAATTTTGCCAAATTTTCAGGAGAATTAGTTTCAGGTGTACTGTACACGAATCTAATATCAAAATTGCAAATAATAAATTTTCAGAAATTTCAGAAATAGCTAACCCATACTTATCAATGCAGAAAGTTAAGTGTTTTATATCCTCCATTATGTAAAACTGAAATTTTGTCAAATTTTCAGGAGAATTTGTTTAAGGTGTACTATATACGAATCTAATATCAAATTTGCAAATAATAAAATTTCAGAAATTTCAGTAATAGCTAACCCATACGTGTTAATGCAGAAAGTTAAGTGTTTGATTTTCTCCCTTATTTAATACTGAAAGTTTGTCAATTTTTCAGGAGAATTAGTTTTAGGTGTACTGTACACGAGACTAATATCAAATTTGCTAATAATGAATTTTCAGGAATTTCAGTAATAGCTAACCCATACTTGTCAATGCAGAAAGTTAAGTCTTTGATTTTCTCCCTTAATTAATACTGAAATTTTGTCAAATTTTCAGGAGAATTAGTTTCAGGTGTACTGTACACGAATCTAATATCAAATTTGCAAATAATAAATTTTCAGAAATTTCAGTAATAGCTAACCCATACTTGTCAATGCAGAAAGTTAAGTCTTTGATTTTCTCCCTTAATTAATACTGAAATTTTGTCAAATTTTCAGGAGAATTAGTTTCAGGTGTACTGTACACGAGACTAATATCAAATTTGCAAATAGTAAATTTTCAGAAATTTCATAAATAGCTAAACCATACTTGTCAATACAGAAAATTAAGTGTTTAATTTTCCCCCTTATTTAATACTGAAACTTTGTCAGATTTTCAGGAGAATTAGTTTCAGGTGTACTGTACACGAATCTAATATCAAATTTGCAAATAATAAATTTTCAGAAATTTCAGTAATAGCTAACCCATACTTGTCAATGCGGAAAGTTAAGTGCTTGATATTCGCCATTATTTAATACTGAAACTTTGTCAAATTTTCAGGAGAATTAGTTTCAGGTTTACTGTACACGAATCTAATATCAAATTTGCAAATAATAAATTTTCAGAAATTTCAGTAATAGCCAACCCATACTTGTCAATGCAGAAAGTTATGTGTTTGATTTACTCCATTATTTAATACTGAAACTTTGTCAATTTATTTGATAACTTTTAAATTTCATTGGTTATATTTATATCGTTCAACGAGCAACTTGAACCGCGCCGGCTGTAAATTAACACGGAACTAATTACGACAGTTCTTATTGAGTGGGGGCCCTGGCAATACAAAACTCTCTAATGTACACATTCTGATAAGCCCCTACAGCATATGGCGCGCAATTAGCCCGGCTTTATTGCCAGGGCTGGTGGTAATTAACTCCATGAACAATGCACGGAATTCTCTTCATGTGAGCACAGGGAGCCGACGAACACGTCACACTCATCAATGTCATTTTATATCCATTATCATCTCGTTATTTTAAATAACACACACATTCGGGGCGTAATATAATGCCCGGGCTAACGTGAATATTTATATATTTCGCCCACGCGTATGCACGGACAATGGGCAGGCGATTACAATGCAAAATAATAACTTCATTATAACCTACGGATTGCGGACGGCAATGTATAAATAGATTTCGGTGTTAATGTGAGGGCGAATCGAATTATGGCCTGGTGTAATGTGAAATGATAATTATGAAGCTGCGTCTGCCTTTATGGGCATTTAATTGCAAATTTCATCACATCTCGGCCAGAAATTTCGAATAGTACAATTTCGCCAAATTAATTTCGCACAGCTGCAAAATAATATCTAAACTCACACGTTTTACATTCCTCATATTTCACATGGTGCAATATTTACAGTACATTATCAAACTTTTATTTTTGTTTTTATTAGTGTTTTGTTTATTTTTGTTTTATTTTTTTATTTATTTGTGTTTATTTTTTTCTTAATTTGAGTAAAAATATCACCTACTGAGATTACTGATCTTGCAATGGTGATTTTCTTTCGATAATATGCTATAGAACAGTCATATAGGAAAGTACAAAACACAAAAAGTGTTATAGTAATTCTACATAATAATTTTATAATTAAATCACTTCCTATTTAAAAATGTACGCAACAATTTTCTCTTCATAGGAAGAAATTTGTTGATAAAATTATTATGTGCACTAACTATAAAACAAGACAATAATTTTTTACAGTTATTGCACATAACAATTTTATAAATAAATCTCTTCCTATTTAATAATAATGTATTATAAAGTATTATAGTAATTGTACATAATAATTTTATAAATAAATCTCTGCCTAATTAAAAATGTACGCAAAAATTTTAACGCGTACAATTAACCGCATGTCTTGCATTATAGTAATTGCACATAAGAATTTATAAATAATAAATCTCGTCCCAATTAAAAATGTTCGCAACATATTTTCAAGCTTCGCTTGATTATTTATGGCGAAAATTTACAAAATGCGGAGGATAAATTCCTGCGATACGGAATAAAAGTTAACAGTTTTTTTTTTATCGCGCCGTTCGTGATGGAAAGGGGGGAAAACATCGGGAAGAGATGCGCGAGTGTAAAAGCAACAAAATTCGTGCATAATTTACATACTTTATTTAAAAGCTTTCTTATCGCGCCAATAAACATTTTACCATGAGAAATTTCGGCCGTAAAAGTATGCGCGAGCAGACAAAATGTCGGGAATATACCTGCAGCGGACGTGTGCATTACCTTCACGTAGACTTTGAGGTATTAAGTGGGTAACAAAGTCTGCTGCGAGCAGGAAAATTTGCACGTCCTGATTGCAACTATCAAATCCCAGCTGACATTGTTAAAGTTCAACGCAACGTGTTTCTATAAAATCTGAAATTTATATCTTCCCAAAATTTTATATACTGATTGTCTCACAAACAGATAAATGAGCTATTGATTTTGACATATTATTTACAGATAAGTCCAGAAATACACAATGCATGTTGTCCCTTTTCCTTTTTTCAATCTTAAAAAAGTGGACTTGCCCCACTTTAAAAATCAACGGCTCAAATTTCAGGGCATTTCTCTGCAATAACGACACAACTGAACTCAAAAACTATCTATTTATGTGTCGTTCATAAACATAATAGTAGGCATCATTAGCTACATAATCAGCTATAAAACTCAGAAACATAAAATTTTGTAATGTTATTCTACAATTTTGTTACTAATTTTTAGATTAATAAACATGCAAATATCACAACATTTACAATGGCAATGGCAGAGCAACTTTAAAAATTTTCAAATTAGAAATAAGCGAAATTGCGATTTTTTTTAAACATGTCAATCTAATTTTGAAATCAAATATAGCGAAGCAACTTTAAAAATTTTCAAATTAGAAATAATCGAAATTGCGATTTTTTAAAAACATGCCTATCTAATTTTTAAATCAAATATAGCGAAGTTTACAATTTTGTAAATTTTGATGGCAATAAAATAACAATTGAGAATATTCACTAAATTATGGATAAAATAATTAAAATATGGACAGTAATCAGTGAAACATTAAAAGAAATAATTGATGTTTTGAGAATAACAATTGAAATTTTGAAAGCAAGAAAAAACTGACTGACAATTATTCTTTTGACAGTAATAAAATAGTAATTATTATTTTGATTGAGTATTTTCTCAATAACAGAATAAATAAAATATCGATAGTAATAATTGAAATACTAAATGAAAAAAATAATTGAAACTAAAAAAAACTAAATGAATAATTGAAATTTTGAGAATAATAATTGAAATTTTGAATGCAAAAAATCTGGCTGTGACAATTATTCTTTTGACCGTAATAAAATAGTAATTAATGTTTTGATTAACCACTCACTGGTAGGAATATTGACAGAATAAATAAAATATGGAAAGTAATAACACACAAATCAGCTACATAATCAGCTATAAAACTCAGAAACATAAAATTTTGTAATGTTATTCTTCAAGTTTGTTACTAATTTTTAGTTTAATAAACAGGCAAATATCACAACATTTGTAAAGGCAATGGCAGAGCAACTTAAAAAAAAATCAAATTAGAAATAAGCGAAATTGCGTTTTTATTTAAAAACATGTCAATCTAATTTTGAAATCAAATATGGCGAAGTTACAATTTTTATAAGAACATGTCATTCCAATTTTGAAATCAAATTTATATTCTCTTTTTCAGAAACACAACTGATCATCTTCATCGAAATATGTTTTGATAATTGGTAGAACTTGGAGTGAGGTTTTTCAAGATTAGCACAAATCTGTTAACATAAAGTTAACACACAAAAAAAGGAAAATAGAAATAGAATCAGGTATAGTATAGAAAAAAGATTCAAATAAAAAAAAATGCAAAATTTGAATAACATTACTATTATTTAAACCATCGGTTCATAGTATGAGAATAAAAATTGAAATTTTGACAGAAATAATTACAATTTTGGTATTCGTAAACTAACAATTGCTATTTCGAGAGATTCGCAGACATATTAACAGAATAAAAAAACAATAGAAATATAGATACTAATCATTGAAATAACGACAGGAATAATGGATATTTTGTAAATAACAATTGAAAGTTTGGCATCAACAATTGCAATTCTGATAGTAATAAAAAACAATTGATATTTTGAGAGTATACATTGAAGTATTAACCGAATAACTAAAATGTGAATAATACACATTAAAACATTAAACATTGAATAATCGAAGTTTAGTTTATTTGATTTTAATTACTTTCAAAATTACAATTATTACTACTAAAAATTCATCATTAACGATTTTAGTAGTACTCTAATTGTAACTTTGAAAGTAATAAATTAATAATTGATATTTTAAGAATATTCGCTGAAGTATTGAAAAGAATAATTAATAATTAGAGATTAACAATTGACATATTGATAGTAATAATAATCATAATCAATAATTTGGCTGTAACAATTATTATTTTGACAGTAACAAAATAGTAATTAATAGTTTGACTGAGTATTCACTGGTAGGAATATTGACAGAATAAATAAAATATGGAAAGTAATAATTGAAATACTCAAATGAATAATTGATATTTTGAGAATAACAATTAAAATTATGACATCACAAAAATATAAAAATTAAAATTATGACATCACAAAAATATAACAATTGATATTTTGAGAATATTCACTGAAATATTGACAGAATCAATCAAATGCGCACAGTATTCGTTGAATATTGAAATGAATATTTTAAATTTTAAGAATAGCAATTGAAATTTCGCAGTGACAATTTCACTTTTCCCAGTAATAAAATAACAATTCACATTTTGATGATATTAAATGAAATATTCACAGAATAAATTAAATACAAACAGTAATTGTTGAAACATTGAAATGAATAAATGATAGTTTGGAAATATCAAATGATATTTGGCAGTTGCAATTGCAATTCGTCAGTAATAAAATAGTGGGAGTAATTGATATTTTAAAAGTAGGTATTCACTGAAATATTGACAGTAATTGATGAAATATTGAAATGAATAATTGATATGTTTGGAAAATCAATTGAAATTTTGGTAGCAATAACTACAATATTGACAATTAGAAAATAACAAGTGATATTTGAAGAAAATCAATGAAATATGGACAGAATAAATTAAATACGGATAGTAATCATTGGAATCTTTATATAAATTATTGATATTTTGGGAATAACAATTGAAATCTAGCAATGACTAAAGTATTCACTGAAATATTGACGCAAAAAATCAAATCGGGATAGTAGCAGTGAAATATTGAAATGAATATTTGATATTTTGAGAATAACAATTGAATTATTTACAATCATAATTGCAATTTTGAGAGTAATAAAATGAGAATTGAGAGCATCCACTGAAATATTGATAGAATTGCCAAAATATTCACAGTAATTATTGAAAAATTTTGACAGTAATAAAATAACAGTTGTTATTTTGAAAGTATTTACTGTAATATTGATAGAATGAATAAAATATGGACAGTAACGTCAAATATGGACAGTTATCATTGAAATAGTGAAAACAATAATTGATATTTTAAGAATAACAATTGAAATTTTTATAGCAATAACTACAATTTTGACAGGTAGAAAATAACAAGTGAAATATTGAAAAAAATCAATGAATTGTCGGCAGAATAAATAAAATACGGGCAGTAATAATTGGAATATTGATAAATAATTGATATTTTGAGATTAAGAATTGAAATCTAGCAATGACTAAAGCATTCACTGAAATATTGACAGAATAAATTAAATATGGAGAGTAGCAGTAAAATATTGAAATGAATATTTGATATTTTTAAAGATTTACAGTAATAATTGCAATTTTGAGAGTAATAAAATAACAATTGAGAGTATTCATTGAAATACTGATAGAATTACTAAAATATTGATAGAATTATTGAAATATTGATAGAAAAATTGAAAGGAATATGTGATATTTTGAGAGCCATAATTGAAAATTTGACAGTAATAAAACAACAGTTAACTTTAACAAAGTATTGACTGAAATAGTAGAATTGTAGATGTATTTTTATTAATGTAATGTATTTTAAATATTTATTTTGTATTTGTTAATTCTATTGTACTTGACACGCATATCCGCCTTAGGGTGTCCAACAAGAATAAATAAATGAAATAAAATATTGACAGAATGAATAAAATAAAGACAATAACGTTGTTAGTTTTGGACATTAACCATTGAAATATTGAAAACAGTAGTTGATATTTTTAGAATAATTGAAATATTGATTGCAATAACTACAATTGTGACAGCTATAAAACAACAATTGGCAATAACGTTGAATATGGACAGTAACCATTGAAATATTGAGAGAAATAATTGATATTTTAAGAATAACAATTGAAATTTTAATAGCAATAACTACAATTTTTATAGTATGAAAATAACAATTGATTTGTTGAGAACATTCTATTAAATATTGACAGAATAAATAAAATATGAACAGTAATCATACAGAATCGTCAATAAAAACTGTCAATTCATTTATTACATCGCATGAAACTTAATATTATTACATAATTCCTATTATTGATTTATCATTGTGTTATGAAAATTTTTATATTCTGTTATAGAAATGCAAAAAAAAAAATCGTAATCTTTTATCCCTGATAATTGTAAAAATTATCAGTCGATTTTGGAGTTTATGAAAATTTCTACAAATTTCCAATAATATGCAGTGTAAAACAGCCAGAAAAATATTTCTTTCATAGTAAATAATAGTCAACTCTATACAGTTTATAATATTTCAAAAGTTTTTTCATATTCTCAAAAATTCTAAAACCTTTAAGTCGAATTACAGTGTTTAAGAAAATTTCCATTTTCTGTAATGCTGCATTATTAAACTGCCAGAAAAGAAGATTCTAATTTCAAAGCTTATTTCATATCCCCGAAAATTCGTAAAATTTTGAGTCGATTTTGAGAGGTATATGAATAAGGTACGATAAAGATAATTGATAGTAAACAATAGTCAACTCTATACAGTTTATAATATTTCAACCTTTTTTTTCATATTCTCAAAAATTCTAAAACCTTTAAGTCGAATTACAGAGTTTAAGAAAATTTCCCTTTTCTGTAATGCTGCATTAATAAACTCCCAGAAAATAATATTCTGATTTCAAAGTTTATTTCATATCCCCGAAAATTCGTAAAATTTTAAGTTGATTTTGAGAGGTGTATGAATAAGGTACGATAAAGATAATTGATAGTAAATAATAGTCGACTCTATACAGTTTATAATATTTCAACCTTTTTTTTCATATTTTCAAAAATTCTAAAACCTTTAAGTTGAACTACACAGTTTAAGAAAATTTCCATTTTCTGTAATGCTGCATTATTAAACTGCCAGAAAAAAAGATTCTAATTTCAAAGCTTATTTCATATGCCCGAAAATTCGTAAAATTTTGAGTCGATTTTGAGAGGTATATGAATAAGGTACGATAAAGATAATTGATAGTAAATAATAGTCAACTCTATACAGTTTATAATATTTCAACCTTTTTTTCATATTCTCAAAATTTCTAAAACCTTTCAGTCGAATTACATAGTTTAAGATAATTTCCCCTTTCTGTAATGCTGCATTAATAAACTCCCAGAAAATAATATTATAATTTCAAAGTTTATTTCATATCCCCGAAAATTCGTAAAATTTTGAGTCGATTTTGAGAGGTATATGAATAAGGTACGATAAAGATAATTGATAGTAAATAATAGTCAACTCTATACAGTTTATAATATTTCAACATTTTTTCATATTCTCAAAAATTCTAAAACCTTTAGGTCGAATTACAGAGTTTAAGAAAATTTCCATTTTCTGTAATGCTGCATTATTAAACTGCCAGAAAAAAAGATTCTAATTTCAAAGTTTATTTCATATGCCCGAAAATTCGTAACATTTTGAGTCGATTTTGAGAGGCATGTGAATAAGGTACGATAATTGATGGTAAATAATAGTCAACTCTATACAGTTTATAATATTTCAACATTATTTTTCATATTCTCAAAAATTCTAAAACCTTTAAGTCGAATTACCCAGTTTAAGAAAATTTCCATTTTCTGTAATGCTGCATTATTAAACTGCCAGAAAAAACGATTCTAATTTCAAAGTTTATTTCATATGCCCGAAAATTCGTAAAATATTGAGTCAATTTTGAGAGGTATATGAATGAGGTATGATAAAGATAATTGATAGTAAATAATAGTCAACTCTATACAGTTTATAATATTTCAACATTTTTTCATATTCTCAAAAATTTTAAAACCTTTAAGTCGAATTACAGAGTTTAAGAAAATTTCCATTTTCTGTAATGCTGCATTATTAAACTGCCAGAAAAAAAGATTCTAATTTCAAAGTTTATTTTATATCCCCGAAAATTCGTAAAATTTTGAGTCGATTTTGAGAGGTATATGAATAAGGTACGATAAAGATAATTGATAGTAAATAATAGTCAACTCTATACAGTTTATAATATTTCAACATTTTTTTCATATTCTCAAAAATTCTAAAACCTTTAAGTCGAACTACACAGTTTAAGAAAATTTCCATTTTCAGTAATGCTGCATTATTAAACTGCCATAAAAAATATTCTAATTTCAAAGTTTATTTCATATGCCCGAAAATTCGTAAAATTTTGAGTCGATTTTGAGAGGTATATTAATAAGGTACGATAAAGATAATTGATAGTAAATAATAGTCGACTCTATACAGTTTATAATATTTCAACCTTTTTTTTCATATTCTCAAAAATTCTAAAACCTTTAAGTCGAATTACAGAGTTTAAGAAAATTTCCATTTTCTGTAATGCTGCATTATTAAACTGCCAGAAAAAACGATTCTAATTTCAAAGTTTATTTCATATGCCCGAAAATTCGTAAAATATTGAGTCAATTTTGAGAGGTATATGAATGAGGTATGATAAAGATAATTGATAGTAAATAATAGTCAACTCTATACAGTTTATAATATTTCAACATTTTTTCATATTCTCAAAAATTTTAAAACCTTTAAGTCGAATTACAGAGTTTAAGAAAATTTCCATTATCTGTAATGCTGCATTATTAAACTGCCATAAAAAATATTCTAATTTCAAAGTTTATTTTATATCCCCGAAAATTCGTAAAATTTTGAGTCGATTTTGAGAGGTATATGAATAAGGTACGATAAAGATAATTGATAGTAAATAATAGTCAACTCTATACAGTTTATAATATTTCAACCTTTTTTTCATATTCTCAAAAATTCTAAAACCTTTAGGTCGAATTACACAGTTTAAGAAAATTTCCATTTTCTGCAATGCTGCATTATTAAACTGCCATAAAAAATATTCTAATTTCAAAGCTTATTTCATATCCCCGAAAATTCGTAAAATATTGAGTCGATTTTGAGAGGTATATGAATAAGGTACGATAAAGATAATTGATAGTAAATAATAGTCAACTCTATACAGTTTATAATATTTCAACCTTTTTTTCATATTCTCAAAAATTCTAAAACCTTTAGGTCGAATTACACAGTTTAAGAAAATTTCCATTTTCTGCAATGCTGCATTATTAAACTGCCATAAAAAATATTCTAATTTCAAAGCTTATTTCATATCCCCGAAAATTCGTAAAATATTGAGTCGATTTTGAGAGGTATATGAAAAAGGTACGATAAAGATAATTGATAGTAAATAATAGTCAACTCTATACAGTTTATAATATTTCAACCTTTTTTTTTCATATTCTCAAAAATTCTAAAACCTTTAAGTCGAATTACAGAGTTTAAGAAAATTTCCATTTTCTGTAATGCTGCATTATTAAACTGCCAGAAAAAAGATTCTAATTTCAAAGCTTATTTCATATCCCCGAAAATTCGTAAAATATTGAGTCGATTTTGAGAGGTATATGAATAAGGTACGATAAAGATAATTGATAGTAAATAATAGTCGACTCTATACAGTTTATAATATTTCAACCTTTTTTTTCATATTCTCAAAAATTCTAAAACCTTTAAGTCGAATTACAGAGTTTAAGAAAATTTCTATTTTCTGTAATGCTGCATTATTAAACTGCCAGAAAAAAAGATTCTAATTTCAAAGTTTATTTCATATCCACGAAAATACGTAAAATTTGGAGTCGATTTTGAGAGGTATATGAATGAGGTATGATAAAGATAATTTATAATACATAATACTCAACTTTATACAGTTTTAATAATAATAAAACTTTTTGATTTTGAGAGGTATATGAATAAGGTACGATAAAGATAAATGATAGTAAATTATAGTCAACTCTATACAGTTTATAATAATAATAATAAAACTTTTAGTACAGATAAAGAATTTCATTACCAGTACAAATTTTTTAATAAACCTCATATAGTTTTTACTATTCTATTTATATGATCCAGTGTTCTCGGGCTGCTAATAATATTTTTTAATCAAACTCATTACATGCGTTACCTAGATATTATTAATGCACACTTATTGTGAAGTGCATAATACTGTTAGTGAGCAGATTGTATGAAGTCTGATGTAATTAATAATTTTGCAGCTTATAAATTATTACCGAACTTCAAGTGCATAACCTGTACACAAACCATTAACCTGCACAGCCTCACTACTCGCTGCATCTCTCACCGGTGCAATTTGCGACCTCAATATCGAAGTATAAAACCCCATCAGCATGGGTACCATTAATATTGGGGGCGGATCAAGGCGAAGAGAGGAAAAATAATTTACAAAAACATTTTTTTCCGGCCCGGATCCGGCATTTCCGCCTCAAAATGTAATCTCCGGACCGAGCTGCACAAATAAAACGTTACAATATCGGCTGGAGACGATATCGATCAGCAGCGTGCAGCAGGTATGTCTCGTTGTCATGTCGGTCCGTCTGGCCTGTATCCTGCAAGCCCGCAGGAGTATGCATTAAAGTATGCATGAAATTTTTTGATCGTCGATCCACGGAATTTTATGTAAATCCGACCGAAATATGTCCCAGTAAACGGATTCCGTGCGTACGAAAGGGATGCATAAATAGGGGCGCAATTAATTGGTAGGGTTGACGGCTACGTGGGTTTATGCAGGTTTGCAGGGGACAGGTCAAGAATTATAAAGTCCGAGTTTGTAGAAAGGCTGGTTAATTTAAATTTATTAAAAAGATTTGAAAAAGAATTTGCCCTACGTTTATTAGAGGTTATTTTACAAAATTATTTGTTAGTATTATTGTTTTGTTTTATTAATTTTCATGTGGTCTGATTAGATAAATTATAGCTTTAAAACAGTACCAGAAAATACATACGACATAGACAATATAGTTACAGCAGCATTCCTCAGTTACATGTTGTCTCGAGCACTTGTTATCACAGATAATGCTCATTAAATTGGCGTCTCGGAGAACACAAATAGAGCGTCTCAGAGGTTGCAGAGCAGCCACTTAGAGGAGCCCCGAAGTCGAAACATTATCTTAACTGTATTAAATCCAAAGCACACACACATGTGTGTATTATCCGCCGTGCACAAAGCCCGATGGCTGAATTCAATTACCACGCCGAATTTAACGGAATGCCGAATGTCCTTTGACGAATTCCTCGGCAAAAACGCAAGACACGCGCCCTTAAATATGTAGGTAACCATTTCCATTCCGCGAGTGTTTTTATCCCTCCATATTCGCGATTTGTGCTTGAAGCACGTGCAGATTTCCATGTACCAGGCGTGGGTGGATGAGGGGCGGTCATAACCGCGGATGTGTAAAGCAGGGCGGGGGATGATTGCGCCCTATGATACGGGAACGCGGGGATCACTTAAGGTATTACTGCCTGCAGTCATGCCTCTTTAAATATAACGCACATAACGAAGGGTATTTTCGTATGGTGAACGAGGCGCTTCCGCAAGGGCTTGAAAGCACACGACTTCTCCTCGGAGATTTTAATTAATCGTCTTCTGGCTGACTGCTTTCTCTTTGAAGCGAGCGCAGTATTGGCACAACCGCAGGTGTACCCTCGAGATAATCACAATGGATTGGGTTAAACAATTTTTCGTCCTACACTATAAGGTAATCGAATTTTACAACCCAATGGAAGCGATGAAGTATACGTTTCTAAGGCTAGCCCGGCCAAATATACCCCAATTGTTTTATTATTGATATATTATAAATATATTATTATACAAGGCGGAAAGACCCCATGGGGTCGATAGCCCAATAAAGATTGTTTATATTTTATATATATATATATATATATATATATATATATATATATATACACTGTGTATCAGCCAAATGGAATAAATTCGATAATAAATAAATGGGGGCGTGTTCGAAAAAACACTCGGACACGTCGATTGTTATTTTTAGTTGCGCATTTTTTTCAACAAAAACTTTTTACACAGGGTGTGTCATGTGACCGTGGCTTCAACTGTTTCGGAACTGTTACCTCAACCGAATATTTCCAAATCGGTGGATAGGGAGGCGAGGATCGATGGAATGGCCAGCACGATCCTCTGATCTGACGTCATTAGACTTCTTCTTATGGGGATATGTCAAAAGTATTGTATACAAAACTAAACCCCTCGACTTAGCTGACTTAAGAAGACGAATAATGCTTGCGATTAGATCGGTCACGTCTGAGATGTTGAGTAACGTTAGAAGAAATTTCTATTTAAGATTAGGATGTTGCCAAGACGGTCACGGCGAGCATTTTGAACATCTCCTCCATTGAAATTTATTGTTTTTTTTTTGTTTTTTTACATTATCAAGAAATAAACAGTATTACTTATTAGTTTTTGAGTGTGTTGTAACGAATTTCTGTAATCAAATAATTTTCTTTTTTTAATGTTAATTTTTGCAATAAATCTGAAAACACTTAATATTTCCGAAACAGTTGAAGATAGGTATAGGATATTGTACATGAAATATGTCTAGAATTTTCTGAATAATCCAAAAAGTGAATAATATACCAGGTGTTGCATTTAAAATAAGAAAGTTGGTATTGGCCACGGTCACATGACACACCCTGTATAAAAAGTTTTTGTTGAAAAAAATGCGCAACTAAAAATAACAATCGACGTGTCCGAGCGTTCTTTCGAACACGCCCCCATTTATTTATTATTGAATTTATTCCATTTGGCTGATACACCCTGTATATATATTATACATTAACCTGCGTTTGAGTTCTGTTTATTTAATTATAGTATTATATCAGATTTGAATTACTTTAAACGCTGCAGATAAAAGGGATGCAAGCAAGCAAAATAACTAACAGGCAACAGGAGACAATGGATAAAATTGTATAAAAAATAGAATTACACCTCAACACCCAAAAGGGTAAACGAGCTTACAAAATGTATACGCCCGGCGCCTCCACCATCTAGGAAATCGTCAAATTTTAATTCTCAATAATTTTTAAATATTAGAGAAAAAAAATACTGACCAATTACTTTAGCAAATTAATTCGGTCAGGTTAGATCACGCCACTTACAAACTCAAAACTCGTTTTACTCTGGGCGAAATTTCAACAAAATGTCTGTGCCTGGCGCCTCCACCACAAAAAAAAATCATCAACATTAATTATTACTAATTTCATATTTTAGAAAAAAACTCAGCAGATATTTTAGAAAATTAATTAGGTCAAAAGAACGCTCAACCAGTTTTCTGCGATTTTTTTAAGTTTTTTTGGGAATTACGTCGACATATTTCTACATAATTAAACAACTAGTAACACAATATTATAAATATTCACAACTTACTGGGACTTTTTCCATTTCATCATATTTTACTCGCCCAGGGGGCCTCTATGCAATGTGCTATATAAAGACTCATAGCCAATCATCCAACAAATTAATTAATCACTAGAGATTTAAGTTGTAATTGCAAAAAACTAATTACAATAATTACAATTAAACTAATTACAATTACAATTATTAATAAAATTGTCAACTTTTAAAATGCAAAGGTTTGGATAATCCTTGCATTCGAACAGAAATGTAGGAGATTTGACATAAATCTTTGAAACTTTCTCAGTAACCATGGAAATTTTGACAGACAATTGAAATTTTGACAGAACAATTGAAATTTTGAGAGAAAAATTAAAATTATAACAGAACAATTAAAATTTTAACGGAGCAATTGAAATTATGACTGAACAATTGAAATTTTGATTGAATTGTTGAAATATTTACAGAAATATATGACAGTAATCACTGATTACTGTAATGATGTTTTCATAGAATAATTGAAATTTTGTTTAAATAGTTGAAATAGTTACAGAGCAATTGAAATTTTGATTGAATAGTTGAAACAGTTACAGAAAAATGGAAATTTTGATTGAATACTTGAAATAGTTAGAGAAGAATTGAAATTCTGATTTAATCGTTGAAATATTTACAGAAATAATTAGATGTATCACAGTAATCACTGATGTTTCAAAATAAGTCTTTGAAAACACATGGATTCAATGAGAATTTGACCGTAATAATTAAAGTATTGAAATTGTGATAGCACAATTGTAATTTTGATTAAACAATTGAAATAGTTCCAGAACAATTGAAATTTTGATTGAATAGTTGAAATATTTACAAAACAATGGAAATTTTGATTTAATAGTTGAAATATATACAGAAATAATTAAATATATGACAGTAATCACTGATTACTGTAATGATGTTTCGATAGAACAATTGAAATTTTGTTTAAATAGTTGAAATAGTTACAGAGCAATTGAAATTTTGATTGAATAGTTGAAACAGTTACAGAACAATGGAAATTTTGATCGAATAGTTGAAATAGTTACAGAAGAATTTAAATTCTGATTGAATCGTTGAAATATTTACAGAGATAATTAGATGTACCACAGTAATCACTGATGTTACAAAATAGGTCTTTGAAAACACATGGATTCAATGAGAATTTGACCGTAATAATTAAAGTATTGAAATTGTGATAGCAAAATTGAAATTTTGATTAAATAATTGAAACATTTACAGAACAATTGAAATTTTGATTGAATAGTTGAAATATTTACAAAACAATAGATATTTTGATTTAATAGTTGAAATATTTACAGAAATAATTAAATATATGACAGTAATCACTGATTACTGTAATGCTGTTTTGATAAAACAATTGAAATTTTGTTTGAATAGTTGAAATAGTTACAAATCAATAGAAATTTTGATTGAATAGTTGAAACAGTTACAGAACAATTGAAATTTTGATTGAATAGTTGACATAGTTACAGAAGAATTCAAATTCTGATTGAATCGGTGAAATATTTACAGAAATAATTAGATGTATGACAATAATCACTGATATTTGAAATAAGTCTTTGAAAAAAGATGGATTAAATGAGAATTTGACCGTAATAATTGTAGTACTGAACTTTTTATAGAACAATTGAAATTATGATTGAACAGGTGAAGTTTTGATTGAATAGTTGAAATATTTACAGAAATAATTAAATATACGACAGTAATCACTGATTACTGTCATGATGTTTTGATGGAACAATTGACATTTTTATTGAATAGATGAAATAGTCACAGAACAATTGAAATTTTGTTTGAATAGTAGAAATATTTACAAAACAATGGACATTTTGATTGAATACTTAAAACAGTTACAAAACAATAGAAATTTTAATTTGAATAGTTGAAATATTTACAGAAATAATTAAATGTATGACAATAATCACTGATATTTGAAATAAGTCTTTGAAAAAAGATGGATTAAATGAGAATTTGACCGTAATAATTGTAGTACTGAACTTTTTATAGAACAATTGAAATTATGATTGAACAGGTGAAGTTTTGATTGAATAGTTGAAATATTTACAGAAATAATTAAATATATGACATTAATCAATAATTACTGTCATGATGTTTTGATAGAACAATTGACATTTTTATTGAATAGTTGAAATAGTCACATAACAATTGAAATTTTGTTTGAATAGTAGAAATATTTACAAAACAATCGACATTTTGATTGAATACTTAAAACAGTTACAAAACAATAGAAATTTTAATTTGAATAGTTGAAATATTTACAGAAATAATTAAATGTATGACAATAATCACTGATATTTGAAATAAGTCTTTGAAAAAAGATGGATAAAATGAGAATTTCCCGTAATAATTATAGTACTGAAATTTTTATAGAACAGTTGAAATTATGACTGAACAAGTGAAGTTTTGATTGAATAGATGAAATATTTACAGAAAGAATTAAATATATGACATTAATCAATGATTACTGTCATGATGTTTTAATAGAACAATTAACATTTTTATTGAATAGTTGAAATAGTCACATAACAATTGAAATTTTGTTTGAATAGTAGAAATATTTACAAAACAATCGACATTTTGATTGAATACTTGAAACAGTTACAAAACAATAGAATTTTTTATTGAATAGTTAAAATATTTTCAGAACAATTGAAATGTTGATTACAGCATTCAGATAGTTACAGAAGAATTAAAATTGTGAGTGAATATTTGAAATAGTTACAGAACAATTGATATTTCGATTGAATACTTCAAATATTTACAGAAATAATTAAATGTATGATAGTAATCGCTGATATTTGAAAATAAGTCTTTGAAAAAAGATAGATTAAATGAGAATTTGACGTAATAATTATAGTAGTATAGTAGTAATTATAGTAGTAAATGGTACTAAAATTTTAATAGAACAATTGATATTTTGATTGAATAGCAGAAATATTTACAAAACAATAAAAAATTTGATTGAATAGTTGAAATAGTTGCAGAACAATTGAAATTATAATTGAATATTTACAATAGTTACAGAGCAACTGAAATTTTGATTAAATAGTTGAAATATTTACAGAAATATTTAAATGTATGACAGTAATCACTGATATTCGAAAATAAGTCTTTGAAAAAAGATAGATTAAAAGAGAATCTGACCGTAATAATTATAGTACTAAAATTTTGATAGAACAATTGAAACTTTGATTTAATAGTTGAAACAATTACAGAACAATGGCAATTTTAATTGAATAGTTACAGAACAGTTGAAATTTTGATTGAATAGTTGAACTATTTACAAAACAGTAGAAATTTTGATTGAATAGTTGAAATAATTACAGAGCACTTGAAATTTTGATTGAGTAGTTGAAATATTTACAAAACAATACAAATTATGATTAAATAGTTGAAATAAGTACAAATCAATTGAAATTATGATTGAATATTTGAAATAGTTACAGAACAATTGATATTTTGATTGAATAGTTAAAATATTTATAAAACAAATGAAATTTTAATTAAACTGCTGAAATATTTACAGAAATAATTAAATATATGACAGTATTACTGACATTTGAAAATTTTAACAACTTTTAAAGAAAATTTCCTGAGATATTCTGAACATTGTGAAGTTTTAAGCTCCAGTCTGGAAATTCAGCAATTCTTTTTGATGTTGTTGCAATGTATGGGACATAGACGCAAAATTAAGGGAAAAAAATCCTGCCGAGTTATGGAGAAGATTGAAAAGTTTTAAGCTTCAGTCTGGAAACTCAACAATTTTTCATTTTATGTTTTATTATTTCATGTTTTACTGCAACATTTATAATATAGACCTAAATTTTCTTTCTAAAATTTAATGACCTTTTAAAGAAATTTTCTTGAAACATTTTGAAGTTGTGAGCTTCATTCTGGAAATTCAGTAATGATTTTCCATCGTTTCACATCTAACCTAACCTAACCCACCAGATCAAGGAAATGGTGAAGTTTTTAGCTTCATAATCATATCATAAATTCTAGACATTCAGATTCAGTATTTTTTTATGATTTTATTCAATTTTTAAAATATAGACGGAAATATTCGTTTAAAAATTTTAATAACTTTTAAATCAAATTTCCCAAGACATTCGGTGGTTCTTTTTTTTAATTTGACTGCAATTTATGGAATATAGACGCAAATTTTGCAACATTTATGGAATTTAAAAAAATCCTGCCGAGTCATTGAGAATATTGTGAAGTTTTAAGCTTCAAACTGGAAATTCAGTAATTATTTTAGTTTTAATGCAATTTTTGTAATATAAACTGAAATTTTCTTTCGAAAATTTAATGAACTTTCCAAGAAAATTTCTTCATTGAATTGGAACATAGTGAAGTTGTGAGCTGGAAATTCAGTAATTGATTTCCTAAGGACATCAAGGACATAGTGAAGTTTTAAGCTTCATAATGATATTATAAATTCTGGACATTCAGATTTAATAATTCTTTATGATTGTATTGCAATTTTTCGAATATAGACGGATATTTAATTGAAGAAAAACTACAGAATTATGCGAACCAGAGAACAAATCGGGTAGTTTAAACTTGACAGTTCCAAAACACTTTTCGGACTCTCTTTTTTAATTTAATTTACTACAACAACATCAATCACTTTACTTTTATAAGCTAATATTGTAAAATCTCTTATGTTATATACTAACAAATATACGTATATGAAAATGTTAATAAATTATTTCCAACATATTTTTCTTCAAGAATTTTTACAGCCTTTAAAGCAAATTTCTTGAGACATTAATTATTTTTTGATTTGACGGCAATTTATGGAATATAGACGCAAATGTTCCTTCAAACATTTAAGGAACTTTTTTTTAATTTCTTTTTTAAAAATTTAAGTTACTACAAGAACATCAATCACTTGTCTTTATAAGTTACTAACAAATATAAATATAAGAAAATGTTAATAGATTATTTCCTACACATTTTTCTTCAAAAGCTTTAACAACTTTTAAAGCAAATTTCTTGAGACATTCAGAACATTGTAAAGTATTAAGCTCCACTCTGGAAATTCAGTAATTTTTTTTAAATTTTATTGCAGTTTATGGAATATAGACGCATTTTTTTCTTAAAACATTTATGGAACTTAGAAAATCCTGTGGAGTCATTGAGAATATTGTAAAGTTTTAAGCTTTGGTCTGGAAATTCAGTAGTTATTTTTGTTTTCATGCAATTTATGGAATATAGACGCTAATTTTCCTTCAAATATTTATAAAGGAAATTCAGTAATTGATTTCCTAAGAACATCAAGGACATGGTGAAGTTTTAAGTTTCAAATGAGAATATTGTGAAGTTTTAGGCTTTGGTCTGGAAATTCAGTAGTTCTTTTTGATTTCATGCAATTTATGGAATATAGAATTTTCCCTTAAAAATTTAAGGAACTAAAAAAAAATCCTGCTGAGTCATTGAGAATATTGTAAAGCTTAAGGCTACGGTCTTGAAATTTAGTAGTTCTATTTGTTTTCATGCAATTTATGGAATATAGACGCTAATTTTCCTTCAAATATTTATAAAGGAAATTCAGTAATTGATTTCGTAAGAACTTCAAGGACATGGTGAAGTTTTAAGTTTCAATTGAGCATATTGTGAAGTTTTGGGCTTTGGTCTGGAAATTCAGTAGTTCTTTTTGTTTTCATGCAATTTATGGAATATAGAATTTTCCCTTAAAAATTTAAGGAACTAAAAAAAAATCCTGCTGAGTCATTGAGAATATTGTAAAGCTTAAGGCTACGGTCTTGAAATTTAGTAGTTCTATTTGTTTTCATGCAATTTATGGAATATAGATGGAAATTTTCCATCAAATATTTATAAAGGAAATTCAGTAATTGATTTCCTAAGGAAATCAAGGACATAGTGAAATTTTAAGATTCAATTGAGAATGTTGTAAAGTTTTAAGCTTTGGTCTGGATATTCAGTAGTTATTTTTGTTCTCATGCAATTTATGGAATATAGATGCAAATTTTCCTTCAAAAATTTAAGGAACTTAGAAAATCCTGTCGAGTCATTGAGAATATTGTGAAGTTTTAAGCTTTGAACTGGAAATTCGGTAGTTATTTTTTGATTTGACTGCAATTTATGGAATACAGACGTAAATTTTCCTGCAAACATTTAAGGAACTTAAAAAAATCCTGCCGAGGCATTGAGAAGATTGCGAAGTTTTAAGCTTCGGTCTGAAAATTTAGTAGTTCTTCTTGTTTTCATGCAATTTATGGAATATAGACGGAAATTTTCGTTCGACAAGTTTCTTTGTATAAATTACGTTACACACAATCAATTTAAATGCGTTAAAATTTAATTAACATTTGTTTCCAAAGCAATTGTGCGTTTTATGGATACTCAGTCACAACCACTCCTGCCTTCCCGTTTTAGAACGGACTCTTTTATGAAGTTATAATAATCCGAATTTACGACCAGTTTACGGCCCTATTCATTACCATTTTATGCATTATTTATTATTTATCGCCCGCCGAATTACGGCGTAAAGTTTACGTTTCTTTCTACCTACCTGCTTTGCCAATCGCCGTTTTAATAACGAGTATTGGCAGTTTAAGGCTTATAAAGTTTTGCAATACGCAAGCACCTCGGTTATGCAGATTAAATTAATGGCGATACTGGAATTTTATGACCACTGCGTGTTTTAAATTGCATATAGGTTACGAATGCAGATTTTAACATCCGAAGAGTACGTTATTAATCGATATAGAGTAGTTAGGCAACAAGAGTTCCACTTCACCCCCAGCAGATATTTCGATTACATTAATTCACGCTATTGTCCGGCGGCCCCTATTGTTGTAATTGATGTTTAAATCCGCGAATTAAAAGCGCGAATTAATGTAATCGAAATATCTGCTGGGGGTGCACTGGAACTCTTGTTGCTTAACTACTATATAGATTTTTTTTATTAAAAGAAAATTGTACGTAAAGTACGGAATAAATTCATTATTTCGGAAATTGAAAACATTTTGGAAAAATTCTAGGACACGTCGATTTCTAATTTTTAAAATACACATATAACCTAAAATATAAATCTAAAATTTGTGTCACGGTTTGTTTTTAGGTTATGATAATTGTAATTGATACTTAAGTACTAAAAATGGTACTAGAATCAATTGTTGCAGTATAAGATTAAATATTTTGTGAAACTCTATATTAAAAAATAATTGATTAACTTTGCAGCCTTCCTAAATTACGAACACAAAATATTTTCGCGATTATATATAAAGTTAAACAGCGTGATAAACGTCCAAAGCACAGCCAAGTAAATGTGTAAAAGCAAGGTGTACCATTTATAACATTTATACGAAAAGTGAAGCCTTTATTTACGCAAAATGAGCAACGTCACGGTTTTAAAATTCAATTTAAATTTTAATGGCGTGTTTCGCGCGGCTTTCGCCGTCAATTTGATGTACGACCAGTATTGATATTCAGCACAGCCTACTACAGACCGGTATTAAACACTCCTGAACCCTCCCGAAGGGTTTCGTGGTACCAAATTGTCTGCTGCGTGTCAGAAAATTGAAGGCAGGAAGGAAAATATACCGTGCATAAGCGCAGATATGTATAGACACAGATGCATGCATGAATAACTAAAGGCATACATAGAGATGTATGGAAATGTGCATAGCTCTCGAAGTTTACGGCTTGCGCGATTTAAACACGGTTAAAAGCTAAAAGGCGATATATTCACCGCAGGCGTGTTTTGTCAGATTTATGTAAACAAGTTAATCTTAATGCTGGCAATCTCTGGAACAGAGAAACACGGACGTTTCATCGCGTCCATCTCCGAAATAGAATGCAAAGTGGTGAGGCTGTTTCTCATCTGCGAAGAGCAAAGGAATGCGCTTCTCACCATCACTCCGAGCGATGAGCCACTCGCAGAGTGAAGACGTCACTGCATTAGTTACACATGTTCGTGTTTATGTTTTTACGGCCGCATAAAATTGTGAATTATTTCAGCGTGTTAAAAAAAATATGCAAATGCAGCACGTAAACGGAATGTGTTCTCAATTGAATTATTAAAATACAAATAAAAATAACACACGATAAAAAGTATTAGAAGCACAAAAAGTATTAGACAAAAACAACTAGAAGAAGTACAAAATATTAGAAGAAGTACAAAAAGTATTAGACAAAAAGAATTAGAAGAAGTACAAAAAGTATTAGACAAAAAGAATTAGAAGAAGTACAAAAAGTATTAGACAAAAAGAATTAGAAGCAGTACAAAAAGTATTAGACAAAAACAATTAGAAGAAGTACAAGAAGTATTAGATAAAAAGAATTAAAGAAGTACAAAAAGTATTAGCAGTACCAAAAATATTAAACAAATATTTAAAAATTAACTCCAACTTCGGAAATACGTTAACAATTATAAATACTATAAACGAAGAATTTATAAATTTTAGTTCTATTCTTTCTATCTTCTAATTCAATTCAAAAAGTGATATGATAATTTAACATTTTTCTCGCGAAATTCGTAAACGTTTAAATTATTGTGATACATATTTTGAAAAACCTGAGAATATTGGAAAAACTTGTTGCCATTATTTCCTCCTTGGATTTCCTCCAATTAGGCTCATATTTAAATAGAGCAATCTCAAAAAGCACCGTATTAATATCAATGTAATTTCTTGCTGTTACTGTTATTAAATGAGTGTAATTAAAATTTAATCCAATGAGGAATTTTAGAGGCATACAATTTTTTGTTTGCAAAAATCGAATATTCGAAGCTGTTTCATTTTTCAATTTTCCATACATAAATAAAGGAATCTCAAAAACTAGCGTATCGATATAAATAGAATTTATTGTTAATATAAACCGATATACTGGTATTCGATATCTGCAATTTAATAAATATCCAATGAGAGATACTTAAGATATATCAATTTTTGTTTGAAAATATCAAATATTAGAACGATTTTAAATGTCCCTCCAATGAGGCTCATATTTTAATAACGATATCTCAAAAACCACCGTATCAATATTAATGTAATTTATTGCTACTATACTTGAGATATACTGATATTGAATGGGTATAATTAAATTTAAATCCAATAATGAGTTCTTGAGATATATAATTGTTTGCTTAAAAATATTGATTGTTAAGCGTTTGTTAGGTGTTTTTGCATTTTTTCTCGTATATAAATGACAAAATCTCTAAAACTAGCGTATCAAAATGAATGAAATTTATCAATACTATTGAGTCATATATTTGTATTTGGTACATGTAATTACAATAACATTCAATGAACGAATGACAAGAAATTATTTTTTTTGCTTGAACAGTAAGCTTGAATTAGAAGAAGTACAAAAAGTATCAGACAAAAAGAATTAGAAGAAGTACAAAAAGTATTAGACAAAAAGAATTAGAAGAAGTACAAAAAGAATTAGACAAATAGAATTAGAAGAAGTATTAGACAAAAACAATTAGAGGAAGTACAAGAAGTATTAGACAAAAAGAATTAGAAGAACTACAAAAAGTATTAGAAGTACCAAAAGTATTAAATAAATATTTAAAAATTAACTCCAACTTCGGAAATACGTTAACAATTATAAATACTAGAAACGAAATTCATAAATTTTAGGTCTATTCTTTCTATCTTCTAATTCAATTCAAAAAGTGATATGATAATTTAACATTTTTCTCGCGAAATTCATAAACGTTTAAATTATCGAGATACATATTTTGAAAAACCTGAGAATATTGGGAAAACTTGTTGCCATTATTTCCTCCTTGGATTTCCTCCAATTAGGCTCATATTTAAATAGAGAAATCTCAAAAAGCACCGTATTAATATCAATGTAATTTGTTGCTGTTACTGTTATTAAATGAGTGTAATTAAAATTTAATCCAATGAGGAATTTTAGAGACATACAATTTTTTGTTTGCAAATATCGAATATTCGAAGCTGTTTCATTTTTCAATTTTCCATACATAAATAAAGGAATCTCAAAAACTAGCGTATCAATATAAATAGAATGTATTGTTAATATAAACCGATATACTGGTATTCGATATCTGCAATTTAATAAATATCCAATGAGAGATACTTAAGACATATCAACTTTTGTTTGAAAATATCAAATATTAGAACGATTTTAACTGCCCCTCCTATAAGGCTCATATTTTAATAACGATATCTAAAAAACCACAGTATCAATATTAATATAATTTATTGTTACTATACTGGAGATATACTAATATTGAATGGGTATAATTAAATTTAAATCCAATGATGAGTTCTTGAAATATATAATTTTTTGTTTAAAAATATTGAATATTAAGTGTTTGTTAGGTGTTTTTGCAATTTTTCTCATATATAAATGACAAAATCTCAAAAACTAGCGTATCAAAATGAATGTAATTTATCAATACTATTGAGTCATATATTTGTATTTGGTATATGTAATTACAATAACATTCAATGAACGAATGACAACATATTATTTATTTTTTGCTTGTACAGTAAGCTTGAATTAGAAGAAGTACAAAAAGTATTAGACAAAAAGAATTAGAAAAAGTACAAAAAGTATTAGACAAAAAGAATTAGAAAAAGTTCAAAAACTATTAGACAAAAAGAATTAGAAAAAGTATTAGACAAAAACAATTAGAAGAAATACAAGAAGTATTAGACAAAAATAATTAGAAGAAATACAAAAAGTATTAGAAGTACCAAAAGTATTAAATAAATATTTAAAAATTAACTCCATCTTTGGAAATACGTCAACAATTATAAATACTAGAAACGAAGAATTTATAAATTTTAGGTCTGTTCTTTCCATCTTCTAATTCAATTCAAAAAGTGATATGATAATTTAACATTTTTCTCGCGAAATTCATAAACGTTTAAATTATTGAGATACATATTTTGAAAAACCTGAGAATATTGGAAAAACTTGTTGCCATTATTTCTTCCTTGGATTTCCTCCAATTAGGCTCATATTTAAATAGAGAAATCTCAAAAAGCACCGTATTAATCTCAATGTAATTTCTTGCTGTTACTGTTATTAAATGAGGGTAATTAAAATTTAATCCAATGAGGAATTTTAGAGACATACATTTTTTTGTTTGCAAATATCGAATATTCGAAGCTGTTTCATTTTTCAATTTTCCATACATAAATAAAGGAATCTCAAAAACTAGCGTATCGATATAAATAGAATTTATTGTTAATATAAACCGATATACTGCTATTCGATATCTGCAATTTAATAAATATCCAATGAGAGATACTTGAGATATATCAATTTTTGTTTGAAAATATCAAATATTAGAACGGTTTTAACTGTCCCTCCAATAAGGCTCATATTTTAATAACGATATCTAAAAAACCACCATATCAAAATTAATGTAATTTATTGCTACTATACTTGAGATATACTAATATTGAATGGGTATAATTAAATTTAAATCCAATGAAGAGTTCTTCAGATATATAATTTTTTGCTTAAAAATATTGAATATTAGGCGTTTGTTAGGTGTTTTTGCAATTTTTCTCATATATAAATGACAAAATCTCAAAAACTAGCGTATCAAAATGAATGTAATTTATCAATACTATTGAGTCATATATTTGTATTCAGTATATGTAATTACAATAACATTCAATGAACGAATTACAAGATATTAATTTTTTTTGCTTAAACAGTAAGCTTGAATTAGAAGAAGTACAAAAAGTATTAGACAAAAAGAATTAGAAAAAGTACAAAAAGTATTAGACAAAAAGAATTAGAAAAAGTTCAAAAACTATTAGACAAAACGAATTAGAAAAAGTATTAGAAAAAAACAATTAGAGGAAGTACAAGAAGTATTAGACAAAAAGAATTAGAAGAAGTACAAAAAGTATTACAAGTACCAAAAGTATTAAATAAATATTTAAAAATTAACTCCAACTTCGGAAATACGTCAACAATAATAAATACTAGAAACGAAGAATTTATAAATTTTAGGCCTATTCTTTCCATCTTCAAATTCAATTCAAAAAGTGATATGATAATTTAACATGTTTCTCGCGAAATTCATAAACGATTAAATTATCGAGATACATATTTTGAAAAACCTGAGAATATTGGAAAAACTTGTTGCCATTATTTCCTCCTTGGATTTCCTCCAATTAGGCTCACATTTAAATAGAGAAATCTCAAAAAGCACCGTATTAATATCAATGTAATTTCTTGCTGTTACTGTTATTAAATGAGTGTAATTAAAATTTAATCCAATGAGGATTTTTAGAGGCATACAATTTTTTGTTTGCAAAAATCGAATATTCGGAGCTGTTTCATTTTTCAATTTTCCATACATAAATAAAGGAATCTCAAAAACTAGCGTATCAATATAAATAGAATTTATTGTTAATATAAACCGATATACTAGTATTCGATATCTGCAATTTAATAAATATCCAATTAGAGATACTTAAGATATATCGATTTTTGTTTGAAAATATCAAATATTAGAACGATTTTAACTGTCCCTTCAATAAGGCTCATATTTTAATAACGATATCTAAAAAAACACCGTATCAATATTAATGTAATTTAGTGCTACTATACTTGAGATATATTGATATTAAATGGGTATAATTAAATTTAAATCCAATGATGAGTTCTTGAGATATATAATTTTTTGCTTAAAAATATTGAATATTAAGCGTTTGTTAGGTGTTTTTTGCAATTTTTCTCATATATAAATGACAAAATCTCAAAAACTAGCGTATCAAAATGAATGTAATTTATCAATACTCTTGAGTCATATATTTGTATTTGGTATATGTAATTACAATAACATTCAATGAACGAATGACAACATTTTTTTTTTTTTGCTTGAACTGTAAGCTTGAATTAGAAGAAGTACAAAAAGTATTAGACAAAAAGAATTAGAAGAAGTACAAAAAGTATTAGACAAAAACAATTAAAAGAAGTTCAATAACTATTAGACAAAAAGAATTAGAAAAAGTATTAGACAAAAACAATTAGAGGAAGTACAAGAAGTATTAGTCAAAAAAAATTAAAGAAGTACAAAAAGTATCAGAAGTACCAAAAGTATTAAATAAATATTTAAAAATTAACTCCAACTTCGGAAATACGTTAACAATTATAAATACTAGAAACGAAGAATTTATAAATTTTAGGTCTATTCTTTCCATCTTCTAATTCAATTCAAAAAGTGTTATGATAATTTAACATATTTCTCGCGAAATTCATAAACGTTTAAATTATCCAGATACATATTTTGAAAAACCTGAGAATATTGGAAAAACTTGTTGCCATTATTTCCTCCTTGGATTTCCCCCAATTAGGCTCATATTTAAATAGAGAAATCTCAAAAAGCACCGGATTAATATCAATGCAATTTCTTGCTGTTAATGTTATTAAATGAGCGTAATTAAAATTTAATCCAATGAGGAATTTTAGAGACATACAATTTTTGGTTTGCAAATATCGAATATTCGAAGCTGTTTAATTTTTCAATTTTCCATACATAAATAAAGTAATCTCAAAAACTAGCGTATCAATAGAAATAGAATTTATTGTTAATATAAACCGATATACTGGTATTCGATATCTGCAATTTAATAAATATCCAATGAGAGATACTCAAGATATATTAATTTTTGTTTGAAAATATCAAATATTAGAACGATTTTAACTGTCCCTACAATAAGGCTCATATTTTAATAACGATATCTAAAAAACCACCCTATCAATATTAATGTAATTTATTGCTACTATACTTGAGATATACTGATATTGAATGGGTATAATTAAATTTAAATCCAATGATGAGTTCTTGAGATATATAATTTTTTGCTTAAAAATATTGAATATTAGACGTTTGTTAGGTGTTTTTGCAATTTTTCTCATATATAAATGACAAAATCTCAAAAACTAGCGTATCAAAATGAATGTAATTTATCAATACTATTGAGTCATATATTTGTATTTGGTATATACAATCACAATAACATTCAATGAACGAATGACAAGATATTATTTTTTTTGCTTGAACAGTAAGCTTGAATTAGAAGAAGTACAAAAAGTATTAGACAAAAAGAATCAGAAAAACTACAAAAAGTATTAGACAAAAAGAATTAGAAAAAGTACAAAAAGTATTAGACAAAAAGAATTAGAAGTACAAAAAGTATTAGACAAAAAGAATTAGAAGAAGTATTAAACAAAAACAATTAGAGGAAGTACAAGAAGTATTAGACAAAAAGAATTCGAAGAAGTACAAAACGTATTAGAAGTACCAAAAGTATTAAATAAATATTTAAAAATTACCTCCAACTTCGCAAATACGTTAACAATTATAAATACTAGAAACGAAGAATTTATAAATTTTAGGTCTATTCTATTTCAATCTTCTAATTCAATTCAAAAAGTGATATGATAATTTAACATTTTTCTCGCGAAATTCATAAACGTTTAAATTATTGAGATACATATTTTGAAAAACCTGAGAATATTGGAAAAACTTGTTGCCATTATTTCCTCCTTGGATTTCCTCCAATTAGGCTCATATTTAAATAGAGAAATCTCAAAAAGCACCGTATTAATATCAATGTAATTTCTTGCTGTTACTGTTATTAAATGAGTGTAATTAAAATTTAATCCAATGAGGAATTTTAGAGACATACAATTTTTTGTTTGCAAATATCGAATATTCGAAGCTGTTTCATTTTTCAATTTTCCATACATAAATAAAGGAATCTCAAAAACTAGCGTATCAATATAAATAGAATTTATTGTTAATATAAACCGATATACTGGTATTCGATATCTGCAATTTAATAAATATCCAATGAGAGATACTTAAGATATATAAATTTTTGTTTGAAAATATCAAATATTAGAACGATTTTAACTGTCCCTCCAATAAGGCTCATATTTTAATAACGATATCTAAAAAACCACCGTATCAATATTAATGTAATTTATTGCTACTATACTTGAGATATACTGATATTGAATGGGTATAATTAAATTTAAAACCAATGATGAGTTCTTGAGATATATAATTTTTTGCTTAAAAATATTGAATATTAAGCGTTTGTTAGGTGTTTTTGCAAATTTTCTCATATATAAATGACAAAATCCCAAAAACTAGCGTATCAAAATGAATGTAATTTATCAATACCATTGAGTCATATATTTGTATTTGGTATATGTAATTACAATAACATTCAATGAACGAATGACAACATATTATTTTTTTTGCTTGAACAGTAAGCTTGAATTAGAAGAAGTACAAAAAGTATTAGACAAAAAGAATTAGAAAAAGTACAAAAAGTATTAGAAAAAAGAATTAGAAAAAGTTCAAAAACTATTAGACAAAAAGAATTAGAAAAAGTATTACACAAAAACAATTAGAGGAAGTACAAGAAGTATTAGACAAAAATAATTAAAGAAGTACAAAAAGTATTAGAAGTACCAAAAGTATTAAATAAATATTTAAAAATTAACTCCAACTTCGGAAACACGTCAACAATTATAAATACTAGAAACGAAGAATTCATAAATTTTAGTTCTATTCTTTCTATCTTCTACTTCAATTCAAAAAGTGATCTGATAATTTGGTATTTTTCTCGTGAAATTCATAAACGTTTAAATTATCGAGATACATATTTTGAAAAACCTGAGAATATTGGAAGAACTTGTTGCCATTATTTCCTCCTTGGATTTCCTCCAATTAGGCTCACATTTAAATAGAGAAATCTCAAAAAGCACCGTATTAATATCAATGTAATTTCTTGCTGTTACTGTTATTAAATGAGTGTAATTAAAATTTAATCCAATGAGGAATTTTAGAGGCATACATTTTTTTGTTTGCAAATATCGAATATTCGAAGCTGTTTCAATTTTCAATTTTCCATACATAAATAAAGGAATCTCAAAAACTAGCGTATCGATATAAATAGAATTTATTGTTAATATAAACCGATATACTGGTATTCGATATCTGCAATTTAATAAATATCCAATGAGAGATACTTGAGATATATCAATTTTTGTTTGAAAATATCAAATATTAGAACGATTTTAACTGTCCCTCCAATAAGGCTCATATTTTAATAACGATATCTAAAAAAACACCGTATCAATATTAATGTAATTTATTGCTACTATACTTGAGATATATTAATATTGAATAGGCATAATTAAATTTAAATCCAATGATGAGTTCTTGAGATATATAATTTTTTGCTTAAAAATATTGAATATTAAGCGTTTGTGAGGTGTTTTTGCAATTTTTCTCATATATAAATGACAAAATCTCAAAAACTAGCGTATCAAAATGAATGTAATTTATCAATACTATTGAGTCATATATTTGTATTTGGTATATGTAATTACAATAACATTTAATGAACGAATGACAACATATTATTTTTTTTGCTTGAACAGTAAGCTTGAATTAGAAGAAGTACAAAAAGTATTAGACAAAAAGATTTCGAAAAAGTACAAAAAGTATTAGACAAAAACAATTAGAAGAAGTACAAAAAGTATTAGACAAAAAGAATTAGAAGTACAAAAAGTATTAGACAAAAACAATTAGAAGAAGTACAAGAAGTATTAGACAAAAATAATTAAAGAAGTACCAAAAGTATAAAATAAATATTTAAAAATTAACTCCAACTTCGGAAACACGTCAACAATTATAAATACTAGAAACGAAGAATTCATAAATTTTAGTTCTATTCTTTCTATCTTCTACTTCAATTCAAAAAGTGATCTGATAATTTGGTATTTTTCTCGCGAAATTCATAAACGTTTAAATTATTGAGATACATATTTTGAAAAACCTGAGAATAATGGAAAAACTTGTTGCCATCATTTCCTCCTTGGATTTCCTCCAATTAGGCTCATATTTAAATAGAGAAATCTCAAAAAGCACCGTAATAATATCAATGTAATTTCTTGCTGTTACTGTTATTAAATGAGTGTAATTAAAATTTAATCCAATGAGGAATTTTAGAGACATACATTTTTTTGTTTGCAAATATCGAATATTCGAAGCTGTTTCATTTTTCAATTTTCCATACATAAATAAAGGAATCTCAAAAACTAGCGTATCGATATAAATAGAATTTATTGTTAATATAAACCGATATACTGGTATTCGATATCTGCAATTTAATAAATATCCAATGAGAGATACTTAAGATATATCAATTTTTGTTTGAATATATCAAATATTAGAACGATTTTAACTGCCCCTCCAATGAGGCTCATATTTTAATAACGATATCTAAAAAACCACCGTATCAATATTAATGTAATTTATTGCTACTATACTTGAGATATACTGATATTGAATGGATATAATTAAATTTAAATCCAATGATGAGTTCTTCAGATATATAATTTTTTGCTTAAAAATATTGAATATTAAGCGTTTGTTAGGTGTTTTTGCAATTTTTCTCATATATAAATGACAAAATCTCAAAAACTAGCATATCAAAATGAATGTAATTTATCTATACTATTGAGTCATATATTTGTTTTTGGTATATGTAATTACAATAACATTCAATGAACGAATGACAACATATTATTTTTGTTGCTTGAACAGTAAGCTTGAATTAGAAGAAGTACAAAAAGTATTAGACAAAAAGAATTAGAAGAAGTACAAAAAGTATTAGACAAAAACAATTAGAAGAAGTACAAAAAGTATTAGATAAAAAGAATTAGAAGTACAAAAAGTATTAGACAAAAACAATTAGAAGAAGTACAAAAAGTATTAGACAAAAAGAATTAGAAAAAGTACAAAAAGTATTAGACAAAAAGAATTAGAAGAAGTACAAAAAGTATTAAACAAATAGAATTAGAAGAAGTATTAGACAAAAACAATTTGAGGAAGTACAAGAAGTATTAGTCAAAAATAATTAAAGAAGTACAAAAAGTATTAGAAGTACCAAAAGTATTAAATAAATATTTAAAAATTACCTCCAACTTCAGAAAAACGTTAACAATTATAAATACTAGAAACGAAGAATTTATAAATTTTAGGTCTATTCTTTCTATCTTCTAATTCAATTCAAAAAGTGATATGATAATTTGGTATTTTTCTCGTGAAATTCACAAACGTTTAAATTATCGAGATACATATTTTGAAAAACCTGAGAATATTGGAAAAACTTGTTGCCATTATTTCCTCCTTGGATTTCCTCCAATTAGGCTCATATTTAAATAGAGAAATCTCAAAAAGCACCGTATTAATATCAATGTAATTTCTTGCTGTTACTGTTATTAAATGAGTGAAATTAAAATTTAATCCAATGAGGAATTTTAGAGACATACAATTTTTTGTTTGCAAATATCGAATATTCGAAGCTGTTTCATTTTTCAATTTTCCATACATAAATAAAGGAATCTCAAAAACTAGCGTATCAATATAAATAGAATTTATTGTTAATATAAACCGATATACTGGTACTCAATATCTGCAATTTAATAAAAATCCAATGAGAGATACTTAAGATATATCAATTTTTGTTTGAAAATATCAAATATTAGAACGATTTTAACTGTCACACCAATGAGGCTCATATTTTAATAACGATATCTAAAAAACCTTCGTATCAATATTAATGTAATTTATTGTTACTATACTTGAGATATACTGATATTGAATGGGTATAATTAATTTGAATTCAATGATGAGTTCGTGGGATATATAATTTTTTGCTTAAAAATATTGAATATTAAGCGTTTGTTAGGTGTTTTTGCAATTTTTCTCATATATAAATGACAAAATCTCAAAAACTAGCGTATCAAAATGAATGTAATTTATCAATACTATTGAGTCATATATTTGTATTTGGTATATGTAATTACAATAACATTCAATGAACGAATGACAAGATAATACTTTTTTTGCTTGAACAGTAAGCTTGAATTAGAAGAAGTACAAAAAGTATTAGACAAAAAGATTTCGAAAAAGTACAAAAAGTATTAGACAAAAACAATTAGAAGAAGTACAAAAAGTATTATACAAGAAGAATTAGAAGAAGTATTAGACAAAAACAATTAGAGGAAGTAAAAGAAGTATTAGACAAAAAGAATAAAAGAAGTACAAAAAGTATTAGAAGTACCAAAAGTATTAAATAAATATTTAAAAATCAACTCCAACTTCGGATATACGTTAACAATTATAAATACTAGAAACGAAGAATTTATAAATTTTAGGTCTATTCTTTCTATCTTCTAATTCAATTCAAAAAGTGATATGATAATTTAACATTTTTCTCGCGAAATTCATAAACGTTTAAATTATCGAGATACATATTTTGAAAAACCTGAGAATATTGGAAAAACTTGTTGCCATTATTTCCTCCATGGATTTCCTCCAATTAGGCTCATGTTTAAATAGAGAAATCTCAAAAAGCATCGTATTAATATCAATGTAATTTCTTGCTGTTACTGTTAGTAAATGGGTGTAATTAAAATTTAATCCAATGAGGAATTTTGGAGACATACATTTTTTTGTTTGCAAATATCGAATAATCGAAGCTGTTTCATTTTTCAATTTTCCATACATAAATAAAGGAATCTCAAAAACTAGCGTATCAATATAAATAGAATTTATTGTTAATATAAACCGATATACTGGTACTCAATATCTGCAATTTAATAAAAATCCAATGAGAGATACTTAAGATATATCAATTTTTGTTTGAAAATATCAAATATTAGAAAGTTTTTAACTGTCACTCCAATAAGGCTCATATTTGAATAACGATATCTAAAAAACCTTCGTATCAATATTAATGTAATTTATTGTTACTATACTTGAGATATACTGATATTGAATGGGTATAATTAATTTGAATTCAATGATGAGTTCTTGGGATATATAATTTTTTGCTTAAAAATATTGAATATTAAGCGTTTGTTAGGTGTTTTTGCAATTTTTCTCATATATAAATGACAAAATCTCAAAAACTAGCGTATCAAAATGAATGTAATTTATCAATACTATTGAGTCATATATTTGTATTTAGTATATGTAATTACAATATCATTCAATGAACGAATGACAAGATATTACTTTTTTTGCTTGAACAGCAAGCTTGAATTAGAAAAAGTACAAAAAGTATTAGACAAAAAGAATTAGAAGAAATACAAAAAGTATTAGACAAAAAGAATTAGAAGAAGTATTAGACAAAAACAATTAGAGGAAGTACAAGAAGTATTAGACAAAAAGAATTAAAGTAGTACAACAAGTATTAGAAGTACCAAAAGTATTAAATGAATAATTAAAAATTAACTCCAACTTCGGAAATACGATAACAATTATAAATACTAGAAACGAAGAATTCACAAATTTTATGTCTATTCTTTCAATCTTCTAATTCAATTCAAAAAGTGATATGATAATTTAACATTTATCTCGCGAAATTCATAAACGTTTAAATTATCGAGATACATATTTTGAAAAACCTGAGAATATTGGAAAAACCTGTTGTCATTATTTCCTCCTTGGATTTCCTACAATTAGGCTCATATTTAAATAGAGAAATCTCAAAAAGCACCGCATTAATATCAATGTAATTTCTTGCTGTTACTGTTATTAAATGAGTGTAATTAAGATTTAATCCAATGAGGAATTTTAGAGACATACAATTTTTTGTTTGCAAATATCGAATATTCGAAGCTGTTTCATTTTTCAATTTTCCATACATAAATAAAGGAATCTCAAAAACTAGCGTATCAATATAAATGGAATTTATTGTTAATATAAACCGATATACTGGTATTCGATATCTGCAATTTAATAAATATCCAATGAGAGATACTCAAGATATATCAATTTTTGTTTGAAAATGTCAAATATTAGAACGATTTTAACTGTCCCTCCAATAAGGCTCATATTTTAATAACCATATCTAAAAAACCACCGTATCAATATTAATGTAATTTATTGCTACTATACTTGAGATATACTGATATTGAATGGGTATAATTAAATTTAAATCCAATAATGAGTTCTTGAGATATATAATTGTTTGCTTAAAAATATTGATTGTTAAGCGTTTGTTAGGTGTTTTTGCATTTTTTCTCGTATATAAATGACAAAATCTCTAAAACTAGCGTATGAAAATGAATGTAATTTATCAATACTATTGAGTCATATATTTGTATTTGGTATATGTAATTACAATAACATTCAATGAACGAATGACAAGATATTATTTTTTTTGCTTGAACAGTAAGCTTGAATTAGAAGAAGTACAAAAAGTATTAGATAAAAAGAATTAGAAGAAGTACAAAAAGTATTAGACAAAAACAATTAGAAGAAGTACAAAAAGTATTAGACAAAAAGAATTAAAAGTATAATCATTACTGATCAAAAGGCTGGCGACATTTTGAAAAAAGTTACGTCAGATAGATCAGAACTGATGTTTTTTTTTTGTTTTTTGTTCTCAAATACAATTGTTTCATATATGTACTTAAAAAAATACGACTTTCTAGGTTTACGTATATTAATTGCATTCATTAAACCTAATTAATAGAAACTGTATTAATAATATGGCACGAACCTTGTCGCTTATATCTGAATGATGTCCGCTTCCTCACTCCATCGCGTAGGTTATGTCCATCGCGTAGGAAATCCATATATGGATTTCCATATATGGAAATCCATTTGCACTAATATTTACGCGAATGACCCCAAATTTTGGCAGGACACACTCAAAAACGGTCATAGATTACGTTTTTAACTCACTACGGCTTCGCGGGGCCAATTTAAGCCCAAAATTTTGATATTTTCGGGAGTAATTTGTAAACGACGCCATTACACGTCACAGACTTGTCGGTAATGTAGCTAACATCATGTCTGTCCGCTGCATTCAAAGTAGTGGTAGGCAACCAAATTTGCATCAAGTTCTATTTAATTATCTATGATGTTAATTATAATTAGATTAAATGACTATTAAAACCTAGTCGGAATTAAATCGCCAATTACTAACAAACGAACGTTATAAAAATTATTTAGAAATAAACTTGATTTTCAGATATAGTTTAAAAATGATAAATACTTAATAGTCAATAACTCTACGAGGGACAAACAGGAAATTTACCAGTCTAATTTTTCAATTAGTTTTAGCCCCCTGAATCAAATCCCAAGAGCACGGGCGTCACTTCTGAGACACCCTGTATAAAATTTTGTTTGAAAATATCGAATATTGGAACTATTTTAAGTTTTTCTCCAATCAGGCAAATATTTAAATAAAGATATCACAAAAATCAGCGTATCAATATCAATGTAATTTACTGCTGTTATAGCATGATATACTGTTATTAAATGAGTGTAATTAAAATTGAATAAGATGAGGAATTTTAGAGACATACAATTTTTTGTTTGCAAATATCGAATATTCGAAGCTGTTTCATTTTTCAATTTTCCATACATAAATAAAGGAATCTCAAAAACTAGCGTATCAATATAAATAGAATTTATTGCCAATATAAACCGATATACTAGTATTCGATATCTGCAATTTAATAAATATCCAATGAGAGATACTTGAGATATATCAATTTTTGTTTGAAAATATCAAATATGAATAATGACCTGAAAAACTACACCCTTAAATATTAGCACGTCATTAAGGAACACCCTCTATATATATATAGACAAATATATAAATAAAGTTGTGTAAAAAAGTAAACGTAATTTCATTGATTATTATAATTAATAAATTAATAGCTGAAGTATTAATACAATATTTCTCGGAGGTAAACTATTAGAGCAAAGATTGTAGAGAAACTAGAGATAAATTAGTATACCTACTATTCTCGGCAACGAATGTTCATCGTTGGCCTATTTCAATTTCCTTGCTTTTATTGCTTTTATTGCTTTTATTGCCCCAGCGAAATTGAATACAAATATTGTGCTGTGGATTCCCGCAATGCAATATTTATGTGGCAACAGATGAATCTGTGTATTTAGTCATTTGAAATGAAATGTTTTTGCCCATTATTTTATTATTATTATTTGCTGTGTACATTTGCGCAATATAATTTAATTTGCCAATTATTGCAATATGTTTTAATATTTTTTTTGTCCTAAGTAAATGAGATTGTTAATAATATAATATTATTAATATTAATATTATTAAGATTGTATCTACTTTAACTATGTGGTAGTCATTATTATAACTACTTATGATATAATTTTTCAATTAATTACATGTAATATGTTTTTACCACTTTTATTTTTCATTAAAATTATGACTTTTTGTGGTCATTATCATAATATGACCGTAAAAAGTCGGCATATGTATCTTTCAAAATTCAAAATAATAACAAATATTTATCATCAAAATAAGATCAGGATACATATTATAATACATATCATGCCTCTAAAGATTTTTTTTTAAACCGAATCTAGTCAGGCGAAATAAATAAATAATAAAATAAAATAAAAATAATTATTGCTTACCAGTAAGTACTCAATATAACAACCTTAATTAATAATTGTTACGTATTATTTATTAACTGTACGTGTTAATACATATACATATACATACATATCTATACATATCTTCAGTGGTAATAATAAACTTTACTTTACGTCAATGTATAAATCAATGAATCATAATTTTTGTTAATTTTTGTTAGTTTTTGCTACTTTTGTTTCTTCCTTATTGGAGTATATCTGACGACGTTTTTTTTTTAAATTTTTGCTAAGTCGTAAGGAAGCAGCTTTATACATTATGGGATTAATAAGTTTGTTACGCTGCCAGGATAGGTGGCTTTTATTATTATGCAAATTACGACGTGGATGGTCCGTACTTGCAGTATATTCAGCGTTTCAGACTACCTTACAAGGAACCATTACTCAAGCCATATATCCCAGAGAGCAGAAGTAACTCCTGGTTAATGCTCTGTTTTGTATACCTAAATAACATTTTTAGACGTGACCCAAGCAAACCCAAATACGTATTTAGTTATACGGCGTTTTAAGTATGTAACAAATGTGTGCTTATGGTGGCTTTACAAATAAACTGGAGGAGATTTTTCAAATCTGGATGAAGTATTTTTTATTATAGAGGGCGAGGATCATGATAGTTTATTGATGCTAATTCCCATAATGGGGGATTCATATCACATGTAATATGCCCAAGTCAATTTTCTTTGTAATTGTTATAAATACATATTATTAAACACAGTCTACTCTAACTTCACAATAAATCATTGCTAGTTCACTATAATTACGATATATTTTTTTAACATCAATTAACATTGTCATCATGTCGACTTTTGAGAATAATATTCATATTTACTGAACCCTGTATGTAAAAAATGTATATAGAATAATCTTGTGTGCCAAAAATGTCCTAATGTCCCAAATTTTAAAAACTTGCGTATTCATGGGCTAAATGGTAATATTGTAGTTAATCTATGGACAAATCTACTGATCAATGTGCTATGGCTATCAAATTTGAAACCGCATTTATATATACTTAATTGGTAGAAGTCTTAGCTGGACAAAATTATTCAGCAGTAAAGTAAACTGCTTAATCCTTACCTAGTTTTTAAGCTTGATATTTAAAATACATAGTACAAAGATAAACTCACCGATTTAACGATGAAATAGAAGCATCCGTGTTTACACAGAGTTATTGGCTTACCTGGAACAAAAAAACACACACATAATATAATAATTATAAGTTTAAGGTTTTATCCATTACATTTTATTATAATTATAGCTATTAAATAATTTATTGACACGAAATACATTAATATGAAAATAATTAATACTGCTCAGGGTAATTACAGGGTAATTAGCTAGCCTCTTTACACGCATAGGCGACGCAAATAAAATACCTTTAACGAAATAAGTGTCATGTGAGCATATGTCTAATTATCAGTTTTACACATTAAGTTGCAGATGATTTTAATAATTTTATCACTGGAAATGTATAATTTCGCAGGGTTTAGTTTAATTTAAATTATGATTTAAATCATTATATAAATTATGATTTAAGTCATGCTTTAAATCATTATATAAAATATGATTTAAGTCATGCTTTAAATCATTATTTAAATCATGATTTAAATCATTACTTTAATAAATCATTATTTAAGTCATGCTTTAAATTATTATTTAAGTCATGCTTTAAATTATTATTTAAATCATGATTTAAATGTTAATTAAATCATGATTTAAATCATTAAATAAATCATGCTTTAAATCATTATATAAATCATGCTTTAAATCATTATTTAAATCATGATATAAATTATTATTTAAATCATGCTTTAAATCATTATTTCGATCAAATATTTTTTCTTATATACAAAATTGGTGTATTAATTTCAATGCGTGCAATTTTGATAATATTTAATGAGGGATTTAAGAATTTCAATTTTTGTTTAAAAATTCAATATTTTAGGCCTATTATAAGTATGCCTCCAATTTAGCTCATATTAAAATAACGATATCTCAAAAACCACCGAATCAATACGAATCAAATTTATTGCTGATATTGCGTAATATACTAGTAGTTATGATGTAGAATTTAATTCCAATGCAATGAGAGATTCTGGAGATATTGAATGTTGTGGCGATTTTCATTATTTCTCCATAAGTCTCGTTCTTAAATAATGATATGTCAAAAATCACCGCATCAATATGAATGAAATTTAATTCTCCTATTAAGTGATATACTGGTTTTAAGCGAGTATAATTAAATCTATTTCCAATGAGTGATTTTGAAGATATTCTATTTTTAGTGTGTTTTGACTATTTCTCTATAAATCTAGTATTTAAATAACGATATCTCAAAAATGACCGTATCAATATGCATGAAATTTAATTACCCGTTATTAGCGTGTCCAATTAAATTTATTTCCAATAAGTAATTCTAATGATATTTTATTTTTAGTGATTAATAAATATTTAAGGCAGTTCCTCCAATTTGTCTCATATTTTAGCAACGAAATTTTAAGAACTGGCGAATCAATATTAATGCAATTTATATTTGATATTCAGTGATATATCAGTATATCGTATGTGCAATTTCGATAACATTCAATGAGAGATTTAAGAATTTTAATTTTTGTTTAAAAATTCGATATTTTAGGCCAAAAAAAGTATGCCTCCAATTAAGCTTATATTAAAATAAAGATATCTCAAAAACCACCGTATCAATACGAATCAAATTTATTACTGATATTGCATGATACACTAATGATAACTATTAGTAGAATTTAATTCCAATGCAATGAGAGATTCTGGAGATATTTAATGTTGTGGCGATTTAAAGTATTCCTCCATAAGTGTCGTACTTAAATAACGATATCTCTAAAATCACCGTATCAATATGAATAAAATGTAATACTCTTATTGTGATATACCGTTTTTTAACTTGTACAATTGTTAATTGAATGAAAAATTCTGAAGATATTTAATTTTTAGTGTGTTTTTACTATTTCTACATAAATCTCGTACTTAAATAACGATATCTCAAAAATGACCGTATCAATATGCATAAAATTTAATATCCCTATTGAGTGATATACCGGTTCTTAGCATATCTAATTAAGTTTATTTCCAATAAGTAATTCTGAAGATATCTTATTTTTAGTGTGATTAATAATTTTTTAAGGAAATTCCTCCAATTGTCTCACATTTAAGTAACAAAATCTTAAGAACTGGCGTATCAATATCAATCCAATTTATTTTTGATATTAAGTGATATATCAGTATATTGTATGTGCAATTTCGTTAACATTCAATGAGAGAATTAAGAATTTCAATTTTTGTTTGAATAGTCAATATTTTAGGCTTATTATAAGTATGCCTCAAATTAAGCGTATATTAAAATAACAATATCCCGAAAACCACCGTATCAATATTAGTCACATTTATTGCTAATATTGTGTGATATACTAGTAGGTATGCTGTAAAATTTAATTCCAATGCACTGAGAGATTATGGAGATATTTAATGTTGTGGGAATTTTCACTATTTCTCCGTAAGTTTCGTACTTAAATAATGATATATCAAAAATCGCCGTATCAATATGAATGAATTTTAATTCTCCTATTAAGTGATATACCAGTTATGAACATGTACAAATAAATTAATTTCCAATGAGCAATTCTGAGGATATTTTATTTTTAGCGAGTTTAATAAATTTTTAAGGCAATTCCGTCAATTTGTCTCACATTTAAGTAACAAAATCTTAAGAACTGGCGTATCAATATGAATGCAATTTACTTTTTATATTAAGTGATATATCAGTATATAATGCGTGCAATTTTGATAACATTTAATGAGAGATTTAAGAATTTCATAATTTATGTTTGAATATTCGATATTTTAGGCTTATTATAAGTATGCCTCAAATTAAGCTCATATTAAAATAACAATATCTCAAAAACCACCGTATCAATATTAATCATATTTATTACTGATATTGTGTGATATACTAGCAGTTATGCTGTAGAATTAATTTCAAATGCAATAAGAGATTCTGTAGATATGCAATTTTGTGGGTATTTTAACTAATTCTTCATAAGTCTGGCACTTAAATTATAATATCTCAAAAATCACCGTATCAATATGCATGAAATTTAATACTCCTATTGAATGATATGCCGGTTTTGAACGTGTACAATTAAATTTATCTCCAATGAGTAAATCTGAGGTTATTAGATTTTTAGTGTTATTAATAGTTATTTAAGGAAATTCCTCCAATTGTCTCACATTTAAGTAACAAAATCTTAAGTACTGCCATATCAATATCAATGCAGTTTATTTTTGATATTAAGTGATATATCAGTACATCACATATGCAATTTTGTTAACATTCAATGAGAGATTTAGGAATTTCAATTTTTGTTTGAATATTCGATATTTTAGGCCTATTATAAGTAAGCCTTCAATTAGGCTCATATTAAAATAACGATATCTCAAAAACCACCGTATCAATATTAATCATATTTTTTACTGATATTGTGTGATATACTCGCAGTAATGCTGTAGAATTAATTTCAAATGCAATAGGAGATTCTAAAAATATGCAATTTTGTGGAAATTTCAATTATGTCTCCATAAGTGTCGTGCTTAAATAACGATATCTCAAAATTCACCTTATCAATATAAAAAAAAAATACTTCTATTAGGTGATATACCGGTTTTTAACTTGTACAATTAAATTTACTTCCAATGAAAAATTCTGAGAATATTTAATTTTTAGGGTGATTAAAGCATTTTTAAGGCATTTCCTCCAATTTGTCACATATATAATTAACGACATTTTAAGAATTGGGGTATCAATATCAATGGAATTTATTTTTCATGTCAAGTGATACATCAGTATATCGTATGTGCCATTTGTTAACATTGAATCAGAGATTTAAGAATTTAAATATTTGTTTGAATATTCGATATTTTAGGCCTATTATAAGTATGTCTCCAATTAAGCTCATATTAAAATAACGATATATTAAAAATCACCGTATTAATTAGAATAAAATTTACTGCTGATATTGCGTGATATACTAGCAGTTATGTTGTAGAATGTAATTCCAATGCAATGAGAGATTCTGGAGATATTCAATTTTGTGGGGATTTTAAGTACCATAAGTCTAGTACTCACATATGGATATCTTAAAAATCACCGTATCAATATAAATGAAATTACATACTTCTATTTAGTGATATATCAGTATTTAATGTGTGCAATTAAATATATTTACAATGAGTCATTCTGAGGATATTTAATTTCTAGTGTGAATAATACATTTTGAAGGCAATTTCGCCTCTCATATTTAAGTAACGAAATCTTAAGAACTGGCGTATCAATATCAATACAATTTATTTTTGATATTAAGTGATATATTCGTAAATCATATGTGCAATTTCGTTAACATTCAATGAGAGATTTAAGAATTTCAGTTTTTGTATGAATATTCGATATTTTAGGCTTATTATAAGTATGCCTCAAATTAGGCTCATATTAAAATAATAATATCTCAAAAACCACCGTATCAATATTAGTCAGTATTATTGCTGATATTGTGTGATATACTAGTAGTTATTCCGTAAAATTTAATTGCAATGCAATGAGAGATTCTGCAGATATTCAATTTTGTGGCGATTTAAAGTATTTCTCCTTAAGTCTCGTACTTAAATAACGATATCTCTAAAATCACCGTCTCAATATGCATGAAACTTAATTCTCCTATTGAGTAATATACCAGATTTAACGTGTACAATTAATTTTATTTTCAGTGGGTAATTCTGAGGTTATTAAATTTTTAGTGTGATTAATATTTTTTTAAGCAAATTCCTCCAATTGTCTCACATTTAAGTATCGAAATCGTAAGAACTAGCGTATCAATATCAATGATATTTATTTTTTATATTAAGTGATATATCAGTATATTATGCATGAAATTTCGTTAACATTCAATGAGAGATTTAAAAATTTCAATTTTTGTATGAATATTCGAGAAAAATGCCTTTTTTTGCAGTCCTTCAAAAAAACCATATTAAAGCTAACAAAAAAAAAGACACGAGGCTTATAATAGCGACAGCTTAATTGGCCCGACTGAAAGTAGTGCCCATCTTTATTACTTTGTTCCATTATTGAGTTCCGGTGAATATTTTCCGGGGCGCCATTGTTTCGCGCTGTTTGATTTATTAGAGCAGCGGCAGGGTCATTTTCGCGCACAAAGCAATGAAAAAGCTTTATGGATCATGAATGATATGCCGGTTTTTATTACTAATGGGGTGAGGCTGAGGTTTTACGGTGTGCCCGCAAACGGTGAGTCTGGGAGACATAACATCGAGCACAATGTAACTGACAGATGTTTGAATACAATATGCAATTTTGCGGGCGATTTTTTTTCTTTTGCTCGCCGAAGATGGATCTGCGTTAGGGTCGTTAAGCTTTACGGATGATGGTGTATAAATACTTATTTTTTTTAAATTAACAACGAAGCAGCGAAGCTTGGGGAGCATTGTGAATGCTATAATTATCAGCTTATGATCCATTGCTATGCACTGTGAATTATGAGCTATTACAGCCCTTGTGAAAATTGTTCGTAATTACAATAATAATCATGTTATTTTACATTCAAGTACCTAATTATTTAATCATAGCGTAAGTAGTAATGTACCCATGATTAAAATTTGCCACATTAACTAATAATTCATTAAACAATTAGCAATAAGCATTATTAAAACTATATCAAATTACAACCCAACGCTGCGAGCTAAATCGGTTTGCGGCTCGAGACGTAATCGCTTCCCATTACGATTTCAGAGACTAAACTCGAAGGGACAATAAATGCCCGAATTTAATAAACGTATGCGATTCTATGTGCTAACCAGATTACCATGACATAGACGTTCATCCACGCAAAATGCATATCCAGTGTCTTGTTATCGCACGGTGTAATTGACCCCTAACCAAGAGTTATGTCTCGCTGTGTTTGCACGACGTGAATTAGTGGATCATTAAGAGCTAGGGTGTTTACTCGGGACAGGAGTTAGTAACGCAAATAATGCTCCATGAGGCCAGGTAATACTGGAGATAATTGAGTGCAGAACAAACGATCATGTAGGGTACAAGTGGTACAGAAGACACTTGCCTCAGTGAACTGTTGTGGAACAGTCCAGATTATTATACACACTGTGTCCTCAGACTTGACATCCGGAATGAAACAAAATGTATAGTGGACCCAAAAATCTAAGAATATTACGACTTTGACTATTAAGTATTTTATGGGGGTTTTATTTGGTGTTGCCATAAAATCAGCGCTTATACTGGCTTTGGGTCTTTATATAAGCCAGTATAAGCGATGATTTTATGGCAACACCAAATAAAACCCCCATAAAATACTTAAAAGTCAAAGTCGTAATATTCTTAGATTTTTGGGTCAACTATACCAAAATTTACAAGTAATGATTGCATATTTTGGTCTTGTAAACTTCACATATCCATAAAACTCGTTCAATCATTTCAATAAGCAAGGACAAGTATTTCGTTTTATAACGAATACAGCAGCATTATCCTTCAGCAGGACTCGAACCCTGGACCATGAACGAGCGTGTAACTTGACCAACGCAATATTTATATGTGTATTTGTAAATGCGCTATTTGGGTTCGTCGCTTGACCTAGCGATTTAGCATAGAGTCTCCAGCGCTATGTTACGTAAAGGCATACAATTTTTTTCTGCTTACATATTTTTAAAATCTGATTCCGGATCTTGATAGCCACATTATTAATTGCTATGGCATAAAAAAATTGTCATCGCAAATTAATTAATCGTTTACTTATTACTATTACAATTCAAAATATTGCTACACGAAATACTGGTATACATAAATATTGATACATATCACGTATGTTTTTCACAGTTTTTGTGACCATTCAGAAGTATTAAATGACCCATTGAAAGGTCGCGACCCACAGTTTAAGAACCACTGGTCTAGAACACCATTTCCCAAATTCGTCTAATTAAATTAATTTAATTAAAAAAATATAAAAAAATAATCAAAACGTCTAAAATTGCAAATAATACTTTCAAAACTATTTCATGTGGGACTTAAATTATTTGCAATGTTGTAAATATTTTAAGTTGCATTTGCTGTGCGACAAAATTCATAAAATACCATGTAATTTCTATAAAATGAAATAGTTTTTTTTTTTATAATTTCCGCAATCATTTTAAATCTAATTTTTCCATGCATGTATTGTCTAGTTGTGGATGTGCTTGAGGTGTGATTGATATTGTTTTATGCATTGTATTGTATTTTAATTCGTTCCAATGTGTAATTAATTTATTAATTGATAATTAAGTCGAATATCGATAGGCATAAATAAATATTTAAGGTTGTTGTAATTCAATACTAACAGGTAATTTTTTAATTATATAAAAAAAGGCAAAATACATAATAAAATAAAATAAAAATAAATATTTACCAGTATTATTACAATTATTATTATGCAATTACTTACAACAACCATAAATATAATTAACTGGTATTATGGATAAAACCTCAAATTGAATAATTAAATATATTCTATTCTATTCTAATATTTTAAAATTCCATCAATTTCATAAGATCTCAACAAAATATATTAATATATTTCATAATTTCATAAGATTTCGACAAAATATATTAATAAACTTCATAATTTCAAACGATTTTAACCAAAATTTCAATGAAAACTGGCGAATCAAAGTATTGGAGCTTGTGAATTTTTTTAAATAAAACTAGGAGAAAAACGTTTTTCACAAGAAACATTAATTAGACTAAATGTACATTTCGAATGCAAAGTCAGTCAGTAGACAGACAAATACTGAAAACTGGCGAAGTTTTGATTTTTTCCCCCAAATTTTTAGACATATTTAACAAATGTATGAACTATGTATGTAAACGCCACATATTTTTATCATACTATTGCCACTATTTCCAATATTACAACATCCTGATCTTTGATTAAACTTTCTTTTGTAGCAATTTGTATTTTTGTTGCTAATGTAGAATTTTATATACCTACAACCAACAAATCAAGATTCATTCAGACGAACAATATAAAAATTGATAACTGGTCCATATCCTATTCCTCGATTAAACTTTTTATGGTAGGAATTTTTGTTTTTGTTGCTAATTTATAAATGTTAAAATAGTTATTCTTAATGTTATAATTAAAGGATCAAAATTGACTTACTGACACAAGTCCTGATCCTCGATTAATCTTTGTAGCAATTCTATACATTCACAAGCTCCAAATCAAGATCTATCAGAAGTATGTAGAGATTATTAAGAATGGGCCAAAAAAATCAAAATTGATTACTGGTCCATATCCTGATCTTTGATTAAACTTTCTTTTGTAGCAATTTGTGTTTTTGTTGCTGATTTAGAAATGTTAACATCGTTAATGTTATAATTAAAATAGGATTAAAATCGATTTACTGGCACAAGTCCTGATGCTCGATTAAACTTTGTAGCAATTCATCTTTTTGTTGCTGATATAAAATTCTATACATTCACAACCTCCAAAATAAAATTCATCAGAAGCATGTAGAGATTCTTATAAGGGATAAAAAAATAAAAATTGATTACTGGTCCATATCAAAAGCCTAAAAAAATCTGAAACTAATTTTTCAAATTCGATTTAAGACAAATAGTTCTACATTTAAGGCTGAATTTTCATTTTATGCAAACAAACTACCAGAAACGTGACGAAAATCATAATATTGAGACCATCCTGGAAAATAGTTCTGCATTAAAAGCTGTATTTTATTTTTTTACAAAAAATGGCTCAGAAGTAGAGAAAATAATGTATTAATAACTATTTTAAAATTTTCAATTCTTTCTACCAACACTTCAAGTATTCTGTCAAAATTTTAATTATTCTGTCATAATTTAATTAATACCTGTTAAAATTTTTAGTCCTATTTAACAAATGTATATGACAAATAGTTCTACATTTAAGGCTGCATTTTAATTTTATACAAACAAACTACCAGATACGTGACGAAAATCGTAATATTTAGACCATCCTGGAAAATTGTTCTGCATTAAAAGCTGTATTTTAATTTTTTACAAAAAATGGCTCAAAAGTGGAGAAAACAATGTTTCAATGGCTGCTCTTAATGTTTTCATTACTTTTTTTCAAATCTTCAATTATTTCTACCAACACTTCAAGTATACAGGCAAAATTTCACTTATTCTGTTATAAGTTTATTAATACCTGTTAAAATTTTTAGTCATATTTAACAAATGTACATGACAAATATTTCTACATTTAAGGCTGCATTTTTATTTTATACAAACAAACTACCAGATACGTGACGAAAATCGTAATATTTAGACCATCCTGGAAAATTGTTCTGCATTAAAAGCTGTATTTTAATTTTTTACAAAAAATGGCTCAAAAGTGGAGAAAACAATGTTTCAATGGCTGCTCTTAATGTTTTCATTACTTTTTTTCAAATCTTCAATTATTTCTACCAACACTTCAAGTATACAGGCAAAATTTCACTTATTCTGTTATAAGTTTATTAATACCTGTTAAAATGTTTAGTCATATTTAACAAATGTACATGACAAATATTTCTACATTTAAGGCTGCATTTTTATTTTATACAAACAAACTACCAGATACGTGACGAAAATCGTAATATTTAGACCATCCTGGAAAATTGTTCTGCATTAAAAGCTGTATTTTAATTTTTTACAAAAAATGGCTCAAAAGTGGAGAAAACAATGTTTCAATGGCTGCTCTTAATGTTTTCATTACTTTTTTCAAATCTTCAGTTATTTCTACCAACACATCAAATATTCAGTCAACATTTCAATTATTCTGTCACAATTTTATTAATACCTAGTTATTAAAGCTTACAGCATTAAAACCCTTAGACTCAGTTCCTTATCACTTCTTTAATCAGGAATATGTTTGTATAAGTACTGACTGATGTTATTTATATGTTATATGTATTATGTTATACGTTATATGATATAAGTATTATGTTATGTAGGTAGTATGTTGTCTATTGGGACGAGCTCAAAAAAAAAATGGCTCAAAAATGGAGAAAACAAAGTTTCAATGGCTACTCTTAATGTTTTTATTACTTTTTTCAAATCTTCAGTTATTTCTACCAACACATCAAGTATTCAGTCAACATTTCAATTATTCTGTCACAATTTTATTAATACCTGTTAAAATTTCAGTAAAATTTACTGTATAATTTAAAATTTTAAAATAACACTCAAAATTTTGAAAGTTGAATTATTTTTAAATATCTTCAGATTGGAGATTTGGAGGCTAGTGGTGACTAGTGTTTCGGATTTAGATAAATTCTCCTTTATAACCAATATTATAGAATTTCTTTTAATTCCCGTAATTTTGCAATTAAAACGAAAATCCAAAATTTTGATTAATAAAGTAAATCTATAAATTAACTAAATTGAAATATATTTATGAAAAACTTATATGCTGGGAGAATGCTTCTGCAGCATTTTTTTTTTTATTCTCTTCTATTCTATTTCTTTACGCTATATTATTCTGTTAAAATGACATATAATTCGAAGATTAGCCACAGGGTAGATATAAATTGCAATGCAGAAAGCACTTAAAACTGACTACTCGTATTATTGGCATTTTTTATCATAATACATTATTTTTCTTTGCCAGCTTTTCCCTCCAGTCAATTGGGTTTCACAATTTCTCAAATGACTTTCCTATTTACCAAATGTTAAGAGTTATATATCCCGTTTTGTTAAATCTCTCACTTTATATAACATATTTTCCCGTATTTATACCGATTTATACCACTTTGTGAAATGGTTTGTCTATTTCTGAACATCTATGTGTGTTGCGGATTGAAAATGCTCGCGTGGTATGTAAATATAAATTAGATATGTGGAAAACACTGGAAATTGTATTTCCAATATTTTTAATTGTTTTGTTAACAATTTAATTTCCAAAATCTCAAAACTGCTAAAATTCCATATTTTGTCTTCAAAACTATTTTGTTATTTTCGTGCATTTTTAACTTTTTTGCAGAGTCTAAAATTACATCCTTATTGCTATACTATTGAAAATTGCATTTCTGATGCTAAGAATAAGCAATACAGAAATTCGTTAGCACTGTCTGAAATTTCTCTTCTTAATTTAGAGAGTAATTTACTGTTTCAATTTTTTTCTGTCATATTATGATGCATGTGTGCTCTTGATCCAAACTTACAGCATAATTAGCAAACAGCTCCGAAATGTATTTACTTGATTATCAGTGTTTATTATCACTCTTTGGGCCGTTAATTAGGGACTCGCCGGCCCAGAAAATCTTCTGCAGACGTTCCCTTATAAAGGAATTAAGTCTTACGCTAATTTGTATACGGAAAACTTCGGAAACTGCGTGGCCCGAAAGTTCGCCTTAGCCAGGTCGTCGCCGTGGGGAGGGCCCCCAGATCAATATCGCCGCGACCCGCTGTAAAACTGTACTTTACATCCCTCTCAGGCCCCGGTGAGACGTGGAGGGCCACTCAAGGGCCACGTACACACGATCAGCTTTTGCACACGATTGACAATCGGCGAGGGTGGCTTCATATTAAGTGCGCCCTTTAAAATACCAAATGCGATATTGGATTCGCTAAGAATGTGAGTTTAGTATAAAATTATGGCTTGATTTTCACCTTAAATATTTGAGCCGTTTAAGTCCACTATTTTTTAGTTGAGAAAAGTTCAGAAATATACAAAGGACAACATTCCTTATGTATATCTGAACTTATCTGAATTTAAAAACACATGACTTGCCCCACTTTCAAATTCAATGGCTCATTTGTTTTTATTGAAAGGGCAGTTTGCTAGATTTCTTACAATACGATGTAAAAACTTCATACTGGAACAGATTTCTTTAATTCGTCCGAGTATTCTTCAATATTGGTTTGAAGATATTGTGAGCGAGAATTATGAATTTAATAATAATAAATGGAACCATAAAATTAATAGCACAAGAAACAAAATATAAGATTTCAAACCCAGATGAGTGTGATCCATTTACTAGCAATTAGCCACAGCAGAACTAAAACCCCTACTCTAAATAAATAAAAGCTAAAAACCAATAGTTTTTATCAGCATTGTGAACACATCCATAAATACATACGTCCTACTTTATTACAGTGTTTAAATACTTACCCTTTTCAGATTCCATCCTAGATACATCAATTGAACCATAATTTTTAATCACTTTGCGACTGACTACTACATGATTACTATTTATTAATAATTAGCCCCAGCGTACAGCAACATCAATTTAATTACATGTACACATGCCACAGACGTAATTGATCAAAGGAAATTGTACAGCTGCTGAAAAATGAGCGGCTGAAGCCAGCGATTCATAGTAACTCATGTCTAATAATGATACTGCGAATAAATTAGAACTGGACACAAAGCTCGACCCAAACCATCCAATCGTGATTATGCGCGTTCGTAAATCATCACATTCATGTTCATGCAATTGTAAGAAATTTAAAATAAATTTCAATTTTTTTTAAATTTTCAGATTTTAAATAGATAAAATAGAATTTACAGATGATTTTGCTAAATTTATAGTGAAATATAAATGCTCATGCGAATTTAGTACGGATCTTAAAACCCACAGTAGAGTCATATGTAAGTATAGAAATAACCTTTTTTTTAAATACCTAACAATTTAGAATATTCATGATTTTTTTTTTAGAAATTATAAAATAGAAAATTACGTTTAAATACCTAACAATTTAGAATTACCAATTCATGATTTTTTTTTAGAAATTATAAAATAGAAAATTACGTTTAAATACCTAACAATTTAGAATTACCAATTCATGATTTTTTTAGAAATTATAAAATAGAATTCAACGTTTAAATACCTAACAATTTAGAATTACCAATTTATGATTTTTTTTTTAAATTATAAAATAGAATGTAATGTTGTATGTACCACGGGCATAATTATCGATTAGAGCCCTCCGGAAATTAAAAGCCCTCCTTCGTCGGGCTTTTAACATTCCCTCGAGCCATAATCCCCTAATTATGCCCTTAATACATATATAACTATTATAGAACTATCTAAAGATTTTGCAGAATTCTGAGCAAGTTTAAACTTTCACAGTTACGTTTGATACAGTAACGGCGAATTTTGGAAAATTACATGTTAATTTATAACAATATCCATAAACTTAGTAAAGACATCTATGTCAATGTGAATTTAGTAGCATGATTATTATTTGACTATGTAATGTTCCGTCTGAATCTAGACACAATAAATTATATTATTGTTATTATTATTATTTAGAAATTTAATACATTTTTTGTGGATTCAGTAGAATTCAGTAGAATTTTCAAAATCTTATGAGCATTTATATGCTCATTTAGTAGAATCATTTATAATTTGTAGAATCTGCTGAACATTTGCTAGAAGAATGCGAAGTACACTATCACTAAATAAATTTAGTAGCATAGTATAATGTGAATTTAGTAGCATGATTATTATTTGACTATGTAATGTTCTTTCTGAATCTAGACACAATAAATTATATTATTGTTATTATTATTATTATTTAGATTTTTAATAGATTTTTTGTGGATTCAGTAGAATTCAGTAGAATTTACAAAATCTTATAAGCATTTATATGTGCATTTAGTAGAATCATTTATAATTTGTAGAATCTGCTGAACATTTGCTAGAAGAATGTGAAGTACACTATTACTAAATAAATTTAGTAGCACAGTATAATGTAATTTTAGTAGCATGATTATAATTTGACTATGTAATGTTCTTTTTGAATCTAGACACAATAAATTATATTATTGTTATTATTATTATTTAGAAATTTAATAGATTTTTTTGTGGATTCGGTAGAATTATGTGCAATTTTTAAATTGTCTGTAAACTTATAAGAATAACTATAAATTTAGCATTATCATCTGTAAATTTAGTAGAATCGACTTTAAATTTCTTACATATGCATGAAAATTTATTGGAATTATTTATATTGTGTAGAAACTGAAATTCAGTAGAATAATTTGTAACTTTATTATTTATAATGATGGTAAAATTGTACAGAAATTGTCTTGGAAAATTTGTAACAATTTATGTAAATTTTGTTGGAAACAAAATTAAATTTGCTGGAATATCCGCAATTGAGTAGAATTTTCAATACAGTATGATCATTGATGTATAAATTTCGGGCTTAAATGGCTTAAAATTTGCAGAATCTGCTGAATATTTGGTAGCATCAATTCTAAATAAATTTAGTAGAATAATGTAAGACATTTAATAATTGTTTTATCCATTCAGTAGAATTTCGTACAAATTTAAAATTCTCTGCAAATTCATAAGAAATTTATTAGATTAAGGTTGTTATATTTAGTACTTACTGGTAAGTAATATTTATTTTATTATAATTTATTTCTTTCTCCTGACTAGTTTCGGTTATGAAAAACCATCTTCAGAGGCATATGTATTAAATGTTTATATACCTTGAACTTATTTGAAACGTAATTTAAAATTTCATAGAAGTCTAATATTATAGATAAAACCTTAAACATAAATAAATTTATATGTTAATCTACTAAGTTAACAAATATTCTACTAGGTTAACAGATATTCTACCAAACTTTCGCATGATTCTACTATATCTTTATATGTTTCTATTAAATTTGCATATAATTTCATATAACATATAACTTCTAATATTATTTAGTCTAAAATTATAGATAACACCTTAAACATAAATAAATTTATATATTAATCTACTAAGTTAACAGATATCCCACCAAACTTTCACATGATTCTACTATATCTTTATATGTTTCTATTAAATTTGCATATAATTCTACTATATTTATAGTTATTCTGAAAAATGCACTGTTGATTCTAAATTTACACATAGCTCAAATTCACAAACCAATTTTATAGATATTTTAAGAAATCTTCTGCTGATTGTAAATTGACACTGGATATGCTTTAGTATGTTTATTTGGTATTTATTATATTTATATTATATTCTATAGTATTATATTTATTTTGTTTTATAAGTTTAAATCTGCTCAGATTTCTTCAAAATCTTTAGATGTTTCTACTAAATTTACAAATGATTCTACTAAATATATAGAAGTTCTGAAATTATTGATAATTCTGTTGATTATCAAATCGACTGACCAAATTTACAGTGAATTGTAATTTATACAGGATTCTATTAAATATTTTTATCATTCAGACTGTTTCGATTTTTACTATGTGGCAATCGTTAATAAATATAAATCCTTAATTATTTTTTTATATTGTTGCTACACTTGTATCAATCAACTTGATGTTTCCCATATATTATGTGTGTGTAACATTCATCTTCTTTCTATCATATAATTTGTATACATTGTATTTTTATTATTATGGTATAATGGTATTTATAATATGTATTTACTGTCTGTACTCGTGGGCCCTGACCAGTTAATTCAATTCGATAATTCAATTCAATATTTCTACTAAAAAATGTATGTTTTTTTTTTGAAATATTTCACAAAAAGCATTATTTTTGCACATGCATCACATACGTATGTTAAGTATATGGTCCACCCATGTTTGTTTATTATCAATTAATTTTGAAAATGTCAAGTACTTGAGAGAATTACGTTTTCAATTTATACCAATTTAAACGAGTCGTTTATTAAGTCAACATGAAATCCCATTCTCGCGCCGATTTCGTTGGATGGGGCTTTTGGAGCAGTCGTTGTTTGGATGTAAATAGTAATCTGCGAATTACCAATTCCCTGAAATGTCCCAAGGCTAAAAATAAACGATCGGGCGCAGAGCACAGTGAAAACGTGTGACGCATTCCTTTGAACTGAGAAGATCGATGCCTTTCTTAATCCACGGAAGGCAAAGGCGGAATAAACAGATAAATTTGCACAGCGCTGTTTCGCCCGCATCCAGATTTTGCAGAAGATTCAGTGAATAAAGTAAATAATGTCGTTTGTAGGTATATAAATGTATGTTTTTTTTCGCAGGCTTGATTTAACATCTCGCTCATAAATTTGCTGCTTCGTGTAGTGCTGGAACGTGTATTGAGTTATAACTTTTCTAACCAGCATATGTCCTATGATTAAAATGTCTTCAGTTATTATAGATTTACCTACAAAGTTATGCGATCCATGCACAATTTTACGCGCAAAATGGTTCACGAGTATGTGTAACCATAAATTACATCAACAACCAATACTTGAATTCCTTAAGAGGTTTTCACAATGCTGAATTTGTGTAACATCGGTAATATCTATCGTTTATTCCATTTAATTTTTATTGAACTGGTTAATTATGAGAAGGCTTTCGTCCATTCTTTTAAATTACGCTGGAGGTCTTTGTATCAATAATTTATTTTGTAGAGAAATAAAAAGAAAAAATCCCTGAAATTTTCAGTAGGAAATAGTAGCAATGATGGATGGGAACATTTTTGAAAATACATCTTTTCGAAAAGTGTCAACTTTGGAAGTATTAATTAAAAAGTTAGAAAAAAAACATGTAACTACTTAAGTATCGGATGAGACGTAATAAGTATCAAAATAATGCAGACACAGAAAGTATGGGGATAGTTTCAAAGACCCGATCTCTCAATCTATGTGTGGCTAATAATATCTGATCTGAGGACATCCGCATGCATCATAACTGCGCATAATTAATTAATAAGCCCCACATAAAGCAAACTGGACGGAATCATCAGTTATCATCACGCATAACCTGTCCAAGCATATACAGTAATCCGAACAAGTGGGTAATCCCAATCCAACACCATTCTGCACTAATCAATTCCCCTGGCTGAGGTGGCCGTGCATTTGGGTCACATCGATAGATATCAATGCCCCAAGATTCACGCCACAAATCTCATAATGCCATTATTTTTATCACCATCAAGGGACCAATTTATAGGCATACGTTACACTCAAAATGTACGTCATTAAACACCGAAATTGGCTTCCTCGCATTTGCATTACACGACACTGACTCGTAATAATTAGATATCGACACGTCCTCGCGTGCATGTGCACACATGGCTGTTTTATCGGGCTCCTGTATCAGTAAAGTCCCCTGTTTGTTTGAGATGCGAGCGTCTGAAATGCATATCGATTCCGCACGGCGAATCAAGTATGAGACAGCACGTCTCCATATAATGTATGATTTTAAGTATGTATGTCATACCTCTATCAAACTGTGTGGAAAACGAGCGAAGCCATCGATTTTCCTCTCCCGTCGCTCACGCAGAAAAAAAAAACGTGTGGTGCTTTTATAAATTTCCTCTCATACGTTCGCCGAATAAATGGCACAATATGTCAACGCAAATAATGCTGATGTATTTATTCGTATAAATTTAGAAAGATATAAATGTACGTTCAACGATGAAGATATAAATGTGCGTTCAAAGAAGACGCGCGAAGGTCGAATAAATTTTCGTTATTTTATACCTAAGGTGGTTTACAAAGTTAAGGCATGTAATGTTACAACTAGAGACAGGATTTTATAGTTTGTGCCATTTTCAAAGTATTGTAAGAATGTTCGTAAAAACATTATGAACATGCTTACAATACTATAATATATGCTTTTGTCATGTATGAAATAAAGTTACGCACTTTTTAAAATTTTCAAAATTGTTTTTTATTGTTCACAATTGTTTCGCCACACTGTGGCTTCTTCAGGTGAAGAAATGATTGTCGTGAACAATAAAAAACAATTTTGGAAATTCTAAAAAGTGCGTAACTTTATTTCATACATGAGTAATTATGAATTTTCAACAAATAAAAGCCACATCGATCAATCTATATGCTTTTGTACTTATTTTTGTATTTATACTTGTACAATACTTTGGTCCAATTCATGCCAACAGTATCATAATTTCAGAAAAATCGTCGAAATGTATAAAAATTGCGACAAATTTAATAATAACATGCGAAATTGCAACTAAAAAATACTAGAAGTTTCACAAACGTTTATTAAAGTTATGAAATATGCCAGTAAATCTGCAAAAGATTTCAGATATTTTATGGAACTACTTCTGAATTTGTTTAACCTAATTTGAATCATAAAATAAGTCATGAGTCGGATAATAACTATTTACGTTCCTAGTACATGGTGCTTGACTTTACAGGACGAGTACTTCTTTATGGCCGAGCGAGCTTGCGAGCGAGGACAATAAAGAGGGCGAGTGCAATAAAATGCATTATGCCCGTGTACAATTCAATTTTAATTGAAAATTTAACAAATTTGGAGAGTTTGACTTCGAAAACATGGCAGATTTGATCAGTTGAAGTAACATTTTCTTAGAATTCTTCATCGCCAATGCAGATAAAAATATTTTGATAAATTTCTATATACAGTTCAATTTTAATTGAAAATTTAACAAATTTGGGTAGTTTGGTTTGGAAAACTTGGCAGATTTGGTCAGTTGAAGTTAAAATTGATTAGAAGTTTTCATAGCTGATGCAGCTGAAAATATTTTGGCAAAATTCAACATACAATTCAATTTTAATTGAAAATTTAACAAGTATGGAAAGTTTGGTTTGGAAAACTTGGCAGGTTTAGTCAGTTAAAGTTAAAATTTCTTAGAATTTTTCATAGCTAGTGTAGCTGAAAATATTTTGACATATTTCGACATACAGTTCAATTTTAATTGAAAATTTAACAAGTATGGAAAGTTTGGTTTGGAAAACTTGGCAGGTTTAGTCAGTTAAAGTTAAAATTTCTTAGAATTTTTCATAGCTAGTGTAGCTGAAAATATTTTGACATATTTCGACATACAGTTCAATTTTAATTGAAAATTTAACAAATTTAGGGAGTTTGGCTTCGAAAACATGGCAGATTTGATCAGTTGAAGTAAAATTTTCTTAGAATTCTTCATCGCCAATGCAGATAAAAATATTTTGACAAATTTCGACATACAGTTCAATTTTAATTGAAAATTTAACAAATTTTGAAAGGTTGGCTTGGAAAACTTGGCAGATTTGGTCAGTTGAAGTAAAATTTTCTTAGAAGCTTTCATAGCCAGTGCAGCTGAAAATATTTTGACAAATTTCAATATACAGTTCAATCTTAATTGAAAATTTAACAAATTTTGAAAGGTTGGTTTGGAAAACTTGGCAGATTTGGTCGGTTGAAGTTAAAATTTCTTAGAAGTTTTCATAGCTAGTGCAGCTGAAAATATTTTGACAAAATTCAACATAGAATTCAATTTTAATTGAAAATTTAACAAGTTAGGAAAGCTTGGTTTAGAAAACTTGGCAGGTTTAGTCAGTTAAAGTTAAAATTTCTTAGAAGCTTTCATAGCTAGTGCAGCTGAAAATATTTTGACAAATTTCAATATACAGTTCAATTTTAATTGAAAATTTAACAAATCTGGAGAGTTTGGTTTGGAAAACTTGGCAGATTTGGTCAGTTGAAGTTAAAATTTCTTAAAAGTTTTCATGGCTAGTGCAGCTGAAAATATTTTAACAAATTTCAATATACAGTTCAATTTTAATTGAAAATTTAACAAATTTGGAGAGTTTGGTTTGGAAAACTTGGCAGATTTAGTCAGTTGAAGTTAAAATTTCTTAGAATTTTTCATAGCGAGTGCAGCTGAAAATATTTTGACAAAATTCGACATACAGTTCAATCTTAATTGAAAATTTAACAAACTTGGAAAGTTTGGTTTGGAAATCTTAGCAGATTTGGTTTGTTGAAGTTAAAATTTCTTGGAAGTTTTCATAGCTGATGCAGCTGAAAATATTTTGACAAATTTCAATATACAGTTCAATTTTAATTGAAAATTTAACAAATTTGGAAAGGTTGCTTTGGAAAACTTGGCGGATTTGGTCAGTTGAAGTTAAATTTTCTTAGAAGCTTTCATAGCCAGTGCAGCTAAAAATATTTTGACAAATTTCAATATACAGTTCAATTTTAATTGAAAATTTAACAAATTTGGAAAGTTTGGTTTGGAAAACTTGGCAGATTTGGTCAGTTGAAGTTAAAATTTCTTAGAAGTTTTCATAGCTAGTACAGCTGAAAATATTTTGACAAAATTCGACATACAGTTCAATCTTAATTGAAAAATTAACAAACTTGGAAAGTTTGGTTTGGAAATCTTAGCAGATTTGGTTTGTTGAAGTTAAAATTTCTTGGAAGTTGTCATAGCTGATGCAGCTGAAAATATTTTGACAAAATTCAACATAAAATTCAATTTTAATTGAAAATTTAACAAGTTTGGAAAGTTTGGTTTGGAAAACTTGGCAGGTTTAGTCAGTTAAAGTTACAATTTGTTAGAATTTTTCATAGCTAGTACAGCTGAAAATATTTTGGCAAATTTCAATATACAGTTCAATTATTTTAATTGAAAATTTAACAAATCTGGAGAGTTTGGCTTGGAAAACTTTGCAGATTGAGTCAGTTGAAATTAAAATTTCTTAGTAGTTTTCATAGCTAGTGCAGCTGAAAATATTTTGACAAATTTCAATATGCCGTTCAATTATTTTAATTGAAAATTTAACAAATCTGGAGAGTTTGGCTTGGAAAACTTTGCAGATTTAGTCAGTTGAAGTAAAATTTTCTTAGAATTTTTCATCGCTACAGCAGCTGAAAATATTTTGACAAATTTCAATATACAGTTCAATTATTTTAATTGAAAATTAAACAAATCTGGAGAGTTTGGCTGGGAAAACTTTGCAGATTTAGTCAGTTGAAGTAAAATTTTCTTAGAATTTTTTAACGCTAATGCAGCTGAAAATATTTTGACAAATTTAGACATACAGTTTAATCTTAAATGAAAATAAAACAAATTTGGAAAGTTTGGTTTGGAAAACTTGGCAGATTAGGTCAGTAGAAGTTCAAATTTCTTAAAAAAATTTATAGCTAGTGCAGCTGAAAATATTTTGACAAATTTCAATATATAGTTCAATTTTAATTGAAACTTTAACAAATTTGGTGAGTTTGGCTTGGAAAACGTATCAGATTTGGTCAGTTGAAGTAAAATTTTCTCCGAATTTTTCATAGCTGGTGCAGCTGAAAATATTTTGACAAAATTCAACATACAGTTCAATTTTAATTGAAAATTTAACAAGTAAGGAAAGTTTGGTTTGGAAAAGTTAGCAGGTTTAGTCAGTTAAAGTTAAAATTTCTTAGAATTTTTCATAGCTAATGCAGCTGAAAATATTTCGACAAATTTCAATATACAGTTCAATTATTTTAATTGAAAATTAAACAAATCTGGAGAGTTTGGCTTGGAAAACTTTGCAGATTTAGTCAGTTGAAGTTAAAATTTCTTAGAATTTTTCATAGCTAGTGTAGCTGAAAATATTTTGACATATATCAATATACAGGGTGAAGTTTTAGCTCACCAACAAACTTCGAGAGATGAAGACGACTCTCTCAAACGAGATGTGATTGTAAGAAAAAAAGTTTATATAATTTCTTCTAATTCATAAACTAACCGATACATATATATATATATATATATATATATATATATATATATATATATACATATACATATACATATATATATATATATATATATATATATATATATATATATATATATATATATATATATATATATATATATATATATATAGAGGACATATGTTTTTATAAACTGTTTTTCTTAAAATTATATGAGTAGGTAAATTAAAGCGTTTGTTCTTTAAATATAATTCTCACTATTTTGTATCTACTAATTGCAAATATTAAAATTGAATTATAATTTGAGCAAATATAATTGGTGTAATTGTAATGACAAATGGCTAGTCCAGCTAGTCCAGCTAGTCCAGTAAGTTTAGAAGGGCGCTTAGAAGGAATTAAATGAAAATGATGTGTTTTTTAATTATAATTTTTTTAAATAATCTTATGATATTTCCATATCAAATAGCGTGTTTAAATATATCAAAATAAAAATTGTCGAAATATCAACGTGACAAGAATATGCCGTACAATTTAAATACTGATAATGAAGTCGTCTATGATTTATGTTTTTTTAAAGTTAAAAAAATATATTGTTTTTATTACTTTCTGAGGACTCAGTGGCCATAAAAAAAATATTATTTTCTAAGAACTCAATTAAAATACTGATAATAACGGCGTCTATGGGGTTTACGTTTTTTCAAAGATTAAAAATATATTTTTTTTGTTACTTTCTAATGACTGAGTGGCCATCCCTGAGTGGCGTGCTGTTGAGCTTGTGTACTATTTTTGGGCTCCCCTGTATAAGTAATAACTATATCGGAGAAATATAAAAGTTATACATTTGTTAAAAATAGTTTTATATTTGTTGCAAACTTTCTGGCATACTTTGTATAAGTTATAAATGGGTTTGCCAAAAATATTCTCAAAAGTGTAACTGAAACTTAAAAAAGCAGAAGCAGAAACATTTCTACATTTTTAACCCAAGCTGAATTTAATTTAGAATGTCCTATGAGCTAATTGATTTTTAGTTTTTGAGTTTCACATGGCAGATTTCGGAAATATTTATATGTTTTTATAATGTTTTATTAATTTGGGTTTGCCAAAAATATTCTCAAAAGTGAAACTGTGAGTTAAAAAAGCAGAATTGTGTTGGAACATTACTATGAAACGCGAATTACCAAAATATTGATCATGTTTTATTTTACATTATATTTCGTATTTAATATGCTTGGCATTTATTTTTGGTAAAGTTAACAATTTCGCAGTACAAATTCTTAAAAATATTTCACATACCTAATGTTGTATTTTAATAACATTTCTACATTTTTAACCCAAGTTGAATTTAATTTATAATGTCCTATGAGCTAATTGATTTTTAGTTTTTGAGTTTCACATGACAGATATCTGGAATTTTTATGTTTTTATAATTTTTATAATGTTTTATTAATTTGGGTCTGCCAAAAATATTCTCAAATGTGAAACTGAAACTTAAAAAAACAGAATTGTGTTGGAACATTTATATAAAACGCGAATTACCAAAATATTGATCAAATTTTATTTTACATTATCTTTCGTTTTTAATATGCTTGGCATTTATTTTTGGTAAAGTTAACAATTTCGCAGTACAAATTCTTAAAAATATTTCACATACCTAATGTTGTATTTTAATAACATTTCTACATTTTTAACCCAAGCTGAATTTAATTTAGAATGTCCTATGAGCTAATTGATTTTTAGTTTTTGAGTTTCACATGGCAGATTTCGGAAATATTTATATGTTTTTATAATGTTTTATTAATTTGGGTTTGCCAAAAATATTCTCAAAAGTGAAACTGTAAGTTAAAAAAGCAGAATTGTGTTGGAACATTTATATAAAACGCGAATGACCAAAATATTGATCATGTTTTATTTTACATTATATTTCGTATTTAATATGCTTGGCATTTATTTTTGGTAAAGTTAACAATTTCGCAGTACAAATTCTTAAAAATATTTCACATACCTAATGTTGTATTTTAATAACATTTCTACATTTTTAACCCAAGTTGAATTTAATTTATAATGTCCTATGAGCTAATTGATTTTTAGTTTTTGAGTTTCACATGACAGATATCTGGAATTTTTATGTTTTTATAATTTTTATAATGTTTTATTAATTTGGGTCTGCCAAAAATATTCTCAAATGTGAAACTGAAACTTAAAAAAACAGAATTGTGTTGGAACATTTATATAAAACGCGAATTACCAAAATATTGATCAAATTTTATTTTACATTATCTTTCGTTTTTAATATGCTTGGCATTTATTTTTGGTAAAGTTAACAATTTCGCAGTACAAATTCTTAAAAATATTTCACATACCTAATGTTGTATTTTAATAACATTTCTACATTTTTAACCCAAGCTGAATTTAATTTAGAATGTCCTATGAGCTAATTGATTTTTAGTTTTTGAGTTTCACATGGCAGATTTCGGAAATATTTATATGTTTTTATAATGTTTTATTAATTTGGGTTTGCCAAAAATATTCTCAAAAGTGAAACTGTAAGTTAAAAAAGCAGAATTGTGTTGGAACATTTATATAAAACGCGAATGACCAAAATATTGATCATGTTTTATTTTACATTGTATTTCGTATTTAATATGCTTGGCATTTATTTTTGGTAAAGTTAACAATTTCGCAGTACAAATTCTTAAAAATATTTCACATACCTAATGTTGTATTTTAATAACATTTCTACATTTTTAACCCAAGCTGAATTTAATTTAGAATGTCCTATGTGCTAATTGATTTTTAGTTTTTGAGTTTCACATGGCAAATTTCTGAAATTTTTATACGTTTTTATAATTTTTATAATGTTTTATTAATTTGGGTTTGCCAAAAATATTCTCAAAAGTGTAACTGAAACTTAAAAAAGCAGAATTGTGTTGGAACATTTCTATAAAACGCGAATGACCAAAATATTGATCATGTTTTATTTTACATTGTATTTCGTATTTAATATGCTTGGCATTTATTTTTGGTAAAGTTAACAATTTCGCAGTACAAATTCTTAAAAATATTTCACATACCTAATGTTGTATTTTAATAACATTTCTACATTTTTAACCCAAGCTGAATTTAATTTATAATGTCCTATGAGCTCATTGATTTTTAGTTTTTGAGTTTCACATGGCAAATTTCTCAAATATTTATATGTTTTTTATAATTTTTATTAATTTAGTTTATCCAAAAATATTCTCAAAAGTGTAACTGAAAGTTAAAAAAGCAGAATTGGGTTGGAACATTTACATAAAACGCGAATGTCCAAAATATTGATCATATTTTATTTTAGATTATCTCTCGTTTTTAATATGCTTGGCATATATTTTTGGTGAAATTAAAAATTTACACTATTAGTTTTTCCCAGAATATATTTTTCTTCTCTACTTTTTCATCTTAATTCGGCTCATGTACTATTATAATGGTTTTCATTTGATCTTTTGTTTTACCTTTCAGTGTTATTAACATCATCATTTCGTGTATTTTTTAGAAATGAAAAATGAAAAAGTTGTTGCAAACTTTCTTCATTTCTATTTGTAATCTGGAAACAAGTTATATTTGACGATTTCTATGATTGTTGGATTCATTCATGAAACATAATGTTGTAGTTGTAAACGTGTGCATTGGTGCTTAGACTAGGATAAAAGGAAGCAACAAGTTTAGAGAAAGGCACATCAGACCCAGAGGGATGAAAGAGTGTCTATGAAAGGAGCGCTCTTCCCTGAGGAGTCGCGGTCACCTTATCAGTGTCAAACTTGAATAAAACTTGGAGCGCTCCGCGATAAACACACTTTAACGCATTAGTATTCGTTTGCAGCGAGGAGGCGATAAAAACACCGTAATTCCCATATAAATAACCCGCCGACAAAGCGATAAGAACAAAATCCACAGGCGCTCCTCAAGATCCGCCGACTGCTTCACGTGCAGCCCCCCTGCAATCGCAAATCTCGGTGCACGCACAAAAGCGGGGGGCCCAAATTCCGCCCCCGTTTGCCATAAAATTCCCGGATTTGATTGATTGGGGGGCCCTTGGCTTCCACACGAGCCTTACGATGCGAGCATAAAGAAGCACCGAAACTCCGGAACATGTCACCGCCACATGTTAATGGGGGGAAGTTAAGTACGTGAAAATGAGGCGACATGTGTTACGTATCTTATTTCCAGAGTAGCTCTTATAAGTATGCCGCACTATTACGGATTAATTTAGGAAGCGTATGATGCGTTATTAAGTTATTAGGCGTACATATTTTAAGCCTTACCAGATATATGAAAATAATATGAAAATGAAATAAAGCATATGAAAATAATGCTCGGTAAACTATGTTCCATTTTTATTTTTAACTAACAAGGCTGTAGTTTCGTTTTATAAAGTTTTACACATGAACACCAACAAAAACGATCTGACAGTGAAAAACTTATTAAACGTCAGATTTCTAACAGCGTTGCCTAATTCATATATTAAAATAATTAAATTATTGCTTCAATCATTCAAGTGTACTGGTTTTTTAATTATTAGTAAGTAAACCAATCATCAACTATAATTTACATTATAATTTGACTGATTTGCTTTTGTAAAATAAAAATAGCAAATAAATTCTGTACTGGATAAATACTCAATTACATGGCAACATTGCTTACTGTCATAAAATATAACCTCATTTTTTTTTAAACATAACCTAATTTTTCTAAGTCTAGTGACTTTTAACATTGGCCAACAAAACTGTCACCCTAACAGAGCCAACTTAATTAAAAATAAAAATAGAACATAGTTCTATATATATATATATATATATATATATATACATATCTCCGATATTTTGTTTTTGTTGGTACCTCATCGTATACCACCAGAACATCGATTACATTCTCTCTCGGTAAATCAAACCTGAATCCCGATTGTTACGCTACGATACGTAGCTTCGTGCAATAAAAACCACCGGAAAGCACCCGATTTTAATTATGACACGACACGACGAGGCTCCCATTACAATTCAAATTTTATGGAATTCCGTGCTATTTCAGCCCCATCCCTTGCCACATCTCGCTCAGACCCAATCAATTCGTCCATCGATTCCGTGGCGATGCAAATTAAATGGGGACGAATCCCTCCATGGCCCTAGCCCTTCTATTTTTACGTAAAATATGGGCCAAATCAACGTAATACTGTGTGCCCAGTTACGAGCATGGCAGTAATCGCACCGTAATTTTACAATTACCGCAGACCGATCAAAACAGGTGTTAAATAATAATGGAAATTTGACATTGTTTCAGTATTAACTAAAGGAGAAAATCGAACACTTAACTTTCTGCATTGACAAGTATGGATTAGCTATTACTGAAATATCTGAAAAATTATTATTTGCAAATTTGATATTAGATTCGTGTACAGTACACCTGAAACTAATTCTCCTAAAAATTTCACAAAGTTTCAGTATTAAATAAGGGAGAAAATCAAACATATAACTTTCTGCATTGACAAGTATGGGTTAGCTATTACTGAAATTTTTGAAAATTTATTATTAGCAAATATGATATTAGATTCGTGTACAGTACACCTGAAACTAATTCTCCTGAAAATTTGACATTGTTTCAGTATTAACTAAAGGAGAAAATCAAACACTTAACTTTCTGCATTGACAAGTATGGGTTAGCTATTACTGAAAATTCAGAAAATTTATTATTTGCAAATTTGATATTAGATTCGTATACAGTACACCTGAAACTAATTCTCCTGAAAATTTGACAAAGTTTCCGTATTAAATAAGGGAGAAAATCAAACCCTTAACTTTCTGCATTGACAAGTATGGGTTAGCTATTACTGAAATTTCTGAAAATTTATTATATGTAAATTTGATATTAGATTCGTGTACAGTACACCTGAAACTAACTCTCCTAAAAATTTCACAAAGGTTCAGTATTAAATAAGGGAGAAAATCAAACATATAACTTTCTGCATTAACACGTATGTGTTAGCCATTACTGAAAATTCTGAAACCTTATTATTTGCAAATTAGATATTAGATTCGTGTAGTGTACACCTGAAACTAATTCTCCTGAAAATTTGACAAAGTTTCAGTATTAAATAAGGGCGAAAATAAAACAAATAACTTTCTGCATTGACAAGTAAGGGTTAGCTATTACTGAAATTTCTGAAAATTTATTATTTGAAAATTTGATATTAGATTCGTGTAGAGTACACCTGAAACTAATTCTCCTTAAAATTTGACAAAGTTTTAATATTAAATAAGGGAGTAAATCAAACATATAACTTTCTGCAGTGACAAGTATGTGCTTGCCATTACTGAAATTTCTGAAAATTTATTATTTGCATATTTGATATTAGATTCATGTACAGTATACTTGAAACTAATTTTCCTGAAAATTTGACAACGTTTCAATATTAAATAAGGGAGAAAATCATACACTTAACTTTCTGCATTAACAAGTATGAGTTAGCTATTACTGAAATTTCAGAAAATTTATTATTTGCAAATTTGGTATTAGATTCGTGTACAGTACACCTGAAACTAATTCTCCTGAAAATTTTACCAACTTTCAGTACAAAATAAGTAAGAAAATTAAAACTATAACTTTTTGCATTTACAAATAAGGGTTAGCTATTGTTGAAATTTCTGAAAATTTATTATTTGCAAATTTGATATTAGATTCGTGTACAGTACACCTGAAACTAATTCTCCTGAAAATTTGACAAAGTTTCAGTATTAATTAAGGGAGAAAATAAAACGCTTAACTTTCTGCATTGACAAGTATGGGTTAGCTATTACTGAAACTTCTGAAAATTTATTATTTGCAAATTTGATATTAGATTCGTTTACAGTACACCTGAAACTAATTCTCCTGAAAATTTGACAAAGTTTCAGTATTAAATAAGGGAGAAAATGAAACACTTATCTTTCTGCATTGAAAAGTATGGGTTAGCTATTACTGAAATTTCTGAAAATTTATTACTTGCAAATTTGATATTGGATTCGTGTACAGTACACCTGAAACTAATTCTCATGAAAATTTGACAAAGTTTCAGTATTAAATAAGGGAAAAATCAAACACTTAACTTTCTGATTGACAAGTAAGAGTTAGCTATTATTGAAATTTCTGAAAATTTATTATTTGCAAATTTGATATTAGATTCGTGTACAGTGCACCTGAAACTAATTCTCCCAAAAATTTGACAAAGTTTCAGTATTAATTAAAGGAGAAAATCAAACACTTATCTTTCTGCATTGAGAAGTATGGGTTAGCTATTACTGAAAATTTTGAAAATATATTATTTGCAAATTTGATATTAGATTCGTGTACAGTACACATGAAACTAACTCTCCTGAAAATTTGACAAAGTTTCAGTATTAAATAAGGGAGAAAATAAAACACTTAACTTTCTGGATTGACAAGTATGTGTTAGCTATTACTGAAACTTCTGAAAATTTATTATTTACAAATTTCATATTAGATTCGTGTACAGTACAGCTGAAACTAATTCTCCTGAAAATTTGACGTAGTTTCATTATTAAATAAGGGAGAAAATCAAACATATATCTTTCTGCATTGACAAGTATGGGTTAGCCATTACTGAAATTTCTGAAACTTAATTATTTGCAAATTTGGTATTAGATTCGTGTACAGTACACCTGAAACTAATTCTCTTGAAAATTTGACAAAGTTTCAGTATTAAATAAGGGAGCAAATCAAACACTTAACTTTCTGCATTGACATGTATGGGTTAGCTATTACTGAAAATTCTGAAAATTTAATATTTACAAATTTGATATTAGATTCGTGTACAGTACACCTGAAACTAATTCTCCTGAAAATTTGGCAAAGTTTCGGTATTAAATAAGGGAGAAAATCAAACCCTTAACTTTCTGCATTGACAAGTATGGGTTAGCTATTACTGAAATTTCTGAAACTTTATTATTTGCAAATATGATATTAGATTCGTGTACAGTACACCTGAAACTAATTCTTCTGAATATTTGACAAAGTTTCAGTATTAATTAAAGGAGAAAATCAAACACTTAACTTTCTGCATAGACAAGTATGGGTTAGCTATTACTGAAACTTCTGAAAATTTATTACTTGCAAGTTTGATATTAGATTCGTGTACAGTACACCTGAAACTAATTCTCCTGAAAATTTCACAAAGTTTCAGTATTAAATAAGGGAGAAAATCAAACATATAACTTTCTGCATTGACAAGTATGGGATAGCTATTAGTGAAACTTCTGAAAATTTATTATTTACAAATTTGATATTAGATTGGTGTACAGTACACCTGAAACTAATTCTCCTGAAAATTTGACAAAGTTTCAGTACAAAATAAGTAAGAAAATCAAAACTCTAACTTTTTGCATTTACAAATAAGGGTTAGCTATTATTGAAATTTCTGAAAATTTATTATTTGCAAATTTGATATTAGATTCGTGTACAGAACACCTGAAACTAATTCTCCTGAAAATTTGACAAAGTTTCAATATTATTTAAGAAAGAAAATCGAACACTTAACTTTCTGCATTGACAAGTACGGGTTAGCTATTACTGAAATTTCTGAAAATTTATTATTTGCAAATTTGATATTAGATTCGTGTACAGTACACCTGAAACTAATTCTCCTGAAAATTTGACAAAGTTTCAATATTAAATAAGGCAGAAAATCAAACACTTAACTTTCTGCTTTGGCAAGTATGTGTTAGCTATAACTGAAATTTCTCAAAATTTATTATTTGCAAATTTGATATTAGATTCGTGTACTGTACACCTGAAACTAGTTCTCCTGAAAATTTGACAAAGTTTCAGTATTAATTAAGGGAGAAAATAAAACGCTTAACTTTCTGCATTGACAAGTATGGGTTAGCTATTACTGAAATTTCTGAAAATTTATTATATAAAAATGTGATATTAGATTCGTGTACAGTACACCTGAAACTAATTCTTCTGAATATTTTACAATGTTTCAGTACAAAAAAAGTAAGAAAATCAAAACTCTAACTTTTAGCATTTACATATAAGGGTTAGCTATTATTTAAATTTCTGAAAAGTTATAATTTGCAAATTTGATATTAGATTCGTGTACAGTACACCTGAAACTAATTCTCCTGGAAATTTGACAAAGTTTCAGTATTAAATAAGGGAGAAAATCAAACATATAACTTTCTGCATTGACAAGTATGGGTTAGCTATTACTGAAAATTCTGAAAATTTATTATTTGCAAATTTGATATTAGATTCGCGTACAGTACACCTGAAACTAATTCTCATGAAAATTTGACAACGTTTCAGTATTATTTAAGGGAGAAAATTAAACACTTAACTTTCTGCATTGACAAAGATGGGTTAGCTATTACTGAAATTTCTGAAAACTTATTATTTGCAAATTTGATATTAGATTCATGTACAGTACACCTGAAACTAATTCTCCTGAAAATTTGACAAAGTTACAGTATTAAATAAGAGAGAAAATCAAACATATAACTTTCTGTATTGAGAAGTAAGGGTTAGCTATTACTGAATTTTCTGAAAATTTATTATTTGCAAATTTGATATTAGATTCGTGTACAGTACACCTGAAACTAATTCTCCTGAAAATTTGACAAAGTTTCAGTATTAATTAAGGGAGAAAATCAAACACTTAACTTTCTTCATTGACAAGTATGGGTTAGCTATTACTGAAATTTCTGAAAACTTATTATTTGCAAATTTGATATTAGATTTATGTACAGTACACCTGAAACTAATTCTCCTGAAAATTTGACAAAGTTTCAGTATTAAATATGAGAGAAAATCAAACATATAAATTTCTGCATTGACAAGTATGGGTTAGCTAATACTGAAATTTCTGAAAATTTATTATTTGCAAATTTGATATTAGATTCGTGTACAGTACACCTGAAATTAATCCTCCTGAAAATTTCACAAAGTTTCAGTATTAAATAAGGGAGAAAATCTAACACATAACTTTCTGCATTGACAAGTATGAGGCTATTACTGAAATTTCTGAAACTTTATTGTTTGCGAATTTGATATAAGATTCGTGTACAGTACACCTGAAACTAATTCTCCCGAAAATTTGACAAAGTTTCAGTATTATTTAAGGGAAAAAATCAAACACTTAACTTTCTGCAATGACAAGTATGGGTTAGCTATTACTGAAACTTCTGAAAATTTATTATTTGAAAATTTGATATTAGATTCGTGTACAGTACACCTGAAACTAATTCTACTGAAAATTTGACAAAGTTTCAGTACTAAATAAAGGAGAAAATCAAACATATAACTTGTTGCATCGACACGTATGTGTTAGCTATTACTGAAAATTCTGAAAATTTATTATTTGCAAATTTGATATTAGATTCGTGTACAGTACACCTGAAACTAATTCTACTGAAAATTTGACAAAGTTTCAGTACTAAATAAAGGAGAAAATCAAACATATAACTTGTTGCATCGACACGTATGTGTTAGCTATTACTGAAAATTCTGAAAATTTATTATTTGCAAATTTGATATTAGATTCGTGTACAGTACATCTGAAACTAATTCTCCTGAAATTTTGACATAGTTTCAGTACTAAATAAGTGCGAATATTAAAAGTATAACTTTCTGCATTGACTAGTATGGGTTAACTATTACTGAAATTTCTGAAAATTTATTGATTGCATATTTCATTTTGTTTATTAGTAAGTGATATAACATGATTAAACATTCAAATTTCCTTATTAAGAAACACGCCAGTAACTGAATAGGTTGGTGGTTTGCATCTGAATATTCATATTTCAGTCTGTGCTCGTCTTGTAGTTTTCAAATTACCTTGACTGAAATAAGTAATTACGCAATTTATGATGTGAATAAATTTTCAGCGCGTCTGCCGCTGAAGCTCGAGCAAAACTGTGCATGATGCAGCCACACGAAGGTGTCTGCACATATGTCATTGTGACATCGCTGCAACTCACAGTCATTAGAAATTACTTACAGGAGTACAAGAGATGCAAAACAAGTTTTAGATGCAAAATAACTTCACAAAGATTTCGCACCACTCACACAGCCTCGGAGTTGTTAGCAAACTCATCGCAAGAAAGCTTCTAGCTTCAAGAATAAGAAAGATACCAATGCAATCCTACACTATTAAGGACACCCTGTATATTCTTTACCAGATCAATATTTTCTAGATCTTAATGCGTCAACTGACCCTGTTATGAATTACCCATAGTTTTAATTCATGTTACGTTATGTTGTGTAGTTGTACGAAGTAACTAAAATATAGCTAATTCTTGGTTTTTCGTTTTTTTTATCGCCGAAGTTTCAGAAATACAAAACAGTTTTCGCGTGCTTATCTTACGCGGAATTGAATCGAAAATGCTCACACATTACATCAGAAGTGGCGCCTACATGCATAGTAAATTAAATTTAAACTCCACTTCCGTTTTTCGTTTATTATTTTTCCGTCCGCTTCCCGCTTCTCAGAGGCGACTTTTGTCCGCATTTCTTGGCCGCGGGCCAAAGTCCTTCAGGAATTTTCGCGGCCTATTATTGAACGGCGGCCCCGATGCAATTAACACAATTATCCGGGCCCCATTGCGGGGCCCGGGAAACCAGGAAAATCGTAAATCATGGCGGAAACTTATTCAATTATTACATTTCGCATGCGGGGAATGTAATAACTTGACAAATCATTCCGCTCCTCACTTTCCGTATTAGTTTCGGCGACGGAAACTTTCCGCTGCAAAAAATTTCATTACGCGGTATAACAATGTGATTTATTTCCCCGGCGAGCGCGCGAATAATCATCTCGGAAAATGCGTTTCCCAAAAAATGTAATGCGGATTTATCGGCGGTCGCCCTGGGAAATTCGGGAAATTAATAAGTAGTTTAATCATCATCAGGGTGTTTGCGACCAACAATTGCTAACTAGTAATCCATATTTAAGCACACACAAAAAAATACGATGTTTTCACCATACAATTTATTGTTATTGTGTCATAAATTTAGGAGCATACTAAGAAAGGCAAAATTAAATGAAAATGTAAGTTTTTTTTCTAATCGCTTTTGTTTCCAAAATATAGGACTTTAAAGGGTTACTTGGCAAATCAGTTTTCTTATTAACATTTTCTATTGGAGTAGACTTGGAAATCTGATATTTTGCGACGAATTACCCACTATCAACACACATATTCACAAATAATTACAATCATCTTAGCAAACACATAAACAGGGGTTCTTCTATGGTTATTGCTACATAAAACCTTTGAGGTTAGGTTTTTTTAAAATCATATACCATTTTTCAGTGAACTAGCTTTATTATCATAAAAAATGTATATTCTTGAAAGTAGTTATACAGCAAGAGTTCTGGACCACCCCCCGCAGAGATTTCGATTAATGTAATTGACGCTTTTAATTCGCGGATTTAATCAATCACCGCGAGCAATAACAATAGGTTGACTGCGGGAAATTGCGAGTGTTCGAAATCTCTGCTGGGGGTGGTCCAGAACTCGTGCTGTATAACTACTCTTGAACCTCGAAAAAATGAAGCGTTTCTGAGATATTCGAGGTTAAACTAGGCAGAAAACTATTAGTATGAACTTATCTAATAACTATAACTTAAATAATTTATTTTGAATTTTCCAATTGGATGCAATGAAATAAAAACATCGTTTTTACATGAGGTTATTTTATGACCGCGTCATAAAATGACGCTTTGTATTGGTTGTGGGGCTTTGTATTGGTTGTTGATTAAATTTTGTATCGAACAAAAAACTGCAATTACATACAAATAAAATAAAATCCGTGAAACCTTGATTGCAAAAATCTGCCGGCAAACGACACCGAATGAAAACACAGCGGAACTAAACTGTAGTTCGCCCACACAGATATTTGCACACTGGAGCAACCGTTGAACCTGCAAAACTCCCGATTTATTGAAAATTTTCAATTTAAATCCGGTCGCGAAAAACTATCCAATTTACAGGAATGTACAAGTGCAATTTCAATTAATAATATTAATTAATAGGATTTGGGTATGTTTTTATGATTTCACATTTGACGGATATAAAAAATTTCGTCATGTAAAAGATTTGTAATTTGGTTAGAATTGAAATTTAGACGGCAGTAATTCCAGTTTTGCAGCAATATTTAAAAAAAATGGAAACAATAGAAAATTTACTAGTAATAATCGAAATCTAGGCAGAATTATTTTTTTTCAAAATCATAATCTTTTATTAAAACTGATCACCATATGATCAACCATTAATTTACCTCGGATACATTAATCTTATTTAATTAATTAATCTCGGCAGAAATGATTGAAATTACGAGAATTCTATTAATTTATCTACTCTAATTACACTAAATTCTGTCCAAATTAAAAAAATCAAGTTATAAAATAGAAACAATAGAAAATTTACTAGTAATAATAGAAATTTGGGCAGAAATGATTGAAATTACGAGAATTCTATTAATTTTTCTACTCTAATTACACTAAATTCTGTTCAAATTAAAAAAATCTAGTTATAAAATAGAAACAATAGAAAATTTACTAGTAATAATAGAAATTTGGGCAGAAATAATTGAAATTACGAGAATTCTATTAATTTTTCTACTCTAATTACACTAAATTCTGTTCAAATTAAAAAAATCAAGTTATAAAATAGAAACAATAGAAAATTTACTAGTAATAATAGAAATTTGGGCAGAAATGATTGAAATTACGAGAATTCTATTAATTTTTCCACTCTAATTACACCAAATTCTGTTCAAAATAAAAAAATCAAGTTATAACATAGAAACAATAGAAAATTTACCAGTAATAATAGAAATTTTGGCAGAAATGATTGAAATTACGAGAATTCTATTAATTTTTCTACTCTAATTACACCAAATTCTGTTCAAATTAAAAAAATCAAGTTATAAAATAGAAACAATAGAAAATTTACTAGTAATAATAGAAATTTGGGCAGAAATGATTGAAATTACGAGAATTCTATTAATTTTTCTACTCTAATTACACTAAATTCTGTTCAAATAAAAAAAAACAAGTTATAAAATAGAAACAATAGAAAATTTACCAGTAATAATAGAAATTTGGGCAGAAATGATTGAAATTACGAAAATTCTATTAATTTTTCTACTCTAATTACACAAAATTCTGTTCAAATTAAAAAAATCAAGTAATAAAATAGAAACCATAGAAAATTTACTAGTAATAATAGAAATCTGGGCAGAAATGATTGAAATTACGAGAATTCTATTAATTTTTCTACTCTAATTACACTAAATTCTGTTCAAATTAAAAATATCAAGTTATAAAATAGAAACGATAGAAAATTTACTAGTAATAATCGAAATCTGGGCAGAAATTATTGAAATTACGAGAATTCTATTAATTTTTCTACTCTAATTACACTAAATTCTGTTCAAATTAAAAAAAAAACAAGTTATAAAATAGAAACAATAGAAAATTTACTGGTAATAATAGAAATTTGGGCAGAAATGATTGAAATTACGAAAATTCTATTAATTTTTCTACTCTAATTACACAAAATTCTGTTCAAATTAAAAAAATCAAGTTATAAAATAGAAACAATAGAAAATTTACTAGTAATAATAGAAATTTGGGCAGAAATGATTGAAATCACGAGAATTCTATTAATTTTTCTACTCTAATTACACTAAATTCTGTTCAAATTAAAAATATCAAGTTAAAAAATGGAAACAATAGAAAATTTACTAGTAATAATAGAAATTTGGGCAGAAATGATTGAAATTACGAGAATTCTATTAATTTTTCTACTCTAATTACACTAAATTTTGTTCAAATTAAAAAAAATCAAGTTATAAAATGGAAACGATAGAAAATTTACTAGTAATAATCGAAATCTGGGCAGAAATTATTGAAATTACGAGAATTCTATTAATTTTTCTACTCTAATTACACTAAATTCTGTTCAAATTTAAAAAAAATAAGTTGCAAAATGGAAACAATAGAAAATTTAATATCAATAATTGCAATCTGGGCAAAAATTATTGAAATTACGAAAATTCTGTTAATTTTTCTACTCTAATTACACTAAATTCTGTTCAAATTAAAAAAATCAAGTTATAAAATAGAAACAATAGAAAATTTACTGGTAATAATAGAAATTTGGGCAGAAATGATTGAAATTACGAGAATTCTATTAATTTATCTATTCTAATTACACTAAATTTTGTTCAAATTAAAAATATCAAGTTAAAAAATGGAAACAATAGAAAATTTACTAGTAATAATAGAAATTTGGGCAGAAATGATTGAAATTACGAGAATTCTATTAATTTTTCTACTCTAATTCCACTAAATTCTGTTCAAATTAAAAAAATCAAGTTATAAAATAGAAACAATAGAAAATTTACTAGTAATAATAGAAATTTGGGCAGAAATGATTGAAATTACGAGAATTCTATTAATTTTTCTACTCTAATTACACTAAATTCTGTCCAAATTAAAAAAATCAAGTTATAAAATAGAAACAATAGAAAATTTACTAGTAATAATAGACATTTGGGCAGAAATGATTGAAATTACGAGAATTCTATTAATATTTCTACTCTAATTACACTAAATTCTGTCCAAATTAAAAAAAATCAAGTTATAAAATGGGAACAATAGAAAATTTACTAGTAATAATCGAAATCTGGGCAGAAATTATTGAAATTACGATAATTCTATTAATTTTTCTCCTCTAATTGCACTATATTTTGTTCTAATTAAAAAAATGAAGTTAAAAAATAGAAACAATAGAAAATTTAATATCAATAATTGAAATCTGGGCAGAAATGATTGAAATTACGAGAATTCTATTAATTTTTCTACTCTAATTACACTAAATTCTGTTCAAATTAAAAAAATCAAGTTATAAAATAGAAACAATAGAAAATTTAATATCAATAATTGAAATCTGGGCAGAAATGATTGAAATTACGAAAATTCTATTAATTTTTCTACTCTAATTACACTAAATTCTGTTCAAATTTAAAAAAAAAGTTATTAAATGGAAACAATAGAAAATTTACTAGTAATAATAGAAATTTGGGCAGAAATGATTGAAATTACGAGAATTCTATTAATTTTTCTACTCTAATTACACTAAATTTTGTTCAGATTAAAAAAATCAAGTTATAAAATAGAAACAATAGAAAATTTACTAGTAATAATCGAAATCTGGGCAGAAATGATTGAAATTACGAGAATTCTATTAATTTTTCTACTCTAATTACACTAAATTTTGTTCAAATTAAAAAAATAAAGTTAAAAAATGGAAACAATAGAAAATTTAATATCAATAATTGAAATCTGGGCAGAAATGATTGAAATTACGAGAATTCTATTAATTTTTCTATTCTAATTACACTAAATTCTGTTCTAATTAAAAAAAATAAGTTATAAAATGGGAACAATAGAAAATTTACTAGTAATAATCGAAATCTGGGCAGAAATGATTGAAATGCATTCATGTATAGTTTGACAGAATTATTGAAGTTTTGTCAATATAGGTATTCATTAAAATTTTGATCGGGATAACTCAAAGTTAACAGAAATAACTGAAACCTTAACAGTAATAATTGAAATTGTAACACTTAGTAATAAAAATCTTTGAAATTTGAGTAGAATTGAAACTTAGACAGTATTCATTCCAGTATTGTGCATTTCATGTCCCTGTAATAATACAGTAATGTATTATTGTATTACTGTTTTCCTTATGTATGCCATCTTATGTTACTTTTATATTTTTCTGTACTAACTTATGCACACATCTTTTGTAATAGGATTAATAAACGTATTATTATAATAGAGCAAAATTGCAAAAAAAATGGAAACATAATAGAAAATTTGATGGTAATAATTGAAATATGAGTAGAAATAATTGAAATTCCGAATTTCAAGATAACTGTAAAGTTTTCAATTAAATCGTTGATTTTAGAAACTGGTCAATAGACATTTTAATGAATTTTTCTATTTTTTTTTTTGCGGAATCGGTATCTCCTATTGTCAGGGCATATTTTTCTGCAATACAACTTCAACTGCCATTCCATTTTATGGGATATAATTCACAATAAATATCGCGTTTAGTGCAGAAACCTATCAAGCTACATGACATAGCGTGTTTCTGCAGTAAATTTAAATTTCTGCAGTAAAAGTCCTGTGGTATTTTCTATAATACTAATACCATGGTAACCATTACCATTGGCTTACCATTACTTACCATAGCTTAGTAGTTTGGTATATTTAAACAAATCAGAAAATTAGTTTAAATTTCAGTATTGTATTTTAATGAAAACACGCAAAATTTTGTGTTTTATTCTGTGTTCAAATAAAAAATATATAGTTTATAATAGTGCCTTGTTTGCTAAAGATCATAATACCACAAAAGAAATTAGGAAATTACCATTAAAAATGTATGTCTCCACATTACGATTTTAATGTGGAAACATATATTTTCAATGGTAATTTCATAATTTTATTGCGGAAAAAAGTCAACTGCATTATATTCAATTATTTTTTACAATCAAGGGAGAATTATTATAAATTAATTACAGGCAGCATCAACTTCGGGAAAATGTTAACTAATACTAGTTTTTTTTTTCAGGCGAAAATCTGTTAAAATATCAAGGATATAATGTTCTTCTTTGGTTCCCAATTTGAAAAGGTGCACTTGACCAGTTTCCGAAATAAACGATACTGATAACTTACTGATAAAATTTAAATAATTCTCAAAGAAAATTCTCAAAATCTCAAGTATACGTGATTATACATGAGAGAATTATCGAAGTTTTATCAGTAATTGAAAATTTATACAGTTGTCTTTGAAATTTTGCCTGAAATTTTATTCAATATTGAAAATTTTGCAGCAAATTTTGCGAATTTGACTGCAATGGAAGACATTAGTATTGAAGTTTTATCAGTAATTGAAAATTTGACAGTATCCTTTGAAATTTTGTCAGAAATTTTATTTAATATTGAAAATGTTGCAGCAAATTTTTGAGAATTTGACTGTAATGGAAGAAATTACATTAATTTTTTGTCAATTCACTTCTACTTTGTATCAAATTTCTACTTCTTATTCAACTTAACCTTCCGCATATTTACATGACATTATTCATGATATATACGTGATTATACCTAAGAGAATTATTAGAGTTTTATCAGTAATTGAAAATGTTACAGTTGTCTTTGAAATTTTACCTGAAATTTTATTCAATATTGAAAATTTTGCAGCAAATTTTGGGCATTTGACTGTAATAGAAGAAATTAAATTTCTTTTTTTGTCGATTCACTTCTACTTTGTATCAAATATCTACTTCTTATACAATGTAACCTTCCGCATGTTTACATAATATTATACACGATATATACGTAATTATACTTAAGAAATTATTGAAGTTTTATCAGTAATAGAAAATTTGACAGTTGTCTGTGAAATATTGCCTGAAATTTTATTCAATATTGAAAAATTTGCAGCAAATTTACTGAATTTGACTGTAAAGGAACAAATTACATTTCTGTTTTGTCAATTCACATCTACTTTGTATCAAATTTCTACTTCTTATTCAATTTAACCTTCCGCATATTTACATAATATTATACACGATATACAGGGTGTTAATACTAAGTTGTAACACCCGAAATTGGCAGTTAGAACTCATTGAAACAAACAACTTTTCTTAGTTAAAATGTTTGAATTGGAGCCCAAGTTCATAGTTATTAGCGTTCTTTTGTTTTTCAAAAAATCGTCATTACTCCCTTATTTTAAGGAATATTTAAAAAATACAAAAACGTTCAACACGCGCTTTCGGTTCTCTAAAACATTTGTATTTACAATTATTTTCTATTTTATCAAATAACAAAATGGCGACCGATCACAAATTTCTAAGCAAGATATTTTGAAAACCAATCGATCGATTTTTGAAAATAAAACATTTATAAAATCCTTGAACTATCTTATAATATTCTAATTACTCTAATTACGCCAGCTATTTGCGCGATTAACCCATTGTTACCGCCCGCGGTAATTGATTAATCCGCGAATCAAACCACGGATTAAATTAATCGAAAACTAACCTGACCTGCGTTGGAACCCGTGTTGCCTAACTACTCATATTGTAATTAAATAATATTAAAAATAAATTTGCATTGTTTTCTGCATTGTAATTTATAACTACCCTGTAGTTAATCGTCGAATTAAATGTAATGTTAATAGAATTTAACGTAAATAAATAATTCTTCTAAGATCTAAGATTTTTTTCCACGTGCATATACCGCATTAATAATTTCCAAAGGTCTTATATCGCATTATTTATTACCATATTTCTTCCCTACACCCCCCAAAATTTGTATGTCTCGAACGTGGGGCCCATTGAAATTCACCTCGGCCGCTGTTGCAGTATGCTAATGCGTCTTTGCTGCGGGCGAGGTTTACGACTTCCAAAGTTCAAAAGTTTCAAAAATAATTCCGACGACGCTCAGGTTAATTGGGGCGAGGCGCCCCCAGGACGCCCCCGGCGTGACAATAATCCGCTCTTTTACAATTACGAACTTCAAAGGGATTAACCAGGGGAGGGTTTAAATTTATCCCCTATTGTTTTCACTTACAAATAAGAAAATACAAGAATACGAAAGCGAGTACGAAAATTCGCAAAATCGGCGTAATAAATGTGCACAGCCGCGATGAAGGTGTAACTAACGAAAATTTGGAAAAATTAAATTTACGAAAAATAATTTTATTGGTTTAGTTATTTGTGCATTTCAAAATATCGCTATACACTTGTTATTATTGGTAAGAGAAGCAGGACGCATGAAGCTGTCGGACCACTAGGTCGGAAATGCGCCGCGCCGCGGTTAAGATCAGATTGCAAAGGTAGGCTCATTCACCATAAAACGCAGCGCACTAGTTTTTGAAATATACTATCATCCTAACAATGAGTTTTTTTACCTATGCAATCTCCGATCTTGGAGATAGTTTGAAGCTGCCCAAATTGTCAGTAAACCTAAAATCTTATTACTGATAAATAACTTGATTGTCTTTGATTTATTGATAGCTGTAAATATCACTGTATTGATAAGATAAACGCATCAACATTGAAGCATCAATCTCATTTAAGCAATTAAAACAATATTTTACACGCGGCTGTGCAGTTCCATGCTAACTATTTAACATCCGGAGGATTTGCTGCAGACCAAGGAAACTATTAGTGCACAATTGTGTGACTGCGCGGAAACGGCGAGGTCTGCAAATGTGATGATTCACAATGGCTGCGAATCCTCTGTCCCGAAATTAATCTAATATTATCGCCGGATTAGGCACACCAGCGGAACAGTTGATTATCTGGCCTCACTTCATGACTCCCGCGATACGCAAATCCAACAAATTGGTTAACACAATATCCTCAATGTGTTCATCGATTACACCGAGTAATCGAACGGAGACTAATTTCGTAGTGAATGAAAGTTAGGCTGCAGGAGTAATCACACATTCAGCAAATGTGCATTAAGTTTTTGTTATTAATTAAGTTAAGCATTAAGTTTGCTTCTATCGATAGTAAATAGTTCAATAACACTATAGATATAATACTAGTCAATTAATGGAAATTAACCATCCGTTAAAGTTATGCGTAGAAAAATGCATAAACGAATCCGCGTTTAATTTACTTCCTAACGATTTTGGGAGCAATTATGGTCGCATAAACTGACCATAAAGTGACCAAGAGCAAGTGTCAAGATATTTCGAAATTACGAGTACAAAAATTTATATGTTTTTGTTAATAGCGTACGTTTGCAGGTATTCCATGTAGAATTTTTCGGGGAATATGTTGTTAAATAAATGTATAAAGTTGCTTTTGGGTTAAACATATAGAATTTTATCACTAATAGCACAATTGACATAATGACAGTATGACATAAGACATAATAATGACAGTGACATAATAGTCACGATTTAATAAACTCAAGTGATATAAACAAAGTAATCTGCATTTAATTTTACCTAATAGCACAATGTCGGCTTCTTTTGAATTTAAAAAAAAAAGTTTAATTTTTGAAAAATAAAGTTAAATACCGAGCTATCATTTAAATTTCAGCTCTAGTAAGAGCTGATCAGTAAGCTTACCAATAAGAAACACGAGACCGCCGATCTCGCCTTTCTTTTTCAATTTAAATTCAAAGTCAATTGCAAATTTGACAGTATTCAATGTAATTTTAATAGTAATATGTGAAATTTCTAGCGCCACTCTAAAAATTTTATAGTAGTGAATGTATTTTCGCAGTATTGAATGACATTTTAACAGAAAAATTTAGGCAATAATCATCAGACTTGCGGCAGCAATAATTGACATTTTGACAATAAGCTTTGAAATTTGTATACATAATAGAAAATTTGGCATTGATGACTGATATTTCAACAGAAATAATTGCTATTTTGACAGAAATTTTTAAATATTGTTAGAAATTTTGAGAGACAATTGAAAATTAGATTGTTGTAATTATAATTTTGAGAATAATCATTGTAATCAATTTAAATTCAAAGGCAATTGCAAATTTTTACACTAATTAATGATATTTTAATAATAATATGTGAAATTTTGTTAGGAAAATTTAAAAAAAATACAGTAGTAATTGCAATTTTTGCCGTTCCCAATGAAATTATTACAGAAAAATGAAAATCAGACAATAATTATCGGAATTGAGGCAGCTTAATTAAAATTTTGACAATAATCTTTGAAATTTTGATACATAATAGAAAATTTCACATTGATCATGGATATATCAACAGAAATAATTGATATTTGGCCAGAAATCTTAGAAAAAAATTTGAAATATATAATTGAAAATTAGATCGTAGTAATTACATGACAATAATCATTGATATCAATTTAAATTTAAAGACAATTGCAAATTTGACACAAATCATTGAAATTTTATGACTAATATGTAAAATTTTGAAAGGAAAATAAAAAAATTACAGCAGTGATTGCAATTTTTATAGTACTAAATAACATTTTTACAAAAAAAAAAAAATATTAGACAATAATCATCGGAATTACTAAAGCAATAATTGAAATTTGGACAATAATCTTTGAAATTTGGATACATAATTAAAAAAATTACAATTATTATTGATAATTCAACAGAAATAATTGATATTTCAACATAAATAATTGATAGTTCAAGAGAAATAATTGATATTTTGATAGAAATCTTGAAATTTTGTTAGATAAATTGAAATTTTGAGAGATATAATTGAAAATTAGATAGTAATTAAAATATTGATTTCTACAATTTAATATCATTGATATTAATTTAAATTTAAAGACAATTGCAAATTTGACAATAATCAATGACATTTTACTAGTATTATGTGCATATTTTAAAGAAAAATTAAAAAAAAATAATATAAAAAATTTACAGTAGCAATTGCAGTACTACTGAATAAAATTTTATCAAAAAAATTAAAAATTAGACAATAATCATCGGAATTGCAGCAGTATTAATTGAAACTTTGACAATAATCCTTGAAATTTGGATACATAATAAAAAAAATTACAATTATTATTGATAATTCAACAGAAATAATTGATATTTCAACATAAATAATAGATATTTCAAGAGAAATAATTGATATTTTGATAGAAATCTTGAAATTTTGTTAGATAAATTGAAATTTTGAGAGATATAATTTAAAATTCGATAGTAATTACAATATTGATTTCTACAATTTAATATCATTGATATTAATTTAAATTTAAAGACAATTGCAAATTTGACAATAATCAATGACATTTTATTAGTATTATGTGCATATTTTAAAGAAAAATTAAAAAAAAAATAATATAAAAAATTTACAGTAGCAATTGCAGTACTACTGAATAAAATTTTATCAGAAAAATTAAAAATTAGACAATAATCATCGGAATTGCAGCAGTATTAAGTGAAATTTTGACAATAATCTTTGAAATTTGGATACATAATTAAAAAAATTACAATTATTATTGATAATTCAACAGAAATAATTCATATTTCAACCTAAATAATTGATAGTTCAAGAGAAATAATTGATATTTTGATAGAAATCTTGAAATTTTGTTAGATAAATTAAAATTTTTAGAGATATAATTGAAAATTAGATAGTAATTACAATATTGATTTCTACAATTTAATATCATTGATATTTATTTAAATTTAAAGACAATTGCAAATTTGACAATAATCAATGACATTTTACTAGTATTATGTGCATATTCTAAAGAAAAATTAAAAAAGATAATATAAAAATTTTACAGTAGTGATTGCAGTACTACTGAATAAAATTTTATCAGAAAAATTAAAAATTAGACAATAATCATCGGAATTGCAGCAGTATTAATTGAAATTTTGACAATAATCCTTGAAATTTGGATACATAATAAAAAAAATTACAATTATTATTGATAATTCAACAGAAATAATTGATATTGCAACATAAATAATTGATAGTTCAAGAGAAATAATTGATATTTTGATAGAAATCTTGAAATTTTGTTAGATAAATTGAAAATTTGAGAGATATAATTGAAAATTAGATAGCAATTACAATATTGATCTCTAGAATTTAATATCATTGATATTTATTTAAATTTAAAGACAATTGCAAATTTGACAATAATCAATGACATTTTACTAGTATTACGTGCATATTTTAAAGAAATTTTTTAAAAAATAATATAAAATTTTGACAGTAGTGATGAAATAGTGAAAAATTAGACAATAATCATCGGAATTGCAGCAATATTAATTAAAAAATTTACAATAATTTTTGAAATTTGAATACATAATAGAAAATTTTACATTGATTATTGAATTTTCTACAAAAAACAATTGATATTTTGACAAATATTCTTGAATTTTTTTAGAAAAATTAAAATTTTGAGAGACAATTGAAATCGAGACAGTTGTAATTACAATTTTGATAATAATAATTGTAATCAATTGAAACGTAAAGACGATTGAAAATTTTTACCTTAATCATTGAAATTTTAATAATAATATGTGAAATTTTGAAAAGATATATAAAACTACTACAATAGTGATTGCAATTTTCGCAATACTGAATGATATTTTAACAGAAAATTCTAAATTAGACAGTAATAACAATCGGAATAATAATAATTGAAATTTTGACAATAATCTTTGAAATTATGTAGCCTTTCTGCTAATACATATTCTTTATTTATGCAGACGTAATAGAAAACATAAAATTACCCAATTTCAACAGAAATAGTTGATCTGTTGACACATAAAATGAAAATTTTAGAAATATAATTGAAATATTGCTACCGGTAATTACAGTTTTGACAAAAATGATTGATATTTTCAAAGATTAATTTAAGTTTAGAAGCAATTGTAAATTTAACTCTAATCCTTGAAATTTAGACAGTAATAAATGGATTTTTTTTAGAGACAAATTTAAATTTTTACAGTAATCATTGAAATTTTGGCAGTAATGGATAAAATTAGATCAACGGAAAAATTTGTGATTTTTACATTGTAAATTTGAACAGAGATATCTTGACAGAATAATAGAAACTTTGACAGAAAAACTGAAATATTAAGAATTAATGTATGTATAATGTAATGTATAATGTATAATGCTAGACAAGGCGGAAAGACCCCATGGGGTCGATCACCCAATAAAGATTATTTATATATATATATATATATATATATATATATATATATATATATATACATGCTGCTGATATTTTATCATCTATATTTCAAAAACTTGCGTATCAACAGTTTGTATATAAAATGTAGATTACAAAAAAAATATGAATTACTACCAAATTTGAACCAACATCATGGTCATTTAATACAATCAGAAATTATATCCTGATTTGGTAGAGATAAGAAATTTGTACACATATCTTGCGATGAAGTTAAAATTGGAAAGAAAATTAGAAACGAAAAAAAATATCGCTTGCTTGTACCATTTTCATAAATCTACATTACATCTGACGCTGTGTAAGCGTTGGAATGAAATTCATACGTACGTAGAAAATACTGCAGAAGAAATAGCCTCGTGAATCTCGAACTCAATGGTCTCGAAACTCTCGGCCCATTGGCGATATCATTTTCGCCTTTATCTGCTGATAATACCGCTGCATATTGTATTGAATTCCGCACAGTGCATAGCCGGTGGCATACAGTTTTACAGTATCAATGCGGAGCTTTTAAATTAGGTATTCATTTTTCCTGATTTTCCGATTTCCTTTGTTGCGGAAAAGTATAAACACGCCATTTAACTATTACCAGATATACAAAGCTGCACGGCGCGAGTTCATTTCCATATTTACTGGCCGCATTGGCGGATTTGACTAATCCCCCATTATCCGCACATAAAAACTCCACGAAAAGATTACGAGGTAACTTCCAAGACTCACGATTCAAGCAAAAAAATCCGTTTGGTAATAAAGCAGTGTACCTAATTAAATTAGGTAATAAATTACCTAATACAATTGGCTTGCAACAATGACCATTATGTGTCCGGTGCAGTGTTCATCGATGGCATTGTTGCGGCGGACGCACTAAAAACAAAAGCGAGGCAATTAATCTCGTGTTAATCAAGCCATCAGCACCTGTAATCCGCGCAGGTAGGAATTTATTCCTCCCTTGGGGGAAAAAGTTGGGGGGCCCCGGGGGCGCCGTACGTTCAACTTTCTTTTCGAACTCTCCGAAATTCTAATTCGTCTCGTGGGCAGGGGGTGATTTATGCGCCCCCAATCAATAAAATCGCAATAAGGTTCTTGCGACCGATGCCAGTTCGCCCCCTTTCATTAAAATCAGCCGCCGTGCGGACGGGCAAAAACGCGTAATAACTCACGCCCGAACATGACAGGGGGTTAAAAGTTTGGATAATTAGTTGCGCTGTGAAAAACTAGGCGAAATTATGAAGACCGCCGTAGCCAAAGTTTATTAATCGGGGGGCGACTCTTCGTTTTTTCGTCATCATCGGCGGGTTGTTGTAAACAGTTGTTTATAACAATTCTTGTGGGAATAGACGCCGCGAAGAAGCGTGAATAATGTGCAAGTGCAAAAGCTCCTCTTTCCGTCTCTCTGTTGGTGGGTGGCAAACAGATTTCGGCCCTCGGCTTTGTTTTCCGGGCATTTTTTTGCGATCATTATGTGTGTGCATGTGTGCGACAAACATTAAACACACAAATAAGGTCGCGTTCCTGCCATAATTCGCAAACAAGGACTTGTTCAGGCGAGGTCTGCTTCGCGTGTTCTCCTAATTAAAATGCTGGATTAAATGATGCGTAATTCCGCAAGCATTGAGCAATTCCGCGCATAATGAATGGGGAAAACTTAGATGAACCGATGTATTCTTCTCAATTTAATGCGATTTAAAGGAGTGCGAGTTTAAAAAAAAATAGAAATAAATAAAAAAAATTAAAGAAAAATAATAATGGGCTGTAAAACATGTTTTACAGCGAAGAAGCTATCGGGCAGATGAAAATTAGCGCTCCAAAAATATGCACTGATTATTCGATAAGTTGAGGCTTAAATATTATTATTTTTATATTATGTAGCGTTATTTGCTAATAAATATTCTTTATTATTTATTTATTATTTCACAGAGTATGTGTAAGCATTATCGTTTTTTGCGTCATCATGTTTTTAATACCAGTTATACCGAGTGATCATATAAATTTCCGCTCTACTTATCCATGGACATGTTCGCAGCCAACAAGATTGATAACAATGATTATTGTCAAAATTGTAATTACTACTATCTGATTTTCAATTGTCTATCAAAAATTCCAATTTTCTAACAAAATTTCAAGATTTCTGTGAAAATGTCGATTATTTCTATTGAAATATCAATCATCAATGCCAATTTTTTTATTATGTATACAAATTTCAAAGGTTATCAAAATTTCAATTATTGCTGTGGTAATTCCGATGATTATTCTCTAATTTTCTGTAAAAATTTCATTGAGTACGACGAAAATTGCAATTACTGCTGTAATTTTTTTAATTTTCCTAACAAAATTTCACATATTAATGTTAAAATATCATTAATTAGCGTAACATTTCCAATTGTTCTGTTAAAATTTCATTCAGTACTACGAAAATTGCAATCAATACTGTATTTTTTTTTCTTTTGAAAATTTCACATATTTTTATTAAAATTTCAATAATTACTGTAAAATTTGCAATTGTCTTTAAATATAAATTGATATCAATGATTATTGTCAAAGATGTAATTACTACGATCGAATTTTCAAATTATATCTTTCAAAATGTCAATTTTTCAAACCAAATTTCAAGATTTGTGTAAAAATATCAATTATTTCTGTCGAAATTTCTATGATCAATGTAAAATTTTGTATTATGTATCCAAATTTCAAAGATTACTGTCAAAATTTCAATTATTGCTGTGGTAATTCCAATGATTATTGTCTAATTTTCAAAGATTTGTAAAAATTTCGTTTAGTACTATGAAAATTGCAACCCCTACTGTATTTTTTTTCCTTTCAACATTTCACATATTTGAATTAAAATTTCAATAATTACTGTCAAATTTGCAATTGTCGTTATAGTTATATTGATATCAATGATTATTGTCAAAGTTGTAATTACTACGATCTAATTTTCAATTATATCTTTCATACGTTCAATTTATCTAACAAAATTTCAAGATTTCTTTCAAAATACCAATTATTTCTGTTGAATTTTCAATGATCAATGTAAAATTTTCTATTATCTATCCAAATTTCAAAGATTATTATTAAAATTTCAATTATTGCTGCGGTAATTGCGATGATTATTGTCTAATTTTCAATTTTGTGTAAAAATCTCATTTAGTACTATAAAAATTGCAATCGCTATAGTAAAAAAAAATATTTTCCTTTAAACATTTCACATTTTAGTATTAAAATTTCGATAATTACTGTCAAATTTGCAATTGTCTTTAAATTTAAATTGATATCAATGATTATTGTCAAAGTTGTAATTACTAAGATCTGATTTTTAATTATATTTTTCAAAATTTTAATTTTTCAAACAATATCAAAATAATCAAAATATCAATTATTTCTGTTGAAATTTCAATGAAGAATGTAAAATTTTCTATTATATATCCAAATTTCAAATATTATTGTCAAATGTTCAAATATTGCTGTGGTAATTCAGATGATTATTGTCTAATTTTCTATTTTCTGTAAAAATTTCATGCAATACTGCAAAAATTGCAATCACCACTGTAATTTTTTTAATTTTCCTGGCACAATTTCACATATTATCATTAAAATTTCAATAATTACTGTCAAATTCGCAATTGTGTTTAGATTTAAATTACTATCAATGATTATTGTCAAAGTTAATTCCTACGATCTAATTTTAATTATATTTTTCAATATTTCAAGATTTCTGTCAAAATATCAATCATTTTTGTTGAAATTGTAATATTAAAGGTAAATATTAAATCAATGTAATATTTTCAATTATGTCTATTTCTATTTGTATCCAAATTTCAAAGATTACTGTCAAAATTTCAATTATTGCTGATGTAATTCCGATGATTATTGTTTAATTTTTAATTTTCTGTAAAAATTTCATTGAGTACTATGAAAATTGCAACCACTACAATATATTTTTTAAATTTCCCTTTCAAAATTTTACATATTAGTATTAAGTTTTAATGATTAGTGTCAAATTTTCAATCGTCTTTAAGTTCAAATTGATAACAATTATTATTATCAAAATTGTGATTACAACTATCTCGTATTCAATTGTCTTTCAAAACTTTTAATTTTTCTAATAAAATTACAAGATTTCTGTCAAACTATTAATTATTTCTGATGAAATATCAATTATTTATGTTGAAATATCAATTATTTCTGTTGAAATAGCAATAATAACTGTAAAATATTTTATTATATATCTAAATTTCAAAGATTATTGTCAAAATTTCAATTATTAGTTTCGTAATTCCGATGATTATTGTCTAATATATTTTTTTTTTGTAAAAATGTCATTTAGTACTATGAAAATTGCAACCACTACTGTATTTTTTTTTAATATTCATTTCAAAATTTTACATATTAATACTAATTAATATTTTAATAACTAGTGTCAAATTAGCGATTTATTGACATGTATCGCTATATCTGTCACTGAAATTTCTGAAAATTTGTATAAGGAATATTTTGAAAATTTTATGCCTGATTTGAATACAGCATGCCTGAAGATATACCCTCTGAGAATTTGATGAAGGATATGAAGTAAATAAATGAGAGATTCAAACACTTAACTTTCCCAGTTGACAGGTATCGCTATATCTGTCACTAAATTTCTGAAAATTTGTATAATGAATATTTTGAAAATTTTATGCCAGATTTGGATACAGTATGCCTGAAGATATGTCCTCTGAAAAATTGATGAAGGTTGTGAAGTAAATCAGTAAGAGAATCGAACACTTAACCTTCGCAGTTGACATGTATCGCTATAACTGTCGCTGAAATTTCAGAAATTTTGTATAATGAATATTTTGAAAATGTTATGCCATATTCGGATATAGTATGCCTGAAGATATATCCTCTGAAAATCTGAGGGCGAATATATCCTCTGAAAATATATTCTTGTAATGATTTTCATGGCATCGATCTGTGGTTTTCCCCCACATAGAGTATTAATTATCAAATTTCAATCTAAACACTTTAGCTCGTTTGCGAATAAATATTGTAACGTTAAAAAAAATTGCACACACACAGCAGCATTAAGGCGTTAATAAAATATAATGTTAGAGATAATTGCCAAGGCATTGCCCTCTGCTGAAATTAAATAATCATTGCGGCGAAACTCGATGCTCAAATTGAATTTACTAGCCTGTACCATTCGCAATGAAAACTGGCAGATGGAACATTTCGCCATTACAATTGACACATACGCCTCGCATTTCCAGAAGCTTCCAGCCATCCGAACATTAAACTTTAATGGGCGACGGACGTGGGTTGAGTGGAGGAGTCCCGCTCAGCAAATTTCGTGCCGATTAAAAGTTCAATGGAACGAGCATGCCGAAAAATGTTGTGTCGATAAATTTAAATATTTCTGCCCCGACTGTTGTGACAAGTTGGAAACGAAATGGCATGTGCGAGCTCGAAATGGAAACTTTTTGCCTCGTGCGTTTTTAAATGAAACGCAGTGAATAGCCCAAAACATTACTGCAGGATGTATAAATGCAACTTCGCTGGTATGCGCTGCTTGTTTACACATTGCGGCGAAAATGGAATGTAATTGGAAGAGAACTAAAACCGAGTAATTATAAAAAAATATAAGTCGTGAACACATAAAAAAAATGGACAACAAATCTATATTATGTTAAAAAATCGAAATATTCAATTCAGTTGTGAGCAGTAATTAATATTTAATGTCCACAAAAATGTTAATCAATTTTTGAATGTTATGATAAAAAGTTGAATTCTAGCAACAAAAATATGTGGTTTTGATGCATATGTTTATTGCAGTTTCCCTGAATTTTGATACTAGTTTTTGCTTGGAAATGTATACCTAAATCAGAAATTGTTTAATGCTTTAAAACTACTACAAACTACTGACATACTACAAAAAAATTAAAATATTATCTTTTCCAATAAAAAAAATCTCATTTGATATTCAACTTGAAGGAAACATTTTCAGTAATCTAATAAAAATGTATAAATATTTTATTATACATATTATTTGCTGCACATTAATATGTCAGGTTTAAGATAATTAACATATTTTCCTGAAACTTAGCGGGTTGGGTCCAGGCTTTATTACGGCAGCTTTCTTATTATTTATGCTGCACGCAACGTGGGGTAACTTTTTTTCATGGAAAAGGGGGAAATTCCACCATGATCACTTAATTAATTGGAAAGTTACAGTAATTTGGAAAAAAAGTTTGGGTAATGCATTTTTAATCTAATTGTAGATATGAATTAGTCACGAATACTGTAGATTATTACGATTACACCTTCAATTATTTAGCCGGGAATGCTTCATAAAACACATGATTTCTAGCCTACACGTCTTTAAAATATGTTATAATATCTTTAATAAATATAATTTAAATTACAAAAACTAACCCCTAATTATGGTTGAATTGTAAGCCGAAACAAGTCGGATAAATAATTAATAATAATAAAGAATATTCATTAGCAGAAAAGTTACATAATATACAAAAGGTAACAACACAACAAAAGAACAAAAAGAACAATACAAAAGCAAATACACAAATAGTAAGCACAGTTTTCATATTACAATATTTTACCAATTTCTGTTTACAGATCAATTTTATCAACGTATTCCCTTATAACATAAATAAATAAATATTAATAAATACCATTAAGTACTTGAAATAACAAATAAGAAATAATAATCAAAAATAACTGGTATAATTAATAAATAATTACACAAAGAAACTTAAAATTTAACGTAATGGTGGTAAAATTTTCATAAATCCTTTCAAATTTGGATATATAATAGAAAATTTGGCTTTGATAAATATTTCAACAGAAATAATTCATATTTTGGCAGAAATCTTGAAATTTTGTTAGAAAAATCGAAATTTTGAAATAGTAATTACAACTTTGACAATAATCATTGATATCAATATGACTCTAAAGACAACTACAAATTTGACAGTAATTATTGAAATTTTAATACTAAAATGTGAAATTTTGAAAGGAAAATAAAAATAAATACAGTAGTGGTTGCAATTTTCATAGTACTAAACGATTTTTTTACAGAAAATTGAAAACTAGACAATAATCATCGCAATTACTGCAGCAATAATTTTAATAATTATCTTTGAAATTTGGATACAAAATAGAAAATTTTATATTGATCATTGAAATTTCAACAGAAATAATTGATATTTTGACAGAAATTTTGAAATTTTGTCCTAAAAATTGAAATTTTGTCAGACAAATTAAAATGTTGTCAGACAAATTGAAATTTCGTCAGACAAATTGAAATTTTGACAGATATAATTGAAAATTAGACAGTAGTAATTACAATTTTGACAATAATCGTTGATATCAATTTAAATTTAAAGACAATTGTTAATGAAATTTTTACAGAAAATACAGAAAACAATAATCATCGAAATTACCACAGGAATCGTTGAAATTTTGACAATAATCTTTAAAATTTGGATACATAATAGAAAATTTCACATTGATCATAGATATTTTAACATAAATAATTGACACTTTTACAGAAATCTTGAAATTTTGTCAGAAATATTGAAATTTTCTCAGACAAATTGAAATTTTGAAAGATATAATTGAAAATTAGATCGTAGTAATCACAATTTTGACAATAATCGTTGATATCAATTTAAATTTAAAGACAATTGTTAATGAAATTTTTACAGAAAATACAGAAAACAATAATCATCGAAATTACCACAGGAATCGTTGAAATTTTGACAATAATCTTTAAAATTTGGATACAGAATAGAAAATTTCACATTGATCATAGATATTTTAACATAAATAATTGACACTTTTACAGAAATCTTGAAATTTTGTCAGAAAAATTGAAATATTGTCAGACAAATTGAAAGTTTGAAAGATATAATTGAAAATTAGACAGTAGTAATTACAATTTTGACAATAATCGTTGATATCAATTTAAATTTAAAGACAATTGTTAATGAAATTTTTACAGAAAATACAGAAAACAATAATCATCGAAATTACCACAGGAATCGTTGAAATTTTGACAATAATCTTTACAATTTGGATACATAATAGAAAATTTCACATTGATCATAGATATTTTAACATAAATAATTGACACTTTTACAGAAATCTTGAAATTTTGTCAGAAAAATTGAAATATTGTCAGACAAATTGAAAGTTTGAAAGATATAATTGAAAATTAGACAGTAGTAATTACAATTTTGACAATAATCGTTGATATCAATTTAAATTTAAAGACAATTGTTAATGAAATTTTTACAGAAAATACAGAAAACAATAATTATCGAAATTACCACAGGAATCGTTGAAATTTTGACAATAATCTTTAAAATTTGGATACATAATAGAAAATTTCACATTGATCATAGATATTTTAACATAAATAATTGACACTTTTACAGAAATCTTGAAATTTGGTTAGAAAAATTGAAATTTCGTCAGATAAATTGAAATTTTGAAAGATATAATTGAAAATTAGACAATAGTAATTACAATTTTGACAATAATCGTTGATATCAATTTAAATTTAAAGACAATTGTTAATGAATTTTTTACAGAAAATACAGAAAACAATAATCAACGAAATTACCACAGGAATCGTTGAAATTTTGACAATAATCTTTAAAATTTGGATACATAATAGAAAATTTCAGCTTGATCATAGATATTTTAACATAAATAATTGACACTTTTACAGAAATCTTGAAATTTGGTTAGAAAAATTGAAATTTTCTCAGACAAATTGAAATTTTGAAAGATATAATTGAAAATTAGACAGTAGTAATTACAATTTTGACAATAATCGTTGATATCAATTTAAATTTAAAGACAATTGTTAATGAAATTTTTATAGAAAACAATAATCATCGAAATTACCACAGGAATCGTTGAAATTTTGACAATAATCTTTAAAATTTGGATACATAATAGAAAATTTCACATTGATCATAGATATTTTAACATAAATAATTGACACTTTTACAGAAATCTTGAAATTTTGTTGGAAAAATTGAAAGCTTGAACAATAAAACTGAAAATTGGGTAGTAGTAATTACATCTTTGACAATAATCATTGATATCAATTTAAATTTAAAAGCAATTGCAAATTTGACAGTAATAATTGCAATTTTAATACTAAAATGTGAAATTTTGAAAGGAATTTTTTTTTACCATAGTGGTTGCAATTTTTATAGTAATAATCATTTATTTTCACCTAGCCATAATATACAAAATATACAATACATACACAATATATACAAATACAATTACATTGAACCGCACAAATTGTTGTACTAAATGAGATTTTTGAAGAAAATTGAAAATTAAACAACAATCATCAGAATTACTACAGGAATAGTTGAAATTTAGATAATAATCTTTGAAATTTGGATACATAATAGAAAATTTTACATTGATTATCGAAATTTCAACAGAAATAATTAATATTTTTACAGAATTTTTTTAATTTTGTTAGAAAAATTGAAGGTTTGAAAGATATAATTGAAAATTGGATCGTAGTAATTACAACTTTTACAATAACCGTTGATATCAATTTAAATTTAAAGACAATTGCAAATTTGACACTAATCTATAAAATTCTAATGATAATATATGTAATTTTGAAAGGAAATTTAAAATTTTTATAGTTGTGATTGCAATTTTCACAGTACTGAATGATATTTTAATAGAAAAATTGAAAATTAGCCAATAATCATAGGAATTAGGCGGAAAGACCGCAGGTCGATAGCCAATAAAATATTGTTACTACTACTCATAGGAATTGCAGCAGCATTAATCCAAATTCTGACAATAATCTTAGAAATTTGGACACATAATAGAAAATTAGACATCCATTATTGAAATTTTAACAGAAATAATTTATATTTTGAAAGAAATCCTGAAATTTTGAAAGATATAATTGAATATTAGATCGTAGTAATTACAACTTTGGCAATAATCATTATTATCAATTTAAATTTAAAGACAATTACAAATTTGACACTAATCATTAAAATTTAAATATAAATATGTAAATTTTTTAAAGGAAAATTTAAAAAAAACACAGTAGCGGTTGCAATTTTCATAGTATTAAATGACATTTTTACAAAAAATTGAATATTAGACAATAATCATCGGAATAACCAAAGCAATAATTGAAATTTTGACAATAATCTTTGAAATTTGTATACATAATAAAAAAATATAATTATTATCGAAATTTCAACAGAAATAATTGATATTTTTACAGAAATATTGAAATTTTGTCAGAAAAATTGAAATTTTGTCAGACAAATTGAAATTTTGTCAGACAAATTGAAATTTTGTCAGACAAATTCAATTTTTTTCAGACAAATTGAAATTTTGAAAGATAATTGAAAATTGGATAGTAGTAATTACAATTTGACAATAATCATTGTTATCAATTTGAATTTAAAGACAACTGCAAATTTGACACGAATCATTAATATTTTAATAACAATATATAAAACTTTCAAAGTAGATAATTTCATAGTAGTGGATACAATTTCCACAATTTAATATCATTGATATTAATTTAAATTTAAAGCCAATTGCAAATATGATAATAATCAATGAAATTTTCCTGATATTATATGCATATTTTAAAGAAAAATTAAAAAAATAGTATAAAAATTTCACAGTAGTGATTGCAATTAAATATTAAACAATAATCATCGGAATTGCAGCAGTATTAATTAACATTTTCACAATAATCTTTGAAATTTGGATACATAATAGAAAATCTGGCATTGATCTTTGAAATTTCTACAAAAACTATTGATTTTTTGACAAATATCTTGAATTTTTTAGAAAAATTAAAATTTTGAGAGACATAATTAAAAACGAGATAGTTGTAATTACAATTTTGATAATAATAATTGTTATCAATGTAAACTTAAAGTCGATTGAAAATTTGACGGCAATCACTGAAATATTAATAATAATTTGTGAAATTTCGAAAGGATAATTAAAAAAAACTACAGTAGTGATTGCAATTTTCGCAATACCGAATGATATTTTAACAGAAAATTCTAAATTAGACAGTAATAACAATCGGAATAATAATAATTGAAATGTTGACAATAATCTTTGAAATTATGTAGCTTTTCTGCAAATAAATATTCTTTATTTATTTATTTAAATTTGCAGATGTAATAGAAAACATAAAATTAAGCAATTTCAATACAAAAAATGAAAATATTAGAAATATAATTGAAATTTTGCTTAAAAAAATGATTGGTATTTTCAGAGATTAATTTAAATTTAGAAGCAATTGTAAATTTGACTGTAATCCTTGAAATTTAGACAGTAATAAATGGAATTTTTTTAGAGAAAATTTTAAAATTTTACATTGATAATTGAAATTGTGGCAGTAATGGATACTGTATCCAAATCTGGCATAAAATTTTCAAAATATTCATTATACAAATTTTCTGAAATTTCAGTGAGAGATATAGCGATACCTGTCAGCTGGGAAAGTTAAGTGTTCGATTCTCAGACTAATTAACTTCATAACTTTCATCAAATTTTCAGAGGATATATCTTCAGGTATACTGTATCCAAATCTGGCATCAAATTTTCAAAATATTAATTATGCAAATTTTAATATTTTTTCGACTACTCCTTCATGCCAACTACTAGAGTTATTGAACTAGAGCTTTCTAACTGTAATAACCGCATAATATAAATTACTCGTATGAATAGCACGTTACATGATGCCCATTTGGCGGTAATACCCATAAATTATTTTCACATCGATGTCCAGTTATGGCACATGAATTTCACTTAACACTGGCGAACCTCTGCATTATTAATGCCCGCGCAATTAACTACCTCCACGTCATATTCCCTGAATATCGCTTAATTCAAACCGAATGGCCACTTTCATCCATTCGTGGGAGTCCTGCCATTAGTCAACTGGAGCGAATATAACGCTAAACCTCCACCCACACGCTTGACCTTTTGATGATCAGTCTTCTTCGGATTGGATCACTTGTTGCAGAACTTCCTCGGCGGGAATTTATTAATGATATGCCGTGCTTCGAACTATCATCTCACTCAAGTTAACTGCACGAACCCACCCATAAGTTGTTGATTAACTTGTTAAATTTGGGCTACAAACTTATTTAGTTGAGATTCTTAGTCGTTGAGGGTTCAATCCTCATCTAAGACAACATTTAAACATGCAAATGTATATAATCTTGTACCTAAAATACCTAAATGTCAAAAGCAGTAATAACTACGAAAGGTACAAGGAAAAAAGGAAAATAGTAAAAGACGAGGTTAGAAAAGCAAAGACCAGGGAGTGGGAAAAGTTCGAGGAGACAATGGAGAAAAACGCAAAGGAAAATCAAAAGCTATTTTATAAAACAATAAAAGGATGCAGGAAAGAAAAAAGGCAAGAAACGAGATATGTACAAGACAAACAAGGCAAAATGTTGAAGGAAAACGAAGAAATAATAGAAAGATGGGAAGAGTATTTCGAAGAATTACTAACTATAAATAGCGGCAACGAACAGAAGACAAGAAACAGCGAAAAGAACATCACAGAAACAGTAACGGAGAGTATCAACGAACAAGAGCTTTTGGAAATAATAAGGGAACTGAAAATAGGAAAAGCACCAGGACAAGATCAGGTTACAGCAGAAATGATTAAACCATAGGAAAAGATAAACTACTGAAGCTACTGAACCAAATATGGAAGACAAATACGATACCAAAAGACTGGCAAACAGCGTTAATAGTACCGATATACAAGAAAGGTGACAATGCGCAAACCACAGAGGCATAACACTAATAAGTATAGTGATGAAAATATTAGAAACAACAATTCACAAGAGAATAATAGCAAGATTAGAACAGACCCTAGAAGAACCGCAATGTGGTTTCAGGAAAGCGAGATCCACACAAGACAACATCTTCACAATAAAACAAATCACAGAAAAAAGAATCGCAAATAATAAAAATACATATCTGGGATTCATAGACCACGAAAAAGCGTTTGACATGACCCTAAGAAAGAAACTATGGTTAATACTAAAAGATAGAAGAATAGAAAACAGGATAGTGAAAGTAATACAGGATATATATATAACAACAACAGTAATGCAATAATATACAAGGGGCAAATTTCAAGAACTTTTAAAACAAATAATGGACTAAGACAAGGAGGAGCTCTCAGCCCAACACTATCCAACCTATATATGGATGAAATAATGAAGAGCATGAAAACAGAAATAATAAAAGCAAACGCAGGATACAAAAACATGCAAATGGTTAAAATATCAGAAGGAGCATACGCCGATGACGTGGTAGTGATAGCAGAAAGTGAGAGGAACCTGCAACATAACATGAACGTATGGAATAAACACCTAGAGAAATATAACATGAAGATGAACTACAGCAAAACAAAAGTACTGATAATAGGAAAACGGAAAGAACACATAAATATACAGATAGGACAGGACCAGATTGAACAAGTGAAGCAATTCAAATACCTTGGGGTAGAACTTACAGAAGACGGGGAAATGGAAGGAGAATTAAGCAACAGAATAAACAACGCAATAAAAACGTACTATGCCCTGAATAATATACTTACTAACAAGAAAGAGATAAGCAGAAAGACAAAAATGAATATATATATAGAACGATTTTGACATATGGGAGCAAGACGTGGAAGCTAACAAAGAGGGATAAAAGTAGATTACAGGCAATAGAAATGAAATATCTGAGAAGAGTAAAACAAGTAACGAAAAAGGACAGGATACGAAATAAAGACATCAGAAAGGTATTGGATATAGAATCAATAGAAAAGTTTATAGAAAAGAAGCAGCTCAACTGGTGGGGACATCTAATTAGGATGAAAAATACGAATCAAACAAAACAAATCTGGTAAGCAAAACAGGAAAGAAACGAGGAAGAGGCAGACCAAGACAAGAATGGGACAACAAAATAGAAGAAATAATAAACAGCAGAGGGAAGGCAGTGAAACAAGCAAGAGAAATAGCAAAGAACAGAAGAGAGTGGAAATAATTTGCAAATACATAACAAAACTGTAATGTAACTGTAGTAACATGTATAGCCCACACTGAAAGGTAAAGGGTCTTTTGATAATAATAATAATATAAAAAATATTGTTTTTATAAAAAACAATTATTTTTATTTTTATAAAAAAGAATAACAATAACAAAATTTTATTTCAACGATTGATATGCGATTTATCCAGTTATTATTCAGTTAAGGCTCAGATTTTTATCCGATAGTTTAGATACCATTTTCACATTTTCTCTTGACGATTTTAGTAAATTGGAAGGTTTATAACCAATATTTTTTGAACAGAGGATACTCATGCATATTCATAGTCTCATAGTTTAGATACAATTTTCGCATTTTGATGATATTAGTTAATTGGAAGGTTTATAACTAACATTTTTAGGAGACTCAAGCTTGATTGAGTCTTGATGTATATTTGTATATTTGTATATATTTGTATATTTAATATATTTGTATATTGTATATTTTGTATATTGTGGCTAGGTGGAAATCAATGAATATGAATAATAAACATGATTACAGTCTCAATATGTACAAGGAATACAAATATGAGAGGCATTATAAATATTATTAATTATAAAATTTAATAATCAAAGAGATATGAATAATCCAGACATTCGAATTATCATACAATGCGCAAATATCTTTGGGTTGAAGATGCTGAAATCCTTTATCGTCTCAAGTGGATTACATGAGCGTCTCATGTATGTAGGTCAAGCGGTACACTGCCATGATTATTTTAGCCATGAGTTCTGCGGTGTTATTAATAGGAGTGAGTAATAAATCATCACATTCATAATTGTCTTCTGCGGGGGACTTAATTAACGCGGCTGCAAGATTTATTGTGTCTCATGCGGTATTTGCATTGCAGTAAATTTTCTGGTTTAGAGATGAAGTCGTAAATTTTTGATACGTGCAAAAGTCAGAAAGTTGATATTGGAATGACACACTTTTTATCTCATAGAGCAATTGGCATGACAATTTGCTACAAAGAAGCATTATACAACCATAGAGTAGATCAAATTTTGGATCAATTTTGTGCCTAAATCTTGTGCCTACACAGTTATACCATTGATTATAATAACCTTATAGATACCCAATGTATATGGAGACATAAATCAAGGGTATTATAATCCTTGATTATAATAATAATATTCCATCATTATAATCATGGTTATACTATTATAAGTTATATTATTATAAAACTTATCACATCAACGATAACATAAAACGCGACATAATTAATTGTGCGTGTGTGTCCTTGATAATGAGGACGTTAATATGCCGAAACCAAGGGACACGTCCCTCTTTGAAAAGCGATGTTATTGTCATTGTTCTCTCCGAAGCCGTAATTTATACTGTAATAACCGAGTGCAATAACTCTGTGCCGTATGTAAATGAGTTACTGAAATTATGTTAATCCAGTAAGTTATTTGCCGAAAGTTATATACTGCGGGATATTTATTCCAGCAAACTTCCAAATTAGCGTTGATTTATATAAACGCAGCTGAGCCGGTTCAGTGCCGGATAGATACCGGCACAGTGGCTCTACCCAGGAAATAATAAATACAGGCAATTATGCAGGCCGAATAAAAGATTGTACTCCTACTAAATCACGATGATAAGCTACAATACAAACACCGTTGCAGTCACTGCTTTCAAGCAATTACTGAAATACTCTATGGCTTGCTTACATAAATGGTTAACTAAAATATTTTTTGTTGACGAATTTTTTTTGTACACCAATCTTATATCAAATTTGCAAATAATAAATTTTCAAAAATTTCAGTAATAGCTAACCCTTACTTGTCAACGCAGAAAGTTAAGTGTTTGATTTTTTCCCTTATTTAATACTGAAACTTTGGCAAATTTTCATGAGAATTAATTTCAGGTGTACTGTACACGAATCCAATATGAAATTTGCAAATAATAAATTTTCAGAAAATTCAGTAATAGCTAACCCATACTTGTCAACGCAGAAAGTTATATGTTTGATTTTTTTCCTTAATTAATACTGAAACTTTGTCAAATTTTCATGAGAATTAGTTTCAGGTGTACTGTACACGAATCTAATATCAAATTTGCAAATAATAAATTTTCAGAAGTTTCAGTAATAGCTAACCCTTACTTATCAATGCAGAAAGTTAAGTGTTTGATTTTCTCCCTTAATTAATACTGAAACTTTGTCAAATTTTCAGGAGAATTAGTTTTAGGTGTGCTGTACACGAATCTAATATCAAATTTGCAAATAATAAATTTTCAGAATTTTCAGTAATAGCTAACCCTTACTTATCAATGCAGAAAGTTAAGTGTTTGATTTTCTCCCTTAATTAATACTGAAACTTTGTCAAAATTTCAGGAGAATTAGTTTCAAGTGTACTGTACACGAATCTAATATCCGATTTGCAAATAATAAATTTTCAAAAATTTCAGTAATAGCTAACTCTTACTTGTCAATGCAGAAAGTTAAGTGTTTGATTTTCTCCCTTAATTAATACTGAAACTTTGTCAAATTTTCAGGAGAATTAGTTTCAGGTGTACTGTACACGAATATTATATCAAATTTGCAAATAATAAATTTTCAGAAAATTCAGTAATAGCTAACCCTTACTCGTCAATGTAGAAAGTTAAGTGTTTGATTTTTCCCTTATTTAATACTGAAACTTTGTCAAATTTTCATGAGAATTAGTTTCAGGTGTACTGTACACGAATCTAGTATCAAATTTGCAAATAATAAATTTTCGGAAAATTCAGTAATAGCTAACCCTTACTTGTCAATGCAGAAAGTTAAGTGTTTGATTTTTTCCCTTATTTAATACTGAAACTTTGTCAAATTTTCATGAGAATTAGTTTCAGGTGTACTGTAGACGAATCTAATATCAAATTTGCAAATAATAAATTTTCGGAAAATTCAATAATAGCTAACCCTTACTTGTTAATGCAGAAAGTTAAGTGTTTGATTATTTCCCTTAATTAATACTGAAACTTTGTCAAATTTTCAGGAGAATTAGTTTCAGGTGTACTGTACACGAATCTAGTATCAAATTTGCAAATAATAAATTTTCAGAAAATTCAGTAATAGCTAACGCATACTTATCAATGCAGAAAGTTAAGTGTTTGATTTTCTCTCTTAATTAATACTGAAACTTTGTCAAATTTTCAGGAGAATTAGTTTCAGGTGTACTGTACACCAATCTAGTATCAAATTTGCAAATAATAAATTTTCAAAAATTTCAATAATAGCTAACCCTTACTTGTCAATGCAGAAAGTTAAGTGTTTGATTTTCTCCCTTAATTAATACTGAAACTTTGTCAAATTTTCAGGAGAATTAGTTTCAGGTGTACTGTACACGGATCTAATATCAAATCTGCAAATAATAAATTTTCAGAATTTTCATTAATAGCTAACCCATACTTATCAATGCAGAAAGTTAAGTGTTTGATTTTCTCCCTTAATTCATACTGAAACTTTGTCAAATTTTCAGGAGAATTAGTTTTAGGTGTGCTGTACACGAATCTAATATCAAATTTGCAAATAATAAATTTTCAGAAAATTCAGTAATAGCTAACGCATACTTGTCAATGCAGAAAGTTAAGTGTTTGATTTTCTCCCTTAATTAATACTGAAACTTTGTCAAATTTTCAGGAGAATTAGTTTCAGGTGTACTGTACACGAATCTAATATCAAATCTGCAAATAATAAATTTTCAGAAATTTCAGTAATAGCTAACCCTTACTTATCAATGCAGAAAGTTAAGTGTTTGATTTTCTCCCTTAATTAATACTGAAACTTTGTCAAATTTTCAGGAGAATTAGTTTTAGGTGTGCTGTACACGAATCTAATATCAAATTTGCAAATCATAAATTTTCAGAATTTTCAGTAATAGCTAACCCATACTTGTCAATGCAGAAAGTTAAGTGTTTGATTTTCTCCCTTAATTAATACTGAAACTTTGTCAAATTTTCAGGAGAATTAGTTTCAGGTGTACTGTACACGAATCTAGTATCAAATTTGCAAATAATAAATTTTCAGAAAATTCAGTAATAGCTAACGCATACTTGTCAATGCAGAAAGTTAAGTGTTTGATTTTCTCTCTTAATTAATACTGAAACTTTGTCAAATTTTCAGGAGAATTAGTTTCAGGTGTACTGTACACGAATATTATATCAAATTTGCAAATAATAAATTTTCAGAAAATTCAGTAATAGCTAACCCTTACTTGTCAATGCAGAAAGTTAAGTGTTTGATTTTCTCCCTTAATTAATACTGAAACTTTGTCAAATTTTCAGGAGAATTAGTTTCAGGTGTACTGTACACGAATCTAGTATCAAATTTGCAAATAATAAATTTTTAGAAAATTCAGTAATAGCTAACCCTTACTTGGCAATGCAGAAAGTTGAGTGTTTGATTTTCTCCCTTATTTAATACTGAAACTTTGACAAATTTTCAGGAGAATTAGTTTCAGGTGTACTGTACACGAATCTAATATCAAATTTGCAAATAATAAATTTTCAGAAAATTCAGTAACAGCTAACCCTTACTTGTCAATGCAGAAAGTTAAGTGTTTGATTTTTTCCCTTATTTAATACTGAAACTTTGTCAAATTTTCAGGAGAATTAGTTTCAGGTGTACTGTACACGAATCTAATATCAAATTTGTAAATAATAAATTTTCAGAAAATTCAGTAATAGCTAACCCTTACTTGTCAATGCAGAAAGTTAAGTGTTTGATTTTTTCCCTTAATTAATACCGAAACTTTGTCAAATTTTCAGGAGAATTAGTTTCAGGTGTACTGTACACGAATCTAATATCAAATTTGCAAATAATATATTTTCAGAAAATTCAGTAATAGCTAACCCATACTTGTCAATGCAGAAAGTTAAGTGTTTTATTTTCTCCCTTATTTAATACTGAAACTTTGTCAAATTTTCAGGAGAATTAGTTTCAGGTATACTGAACACAAATCTAATATTAAATATACAATTAATTTTATTTTTAATTTTAGTAATAGCTATACCGTTTTCTTTGACGTTATTTACGTTTACATACGTTTCTACTATACTGTAGATTTTTTTCACTAAAGGTTATTGCAACAGAAGTTCATATTTTAAGATTGTGTCTTAAGATAATAATTTCAATTGCAATGATAATTATTAAGCACGCTTTTACTTGCGTGGTACTTTACTGTAGATTTTTGTTTTGTTTTGAATAATGATTATTGCAATTGTAGTAAATATCTTAAGACGCAACTTCTGCAGTTATTAGCAGTCACAAAAGCAGACTTTAAACGCGGAGAACAGAATCATGAACGGGCACACAGCACTGAGCTAATTTCCGCAGCCAAGATTTGTAAACACCAGATTTAAATGGGGCCAGTCTAAAGGCCCCCCGTTCCAGCCGCATTACAAAGGGGGCCCGAACAGTCTCGAATGTGCGGGTAATCCCATTGATGGTGGCAGACAAAGCCAAAAGGAGAAAATCGCGGAAGGGCATTGTGCGGATGCGAGGCGACAACGGAAAATGGAGCAAAACGGACAAAAAGCCGAGGGAAGCGAAAGAGCTGCCACAGGGAAATTGCCGCAGTTTGGGAAGAGGTCGACATGAATTAGTTAAGATATTAAGTGTCTTTAATGTTATATCTTTCGACGTGATCAAAAGCCGGCGATTGTAAGCCTTGTGGTGGGTTAATTGTTGATCTCTCATTTTATAAGTAATTTGTTTCGAGATATAGCGTTACTAAATGTTATCATGAAGAATGAAGATTGAAGAAATTTTATCATGAAGACAAACATTTTATCATAAGGACTGAATTATTGGTGTGTAGACCAGATTGTAATCGTATATATGTATATTGTGTATATATGTATATAATTAATAAATAAAAAAATAAGGAATGAAGATTTAAGATATTTTATCATGAAGATTAATTTCGTTCTGCAATATGTGTAAAACCACTAAAAGATAATAACAGCTTACATGTCAATGGAGAACATTTTGGGATTCAAATTTTTGGTCTCATAATTTTTAATACAGGATATTTCCGAAACATAGATCATCCAGAAACATCCAGAAACAATAAAAACAGATGAAGGCATTGATATACAGGGTGTTTCCTAAAACATGGGCAAAAAATGCAGGGGTTAAGCCATGAGTTATTCTAAGAATATTTTGTCGTTTGATGATATGCAAACAACCGCTTTGTTTCGAAGATACAGGGTAATACAAATTTTTGACAATAACAATATTATTTGTTAATTTAAGCTAACTAAGTTAATAATATCGTAAAAGTCAAAAATTTGTATTACCCTGTATCTTCGAAACAAAGCGGTTTTTCGCACATCATCAAAGAAAGATAAAGATACAGGGTTCTTTGATCCAAACAGGTTTTTCACGCGTCATCAAAGGACAAAATATTCTTAGAATATGGAATATGGAAGTATATGGAATATTCATGGAATAACTCCACGCAGTTTTGACCCATGTTTAGGAAATACCCTGTATATCATTACCTTTATCTGTTTTTATTGATTTTATATCTTTAGTACATCGCCAACTTATAGTATAAGAGTTCTTATTTTAGAAGAGTTGTAAAATTCCCAGGTTTTCCAGGGGAAAAAAATGAAACATGGAATATGGAAGTATATGGAATATTGATGGAATAACTCCATGCATTTTTGACCATGTTTAGTAAACACCCTGTATATCTTTACCTTAATCTGTTTTTATTGTTTTTATATCTTTAAGTACCTAGCCAACTTATAAGAGTTATAAGAGTTATAAAATTCCCTGATTTTCCAGGCTTTCCAGAATCATATAATGAAAACTCCAGACATTATATTATTTTATTATTATAATCAAGTCCTTATTCTACCCGTAGGGTGTTAAGGTTATTAATATTTTATTATCAAATGAATCATAAAATCCAAATTTCCGAAATTCATACGAAAATTTGCTATTTTTTTTTTAGGAAATTTTAAGAAGTATGGTGCAGTATTTATATAAGTTATATACTGTTATATACTGCAAGTGTAAAGTTCTGTCGCTTTTTTTCCACATATCCAAAATTCTCTGACAATTTCAGATTTTTTTATAATTTCCCTGACTTTTCCCGGACTCATGAAAATTCACTGACTTTTCCCTGCTTTTCAAATCGCTGAGTACCCTGATGTATGTTTATGCTTGGATAAACTTGTTTACAACACCATTAAACGTGATTATTATCAATAATAATGATAATTATTATTATTATTTTGAATTGTGATGGCGTTTACTTCATGATACTTTTACAATTTTATGTCTTACGTTAAGAGATTTTTCTATTATAAAAAATATGAAAATTTCGAAATAGGGGGGCGTAATATTTAATAATAAGAATTATAATAATAATCGTAATAATGATTATTATTAATATTATTATATCGAGTTCACGTCTTCTGTTTACAATTGTATGTCTTACTTTAAGAGATTTGCTATTAAAAAAAAATGAAAGTTATCAATTATATAAAAAAAAAACAAGTTACTTTGTGAGTATCATATAAATTTATTTATTTGTGACTATAGTACTTAGTTACTTAGGTAATCATTATCAAACAAAATTTGTTACAAAAAATTGTTGCAGAAATAAATATATTTATGTGGTATTCACAAAGTAACTTGTTTTATTTATAATAATTATTATTATTTTTGATGGTATTTTATAGACTTTGCTACTTATTTTTGATTATTTTTTCGTTATTACTTATTTTCAGTACTTACTGGTATTTTATAATATTTATTTACAATAAATGAATAAAAAAATATTATAAAATACCAGTAAGTACTTAAAATAACAAATAACAAATAATAATAATAATTATTATTAAAATTGCACTGCTCTTGGAGTCACAATTCCCAAATAATACCCAATTACTACGTACAGATCACTAAACTACAACTCTCAACTTCTTGTATGTAAATAAAAATATGAAAAATTTCGTAATAGGAGGGCGAAATATTTAATAATAATAAACATAATAATGTTTATTATTATTACATCGAGTTCACGTCTTTTGTTTACAATTTTATGTATTACTTTAAGAGATTTGCTATTATATAAAATATGAAAGTTTGGTAACAGGGGGGCGAAATATTTAATAGTAATAATTATAATAATAATCGAAATGATTATTATTAATATTATTATATCGGGTTCACATTTTGTTTACAAACTGTATGTCTT